>JAPXFQ010000074.1:1257500-1857500 GCA_028564705.1 Apricaphanius iberus
GATATTTTCTCTACATTGGTGTTGACTAGGGATGACACTGGTAGTGGGTTCTGAATTGAAGTAAAGACTGAATAAAGTTAGTCTCTCAACTGTTGCAAACAACATCCGCACATTATTAGTATTTCTGTTAGGGGTCTCACAATCTCAATTTTTAAAAATCGATATCAATTGAAATGATGTCATGACCTTGCGCATCAAAATCCAAAAGGAGATTGTGATCACCTCCTCCCATGTTCACATACTGTAGTGTGATTAGTGTCCCACTCTGACTTCGTAGCAACCGTTATCAGGCAAACGTTCATTTACTCAGATTTCCTCATCACAAGGAACCACACATTGCATTTTCCCTAAAAAGTAACTCTCACCAGTTCTCATACAACTCACAACAACACCTGCTAACCTTTTTAACTCCTGTATCACAATACAGGCATTACCCATGAACAGAGCACATCTGCAGAGCACATTAGCTGACGCCAGCAAGTAGCTATTAGCTAAGCTACAGTTAAACCATGGCTGGGACAGATGAAGACAGAAGGAGCGGGATGGAGCTAAAGCCGCTCCTTCTACTCTTAAATCATCGGTGAGGAAATTTTGAGTTCCCAGTGAGTTAAGCTGACGTTTGCTTTGTAAACAAGAGGACCACTGTTTGCTGCCCATTAACTCATTCCTCTGAGCCAGCCGGAGTTGGCTCCTTTATTTAAGAGCTGTTGCACTACAGTCACTTAAAAGAGTCACCAGATGACAGCCACACTCCGTTACTAATCATTTCTGATATTTATTAAAGCAAGATTGTTACACTTATATTGTCAATAAGTTATTTCAATTTGACTATTAATGCCTAATATAATGCATTACACAATAATAATGGAAATCACATCACTCATGTCTTAGTACAGTTGGCTGGAAAAATCCAGACCCTAATTTATTAAGATTAAGGGTCTGGCAACGAGTAATGATAGGGGGCCAAACTCGAGGGGTGGAACCAAGTGTTCATTTGAAACTATGTCACTGCACGCAATTGAATATCACCACGACCAATCACAACAATACACGGTGTGACGTATCCAGAGCTGTAGTGTAGCTACCAGCAGAGCTAACTGGTATATTAAACTCTTGCCGTATCCAGTCAGTAAACAGTAAAAACGTCCTTCTTGCAAAGGAATGATTCGTGCGTCGTTTTCTGTTCGTCTTTTAGATGAAAAGCCAAGTCTAACTTGTTCATTGTAGCGGTCAAAGGTGTTTCAAACACCTGGTGTTTATCTGTAGCCATTGTTTACTAAATGATTCCAGACGTAACAGTGCTTTCATCATCAGCTTAGCTCGCCTCTGGCTGTTTATATTGCATGCACCAATTTGATTGGTTTCCCGGACTGCTTACGTAATGCAGTAAGAGTATCTTTGCTCAATGCCAGAGTGTCTTGCTGAGACAATTCAAATTGTTCTCTCCGAGACCTCTGGGTTTCCAGGGTAGAAGTACAGGGGTTTCAGGTTAAAAGTTGGAGATCATTAAAAAGTAAATAGGGACTCTTCCTTGACATATAATGGCATATACAGAATTGCAATTATATTTCACCTTTTCTTTTCAGGCTCTATGAATGCCAAATGAAAAAGGTGGTGTTTTACTGAAAATGAAAGAACAATGTGCATAATTTTCTTTCTAGTTGTTCCTAACATTACAAAGTTATAAAGAAACAGTTGTACAAGGAAGAAAAATTAGAGGAATGCTGGCAAAAAAGTGATGATTCATCAAAAAGCCAGACTAATACATAAATGGAGTAAAATAAAAATATAATTAAATGAAGTACTTAAAAACATTACATGGAAATCCTTTTAAGATGATTCTATCAAATTCCATGACTCTGACTGTAGTATGTTCTTGCGATCAGCACTGTAACCCCGTTTTTTCCACTGGACGAATAAATGGCACATAATGTAATGTTTTAAGCATTCCTCCCAGCATGTCCTGGGAGATCACGGAATCACAGGAGAATTGCAGTTACATAACTTAAAGAATAGCATGTGGGGGTAAAAATTTAATTCTATGTTAATAAGTAGCATAAATTCATCATTCACTCCCAGGACTGCAGATCTTTCTGTCCACACCTTCTTTTGCATAATTTCCGTATAAAAATGTTCACCAGCATCATGTTAGAAATATACATATATATATATATATATATATATATATATATATATATATATATATATATATATATATATAAAAACCTTTCATTACATATTACACTGGGTGACTCTCCACTTCAAGGCTTAACGACTCCTCACCCATGACAGAGACCTACAAATTAGACCTACCGACCAACGGACTTCAACCCTAGTGTCACATGTATTGATGTTTTGTTTTGTTTTTTGATTGTAAGGTAATCGGAAATCTGGAGGGACCCCTTTATTTTGAAACTTCCGGGTATTTTACTTTTCCCGGACGGCTGATTCCCTGTCTGGTCCGAACTAAACTGCTGAGCTTGATGCATTTTAAAAGCATAGCGCGTAAAAGATAGAACCGCCGTGTAAATTTAGGAGAGGGCTGCGACACAATGTTTCTGGGATGCGTCCGATTCACGCTGCTTCGCGCCTGATGGAAATGGTCCCATTGACTTTAATGAGAGCTATCAGCAGAGTATCACACTTTACTGACATTACATGACACTTACACATCTGATGGAAAGGAGGGGTAAAAGTCATTCATCTTTCAGTCTCTCTCACTGATTGTCCTCTCTTTCTTTCCTCTGTGTCCACATTGACAGAAAGGAGGGTCAGCTCATAAATGTGGCCAGCTGAAGGTTGGTCAGGTCATCCTGGAAGTCAACGGCATTTCCCTAAGAGGACGGGACCACAGAGAAGCCGCCCGAATCATTGCTGAAGCCTTCAAGACCAAAGACAAGGACCACATTGACTTCCTTGTGGCTGAGCTAGGGCTCTAGTAAAAAGACAATCACTTAGTACACTTTGCTTTAAAAAGAAAATATTATGTACCATTGAGAACTGTCAATGAACACCCTCTAATAAATGTCATTTAATTTCAAGGTTCTAGATACTACAAAGATATATTTCATTTCTGCTAGTTGCTCTCCATAGAGATTAGCACAAACTAAATAAAGAAAAATATATTAGATAAGTATTTCTTTAATCATACCTCAGTCAAATGTTGCAACTTTAGTTTTATAACAAGAAATGTTGTGTGTGCTGTGTTTTTCCTGCTTACCATGAAGGCAGTGTGGGGCAAAAATAACTTTGGAGGAATAAGTTTAAGTAGAAAAAAAAATCACATTAATTGCTAACACAAACAGTTGTATCATCTTTGAACATTTTAACAAGGAAGGTAAGGAAATAAAAGGGTGCACAATTTAATAAAGTAGGAAGTAAAAAACAGAAAAAGAGATTAGCTGCTTCTTAATTTGGTAATAGAAAATGTAATTATAATTGTGATTTGTGAAAAATTTTATGACCTCTTAAATCAAAATTCACTGCTACAATTTGAAACTTTTGTTGAGTCTGCTAGAAGAGTTTAGAGTCTCACCTTAGGACAGTCAACTAACTGCCAAACATGTTTTATCTCACGCTATTCTCTAAATGTCAAAAAAAATGTGAGTGCGATTTAGCTTCAACTGTAATAAAGACAATCAGATTGAAAACGTTGAGACAGAAAATGGTTCAGTGGAGAATTAAATCATTATTGTTACACTCTCTAGTGAAACATATTTTATATTATTAACATATTTACAAATTAAATTCAATAGAAATTAAAAAAATTATCCTGTGTGTTGCCAGGGAAAGCCTACCATGCTGTGGATTAGTATTTTCCCTCTTACAAATTTTGTGTTTTTGCTTCTTCCCAGTCTTACATTTTTCTTAAATATTTTTTTAAATCTCAGATACATTTATTCTGAGTAAATACAAAATTCAGTTTTAAATTATTATTTGATTTGTTAAGAGAAAAAAGTCATCCAAACTGGCCCTATGTGACAAAAAACTGCCATTATGCATTTTGGATAGCTAGTAATTGCGTTTTTTACATCACTGTAGAGACATTTTGCCCAATTTGAAAAAAAAGTTATTCAAGAACATTAGGGAGTTTTTATATATTATCATCCAAGTTGAAAACCATAACACACGGTCTCAATCAGATTTGGTCAAGCGTTTAACCAGGCCATCCTAAAACTTTCTTTTGACCTATTTTGTCATTCAGTTATGGACCTGCAGATGTGCTTTGGATCTTTGTCTTACTGCTTAACCTAAACCTGCTTAAGCTGAAGGTCACAAATTATAGACCAAGCATTAATATTCAGCACTTTCTATTGACTGTTAGTAAAATTGTCTTCTTTTTTTGTTGTTGTTTTGGATGACATGTTGATTGTAGTTTTGAAACCGAAACAGGGATTTGCATTATGGCCATGATGGACTGATAACCTGTCTGGGATTAACCCCACTGATGACTGCTGGAGTTAAGCATCACCCCTCGGGACAAGCTGGTATAGACAACAAATGGATGCTTAAGATGCTATTCTGAGTTCTTTATGACCCTCTGGATGACTGTCATTGTGCTCCCGATCATGAAATGAACCATTGTTCCTTCTTTGGATCTCCAACGTCTTAGAAACTGTTTATTAGATCTTTCTAGAGTAAAAGATGCCAATCACTTTGTCATCTGTTCTTCAATTTCTTTAGATTAGGGGGTTGCTTTCTGACATCTCTTAATGTTGCCCGATGGGTTTCATTTGGGTTATTTCTTGATTCTACAGTTTTGTCAGGTGTGGGTGTGGACATTGAAATCAGCCATAACATGTGGTTAAACTAATGTATTTAATGATTTCAACAAGGGCAACAATTACTTTTAGAGACATGGTCAAGTTGTTTTGGATAGTTTAGGTTCCTTTAATAAGTTGATATATTTAAAACTGAATTTTGAATTTTCTAAGTTTATCGCCCCCCACCAAAAAAAAGCTTTGCACTACATTCATTCCTTCACCCATTCACAGACTGGTGATCGCAAGTTTTGTTGTAATTGCAGCTGCGCTGGGGTGCACTGACTGAGGCGAGGCTCCAGGACACTGGCTCCACTGGCCCCCTGACTACCACCTCAGCATGAATAACCTTTAGTTATTTATTTCCTACAGTATTATAAAAATTGTATTCCAGGGGTTTCCAGATCTGAAGTCTTTTCAAATGTAACAGTAAATTGCCATCGAGTTTTTGAGATCCCCCTCCTTCAACATTTTAGTCTTGCCAAATTTGAATAAATGATTCCTTTATTGCCACACAACCAAAGTAGTGAAATTTGTTATTGTATTCTACATAAAAAAGATTCCATCTTTAAACATTTAACACAGTTAAATTTAAAGACATTAACATTTCTAGTGCATTTGGGCCCAGCTTATCAGTTTACAAGGTTCAGAATATTTATCTCAGTAGGAATAAAAGAGTTTGTGAAACCGGATATTTTGGAGGCAGTTGTTCTGTAACGTCTCATGATTAATTCATTCATAAAGTGGCTTTATTTCCATGTCCTGAACACAGGCATGTGTTTATTTAGTATCGGGGCAATATCAGCACTACATCTAACACCAAAATGACTTGTACTGTATGTAAATACTTTTGGATGGTATTACCCTCATACACAACGAGTAAAGGTTTTTATTTACTAGACTTTTTAATAACTTGAAAAGATTATTTTAGATTATCTAATTTACAGGATGTATGCCAACATCTTGAAGATGCAATAGAAGCATGTCAACATCTTTAACTAAAAACTGATGGTCAGAAAATTCAAAGTCAGCTTCTCACTATTACAATAGTCCAGTCATCTCACAGGACTACTGAAAACCAAATCTTTAAGGCTCTGATTTAAAGTTATGGGAAAAATAAAGTTTTCATAAGTTTTTCAACTCTGGATTTTATATCTTATAAAAGCACCATTAGCAGCAGTGACTTTTTATCATTTTCTACATGACATTATCCATGTATGGCAAAGGGGTGTGGAAGGAATTATTTGGTTAATTTAATGATTTCAAGGTGCCTCAATTATTAGGCCCTTTACTTCTCCTTGAAAGGTCGAACGAGGTGTTTTACCTTATATCCTGATTTTAGCTTTGAGCCAAAAATTGTGTTTTGCATTGTGGCCAAACATCTCTATTCTCATTCGTCTACAGGACATAGATCCTCTAGTCATTTGATTAATTTAAGTCTTTAATCTAGTGAGGATTTCTCCTTGTAAACCTTTCAAAAACAGCTACCTTCAGAGTATAGAACTTTTTGTGGGCTGTTTCTCTGACGATTGCATATTCTAAATTTTCTATGGCATCCACTCCCAGGAAGATCAACCATCTTAATTTCTTTTTCACTTGTGCATTATCTTTCTGCCTGTAGAATGATGGACTTCTTTTTTTTGGAGGATGTGGAATTGTTAACATCATCAGGCGCCCTATTCACAAAGAATCTTAGGGGTAAAAGTAGGTCCTAACTGCCGAATTTAGGAGTAACTCCATAAAATTTGAGCGTGTCACTCCTAAATTTAGTACTCCTAGTTTTTTAAGATAAAAGTAATTCACAACCACTTTTAGGCCTAAAAGTAGCTCCTAAGTCTGGTAGTCCTTGAAGGAAGTCAAGAGGACTCCTAACTCCCTAAGATCTATTCACAAAGACTCCCAAAATGTCTTCAGCCAGACGCAATGTGTTGGAAACTCTGGATGATTCGGAATTAACCAAACAATACCGACTAAATCGTTTATTGCAGATGTGGTGCAGGATGCAATCACGTCTCCAACTAAATGTAACAATCCGATCAGTCCAGAAATTAAATGTTTAGTGAAACTAAGATATTTAGCCACAAGGAAAATGCAACTTTGCAACGCGGACGACTTGGGTATATCACAACCATCTATCAGCCGATCAATCCACCGAACTCTAAAGCGCTCTGTCGACCACACATTATCCAACAATTCATCCGTTTCCCATTAGAAATGCAGCAACTGCATCAAATTAAAGCCAATTTCATGGCGATTGCAGGTATGCCGGGGGTGCACAAAGAATAAAACGTGCACATCTTCCAATTTATGCAACATATTTAGGGATGCCTATATGATGGACGTTGCCTACCTGTTGCAGCAGCATCCTTTTTATAAGCGCCGATCTCGAGCCACTGGGACTGTAGAGAATACCATCTCTTCTTACAGTCTTCTGACGTTCGAGACACCGCTGGATAAGATGCATTTATGTTTCTGCTCATTTCCTCCCATGCCTCCCTTTTCTTCTTATTCGTAATCCCGGCTCTGAATCGCCCTTTGAGGACCGTCCTCCTCTCCACTACCAACTGTGCCAGTAGTAATAATTGGTCCTACAACCAGTTAGGTTTCCTTGTCCTTTTCTCGACACTCATTTTCAGTTCACGAGGTGCTTTTCACAGTAGTGGGGGGGTCTATTTAAGACGTGTCTGATGTGCTCAATAGACAGCCTAATTGTTTACAGCCTACTTGCAATCACTCCCTTAATGTGATGCATCCATCCATCCATTATCTATACCGCTTTCATCCAATTCAGGGTCGCGTGGAGGCCGGTCTGGAGCTTATCCCAGGTGTAAGCAGGCCTAAGGCAGGGTAATATGATGCATTTCAAGTTTTTTCGTTTTTAAACTTCACCGTCTCTGTAAGTAGGCTATTGTGTCTAAGTTGTATGAAGTGTGAGTCGCGTGGCCGACACAAAGAGGTCATCATGCATTATTTCTGCTATTTGCGCTCTTCATAATTATGCTTTTATCGACATTGAAATTTTCGATTTCTTGGTTTCACACGTCATTCAACAACCAATCACACTGCTGTCCGTTTATTTACTCATGCATAGGAAATGACGTTTTCCATAGCAACGGGACGTCACTCTTGGCTTACTTTTAGTGATTTGTCCTACGTAAAAGTAGCTCTTAGTGCGTTTGTGAATAGGTTTTAGACGACAACTCTTACGTAAGACCTTTTAGCGCGAGTTAGGAGTAACACCTAGCGGTAAGATAAGAGTCTTTGTGAATACGGCCCCAGATTTATGGGAAGCAAAGGGCCACTTCTCAAAAGACATTGCTAATGTCTGTTATTCTTTACACCGTTTAAAGAAACACCTGTATTCTGCAGTGTGTTAACGTGTTCATTTCTTATTATTTTCTTATTTAAGTTGTTTGTATTTCTATTTTTGATACTACATTTTTCAATATATCCCAATTATTTACTAATGGGGAGTGACAGGGACTTTTAAAAAATGTATCCCAACCTCATTTATTCGGCCAAAGCAAATTTAAGACTATACTCAATGTGATAAAGGAACAACTTAGACTTTATGAAGCAGAACAGTCTATCAAAAATATAATAAAAAGAGTACAGAGAACAGTCAAGAACAAAAAACAAGATGCAAAGGAACTACAATACATACTATGGCAAAATACTTGTAAAAACAGACTATAGTCAAAAAAGCTAAATAATTTCAATAAACAGCAGGTTGTTGTATAATACATTTAAAAGAGACATCTAAACAATATTACGAACAATCATGGTTGTAATGTAACACATTTCATCACAGCCTCCAGCTAATGCTCATTTAGGAAGCCGAAGGATCCTCTCTTAAGTAAGAGTTGAATGTATTCTGGATCAGGGGAAAAATAAGAACCTGAGGAAGCAAAACTAATAATCAATCTTGTTCACCTGTAGGATTGTACAAATATTAGGAAAACATTTAAAGAGGTTGTCATTATAGACTACACTGTTACCGATTTCAGCTTCTCTAAAGAGTACCAAGTGAGAAATGCTTCTCTTTGTTATTCTTTCTTCTTTGGTTTAGGATTTTATGTAATTGTTTGGATATATACCTTTATGTTTAAACCCCAAGCTAACATAACAATTACATATTAAGATATTCAGATTCTGTTTTATTGTCACAAGAGACAAAAAAACCCACATTTGATATGCAAGAATTATATTAATATGTTCATCATTCCGGGATGATAAAACATACCTAAAATAAATTCATTAACAAAAACATTATTAAAGAAAAAATAAGGAATCACCAAATGCAAAGGAAAAACAAATTACTCTCTTATTATTTACTTTCTTAAAGCGAATACCTGCCCAATCATGCATGTAAGACTGCAATTAAGAGTGATTACAGACCATAATGAGTTGCTGCAGCTGCTGATTGGTAGGAAGCAACTTTCCAAGAAGAGAGCTGTCCGCTGAAACTATGGAAAGGATTGTAAAACTCCTCCAAGAAGGCAAATTTTATTTAATTTCCCTCTGAGATTAATAAAGTATTTATGAATTTGATTTTGAATTGAAATCAGGAGAGAGCTATTTCTAACATTAGCATTAAATTTATATTTTCTTATTATCTTTTACAATACTTTTTCTAATTTATATATATATGTGATTAATTATGACAATATAAATTACGTTTTTGAAGAAAATTGTATAAAACTGGAATTTTTATGCCAGTTCAAACTTTTGTGTGACATTTGTAGGTATTATATATTTTTAGCGATGGGTTGTAGTATCATTTTCAAAGCTGTTTGAATAAGCAGAATTGCTGCATTATTGAAGAAGAAAATTATAGAAGTAAGTGGGTAAAGTTACTGGCCAAAAATATATTGAATTTAAAATAAGTCTAAAAATAGGAGTCAGAACAGAACGGTTATATGTATTTAAAAGTTAAACCTAAAAAAAGATTCAATAGGGGTTTTCTTTGCATCACAATCCACCTGTAGCAATAACCAAAGCCAAATTAGATGAAATCAGAGTAAATACTGTAATATTATATTTTAGGATGTATCTGTTTTTTTGTGATTATGTTTTTAAGATACAGTGATGAAGTCCAGCTACAGTCACACGGAGATGATTCCTAAAAAAACAATGGTGAAGTGGTGGTTAGGATGACGTGCCATTTCAATAATATGTTTATATATATATACACTACCGTTCAAAAGTTTGGGGTCACCCAAACAATTTTGTGTTTTCCATGAAAAGTCACACTTATTCACCACCATACGTTGTGAAATGAATAAAAAATAGAGTCAAGACATTGACAAGGTTAGAAATAATGATTTTTATTTGAAATAAGATTGTTTTTACATCAAACTTTGCTTTCATCAAAGAATCCTCCATTTGCAGCAATTACAGCATTGCAGACCTTTGGCATTCTAGCTGTTAATTTGTTGAGGTAATCTGGAGAAATTGCACCCCACGCTTCTAGAAGCAGCTCCCACAATTTGGATTGGTTGGATGGGCACTTCTTGCGTACCATACGGTCAAGCTGCTCCCACAACAGCTCAACGGGGTTCAAATCTGGTGACTGCGCTGGCCACTCCATTACCGATAGAATACCAGCTGCCTGCTTCTTCTCTAAATAGTTCTTGCACAATTTCGAGGTGTGTTTTGGGTCATTGTCCTGTTGTAGGATGAAATTGGCTCCAATCAAGCGCTGTCCACTGGGTATGGCATGGCGTTGCAAAATGGAGTGATAGCCTTCCTTATTCAGAATCCCTTTTACCCTGTACAAATCTCCCACCTTACCAGCACCAAAGCAACCCCAGACCATCACATTACCTCCACCATGCTTAACAGATGGCGTCAGGCATTCTTCCAGCATCTTTTCAGTTGTTCTGCGTCTCACAAACGTTCTTCTTTGTGATCCAAACACCTCAAACTTGGATTCATCCGTCCACAGCACTTTTTTCCAGTCTTCCTCTGTCCAATGTCTGTGTTCTTTTGCCCATCTTAATCTTTTTCTTTTATTGGCCAGTCTCAGATATGGCTTTTTCTTTGCCACTCTGCCCTGAAGCCCAGAATCCCGCAGCCGCCTCTTCACTGTAGATGTTGACACTGGTGTTTTGCGGGTACTATTTAATGAAGATGCCAGTTGGGGACCTGTGAGGCGTCTGTTTCTCAAACTAGAGACTCTAATGTACTTATCTTCTTGCTCAGTTGTGCAACGCGGCCTCCCACTTCTTTTTCTACTCTGGTTAGAGCCTGTTTGTGCTGTCCTCTGAAGGGAGTAGTACACACCGTTGTAGGAAATCTTCAATTTCTTAGCAATTTCTCGCATGGAATAGCCTTCATTTCTAAGAACAAGAATAGACTGTCGAGTTTCAGATGAAAGTTCTCTTTTTCTGGCCATTTTGAGCGTTTAATTGACCCCACAAATGTGATGCTCCAGAAACTCAATCTGCTCAAAGGAAGGTCAGTTTTGTAGCTTCTGTACCGAGCTAAACTGTTTTCAGATGTGTGAACATGATTGCACAAGGGTTTTCTAATCATCAATTAGCCTTCTGAGCCAATGAGCAAACACATTGTACCATTAGAACACTGGAGTGATAGTTGCTGGAAATGGGCCTCTATACACCTATGTAGATATTGCACCAAAAACCAGACATTTGCAGCTAGAATAGTCATTTACCACATTAGCAATGTATAGCGTGTGTTTCTTTAAAGTTAAGACTAGTTTAAAGTTATCTTCATTGAAAAGTACAGTGCTTTTCCTTCAAAAATAAGGACATTTCAATGTGACCCCAAACTTTTGAACGGTAGTATATATATATATATATATATATATATATAGAGAGAGAGAGAGAGAGAGAGAGAGAAGACTATATATACAGAGAAGACTGCACATAGATTTATAGAAGTGTATTTAATGAAAACAATAAGAATGTTATTGAACCATTATTTGCCATATCTGTGCCAGTTAATGCATGTTTCTCTTCAAGATCACACTGCAGTTTTTTATGCAAATTAAAGATCAATTAACTTATCCTTGTTTTTACTGAATCATCCCATACTTCAGTATGGGAGGATTCGCTGCACATCAGACCTTATTGGTAAACAATAAAGCTTCTAATATCTAATACCTAAAATGTTGCATGTGGTCTGTGTTGCATAATTGGCACCGTTTTGACCAACTATAGCCTATTATATTGATTCTTCACTGCTATAGCAGAGATGATCATTTCAAGTTTTCCATTCTAAATACACCAGGAAATGACATGCGTTGAAGATTTCACACTAATACACACCTCAGGTTCATGCAGTTTAAGGGCCTGCTTATGCATCACCTTCATCTATAAAGGGCTGCTTCAGCCACAGAGAGGCTATATGCTCGTCCACTTACTTGCTGGATTTTATGGGCTGAAGAGAGTGGTTAAATTGTGTGCTTGTCCCTTTCTTCCTATGTTCATGTCCTAATTGGAACATGCATGTCTACAATAACAAGACAAGCTGATGAGGCTGATTAGGCCATTGATATAAAATATGCCATATATATAATAATTTTACAGATATAATAACACATCAGGATGCAGACAGGGAACTCATTAAGGCCTCTCGTCTTATCCTAGATTCCATCCTTCATTATCTTTTGATTATGTTTAGCTTTTGTTAATATTGAAATAGATATTTCTGATGATTTGTTTCTGTAGTACATTCACTGACTACTTTATCAGACTTCACCTACACATATCAGATGCACCTGTATTAACGAAGATGGGCTCTTACAAAAAAAGGGTAACTTGCATCCTAGTGACCAGTTTTTAGCTAAACTTTTTTCAAAACGTCACAGGCACCAGTGTTCTCACCTGTCCTCTCCATCCTGGACCTCCCCACCTGATTTGATAATACTGCAATTGTGGATGTATCAGGACGTAATGCAATGCAGCTAAAGAAGGTGATGTGGAAGGATGTTGTTGAGACTGAGTGTGATGGGCCTTGTTCACACTTTTTAGTTTGTTTATTACTATTTGCAAATTCTGCTTTGATCATTTTGGTATTGGTATTTTTATCTTATTTGTCCATGTTTGTATCCTTTTTTTTCCTTGTACCTGCATATTATATTTATGTATTTTTCCCTCTTTGAGGAATAATAGTGTTTACCTATTAATTTAAAATTGATTCCAGCACACCCATCCTCTGGTGGCTACTTCTAGCAAGATAACGTACAATGTCGTACAGATCAAATCATCTCACTGGATTATACCTGCTACCACATTCACCAGATCCCAATAGGAGGCACCAGCCCCCACTCCCCCGCGACCCCTTGAGGATTGAGCGGTTCAGAAAATGGATGGATGGATGTTTCTTTAACTTTAATGTGTGCTCTGAGGAATTCAGGCAGTTCCAATGGCAAATTGGGCCAATCTTTCTTTTAGCAAAGTATAGACTACCTAATAATAGAGCATATTCTGCAAACTGAGAGGCCAAGACTCAGCCAATAGATTAGCTAGGAATGATGTTTGTCTTGCTGCCTGCTTTGACAGGGCACTGCTGTGGTGAGGCTGTTCTGACTGGAACAACTCTGCATCGTTAGCTCCTTTTTTTTCCCTAGTTTGAAAACAAACCATTTATTAAACACAGACACAAATTAAAGATCCAGTTAAAGACATAAAGAAAAAATATACCGTTCTTAAGAGTATTATAGAAATTCTTCAGTATGAATTTGACACAACGATCTGATTATATAAGCCTGTGTTTTGTTGTACATGGGCTTCCACAGCAGTGGTCAATCAGTCTCTAGAAACTACTGGTTTCCATAGCATTGGAATGACTCACAATATCTTCTACCCCACAAATCTCTACTTCTGGCCTTGAGCACACTGATGATGAATCAGCATGGCCAGGCTAACAACAGAGGAATATGATATTGAGATTCAATTTTTAAGATGGAACCATTTAAGCTTCATAGAGATCATTTCTGTTCATACAAGTAGGTAAAATAATCAGTAGCATCTTGTATCCTCTGGCTTCATTGTGGGGACATTCTAAAAGCTCCTCTGTTCTTTTATTCTAATTTTTACCATGCTTATTAAATCACCCATGCAGCTGTAGAAGAAAATGAATCTATAAATAGTCCTTTTATAGAGCTATAGATCACATGCCTCAAAGCTCTCGGAATGAATGAGCCTCATTTGTCAGATGCTTTCAGTAGCTCTCATCACTTTGGCAAGGGCTCTCTCCTCTGGTTTCATAGGCAACTACACCTTCATGATTGTACAGTACTGATTTATATCAAGTTCATCTTCTGAACCTTTTAAAACATATTACAGTGCTGTTACTGAAGCATATCAGAAGAAATGCAAGACAGCATTGTTAAAAAAAGCCAGATGATGTTCTATTTAAAAATTGCAGGGGACACAGGAACAGAATATACGCGAAATTTGCTCCCTACGTGTAAAATACTGTGTCTGTCCTCCAACAGTCCAACTTAAGTCATTCGAACTATAAGCTTCATCAAAAAGGAAGGTTTTAAGCCTACACTTATAAATAGATAGTGTCTGCCTCACAGACTTAAACTGGGAGCTGGTTTCTCAGGAGAGGAGCTAATAACTAAAAGACCTGTTATTCTATGTTTAGAAGTCCTATGAACTACCAGTAAACCTGCAGTCTGATAGTGATGCGCTCTGTTAGGAACATATGATATAAGCAAATAGATGTATGAAGGAGCTTGATTATTAAGGGCTTTATACATAAGGAGTGGGATTTTAAACTCAATTGTGGATTTAACAGGGAGCCTATTGGGAGAAACTAAAACAGGAGAAATGTGATCTCTCTTTTTAATATTCATCAGAACTCTTGCTGCAGCATCTTGAATCAACTAATTGCATGTTGTGGACTTCCTGATAATAAGGAATTATAGTAGTCCAGCCTTGAAGTAACAAATCCATGGACTAGTTTCTCAGCATTACTCCTGGACAGGATGTTTCAAATTTTAGCAATATTCTGGAGGTGGAGGAAAGACATCTTCGAAAGCTTCTTAATATGGGATTTAAATGTCATTTTTTGATCAAAAATGACCCCAAGGTTCTTTACACTATTACCAGAGGCCAATTTAAGATTGACTTAGCAGTTTCCTTTTTAAAGGTTGTGGTCCAAAGACAACAAATTCTGTTTTAGTCATCCAGGTTTATATGTCTTCGAAACATGTCTGTAATCTAGCTGGATTCATCAGGATCTATGGATAAATATAGTTATGTATCATCAGCATAACTGTAGAAATTCATACCATGCTGTCTAATTATTTTACCAATTAGAAGGATGTACAGTATATAGTACTGAGAATCGGACCAAGCAAAGAACCCTGTGGTACTCCACATGTAGCCCTTGTGGGTGAAGAAGATATATTAACATTAACAGACTGAACTCTGTCGAACAGATATGATATAAACCATCCTAGTGCTGTTCCCTAGATCCCTGCTACATGTTCTAGCCTTACTAAGAGAATACTATGATTCACTGTGTCAAAAGCAGCACTGAGATTCAACAGGACCAGAACAGTCACAAGTCCACTATATGAGGCCATCAGAATATCATTAGTAACTTTTACCAGGGCTGTTTCAGTGCTATGATGAGCTCTAAAACCTGACTGAAATTCTTCAAACAGGTTGTTGCTGTTTAGATGCTCATATACTTGATTAGCAACTATTTAGGTATCCATTTATTAGAGATAGATTTTTCATATCTATCATATAGGGCCAGCAACAATAAGGAACACTTCCTTAAACAATTTGGTAGGTATTGGGTTTAACATACAAGTTGAAGGTGTAGATTAAGCTAATATTTGTGATAATTCCAAAAGTTCAACAGAATCAAAATGGTACAGACATAGATATGATTCTACAGTTCTCTCTGAAACTGCCTCATTTACTCAAAGCGAGTTAATCATGTTTGGGAGAACACCAATTATTATTATTATTATTTATTTTACTTATGAAGAATTACAAGAAGTCATCAATACTGAGAGAAGGGGGAATAATTGGCTCAACCAACCCATGACTCTGTGTAAAGCTGTTAAACCTAGGATTGTTTTTATGTATCTCTATCAATGGCATGAAATATGCTGTTATAGCTTTTTGAAGGTTGTTTTTTATAAAGATGCCATAGGTGGGTCTAGGTGGGTAGAGCACCATTTTCTCTCCAGTTTGCAGTTATTCTGCTTTAAACAACGCAACTCTGGCTGTTACCTTCTCTTTTAAGGGGGCTACACTGTCAAATGCCAGACGGAGAGAGGAAATAGTGCTTTGAACCAGACCATCAATTTCTGAAGGGTAATTGATGGAATTGCTGCCATCCACTGTGGTATTCTGAGGCACGGCAAGGCAAGGCAATTTGTATAGCACACTTTCAACACAGGGCAATTCAAGGTGCTTTACATGATTACAGAAATGTGAAAATTAAAACAGAATCACTTAGAGAGTAAATGAACATTTATAAAAGAAACAATAAAGACAACGATTAATTTTTGATTAAAAGCAACAATTTAGGATAAAATACATGAAATAGTAGCATTGGCAATAATAGTATTAGTTACACATAAGCATATCTAAATAGGTATGTTTTTATGTTAGATTTAAAAGAGTTCAGTGTCTCTGCAGTTTTGCATTCGTCTGGCAGTTTGTTCCAGACGTGGGGAGCATAGAAACTGAAAGCTGCTTCCCCATGTTTGGTTCTCGTTCTAGGGATGATCAATAGACTAGAGCTGGAGCACCTGAGTGATCTGGAAGGTTTGTATCGCAATAGCAGATCTCTGATGTACTCTGGTGCTAACCCATTCAATGATTTATGGACCACTAAAAACACTTTGAAGTCTATTCTCTGAGCTACAGGGAGCTAGTGTAAGGACTTTAGAACTGGGGTGATGTGTTCTACTTTCCTTTAGTGAGAACACGAGCAGCAGCATTCTGGATCAGCTGCAGCTGTCTGGTTGATTTTTTTAGGCAAACCTGTGAAGCTACTATTACAGTAATCAAGGCGGTTAGAGATGAATGCATGGATGAGTTTTTCTAGGTCTCCTTGTCTCATCAGTCCTTTAAACCTAGAAATGTTCCTCAGGTGATAGAAAGCTGACCTTGTAATGGCCTTTATGTGACCTTGGAGGTTCAGGTCTGAGTCCATTATTACACATACATTTCTGGCCTGGTCTAGTTGGACCAATTGAAATTTTGTACTGATATTTAATCAATCTGTTTTGGGTTCGAAGATAAGTACTTAGGTTTTGTTTTTGTTCATTTGGAGGAAATTATGGTACATCCAGCTGTCAATTTGCTCAATACATCTAGTGATGATTTGGACGGGTTCAACATCACCTGGTGACATTGAGATATAAAGCTGAGTGTCGTCAGCATAGTTGTGGTAGATGATATTACGTGTTGTTATAATCTTTCTTAATGAGAGCATGTAAATGCTAAATAGGCCTAGGATGGAGCCCTTGGGGACCCTACATGTAATTTCTGCGTTTCTTGATTAGAAATGGCTAATCATCACAAAGAAGTTCTTGTTCTTGAGGTAGGATTTGAACCAGTCAAGTGTCGTACCAGAGAGTCCGACACAGTTATCTAGATATTCCAGCAATATATCATGATCAACAGTGTCAAATGCCAGATGGATGTCTAATAGTACAGTACCAATGCTGAGGGATGTGTTAATTATTTTGATCAGATCCGCCTGATGGCTGGAAGGACTCTTTAAAGAAAACCTCTTGGTAAGACATCCAAGCAGCAGGTAGAAGAGCTTAGTTTTTCAATAATTTCATCAAGCCAGAATGGAACAGATTCTTTAAAACATATTACAGCATTGTCTGATAGAGTTCTGTAATGATTTTTTTTTTCAGGTTTGGAAAAGTCATTAAATTAAATAAAAAAGTTATCAAAAAATAGTAAAATGGGACTGGGTTATTTGGGAGGACTGTTACTTCATCACAATTAATGCAATATGTCAGTACAACCTCTAAAGTATGTTGGCCGGAGTGCTCGGGTCCATTCACTTTCTGAGTAAAGCCAATTGAGTCTAAGATAACATTAAAGGCTGTAGTTACGCTATCAATTTCAGTGTCCAAATGAATATTGAAATTCCCTACTATGGACCAGATTTAAGATTTTCTATCAGTGTTCAATACTAAAAAAGATAGAAAATCTTAAATCTGGTCCAAGAATTGAGAGTAAGGGCCTGGTGGACAATAAAAAACCACAGACAGAAATGGTTTCAATGTTTTGCAGCTTGGATGAGGAAACCTAAGGATTAGATGTTTAAAAGAACTATTATTTGGTGTAGAACGAATTTGTAAAACTGAATGAAAGATGGTTGCAACTCCTTCTCCTCGCCCAGTACTTTCAGGAATGTGAATTTTTTTATAAATGGAAGGAGTTGACACATTCATTATTACAAAATGATCCTGCTGCAGCCAGGTTTCTGATAGGCAGAATAATTACATTTTATTAGCATATATCTAGTCATTTACTAATTAAGTCTTTGGGGAGATGGATGTTATTTCAGTAAGCCACATTTTCAGTTGTCCTATTTTCTTTTTAAGTAAAAGTCATATTTATTTTAATGAGATCTTCATTGTTTGTTTTTGTCAGGTTAACTTTTAATCTATTTGATTTCAGCCGTGCACAACACACTGTCTCAATGGGGTATTGAGTGGGTAACAGTACAGAAGCTGCAGAAAGCGTTCTTCCTCTAGACAAATTTAGTGGAGTTCCATAGGAAGTGGAACTGATGGATTGGAAATGCATCATATCTGGAGCAGGAATGTTTTCAAGAAGTTTGGTTTGACACAAATGGATTAATGGAGAAATTGTAAGGAATCAGATCTGACAGAGTGAGAGGAATGTTGCGTGCAAACTTGACCCAAACATGATGAAAAGTGAGGGAAGGGGAAAAAGTAGCACTCTGATTGTTCTGGCAACACCTGAGACGTCAGGAATGGGATTACCAGAGAGAACCGATGTTACAAACTGAAAGCACGAGAGAGATGGATTGGTCCCAGAATTTGGGAAGGATCCTTTTTCCCTGGATGGAAACAATGCCTGCAAAGAGAAGCGAAGAAAAGGCTCTGTGATGTTAAGGAAATAATGTCAGAGCCCCTCAGTCAGGGATGGGCCCACAATGAATCGGGACGGAATGCAGGGACGTTCCTCAGGACCATAGCCTGCCCAGTGAACTAACTATTGGACCCGCCTCCGGCCCGTGCGACGTGAGTCCATTATATGTCGGACCGCGAAAGTGGGACTGCCTTCAATTACCGCTTTCACAGTGGCAGGTGCCAGAGGTGAGGAGATGTTACGTAAAGTGAGAGACGTAAAAACCTGGATGGATCTTTAGAGAGAGAGAAACTTACAGACGATTTGTGACCAGGTTTATCTAGGTTAGTGATACGCCACCATTTTTGGATCCTGGACCCCTTGTCAGTTTTTGATCAACTCTGAAGACCCCCTGATCTCGGGGAGGGGAGCATTTAAGTAGTGCCACAATGCATTAGCCAAATCGATGACTCATATCAGACATGTTGTCAGAAATCAGATCTGACAGAGAGGAGCGTTGCGTGCAAACTTGACCAAAATATGTTGGAAAGTGAGTGAAGAAAAAAATGTAGCTAGCTGTTTGTTCTTGCCACATCTGAAATGTCCTGGAATGGGATTACCAGAGAGATCTGATGTCATTGGAACTGAAAGGTTGAGACAGATGGACTGGTTCTGGAATTTGGGAAAGATCTTCATTCCCTGGACATTAACAATGCCTGAAAAAGAAGTGAAGGATTGTAATATAGAGGAAACAATGTCAGAGCCACATGGAGGTGAGTGGATCTTTCTAAAAAAAAAGGGGTCACATAATCATGGCTTAACAGAAGTGTGCCAAGCAGGGCTGTACATTTTTCCACAAAAATCCCGCTTTACTACCTCATTCACAAATGCAGACATAAAATAAATAACAGAAACATTGTTTTGTGTTTATTATCACATAATCTTCTCTTATCACAGATTTGAAATAAAGTCATACAATACTATAAAACCCAACAGCAGCATTAGGAGCAATAACAGGGAGCTAAAAGGTAACGTCTTCATACAGGAACCATCTGCTGACTATGGAGGAAGTTCACAAAAAAATCATATGTGGACACTACAGCTAAACCATCCTTGGAATATTGGCTTTCTTAAGCCGTTTCTGTGGTCAAACACATCATAGTACACGAAATGTCATCACCCTTTTAGTTATAGCAGCTTTGCTTCTAAGAGACACAACTAGTTTGTTACATATGAATCTCTTTGAAAAAGGAATATGTTGTTAGCTGCATGTCATCCTGTCAGCTAAACTAATTCACAATTTTATTAAATCCATAAAAGCTTCCTATATGTAACAAACATTTTGCAACAAAACTCAGCACAGCAAATCCAACAAACTTATCTAAGCAACAGTCCCTAATAAAAAGTGGCTCAACAATATACAACATGAAATGCTATGTTTGGGGTGGGAAGTTAAAACTTGATGCACAAAGCTTTGAGTTATAGGAGCTTGTGTAGGAGCACATTAACTGGGCTTGTCTTCTTTTTCCAAATCTTTCAGGGTTTTAAGAAGGCCAGACGGGGTGAGGATTTCTGTTGATCCTGAGAAAACACAGGAGAATGTGGGGTTACTTTTCGGTATCCGGGCACAGCTGTGAACTCAGACAAACATAAATTCAGTAGTCTTGAAACACGCGTAACTATAAAACTTTGGTTTAGTTTGGAGAACACCCCCCCAAAATGTTCAAAATCAGGTATCTCAGGTCCATGCTGAACGGTTCCAGACATTCATTTATAGAACATCTGATGCTAACAGAATGTGCCTGAACTAAGAAGATCTGGATATCTGGAATTTTCTAAATGCTTCAAAAGCATATTGGAGAATTGAGCATCCAACCTGTAGGACTTAGGAAAGATGAAGACCTACAAACTCACGTCTGATGAGAATGATTTAATGATGAGAAGGGCAGACTTACAACAAATATTCTGGCAGGGAAAACACAACGGCAAGAATTTGGAGGGCAGAAATACTGAGAACCCAGCAGATAATTGAGGTGATCAGAGAGCTTATGTATACTGGGGAGGAGTGAAGAGTGGCACATAAACCAGGGTAGATAATCAAGGCTAAAACGGATTCAGGTGGGAAAGAGAGCTGACAGAAGGTTATTGGGTATGAGTTGCAGCTGAGCTTGAGGAGAGACAGGTGAAACACTAAGGAGAAAGAAACTCAAATGAGGAATAATAATTTTAAATGCGTAATGATAATAAGCAGAAACTCGGCACAGACATGAACTACAAATGACCTGGCCAAAGTAAAAAATATCAAAACAAAAGCACAGATGGAAACTCAAAATAGGAACAAAGAAGACTCTAGAGTTCTAACAAATAAAGTGCCAAAAAAACAAAAATCAGGTTTATAGTTTGACTGTACCTTTTTATACTAATTATAACTGACAGTACAGCCCTAAACTCCTCCTGGTAATACCCTGGTTATTAAAATGATATACCTGTTCACACCATGACACCATGCAGGATCTGCCTTATACATCTTTTAAATGTGGCACAAAACTTTCAACAATAGTTTGGCTAAATTAAATTTGAAATAAAATAATTGAATGTATACTGAACATATAAAGTTGCCAATCAGTAGAATGTGTGTGTAAGGCAGAAGTTAACCAACTGTCCTTTATGCTAATCTTTCGAACAGAAACAAAATGAGGATCACAACAATCTGGTGACTTTGATAACGAGCCAGACTGTGATGGCTTCAAACGCTGGGTTATGACCTCAACACAGCTGCAGCCACTATGGGATGAATCAGAGTAGGCTCAAGGTACAACACAATTATTATATATGATGCATATCATGCTTTAAATATTGATTTTATGTTTTCATACCAAAAGATTTTCAAGATGGCATCAAATGTAATGAAATATGCAAGCTTCACTGGTAGCAGCATCATGACACACAATAAGATATATCAGATTATACAGTATGAGTTTGGTGATGACTTACAGCTTAATATAAGCATGTAATACGACAAACATATAATAGGCAAGTAAAACACTGGCACATGTTCAGCATGTATCCCTGGTCATTTGTATTTTGTTATTATACACTTACCAAAATGACCATAAAATCTTTAACATAAACAAGGACAAACAAGATTGAAATTACCACAAAATAGAACAAAGAAACTACAGTTAGTTAAAAAAAATGGACAAATGGAAAAACACCAAAAAGAAATACTAAGGAAAGAAACAGTCCTAGACACAGGAAAAGCACACAGGGATATGAAACCAACAGGAAAACACATTAAATGTCAAAGGACGGTAAAATCAAAAAAATCTTCAGGTTGCTTACAGTATTTGTGTTGTAGAAGTAGGATACCATGATGTTAGCAACGTTAGCCTGATCTTTCTTTTATCTTGACAGACCAACAGCACAAAACCCTGTAAAACAGGAATTGTGGAGCTGTCCTTTTGAGGATGTTTATTAAAAACAACTTTGGAGTATAAAGCTACTTTTTTGTGTGATTTTAATCAGTAAGGTTGCAAGGTTTTTGTATAATAAAAGAGCTTTGAATCAGCATAGTAGATCACCCGAAAACTGTTTTGAAGAGCACCCCAAGACAGTGGAACAAAAGCACTAAATGAAGTCCTTCATAACTTTGACCTAACACATTAATGAGCCAACGCACAACCGAGGACACAATCTGGACATACTTATTAGCAAAGACTTAAATATCTCTAGCATTGCCATAACTAATATTGCATTATCTGATCATTTCTGCATCTCATTTGAAAGCACCATCCAAGCCAACATACTTAATCAGAGTAAAACCACTGTTAAAAACGCCTCTTATAAGAAAACTCAGCTGAAAGCTTTAAACGGATGTACCCTCACACTTTATCTAAATCACCAACATCCACCAACACACATTCAGTAAACAAACCGACAGATCATTTTCTATCCAAAATCTCAGACATCGAAAGGTCAATCAGCTCCAATCCCAATACCAACTATAAGCCCAATTAATACGCATTCAGTGAAAATGAGTAATTTCCAAAGAATAAATCAATCAATCTGTGATGAAATTATTGAAAAACAAGTAAGCTCTGTCACCTGCTGCTTGGATATCTTACCAACAAGTTTTCTAAAAAAGGGAGCATGTAGATGCTAAATAGGAGGGGCCCTAGGATGGAGCCCTGGGGGACCCCGCTTGTGATTTCTGTTTTTTGTGATGAGAATTGGCTAATCGACACAAAGAAATTCCTGTTCAACTATGCTGACGACACTCTTTCTATCCCAATGTCACCAGGTGATGTTGAATCCATCCAAATCCTCCATAAAGTCATTGAAAAAATTAACAGCTGGATGTCCCATAATTTCATACAATTGAACAAAAACAAAGCTGAAGTCCTTATCTTTGGATCAAAAAAAAGATTGACTACATATCAGCAATCAGCTTAAACAGGCCCAACTAGAAACTACCAACCAGGTAGTAATGGACTCAGACCTGAACCTCCAGTGTCACATAAAGGCAATAAAAATTTTCTATCACCTGAGGAAAATTTCTAGGATTAAAGGACTGATGTCACAAGGAGACCTAGAAAAACTAATCCATGCATTCATCTCTAACCACCTTGATTACTGTAATAGTAGCTTCACAGGTTTGCCTAAAAAAATCAACCAGACAGCTGCAGCTGATCCAGAATGCTGCTGCTCGTGTTCTCACTAAAGGAAAGTAGAACACATCACCCCAGTTCTAAAGTCCTTACACTGGCTCCCTGTAGCTCAGAGAATAGACTTCAAAGTGCTTTTATTAGTTTATAAATCACTGAATGGGTTAGCACCAGAGCACATTAGATATCTTCTATCATCGTACAAACCATCCAGATCACTCAGGTCGTCCAGCTCTAGTTTAATGATCATCCATGGAATCAGAACCAAACAAGGAGAAGCAGCTTTCAGTTTCTACAGTCCTCATATCTGGAACAAACTACCCGAAGAATGCAAAACTGCAGAGACACTGAACTCTTTTAAGTCTAAAACTAAAACTTACCTATTTAGAGATGCTTATGTGTAACTAACTTTAGACTCGCCTATGAGTAACTGTTTTTACTTGCTTGTTTTTAATTTTCACACAAATTATCGTCTTCATTACTGTAAATGCTTTCGTGTGTTTTTTTCTATTGAGAACTGTGAGCTTTTTCTGCAAGATCAGTCAGTGAACGGAAGAACTGTGAGCTTTTCAGCGAGATCAGTTAGTGAATACAAACTGTGTTTTTACTTGCTTGTCCTTACATTGTTGTATTGTCTTGACTATTGTCTTATTGTAATTGCTTTCTTATATTTTGATTACAAAATTGTTTTATGCTGTGTTCCAATTTTAATCATGTAAAGCACCTTGAATTGCCTTGTGCTGAAAGTGTGCTATACGAATAAAATTGCCTTGCGTTGCCTTTTTACTTAACCAGATAATACTATTGATAATCTTTACAAATAAAAAAATAATTTAAATTAAAATCTGTATTTTCTCTGTGAGTGGTAATACTTAATTTAATTTTATTTATTTATTGTTTTGGAAAGCACTAGGCTCCTGACAGTCAATGACAACTTACTGCATATAAAGAACTAAAAAACTATTTTAGGGTGATTGGCTCCACATTCGTGAATGTGAATGTTTTCAACAAATTCCTGTTAGGAGAAGCTGCCAATAATTTGATGAGCTATAAGTTCTTTATAATAGCAGTTATTGTATATAAATCAATAGTAATTATGGAGCTGGGGAAGTAACTGGGTTTGTTAAGTTGACAAAGTGTTCAAAATGTTAAAGTTGCGAACTTCCTAATGAAAGGCAGAAAGCCATTGTCAACACCACACACTGAAGGGAAGCGAGAGCGGGGAGGTTTGTCAGACAGCCATCAGAAACACAAGGGAACAAAACATGTTTTTATTTACTTTAGAATATCTTTTTATGGTGCAGGTGTTTCCTCTGCCCCCTCTGGTAGGGCGTTGGGATCCAAGAAGTCTGGGTGCTGCAGATCCTTTAAGTATTTAGGGGGTGTGAGGATGTGGGTAGAACCTACAGAAGGGGAAAATCCTGAACGCTCAGTAAAGATGGAATCCTGAGGCAAAGCTTGTTAGATAGGGCAGAGATACAAATGTTTATAACAAGAATAAAGGTATAAACAGAAGAATGACCTTGAGACTCAAGATAAAAAAGACAAACTGTGGTGATGGGTCAAGGTTACAGAAGATCTGCTGACTTTTTAAAATCCAGATGATTAAACAGGCTATGCATCAGACTCTAAATAATCTCCATCAAGTCCCAATAAAATATAGGTCCTTACAGAGTGTGAGATCAGCATTTACAAAGACAATGTCCAGGACATCCAATATATACAATAAATACAGTAACACAATGACAGGCGTGATAGCAAAAAAAAAATCCTGAGCCTGACCTTTTTTTTTTCCCTGGGAGGCCCCTAAGTCAAGATATATGCCCTGACCAACTTAACTTTAGGCGAGATCCAATCCGAGTGTGCTCCCCTGGGAGAACATTTTGATAAATAACCCATTGCATTAAAGATCCTAATGACTTTTGTGGATATAAATGGACATTATTCAGACATGAGATGAACAAACCCAATACAAGCCTGTATTACAGAAGCATATATGTGTAGAGCAGCAGAGCTCTTGGGACCCTGGGCCTGGTAGACATGTTCAGGAATACATCTCTGCTTTTAACTAGTCACTTACCTGCACAGGTATTGCTTGTATACCATACTGAGACTACGGATACTACAGCCATACCAAGACAGGTCAGTAGGTGGTGATTATAATACTCAAAAGTAACTAGGTATTAATTACTAGCCTAACCAGTAAAGGGCATGAACAAGGAGACATTCATTTTCCTGAAAAATATGCAACATTTATTTTATATTATCACGTATTTGTAATTTAGAGAAAGCTTATTTAAAAAAACGTGAGGTTTGCGTATTTTAAAATCCCCTGTGTTATATTGTTTTCGCGTTCTGATACAGATATCCCAAACCGCTGTCAGCACCTGATTATTCACGCTGTAGCAGCAGCTATAAATCCTATCCTAACACCTGCTTCTAATTTAATCAGCTGCAACATGGTGGCATATTTTTCTCCAAGACTGGATTTAAAAAAGAACCATGGAAGCGGTGATATTCGGTTTTTCGCCTGAGACAAGACACCACTGAATTACTAAAGTTGTCACAGGATAATTTTAAGTATTTCCATAAATTCATTTTAAAAAAGCTATAAGGAAAATGATCAATGAGGACTTACTCAGCTTTGCAGTCGCATTGAGGATTATGCAATTCGCCTTTGCATTCCTCACAGCTAATACGAATCACGCTGTATCTGCTCGTCTGACCTCCGCTTTTAGCACAAACACGGCTTTCTGTTTCGTAGAATTCGGCCCAATTCCCCTTTAATCAACATAATCTCAGGCCTCCAGTCTTTTAAAAGCCGTAAACTTTTTATGTGTGAAAGGTTGGCTTTTGGAATAGTGACAAATGTCCCCGGCGGATTTGTGGGCCAGTGAACTTCTATTTAACCATCAATTGCGATGTTAAGTTTCTCTCTAAAGTTCTCCCAGTTTTCAAATGTTAAAGTGGTTATATATCAGAGATTTTGCCTGCTAACCGTGCAGGAAGTGTTCGTTGCATTTCTGTAGCCGCCATAAATTTTGTTTGCTTTCTGCGACACAATCACTCGCACATGCGCACAAAGATGTCAACAAAGATCCTCCTAACATTAGCACGTGGAGTGACTGCTACATCTATTTGATTGATTGAAAACCCAAGACCAGTCCCTGCACTATAACCCATGTCTATAATCGATAGGCTTAAGTAGGCCTACAGTGGTGTGGTTTAGAGTGATAGCACCTCTCTGATCTTGGGAATTTTCAGATCACGCAAACTTGATTTTTATTTTTTTCTCAAACACTTCATTACGCCAGAGCGCTATCAGGCCTGCAATGCAGATCACTATCAGAGACAGTTTAGTTTAGGTACATTGCAACACATATTAAACACCTTCTTTTGTATAAGAAACCAGAAACAATAAATTTTGTCTCTCATACAGTATGTGTTCAACAATAGAAAATACAGGATTACAACTCAACAAACTGTTCAAAAGTAACTGATGAAACTAGCAATGCAACGATACCACTTTCTTCAAAGTACTTGCTGATACCTAGTACCAATGCCAATACTTCTACCACAAAAAATTCAATACATTGGAAGAGGGTTTTGTTTTCTCCTCTGCTTGTTACAACAAATTATGGTGAATTAGATTTTAAAAATCAATAAAAAAGACAACCAAAAATAAAAAATTTCTGTGGAATTATTGCCATTATTGAGCTTCTACATTTTAAGTATCAGTTAATGGTGTCGGTTAACAATAGAAGTACATTAGCACGGTATCGTTCTGATACCAGTTTTGGTATCAGTGCATCCCTAGATTAAATCCCATCCTAAACAGGGCTGTTTAAAGGTAAATCAGCCCCAAATAAACTTGCTGATAAACTGTAACAATGAGTGTCTAATAGGACTGTCTACATATCTGGTCATTATTTTGGCATTTTAGTGCATCTTATTTAAAATATAAAATTTCTTCCTAAAACTGTAACCCTCTTATTTTAACCAGGGACTCCGGGGACATGTACCCAGCACTTTTTATGATTGACGGGTTTTTCCCCACCAAAGTCCTCTGCAGCCGTCTTGGCATCTGCTCTCCTTTTTTAAAAGCATAGCAAATAGCGATTTTTAAGTATAGCGTTTAGTTAGTCTTTAGCATAACTCCATAGCTCTTTCTCATTGTATGTATCTGTGCAACTGCAGCAGCGCTGCTCTCATTAACAGCCCAGACCACACCTCTCCTCCTGCGCGTTTGCTGGTGTGCCAGGCAACACCTCTTTGTGGCGCACTTTTCAAACAGGAAATGTGGGAGGATTAAGACTCTGGTAGGGGAAAACTTGCTTTTTAGAACTTAACAGGTCTCTTTTTTCATGTAATGTAAACTTTCTATAATAAATTAGAAGCTATTTGACAGACATTAGGTTATGTTTCTCAGCCTGAGGGAACACATTAAGAGCCACAGAGAAAGGATATTTCTGTCCGAAACAAATCCAGACCCAAAACATCAGTAGTCTCCCTTTAAAGAATGCTGCAAGAAACTTACCGATCAAAGCCTCCCATTTGCCATTGGCCTGTGTAACCTCATAAACACAGCGCATCTCACTATAAGCCATGCCTCCGACTATGAAGACTATGATCCTGGGACCTGTCTTCATCTCTGTGGGGCCTCTGTTCTTGTGCCAGTTACCATAGCGAGCACTGGGTGATGAGAAAAAAAACTGCATTTGTTTCAAAATACTGAACAGAAAAGAATGAATAGTTCAGGAACATCTAATATCTTCCTACCAAAACAATATCAACCATAAATACAAGGTCAGATTTTAGGATTGATTTGAATGATGTGGTGTTTGCATTTCAGTTAAAACAATACTATTCACCTTGAAGGAGCACTGGCTTTGGCAGAAACTTGTCGCTGGGAAATGTACGGATACTGTTTCGGGTCAAGTTTGTCCTCGATCGCATCCTGTGAAAACACAAGCAAAACGTAGTCTGTATTGCCATGTTTGTATCAAAAATGCAGATCTTTTCAGTTCATTATTATCATAAAAGTTGCACTATATATGCAGTACCTCAATCAGATCTTTAATGAGTGGCGTCCATCTGGAGAGCTGGTAAGTCTGCTCACTGATCCGTTCCTTGCGATCAGGTTTTTTGACTTTTTTCGTGGTTCCCTGGAACAAACACACCAGGAAAACTATTCAGCTAAAAAGAAAACATGTTTTAAGCTATTGAGGTCATGTTTAAACATGAAGCATTTGGTCTACTTGAGAGTGGACTGGAGGATAAGATTGCTGAATGAAGCATTAGAGGTGGGTTTTTGGTTAGTTGAACAACTTGGTTCCTGCTCTGACCCACCTACATGAAGGTCCATATGTGTGTGCAGAAATGGTCTGTACAGTACATGGTCTGAAGTGCTCAACAAATTGTGGTCTTTGACAGAATAATAGTTTGCTAATTTTTTTCCTCATAAACCCATAAGTCTCAATTGTAGACTTCTTTGTTGATGTTTGCCAATAAATAGCAGCAAATCTGGTAATGACAGACAGAGATTGAGCGTCGGGAGAGTCAGGACATTTCCTGGTGGCCTGGTTGCTGAACTGGCCTGCTCAATGATTCCAGATGGTCAGGTCGGGCGGTGCTTAATTTTTTTAAGAAACAATCCATCCTGTGGCTCATTAGGACATCTGCCATACTGGACATTGGCATAACAGACCTGGGGTACTTGTAGGATATGTCTCCTGGACTTTCTGTGTCAGTGCCCTCTGTTCACTGCACTTTATTTCAGCGTTATTATGCTGTAACCTATTTTTCCTACCCATCTTTAAACGCACCTCTACTGTACACAAGCTAGTGAGAAGCAATGAGTCACAGACAGATGCTGCCTATCAGCAGAGCAGCATCTGCATCAACTGATCCAGATCTAGTAAAAGGCAACTTGTTTTGACAGTTTTCTCATCACAAGCTGTAAATTTAGTTATGTTGTAACATGCAGATAATGTTAGCTAAATGACGAATAGTTCATATATGTCAATATATGATGTTAAGCTAGTTAAAAATACTAATGCTACCTGTTTTACATTCCTTACTAGTCAGTTCATGCTGGGAATAATCCCAGCCCCTTTCATTCATGTGCAGAACTTGTGCTCACTATTGCTGTCCACATATTTGAAAGATACAGAGCAGTAGGCAGGGTCAGAGAGGGTCTGCACAGGTTAAAAGACAATATACTTTAAGTGGCTGAGAAAAAATCTTTGCCACAAAAGGGACTTGAGGCTATTTATCACAGTATTTTCTCTGCTACTCATCCTAACTCTATTTTAAAATGTAGCTTTTCCTTATTTTCATATCTTTATTCTTACAACAGAAAAATCAGAGACAAGGAGGAGACAGGGACAATGGTATAGGTAAGGAGAGATTAGAACTTTCTGAAAGAAAAATATTCATTGGTAGGAGGAACTAGGCAGGCGGATACTTCAGAATGACTCGTATTGCCACACCAAAAATCAGTAGAATATTAATTTTGTTGGGGAAAGAAACAGAAGAAAACTGTGTGTGGGCACATGGACAGCCTTTGCTTTATTATTTTACAATTTTAAATCAACCTAAGTTACTATAGACATTTTGTGTTAATTGGGTGGTGGCCTGTAATGGTATCGAATTCCTGTGCTGAATTACTGTGCTGAATTACTGTACCAGTCTGCCCCTGGGTAATGATAGTAACTCCAACATACAATACAATGCATGTACATATTTAATCTGGAGAACTAAACCTATACATCTTATTTAAGATATAAGTTTATTCATGTAAAGGATAAATCTTCTTCATTCTCCAAGGTTACATGAGGAGTACCACAGGGTTCAGTGCTTGTGATACTGATCATATTCAGCTATATTTATCATCTTAGACATCTGCTTTTAAATTCAGAAAAAAATAGAAGTGGTCTTTTGATCAGAGCCTTTGGAAAAGAAAGTATTTAGTCAATCAGTTGCTCTAGATGCAATTAAATTTTCATCTAGTAAAGAAAAGTAAGGAACCTATGTGTTGTTTTTGACCAGGATATTTCATTTAAATCCCAAGTTAAACAGGTTTCTAGGCCTTGCTTTTTCACCTGCTGAATATTTAGATTGAATAAATTAACAAAGAGCTTAGTAACTCTTTAAGTGCCCACACAGCCATAGCAGGCTTGGAAAAGGGGTCAGCTTCTTGATTATCTCCTGCAGGAATTATAAAAAACAAAAACTTAATTAAGACACTTTGTTTTGGACATCTTTAGGCATGAGTAAATAATTGTCGTCTCACTGGGTTTGAACATTGGACAACCTATTAAACAAGCATAAATTGCCATGGAATGCAGGTACGGCTGCATAGTGGCACAGTTGGTGGCACTTTTGCCTTGCAGCAATAAGTTCCTCAGTTTCAATCCCGGCCAGGGGTCTTTCTACAGAGAGTTTACATTTTCTCCCTGTTTATGCATGCGTTCCCTAGGGATATTCTGGCTTCCTGCCATAGTCCAAACATATTACTGTTAGGTTAATTGGTCTCTAAATTGTCCTTTGGTATGAGTGTATGCATGCATGGTAGTTTGTCCTGTGTGTTTCTGTGTTGCCCTGTGATGGACTGGCAACCTGTCCAGGGTGTACCCTGCCTCTCGCCCAATAGCCGCTGGAGATTGGGGGCTGTTTGTGGTTGCTCTTTGACACAAACAAGTCTCCCCTAAATAAAGTTGTTTTTTTTAAGTCGCTTTCAGGACTTATGGGTAGACTTGCAGATGCTTAACCTTTACAAGAATTTGGAAATTTAATTGGGTCTTTGGTTTAATCATAACTCCACTAGGTGGGTTTTGTAGCAGGCATTTTAAACTCACCACCTCTGACTTCAATTCAGATTCATTTCAGATTATTTATATAGCACTCATTCACAGCACATATTGTCAGGTTAAAGGTTTCTATCTCAGGATGGGATGATCTCTGGTCTTTGACATCAAATCTAAAGACCTTCTTTACTGCTGATTATTTGAACTTGTATGATCAACTGACCTTTCGCCGAGCCCCGCCCCTCCTTAGTTACTGTTGCTACGTTCGACAAATAAAATGGTCAAACACGACTAGCATTACAATGCCGTTACCGTTACTGGGGATGTAAAGTGGGGTTAATACAATGTTGCTAAAGAGCAGCAGTGTCAGGCTTTCTGACAGTCACACTACAGTTTCAGGGAGAGCGCAGATGTCGATGATGACGCCGCTGCAAATATGATGATGATTTGGTGAGTGGGCAGATACTCTTAGAGCTCTTGCTGTCTGCATGCTGTAACAAACTTAGATGTGAACTCAGTTTTAAGTTGGATATTAGTCGGACATTAGTTTAATTAAAGCGGACGCTCCCTCCAATGTCTCACCCAGAAATGCGTTAATAAAGGGCTGCATCGCCGCTCACTCAATAAATCTCCATACATCCCAGAGATGTATGGAGATTTATGGAGATCCCATACCTCTGAGATCTACCAAACAATTAACCCGAAAATATTAATAGTTGCTCAACCCCAAGGAACTTGACACACAGAGGTTTCTTATTAATATGTTACTTTAAAGTAAGAGAGGGAGCGGGCCATCCACACTTTTTTTATCCATTACAGGTATCACGTTGTTATTTTGGCTTTGGGAATGGAAAAAACACATGGAAAAAACACAACGCCTCCAGACAATCTCTCGGGGGTATGTGTGTCCGATTTACAAACGCAGTGGGCGCAGCGCTTCACCATTTAGCTTGGAGTCAATGTTTATCGGACCTGCTCACATAGTAACGGTTATTGTGATTGGACAATGGCTGTTTAGGGGGCAGGCCGGTGAAAGGTCAATTGTTTATCTTCTTTTTGCATGAATAATCACAGATTGATCCGAATATAATCTAACTGCTGATTTTCCTTAAATTCTAATCTTGTTCTTACAATTAATGAAGTTTGGCTTTCTGAGGGGACTGATTAATGGCCATAGATCACTGGATGCTTGCGGAGGCCGAGGTCACAGCAAAGAACAACAGCACACAAGGAAGTGTATACATTTCAACACCTGTGTGGAAGCAAATCCCTCTGAAGAGTACTGGAAGATGCTATATAATTTTCTGTTTTCTAAAAGTAGAATGGGAGAAATATATTTTAGTTACCAGGCTCCTCTCTTGTGGAACCAACTCCCAATTTTAGTGCAAGAGGTAGATACCCTATCTACCTTTCATATTATGTTTGAAACTATTCTTTTTGATCAAGTTTAATCAGAAGGGTTTGGGAGGAACAATGCGGTTTTCATCCTGGCCATGGAACACTGGCCCAGCTCTATATTTTTATATTCAGCAGAGTCCTGGAGGGTGCATGGGAGTTTGTCCTACAGGTCCCTGTACAACCAATGTCAGAGCTTGGTTCGCAATGCCAGCAGTAATTCAAGGTGAGAGTTTGACTCCGCCAAGGCGGACCTTTGTCACCGATTCTGTTCATAACTTTTATGGACAGGATTTGTAGGTGCATCCAAAGTGATGAAGGGACCTGTTTCAGTATCCTCAGGATTGGGTCTCTCCTTTCTGCAGATGATGTGGTCTTGCTGGCTTCATCGAAACACAATCTGCAGCGGTTTGCACCTTAGTGTGTAGCAGCTAGGATGAGTATCAGCACCTCCAAATCCAAGACTGAAAGAAGAGATTGCGGATGCAAGCAGCTGAAATTAACTTCCTCCGCAGGGTATCTGAGCTCTCCGTTAGAGATAGGGTGAAAGCTCGGTCATCCTAGAGGGGCTCGGAGTAGAGCCGCTGCTCCTCCACATCGAGAGGAGCCAGTTGAGGTGGCTCGGCCATCTGGTCAGGACGCCTCCTGGACGCCTCCCTTCGGGGCACGTCCCACTGGGAGGAGGCCCAAGGGAAGACCCAGGACAAGATGGAGGGACTATGTTTCTCGGTTCCCCTGGGAAACCCTTTGGATTCCCTTGAGGAGCTGGCTCAAGTGACTGGGAAGAGGGAAGTGTGGGTCTCTTTGCTTAAGCTGCTGCCCCCGCAACCTGACCCCGGATAACATGGAAAACAACGGATGGATGAAGTTTTCATAAAACTTATAGTTAAATTGGCTTAGGCCTAACTGGCCTAACTTTTGTCTGATTTTTTGCGGCTGTGGGTTTAGGCTCCCGGAAGACATGATGACAACTTTTACTCACTCTACTACATTTCATTTTTGTTCTATTGGCAGTTAATACTGTCATTTACTTTATGCTTTCTCAGGGTTTTTTCTTCATAGAAGCAACATCTGGCTTTGTGTTGTGCTAAGCTGACCATCTGCTGTGCAATTGTTGGCAATATTTTTATGTTTTCTCACTATAGATTATAGACATGACTGTTTTCTTGTTTCTAACCCTGTCTCTCTACTAAACAAAGCGATAAAGGTGCTATAGGTTTGTCTAATTGTGTGTACTATCATCCTATTCATTTGACAAATTCCTTAGTTTCTACAGGCTTATTCATGATGAGTAATTGATGAAAGGTTAACTGAATTTCCCCTTTCATCGCATCCTTGTTCAAGAGAACTGAATATTGCAAGTCAGTGACTCTATGCAGTTGGCTGAGTTCCATTAGTAAACTGTTGAATAATAAAATGAATATGACTGCATTGGTAAATAACTTGAATTGAACTGGAATGTATGTCATTAAGCTTAAAACTGTCTATATTAGTGAACTCAATTGTCTATGTATCATTTTGTAAAGTACTGTACCATGAGAGGACATTTGTGGTCAATTGGTGCTTTATTAATAACTGAATGGTTAATGATTATATTATACAGTCCAGCTCACCTCTGATATGATGGGAACACCCATGTGGGCCATGTTGGAAATTATGTCACTGTCCTCAGGTGGGATGTTAGCATGCTGCAGAAGCTTACACAGGTTCTCCTCAGTCACACCTGACACACAGGTTCAGATAAACATGCAACATACATGCATGTAAGCATGCACGGTTACTAATCCAGTTCATGCAAATGGCAGAAAAAGTAGATTAATTTAAAACTAGCAAAACAAAATGCAATAAGGCAAACAATAATGTGCATAAATCTAACTAAATGATATAACTTTATTGGAGAATACAGAAAGATTCTCTCATATTAAATTGAAGAAAGATGTCAACAGTTTACAAGACACATTAAAGCTATGGGGGGAAAAAACAGGAAGTACTGATGCTGTCTGACCATTCTTAAGGAAGATGTAGAGCAGAATGATACGGATCTTGTCAGATATGCTGACGTTGGCATCCAGGAGGATGGGAACAATGAGCCTCATTGGATCCTTGATCTTCTCACCCTCTGCATCTGTGCCCAATGCCAAATCCTGCAAACAAGTAAACAATACTATGTTTTAAAGGCAGCATGAAGTTCAAAACAAGTTTCAGTATGACACATTAAAAGATTACTATTTTTCCAGTAATATTAAGTATGCTCTGTGCATAAGTGTACAGCGAAGTTGTCGGGTCCTGGATGGGAACAAAAAATTATCATGGATTTCTTTTCTAGAGATGCCTAAACCCATTTTTTAGCCTTCCAGTCTGACTCTGATATATGAATGTAAAGTGATTTATGCATTTTTCAACAAGGCATGTTTTCATCTTGTTTCTCTGTACTTTTATATCCCAGAACCTATTCATCTGGAACTCTGTTCTAAAATACATTGACCCCTAAAATACAAAACATCTCCCCAATACATAGGTAAAAATGTTAGGTTTAGAGGTAGGGGGTAAATTAATTCTTGGTTAAGGTTAGGAGTATACTGGTAATGGTTAAAGTATGCTAAGTTTTAGCTCTTACTAAAATGAATGGCAGTCAACTTAAAGTCCTAATATGGGAAGAAGTGTGTGTGTGTGTGTGTGTGTGTGTGTGTGTGTGTTTGTGTGTGTGGGTGAGCTATACCTGCTCTACACGGCAGAGTTTGTCCACTGTACCCTGGTAGCGGTTCATGCAGTCCTCTGCGAGGTGGAGATGGGTTGAATACTAAAGTAAGACAAGAAAGATGCAATTAGCAAGTTTGGCACAAAGAACAATGACCAATAAAAGATTTAAGCAGCATCATCAGGTCATATTCCATCATTAGTACCAACTCAATATTGCACTGTTGTTGCCTAGTATTTTTTGACAAAAAATGTTTCTGATATATACTAAAATGAAAATCCATTTTAAGTTCAAAAGATGAGAACTGTGGATAATTGCTGATCACAACAGAGGGCCCAGTTACCATGTAAACTTAATATGGTAAATGAAACACCTCTGATCACACCTGTTGAATGGATGCACAGTTTCTCACACGATTCAAAGTGACTGACAACCTGTCCAACCTGGATACATGGCAACAAAGAGAGCCACATGACATACAACTATGTATGAACACCCACGTGTAAGCGCAAATTAAAGTGCCCAGTTAACATAACATATGGACAAGTGGAAATCAACATTTTTAGCTTTTTTAATAGATTTTAATGGAGTCATTTTAATTTCAACAGTGTATAATTAACCAGCAGTGAGTATCACATAGTGCTGTTAAATAGTATTCCAGATTTCTTCCAACTTTTTTGTCTAAACTTTCAGATCATCAAACCAAAATATGTAATATCAGACAAAAATCATTAAAATTAATAATACATTTCAATAGATTTTTTATATTATTTATTAGTGGAGAAAATGCCATATCAAACTATTTGGCCCTATGTGAAATCTCATTTGAAATCTCCTGTGGAGGCTATTTTTTTACCAATATCTTTCTTACTGATGGATCATGCCTTCCCATGATTATTGTATGAGCTCTTTGTCAGTTTTTTTGGATTATGGCTCATAGTGTTTATTCCAAAAGCCTCAGAGACTCTTTGTAACACTTACAGATGTCAATGACATTGATTTTAATGTTTTCTAAATAAAGTCTATAGACATAATCTGCTTGAGGCTTACTTTATATTCTGTTCTTGATCCTACAGGACTAACAGTAATCAGACCTGAGTGTGGCAATTGATACTGAACCAAAGAATCTGTGGTTAATCAGGTAAATCATGATTTAACAGGGAAGCAGTTTATCCAGACTAGGGTAGTTCATAGAAAATAAACTGCATTACTGATTTACTCATTCAAAATGCAAAATGGGAACTAATATGTGTTTGAAAAGTCATCTTATTTAATTTGAAGGGATGCGTGATTATGAAGTTATTATTGATATTGTGTAAAAAGAAAAGAAAAAAGAAAACAATAAATGGAGCTTAATTGTGAGCTGGCGAATCTGTTTAGATGAAACAAAGGACTTAGGCTCCTACCTTGCTGAGCTCTTTCTGATACTGAGGCATCTTCTTTAGCATCTGGGACAGCTCCTTCATGGTGGTCTGAAAGCACATTTGTTACTTAGCTTACCAGTGAAACACCATCCCATCCATACAAATAAATAACTAGTATTTCACAAAGTCCTTGATTCTACTTCTGGCCAAACCATTCATTTTCAAATAAAATACAGTGGTTGTTGGTGGGGCAGGTTGTATTTCCCAGTTTGAACCCTGTAACAGGGTTCACATAGCTTCATAATACTTTTTATATTGGGGTTGTACTCAACCTTCTTCTTTCTCCAAACACGGTTAGTGAAGTTTAGACCAAAAAGCTCAACTTTTGTCTTATCAGACCATATGACCTTCTCCCATTCCTCCTCTTGATCATCCAGATGGTGAATGGCAGACTTCAGACGGGCCTTGACATGTGCTGGCTTGAATAGGGGGACTTTGCATGTTCTCCAGGAATTTAATCCATGATGGGCAGAATGTGTTACTGATGGTTTTCTTTGAGACTGTGATCCAAGCTCCATTCAGGTTATTGACCAGGTCCTGTAGTTCTGGGCTCATCCCTCACTGTCCTCATGATCATTGATGCCCCACCAGGAGAGATCTTGCAAGGCACTCCAGACCGAGAGATTGACTGTGTTCTTTAACTTCTTCCATTTTCTAATTTTTGCACCATTTGTTGCCTTCTCACCAAGCTGCTTGCCTATTGTCATGTAGCCCATCCAAGCCTTGTGCAGCTCTACAAATTTGTCCCTGATATCTTTGCACAGCTCTCTGTACTTGACCATTGTAGAGAGGTTGGAGTTTGTTTGAGTTTGTGGACAGGTGTCCTTCATACAGGTAATGAGTTGAGAAAGGGGCAGTTAATACAGGTAATAAGTGGAGAACATGAGGGCTAGAAAAGAACTAACAGGTCTCTGGGACCCTAAATTCTTACTTGTTGATATACAATCAAATACTTATTTCATACAATAAAATGGAAATTAATTATTTTAAAATCATCCACTGTGATTTTCTGCTTTTTTGTTTTAGATTCTGTCCCTAACAGTTGACAAGTACCTTTGATACAAATTACAGACCTCTACATGCTTTGTAAATGGGAAAACTTGGAAATTCAGCAGTGCATCAATACTTGTTCTCCACACTGTATATACACTAAAGTGCTAAAGTAACACATGACTAAATGGGAAACTACAACAAAAAGTCATGGTTAGAATTAAGAACATCATGATTCGGTAGTTTGAAAACATACTTTGTAGCAAAAACTTGAGGAATCAATTTTCTGTAAGACTTTGCAACTGAGTCAAAATAAATTCTATAACTTGTTAACTCTTAGCTGATCAAAGAGTTCTTAGCTAGTTCTAAGTTAAAGTATATGAAAAAACATGCAGAGATTGTAGAATTGGAGTACATGTGGCTCGTTAGATAGAGTAGTAAACTATTAATTGCGAGTTGTAGGTTCAATTCCAGCTTCCACCTCTCACATGATGATGTGCCCTTGGGCAAAAGGACGTAAGTGCAGCATGCCCCAAAGTTGCCTACCAATCTGCACATCAGTGTATAAATATGGGCATGTTTGGGAGTGTGAATGTGGCTCAAGTGTAAAGCAGTTTGAGTTGTTAGGAATAAATGAAATCATTTTGGGAGGTTTTGGAATGCAAAACATATTTGCTTAAATGACAGCTGCAAAATATGTTGAATAGAAATTGTCATAATAATATCAAGGTTTGTAATATAACAAACCCAAAAGACAGTTTGGTCTAAATATTTGGTAAGACATATAATTGACACGGGACTTACCATATATAATATTTTCTGCCAACAGGATAGACTTTCACTCTCCTAGACTCACATACTTGATGTATATTTAACACTGTTGACATTTATATTCTTCATGATGCACTTTGAGAAATAAAGTTGGAGGTGACAAAAAATTGAGGGGATGAAAAAAAAATATCACACTCCATTTACCAAAAAAGCACAGAATAATGTTCTGTCACAGATAGGAGGTGGAAATGCAGCTCTCATTGTCATATTTTTCTTCTACCTTTATGTGTCTGTATGCAAAACAGAAGGAACACAGCGTGACCTCTACCTTTTCTCCTGTGTTCATCTTCTTGCTGGCAGAGAATTCTTTCAGAGAGCGGGTTACAGCCCTGTTCAGAGTGACAAAAGAAAAAAGAGCTTGGAGAAGAAGACATGAAAAGCCTCCTGAGTCCTGAAACAGAAAGTGTTCTCTGGCTGGACCAGTTACTCCTCTGTTTGCTTGTTGAGCTTCTAGCAGGAAGTAAAAGGCACTCACGTTGACACCTCAGCAATGTGTTTGTGTCTCAGGGTAAGCCAAAGGTCATCGTCTTCATCCAGAACCACTTCCTTCATTCTGGTCTCTCCCATTCCACTGGTCTCATAACTGAGGAAGCAAAAGAGCTAGTTAATGCTTAAGGGTAAAAATAATTTTCAATTCAATTCACTTTGATTTACACAACAAATGTCATCTCAAGGCACTTTACAACAAAAGTCATCTCAATACAATTATACAAACATTCTAATCAGTTAAGTTTTCTATGTAAGGAATCCCAGCTGATTGCGTTGAGTCATTAGCCTGAGGTTGTGCCTGGATCATGCAGACTCGTACCACAGCAATTCCTCAGCAATCCCTCATACTGAGAAAGCTTGTAGCAACAGTGGAGAGGAAAAACTCTCTTTAACAGGAAGAAACCTCAGGCAGAACCTGGCTCAGTACAAGCGGTCATCTGCCACGACCGTCTGGGGGTCTGAGAAGACAGAGAAGAGACAGCATGGAGGATGCTCGGTCACCCCAAGCACCATCCGGACCAACGCCCCCCATCCAGCAGGGGGCAAATCATAGAAACCTGTTTAATATGACATTTAAATGTCATGTCTTGGTCAAATATTACACCAAGGTTCTTTACATTATTACCGGAGGCCAAATTAATGCCATCCAGATGAAGTGATTGACTTAGCAGTTTCCTTTTTAAAGATTCTGGTCCAAAGACAACTACCTCTGTCTTGGCTGAATTTAGGAGCAGAAAATTCAGAGTCATCCAAGTTTTTATGTCTTCCAGACATGCTTGTAATCTGCCTAACTGGTGGCTTTCATCAAGTTTTATGGATAAATATAATTGTGTATCATCAGCATAACTGTGGAAATTCATACCATGTTGTCTAATTATTTTACCAATTGGAAGCATATACAGTGGGGCAAAAAACTATTTAGTCAGCCACCGATTGTGCAAGTTCTCCCACTTAAAATGATGACAGAGGTCAGTAATTTTCATCATATGTACACTTCAACTGTGAGAGACAGAATTTGAAAAAAAAATCCAGGAATTCACATTGTAGGATTTTTAAAGAAATTATTTGTAAATTATGGTGGAAAATAAGTATTTGGTCACTTCAAACAAGGAAGATCTCTGGATCTCACAGACCTGTAACTTCTTCTTTAAGAAGCTCTTCTGTCCTCCACTCGTTACCTGTATTAATGGCACCTGTTTGAACTCGTTATCTGTATAAAAGACACCTGTCCACAGCCTCAAACAGTCAGACTCCAAACTCCACTATGGCCAAGACCAAAGAGCTCTCGAAGGACACCAGGAAAAAATTGTAGACCTGCACCTGACTGGGAAGAGTGAATCCAATAGGCAAATTGATCATGAGAACGGTGAGCAAAAATCCCAGAACCACACGGGGGGACCTGGTGAATGACCTGCAGAGAGCTGGGACCAAAGTAACAAAGGTTACCATCAGTAACACACTACAACGACAGGGAATCAAATCCTGCAGTGCCAGACGTGTCCCCCTGCTTAAGCCAGTGCATGTCCAGGCCCGTCTGAAGTTTGCCAGAGAGCACATGGATGATACAGCAGAGGATTGGGAGAATGTCATGTGGTCAGATGAAACCAAAGTAGAACTTTTTGGTATAAACTCAACTCGTCGTGTTTGGAGGAAGAAGAATACTGAGTTGCATCCCAAGAACACCATACCTACTGTAAAGCATGGGGGTGGAAACATCATGCTTTGGGGCTGTTTTTCTGCTAAGGGGACAGGACGACTGATCCGTGTTAAGGAAAGAATGAATGGGGCCATGTATCGTGAGATTTTGAGCCAAAACCTCCTTCCATCAGTGAGAGCTTTGAAGATGAAACGTGGCTGGGTCTTCCAACATGACAATGATCCCAAACACACCGCCCGGGCAACGAAGGAGTGGCTCCGTAAGAAGCATTTGAAAGTCCTGGAGTGGCCTAGCCAGTCTCCAGACCTCAACCCCATAGAAAATCTGTGGAGGGAGTTGAAAGTCCGTGTTGCTCGGCGACAGCCCCAAAACATCACTGCTCTCGAGAAGATCTGCATGGAGGAATGGGCCAAAATACCAGCTACTGTGTGTGCAAACCTGGTAAAGACCTATAGTAATCGTTTGACCTCTGTTATTGCCAACAAAGGTTATATTACAAAGTATTGAGTTGAATTTTTGTTATTGACCAAATACTTATTTTCCACCATAATTTACAAATAAATTCTTTAAAAATCCTACAATGTGAATTCCTGGATTTTTTTTTCACATTCTGTCTCTCACAGTTGAAGTGTACCTATGATGAAAATTACTGACCTCTGTCATCATTTTAAGTGGGAGAACTTGCACAATCGGTGGCTGACTAAATACTTTTTTGCCCCACTGTATATAGTAAAGAGAATTGGTCCAAGCACAGAACCCTGTGGTACTCCACAAGAAACCCTTGAGTGACAAGAAGATTTATCATTGATATGAACAAACAAATCTGTTGGACAGATATGATTTAAACCATCCTAGTGCTGTTCCCTTGATCCCTACAACATATGCAAGCCTTTCTAAGAGAATATTATTATCAACTGTGTCAAAAGCAGCACTGAGATCTAACAAGACCAGAACAGTCACAAATCCATTATCTGAGGCCATTAGAATATAATTAGTATCTTTTACCAGTAATGTTTCAGTGCTATGATGAGTTATAAAACCTGACTAAAATTCCTCAAACAGGTTGTTGCTGTTCACATTCATGAATAGCAACTATTTTCTCAAGAATTTTGGATAAGAAAGCAAGGTTAGATATAGGTCTATAGTTAGCCAAGTCATCTTGATCGAGGGAGGGTTTCTTAAGTAAAGGTCTATTTATAGCAACCTTAAATTCCTCTGGCACATATCCATTTATTAAAGATACATTCATCATGTCTAGAATAGGGCCAGTAACCAGAGGGAACACTTCCTTAAATAATTTGGTTGATACTGGGTCTAACATACAAGATTTAGATTAAACTATATTTGCGATAATTCCAAATGTTCAACAGAATCAAAACGGTACAGACATAAACATGGTTCTACAGTTCTCTCTGATACTGCCTCAGTTACTGAGAGAAAGTTAATCATGTTTGGGAAAGTGCCAATGATTTTTTTCTTTATAAAATGTATTTTATTTATGAAGAATTCCATAAAGTCATCACTACTGAGAGAAGGGGGAATATTTGGCTCAACAGAGCTATGACTCTGTGTAAGTTTGGCAACTGTACTAAAAAGAAACCTAGGATTGTTTTTATTTACCTCTATTAATGATGAGAAATATACTGTTCTAGCTTTTCGAAGGGCGTTTTTATAAAGTAGTAGACTATTTTTCCAGGTTAGAAACGAATCATTTAAGTGTGTAGAGTGCCATTTTCTCTCCAGTTTCCTAGTATTCTGCTTTAAAGTACGCAACTCTGCACTAAACTAGGGAGCAAACCTCCTATGGCTGATTACCTTCTTTTTTAGCGCCAAACGCAGTGAGGAAGTAATACTTTGAACCAGACCATAAATCTCTGAAGGGTTAGTGTTGGAATTACTGCCATGCACTGTGGTATTCTGAGACACATACGGAAACCAGAATGGAACAGATTCTTTAAAACTTGCCACAGCATTGTCTGATAAAGTTCTACTGTAATGAAATTTTCTTTCAGATTTGGGAACGTTAAGTAAAGTAAATTCAAAGGTTATCAGAAAATGGTCAGATAGGACTGGGTTATGTGGGAGGACTGTTACTTCATCACACTCAATGCCGTATGTCAGTACAATGTCTAAAGTGTGTTGACCAGAGTGTGTGGGTCCCTTCACTTTATGAGTAAAGCGAATTGAGTCTAAGATAATATTAAAGGCTACAGTTAAGCTATCACTTTCAGTGTCCATGTGAATATTAAAATCCTGTACTATAATTATCTGATCAGTGTTTAAAACTTAATCAAATAAAAAATCTGAGATCTGGTCCAAGAATTGAGAGTAAGGGCCTGGTGGACGATACAAAACCACAAACAAAAGTGGTTTTAATGTTTTGCAGTTTGGATGAGTAAAACTAAGGCTTAGATGTTCGAAAGAGCTGTAGTTAATAATTGGTCTAGGGCAAATTTATAAATCTGAATGAAAGATGATTGCAACTCCTCCTACTCGTCCAGTACTTCTAGGAATGTGAAAATTTTGATAATTGGTAAGAGTTGACTCATTTATAATCACAAAATCCTCCTGCTGCAACCAGGTTTCTGATAGGCAAAATAGATCAATTTCATTATCACATATCAAGTCATTTACTAATAAAGTCTTTTAGGAGAGGGATCTTATGTTTAGTAAACCACATGTAATTGCCCTATTTTTGTGTTTGGTACGAGTCTTTATTTCAATAAGATTTTCATAGTTTGCTTTTGTCAGGTTAACTTTTAGTCTATTTATTTTGGCTGTAGGCAACACACTGTCTCAATGGGGTATTGAGTGGGTAACAGTACAGAAGCTGCAGAGAGGTGAGCTAAACTACGACTTTGCTTCCTGGTCTGGATCCTGATTTGTCAGTGTTTTGAAGGACTAAAAAATCTGTCCAGATTCCTAGAAAGAAGAGCTGCTCCATCAAAAGTGGGATGGATGCCGTCTCTCCGGATTAGACCAGGTTTTCCCCAAAAAGTTTTCCAATTATCAATGTAGCCCATGTTGTTTGCTGGACACCACTCAGACAACCATCGATGAAATGACAGCATGCGGCTGAACATGTCGTCACTGGTCCGATCGGGCAGGGGACCAAAAAAGATTACACATTCCGCCATTTTTAGCAAACTTACACACCGAAACAACACTAATTTTAGTGACCTCCGATTGGCGAAACCGGGTGTCATTTCCGCCAGCGTGAATAACAATCTTACTGTATTCACGCTTATCCTTAGCCAGCAGTTTCAGGTGGGATTTTATGTCGCCTGTTTTGGCCCCTGGAAAACATTTGACTATGGTCGATAGTGTCTCTAAAGCCACGTTTTGGACTATGGAACTACCAGAGTCTGTTTCTCAGTGGTTGCGTCACTGAGTGGGGAAAATCTGTTAGAAACGCGGACAGGTTGGTGGTTCCCTTAGGGCTGGGAACTATGCTTTCTACGTACCGTCACCCAGTCGGCCTGAGATCCCAGCTGCGTGGGTTCTGTTGGTTCCACGCTGGCTAACGGGCCTCGGCTATTTACTGGATTCTCAACAGCCCTGAGCCGGGCCTCTAACTCTGAAACCCTCCAAAGCTACGAAAATGTTACATTTATTACACTTACCACTATCACTAAAGGAGGCGGGGAGTAACTAAACATGCAATTTTAACATTCATCTAGGTTTTTCAGGATACTAAAATTTCAAAGTGAGTATTTATATTAGGAAAAATATTCATTACTCAATAGCATTTCTATAACACCTCAACAATTATGAAAATATTTTATCCTACTTAATTAAAATACAAAATTAATAATTAGGAGAGAAAACAACCATCATTCATAAAAAAACTTTTATTTAAAGGGCCTACTGTATGTCATGCAAAATCAAATTTTTGAAGATTTTAACCATTTGGTAATGCAATTTTCTCATAAAAAAAAAGGCATAATTCACGAATGTCTGAGTAATCCTCCTGAATTCTGCTTTCTGCCCAACTGCCCCTCCCTCTCCTAGAAAACAACTGAGTGTTCAACTAGTGACATCACTGGTTGATAGTTGAGTGCTAGAGGTGTCTAGGGATGGGTATTGTTTAGGTTTTATCCGATACCGGTGCCAAACCAGTACTTTTGAAACGGTGCCGGTGCTTAAACGGTGCTTGAAACGGTGCTTGAAATGGTGCCTAAAGAATGATAAACATACAAACATGGTCCAAATACCCTCTTATTTTTAATTTGTATTTTTAGTAGGTCTGTCAAACAATTAAAATCTTTAATCTAATTAATCACAGTAGCTGTGAATCAATCACCATTGCTAAATATGACCGCAAAAAAATACTAACTAGAACTTTCTGTGTAAATAAAGTGACAAATCTAGATGGAGTTGCTCTTTAAAAAAAATAATAGGAGAAATCAGTTAACTTTTTTTTTTTACTCCACAGTCACATTCATAATTTATTTGTGGTCCCATATGAATAATAGCAAATAGAGGCAGAACTAAGCCAAATATATGAATAAACATAACATTTGGATATCAGCAGTCTGTGATAAATATCACATAAATCAAATTTAATATAGACTTAGTAACCTAATGTCACATTTGATCATTTTCCAAAAGTAAACAGCAGATTATCCAGTTCAACACAACAAGAAATAAACGCTCCTATTGTGAAAATGGACAAAGCTACTTCCGCTAATATTGTAGCACTAATTTAAGTCCGAAAACATCAGCTTAACTGAATAATTTTATATTATTAACGTAGCGGTATCTCACTATGAAATGTACTGAAACTATACAGGGAGCCAACATGCATAAACATACAAAAATACGAAGCATTTAAACTTTAACTGCACTGCACGCACAGCAAACACTGAAACGCACACACTGAAGCGGACATCCGAAGCGGACGGATAATTCCCACAGACAACTTATAAACTTATATCACCACAAAGCCAATACGTCAATAATAATATACTGCCATGACATTTAGGATCACAAACACATGCTTCTCTAGTTTTGCTGGTTAGAAGGAAGAGCTGATGTGGTGCGGGCTGAATTATAAACAGCGCGCTGTTCTTTGTATGCGTTTAATGCGTAAAACAAACACACACACAAAAAAAAGTTCATTCTAGGAATTAATCCACCCGCGTTGGTATGTTAATTTCCACAGCCCTTATTTTTAGCAGTTTTTTTGAAAAGTTATTTTCTAATTCTGTTTGAAATGCGTCATGGATTGAACATATGATATCCGTGAATATTAATGACAAATTTTGATACAAAGAAAACGCTGATTTTCAAAAGGGGGCAAACGTTTCTTTAGCTTTTGTGTAATAACATTTATCAGGGTACAATTTCAGAAAAAGGAGACAAATGGATGATTCCTCCAGGATTAAGAAAGGAGCATTAAACATATAGAAAAGCACTATACATGTGATCATATGGAAAGTGGCAGTTATGCCAGGGGTGAAGCAGTCGGTGGAGTGAGAGATAGCGTGCGGGAGAAGCTCTACAAGTTCACGGTTAGTTTTTTTCACATGCTACCTAGTGCTAGCTGGCATTAGCTCCATTACATCCTGTATGCAATTTCTGACTTCTAATTTGTAGGTATTTTAATTGCAAATTTTTACAGTAAAATAAATCCCAAATCACTTGAAAAACAAAGTCGAAACACACATCATTAGTTATCATTTAAATTGAGGTAAAACATATGTCGTTTGACGTAAGACAAAGCAGACCAGAGTATAGAAAGAAGAGAGAGCTGAGGCGAAAGCCAAAGCACTCGATTTTCTGGTCGATCTACGTTCCCACCCTCATCAATGATCACAAGCTCTACAGTAGGTTTTGACCACAAGAAAGAGATCCTCCTGTGGTGGAGTGGCTAGGGAGAAAGAACTCTGGTCTTTCTTCCCAGAGAAGTGGACGACAGTGGATGGACGGACAGATGGACTGTTGGATGGATTAAATGAGTGAGTTTGAAATTGGTCTCCTTGTTTTGCTTTAGAATAGACTGTAGTGTTCCAAGTGCAATTAATGAACAGTGGAGTTTCCTCTGCAGAGTGGCTGGGTTCTCCCTTTAGAGATAGGGTGAGAAGCTCGGTCATCTGGAGGGAGCTCAGAGTAGAGCCGCTGCTCCTCCACATCGAGAGGAGCCAGTTGAGGTGGCTCGACATCTGGTCAGGATGCCTCCTGGACGCCTCCCTGGTGAGGTGTTCCGGGCACGTCCCATCGGGAGGAGGCCCAGAGGAAGACCCAGGACCCGCTGGAGGGACTATGTCTCCAGGCTTGCCTGGGAACGCCTCAGGATTCCTGGGAAGAGGTAAGTCTGGGTCTCCCTGCCTAAGCTAATGCCCCCGCGACCCGACCCCGGATAAGCGGAAGAAGATGGATGGCTGGATGGATTATTCTGAGAATACTACGCTTTTCTAACTTTTTGAAACAATTTGCAATTCATTTAAATGTCAATGTAGCTGATAAAGTCAGCTGTGTACGTATATACCCCAAACTATTCTACAAGCATTAGACGAAATTGTTGAAAAGAAGGCAACCCTCATGTGTAGCAACTGTACCTGTAGACATCGTTTTCAATCCCCAGCAAATCATAAGCCATGGCCTGCAGTGTGAGCTCATGCAACAGAGGGGACACAGGGTCAAAGCCGCGATCCAGAATCAGCAGCTGAGTGCGACACTTGTCTGGACCCTGGAAGCATCAGAGCAAACATATACATACTACATTCATTGCAAATGATCAACACATACCGTCAGAGATGAAAGCAAAATCTAGTGACCTGAAGAAAGCTCCAATTTGTGGTTAGAAACCTTGGGAACGAAAACTTTTACCACATTGAACATATATCCTCTCTTTTTTTTCGTGTTGTCAAATACACTCAACAAAAATCTAAACGCAACACCTTTGTTTCTGCTCCCATTTTTCATGAGATGGACTTAAAGATCTAAAATTCATTCCAGATACACAATATAAACCATTTCTCTCAAACATTGTTCACAAATCAGTCTAAATGTGTGATAGTGAGCACTTCTGCTTTGCTGAGATAATCCATCCCACCTCACAGGTGTTCCACATCAAGATGCTGATCTGACATCATGATTAGTGCACAGGTGTGCCCACGATGAAAGGCAACCCAGGAATGAGCAGTTTTTTGCTTTATTGGGGGTCTGGGGACTCAGAACCGGTCAGTATCTGAAAATGCAACAGATGCCACAAGCATTGAGGGAGCGTGCAATTGACATGCTGACAGCAGGAATGTCAACCAGATCTGTTGCTCGTGCATTGAATGTTCATTTCTCCACCATAAGCCGTCTCCAAAGTCATTTCAGAGAATATGGCAGTACATCTAACCGGCCTCACAACAGCAGACCGCTTGTAACCACACCAGCCCAGGACCTCCACATCCAGCAGGTTCACATCCAAGATCCTCTGACACCAGCCACTCAGACAGCTGCTGAAACAATTGGTTTGCATAATCAAACAATTTCTGCACAAACTGTCAGAAACCATCTCAGGGAAGCTCAACTGCATGCTCGTCGTCCTCATCGGGGTCTTGACCTGACTCCAGCTTGTCGCCGTAACAAACTTGAGTGGGCAAATGCTCCCATTCGATGGCGTCTGGCACGTTGGAGAGGTGTTCTCTTCACGGATGAATGTCGGTTTACATTGTTCAGGGCAGATGGCAGACAGCGTGTGTGCAGTCGTGTGGGTGAGCGCTTTGCTGATGTCAATGTTGTGGATCGAGTGGCCCGTGGTGGTGGTGCGGTTATGGTATGGGCAGGCATCGGTTATGGACGAAGAACACTGGTGCATTTTATTGATGGCATTTTGAATGCACAGAGATATCGTGATGAGATCCTGAGGCCCATTGTTGTGCCATACATCCATGAACATCACCTCATGTTTCAGCAAGATAATGCACGGCCCCATGTTGCAAGGATCTGTACACAATTCTTGGAAGCTGAAAATGTCCCAGTTCTTGCATGGCCAGCATACTCACCGGACATGTCACCCATTGAGCATGTTTGGGATGTGCTTGACCGGCGTATACGACAGCGTGTACCAGTTCCCACTAATATCCAACAACTTCGCACAGCCATTGAAGAGGAGTGGACCAACATTCCACAGGCCACAATTGACAATCTGATAAACTCTATGCAAAGAAGATGTGTTGCACTGCATGAGGCAAATGGTGGTCACACAAGATACTGCACATTCCAGGGTGGTCTTTTATTGTGGGCAGTATAAGGTACACCTGTGCACTAATCATGATGTCAGATCAGCATCTTGATGTGGCACACCTGTGAGGTGGCATGGATTATCTCAGCAAAGCAGAAGTGCTCACTATCACACATTTAGACTGATTTGTGAACAACATTTGAGAGAAATGATAATATTGTGTATCTGGAATTAATTTTAGATCTTTAAGTCCATCTAATGAAAAATGGGAGCAGAGCGTAAGGTGTTGCATTTATATATTTGTTGAGAGTAAAAAGTAGCTGGCGTTCCTTTTTTGAGGGTATCTGGCCTCAAACCTATCTTGAATTTTTGAGCAACACCGAAACATTGAGTCTGTTGCAGAAAACCAACCTCTTTGTAAAAAACAGCACAAATTCTGCTACGAAAAGTAGTCAAAAGTCCAGTTTGAATTATAAGAGAAGCTTGTTGATTGATGAACAGAACCTGTGAGTTCTCTGCATCTTTCTAAAGGACAATTGTTGAGTTTTGTGTATGTATTTTTTACTCTGATCCCGTATGAATTAGATACCAGTTATCTTTTGTATAATCATTCCATCGTGAAAAGCAAAGAATTCATAAACTATTTAAAAAGGCCATAATTATTAAAATATTCATGTGAACATTGACTGTTCTGACTGGAAATGTATGTCCATATCATACCTCTCCCATTGTGGGGTCATCAGCCTTGTAGGCGTCTAGTTTCTCCTGAAGCATCTGAGCAAGAACAGCACAGTCTTTGTACTCCCTGAAACAAAACATAGACACAGGGGTTTATGTTATGTTCTTGTTAATCCCAAAAAATGATTCTGCCTGTGTAATTAAGGCCATTTATTCAATGAGCTGTTAGAGACATCTTTATAAGTCCACTTTCTCAATGACTTTATGTGGATCAGTTATGCCAAGCAACTGTCAGATAAAAGTAAAAAAATTGTAACCTACAACCACATATACTTTCAACAAATCCTGTCAAGATCAGGATTCTGACAATGTTTTCGGCTTTAGTTTAAATACTCATTTAGTTCTAACCACTTATCCCAAGAAGAGACACTCAAACTAAAGTTATCATTATTTTTTTATAAATGCTATATGAATCAGTGATCCACATTTCAAATCGTTTTTTGGGTTATAACCTTTGAGGAGTTTTGGTCACTCTTTTAAGGTTTCAATTGTTTTGAAATTATAGATAAAGGACTTGTGATGCATATGTGCAACTTTCTTTACTGCTAAGTTTCTTTTCACAAGTTAAGAAAAAATATACTTCAAATCTAAACCCAGGAAGAAGCCCCAACACATCTGCCCTGGTCAGTATGAGCACTGGGTTGATAGGAGAATGATATAGATAACAAGCGGTCTTTGAGCGGTTTAGGTCCACACTGACAGAAATCTCAGAATCACAAAAACTGAAGAGAGGGACTCAAGGTTCTACCTTACAGCCTTTACTCTGTTTTTTCAAACAGTTTCATCACCATGCACTCATTACAGCTTGTATATTGGCATCTGTAAAAATGCATTCAATAAGGATCTAAACGTGAACAAATGAAGCACATTAAGTTAAACATCAAGTATTGTCTCTTCCATGAAGTATGTCCCACTGAAGTTAATGTTTTTTAGGAACAATAAAGAAATTAGATGAAAAGAATTAGATTTTACATCTAGAACAGTGAAGCTAGAATCAACATAAGGAGCTGTAAGCAAGGAATTGGGGTTCCCAGCTTGCCAATGAGAAGCCGGCTGAATTGCTGAGAAACATCTTGTTGATTTAGCAGTCCTTAATCTGCTTTGGTTGATGTGATTTTAGATTTTCAGTTAGGATCTCAGTTTTTAAAAAAAACTAAGGAAAGAAACCAAAGAACATTAAAAAAGGCTTCATCGTGCGGCTAATGTGGCGAGTAATATTAGAAAGTGATTTTTTTTTGTTAGAGAAAATGTAAACCACCTTAAGAGAGAGAAGGGCTAGAAGCTTGTTAACACATTTTATCGCAACAAAACCCACAGAAAGATTATATGTCTGGCTCTCTGTTTCCATCACAATAGAAAAGATTGTACTTAGTACTATCATGTCAATGCAAAGGGAAGCAAAGAAAGATGCTCTGGTCTCACCCCCTGTACCGGACTCCAGGATATTCTTTGAGGGTTGCACAGAGGGTGGCTATCTGCTCCGCACAACGCTCCAACATGTTATTCTTCACATCAGCCTTGAAGGGGCTGTAGAAATCCTGAAAGGCATCAGCTTTACCCAGGGAAAAGACCTAAGCAAAGACCATAAACACACTGGTTACAACAGCTGTAATCACTTCTGTCACATTCTATACTGCTGTGTGGAAATCATCATTGGGTATGAACAGGTAGCATGAGAACCTGATTGTGTTACAAAATGGAGAAGTAAAATTCAAAATTAAGGGAAGACAAACAGCATCAAGGAAGTGAAAGCCTCTCCGAAAATGTACCACTTGAGTTTAGCAATTATTCCTAAAATTAAAATTGAAAGTTTGTTAAAGAAAAAGATAAACACAATATTTTTGTCTTGTTTCTACTGTGTACCTGAGTTTTTTATAGTGTTATCTCAGGGGTCTGGGTGGTAAGGAGTACTATTAAAATGTCCCAGAATTCGACTGAAGTGGCACAAAAAGTCCTTATGATCCCTTGCACATTATTCTTTCTTAATATCAACAGAAAGACAATGGACAGGATTGTTATTATTACTACTATTGTTATTATTTTTATTTCTTTTTTTAATCACTTTTATTTACTGCTATTATGTTTGGTTATTGGTGTGGGGTTGATGAGATAACAACAAAGTAGCACCTATTCATCTTAAATGAGAAAGGGGTTTTGTTTAAGGTTGAGATAAAGAAAATATTGATAGATTTAAGTCATTTTATAGTGGCTACTTGAGGGGCCCAGGCATAAGGGTATAAAATACATATTAGAGGAGGGGTGATGGAGTGCCTAACATCCAGGCGTTCGTAGTTTCACTGACCTATTATGGTTGGTTATGTTTTTCCTGTTGTTTTTGTTATTTGAGGTTGAAAATGACAGTAAACCTCTGCCGGTTGGCTAGGTTGGTCTGTAGGTTGTTGGTGTTTATTGCTTTTTTTTTTGGTGTTTTCTTAATCTTTTTTCATGATTCTTCAGCACATTCTCACTTTCCAGGTTATTCATCACAGCCAGCTTACAATATTAACACAGAGCAGTCTATAACATGACAGGAATATTAAAGATAGTTACATGGAATGTACAAGGAGCTAACCTAGCCATGAAAAGGAAAAAAAAACGTATGATATATTAAGCAGAAAAAGGCGGATATTGCCCTTCTACAAAAGATACATTTAGATACAACAGAATCAAAAAAGCTACAGAGGGACTGGGTTGGTCAGATGTTTTACAGTACATTCTCATCCAGTAAGCGAGGGGTTATTATTTTAATCTGCAAAACCTTGACCATTAAAGTGTATGATCAGAAATCTGATTGATGTGGACCTGATGGGCAGGAGATGCTCATTAGTAAATGTATATGCCCCTAACACAGACTCTCCAGAGTTTTTTTATAACCTGCATGCAGTAATACAGAGTATGGCAAATACTGATATTATAATTGGAGGAGATTTCCATTAAGTAAGGCATAATGCATTAGATAGGTCACCCAATGTGGCTAGATCCAATATCCCAAAATTCCAGATAGCTGTCGTTACTATTTCAGAGGAACTTGGTCTCGTTGATGTGTGGAGACTCATGCATCCTCAGAAGAGGGAATATACATTTTTTTCTAATCCACATTCATCATATTCTAGGATCGACTACTTTTTAATATCAAAGCAACTTGTACCAATGGTGGAACAGACTGCTATAGAAAATATTGTTATTACTGATCTAGATTGTAGATTGTACTGTAGATTTGACTCTGAGATGCATGAGTAAGAGCAGTGGGCACTCAATCCGTTGGAGATTGAATACATCTCAGCTCCAAAATGAAAATTCATCAGTTTATACAACAACAAATATTAGACTATTGGGAAATTAATGAGGGCACAGTGGATGATCCAGGTGTGGTATGGGGACGCTTTTAATGCATATCTGAGGGGCGGGTTAATACAACATTCATCATTTCTAAAAAATCAGGCATCTGATCAAATCTCTAAATTATAAATAGAGATAAAATCCTTAGAGGGGGAATATGCTGATAAAGGAGACCAGAATCTATTGGATAATCTAAATAAGGCAAAATTTGAACTAAACTCTATTATGCAGAAAAAGGCTGATTTTTTATTGTTTAGGTGTAGACAAAAATATTATGAACAAGGTGAAAGGGCAGGGAAGCTATTGGCTCAAAGGGTGAAAAAACAGCAAGCTCAAACTATGATCTCGGCAATACAGAATGAGAAAGGGGACATTATAACAGATACGAAAGAGATAAATGCTGCTTTCAGATTATTCTATCAAAATTTATATACATCACAGGATTCTTGGAATAAGGGTGACTTCCAAAATGTTCTGTCTAGGACTACTTACTGGGACTAACTGAATTAGCTAGGGAGAGGATGGGGGCATGCATCACACTGGGAGAGGTGCTACAAGCAATTCAATGTCTTAGTGCTGGGAAGTCTCCTGGGGAGATGGATTCCCCACAGACTTGTACAAGTCATCTGCAGACCTGTTAGATCAAAGACTTCTCATTGTCTTTCAGGATGCGTTCCGGAGAGGAAGCCTACCGGAGAGTACGCAGAATGCAATTATGACATTGATACATAAAAAGGGCAAAGACCCACAGCATTGTGGGAGCTATAGACCAGTATCTTTAATTAATGTGGATGTCAAGATTCTGGCCAAGATTAGGCATTAAGACTAGAAATATGCCTCCCTACTCTGATCCATCCTGATCAGGTTGGTTTGTTAAGGGGCGGTCCTCAGAAGATAATTTGCGCAGACTGCTGCATCTGGTATGGCTAACAAGGAAAAGTATCGAACCGGTGGTGGATTTCTCTCTGGATGAGAGAAAGCTTTTGATAGAGTGGAATGGGAGTATTTATTTGCGATTCTGGAGAGGTTTGGGGTCGGGGATATATATATTAAATGGGTGAAACTGTTGTATAAAAGTCCAAAGGCTGCTGTCCTCACAAATGGGAATATCTCTAACCCTTTTAGACTGTCACGTGGGACCCGACTGGGTTGCCCCCTTTCCCCCTTGATTTTTACCTTGGCTTTGGAGCCGTTGGCCTCTGCAATTAGGAACCATATCAATATTAAAGGGATTATTTCAGGGAAAAAAGGACATAAACTTCTATTGTATACGGATGATATCCTAATGCTGTCAAGCAACCCAGAGGTGGCAGTGCCTCATATTTTGTCCATGATTTGGTCTTTTTCTCGCATATCAGGTTACAAGATCAATTGGCCGAAGTCTGAGGCGATGCCTTTGTCTAAAATATGCCCTCCCAATATTCGCAATATTTGGCAATTTAAATGGCTTCCATCTGGATTGGTCTACTTGGGGATCATGATTACCCCAGGATTAAAAGATATAATGAATTTAAATCTACTGCCCATGATACAGAAAATTGAAAGTAACTTACAAAATTGGTCAAAATTAAGTTTATCGTTAATTGGAAAGATAAATTTAATAAAGATGATTACAATGCCACAGATTAATTACATAATAAGCATGCTGCCTTTAGACTTCCCACTCCCCCTTTTGTCTAGATTTAATAGGGCCATAAGTAGCTTCATGTGGATGGGGAAGAACCCTGTTTTTAATAAAAAGAAACTATATGCATCTGTAGAGGAGGGAGGTCTAGGATGTCCAAGAATAGATTGGTATCACTATGCTTACAATCTCAGTCAATTATCAAATATGTCAGAGATCTGTGCTCCTACTTGGGTGGCGATAGAGAAAGAGTTGATAGAGCCCTTCTCAATGCAAGCTTTCCTCACTCAGACAGGAGCTGATGTACCCTACAGAAACCCTGTGTTGGCATTTTCTAGAAAAAGTTGGAGATGGGCCCACCAGGCATGCCATTTGAACCATCACCACACGATGCGATCATCATTATGGAATAATAAGTCACTGAAAATTAACAAAGAAATGGTCATATGGGAAAATTGGGTGAAGGCAGGGGTAATGGTACCAGAAGATTTGTTTGACGGGAAGCATTTAATCTCTTTTGAACAATGTGTATCCAAACATCGCAAGATTTAATGACATGTTTAGAAAACATCAACCTCCAACCTACAAAGGGGTTAAGCTAGCATGGGAAAAAGATTTTGGGGCATCCATTGATTGCGAGATCTGGGAGCAAATAATTAGGTCCTGGTACACCATAGCCCGAGACATGCAGACATGGCTTATTTTATTCAGAATATTGTTTTATGAGTGTGAGATCGTGCACAACATCTGGGTGGCTGTCATCCAATGTATCAATAAAGTGCTGAATGTAAAGTTTAGGGAGGGACCAGACTTATGCATCCTGGGTCTATTACCGAGGACATCTGGCCTATCTACACAAATACACACATGGGTGAAACTAGCTCTAGCAACAGGAAACAGGGTAGTCTTGAGACACTGGAAGACAAAAGAAAGAATCAGCTTTGTCAATGGAGAGATGAATTAACCAAGATAGCTTCTTTTGAACGACTTATTTATAAAATTAACAATAAATTACATCTCTTCTCGAAGGTGTGGGCTCCTTATTTGGAGATGATTGGAAAGGGGTGATTATAAAGGCTAATACCTGTATATTCTCCCATGTACCTTCTTATCCACGTAAGGGGAAGGGATAGACATGCCGTGCAATGTTGTTGTGTGATGAATATAACTATCAAGAATGAGCATCTTATTATTTACCATTTTTACAGTACTTTAGGATCATGTTTTTTGTTTGTTTTTTTACTGTCTTTTACTTGTCACTATTCTGCCTTTTGTTTTTGTCGTTTTTCCTAAAAATGTTGACTTGATCTCATTTACAATGTCTATATTTGCACACTGGTTATGCATTTACATCTGTAATGAAAAGTTAATTAAAAAATAGTTAAATAATAGGAAGACAATAGTGACTTTATGAGCTAAAACATTATATTTCTCCTCAATAATTAATAATTGTAATTTCATTTTCATAATAATACTGTTCTGAGAAATATTTATTTCACTTTAGCACTATAAAGGCCAGAAAAGTGTTTATTTGTCCTGATTTGTTTCAGCCTATATTTAAAACATTTTCAGTTAGATGTGCAGGTTTGGGCTACACAGTGAAGCAGTGTTTAGAGGTGTCGCGTTGAAGCAGGATAGTCCTGGGTTTGAATCCTGGCCGAGGTCTTTCTGCATGGAGTTTGTATCTACTCCACTTATGGTAAATGTGTGTGTCTTTGGCTTCCTCCCAGATACAATAAACATGCATGTTATCTCCACTGGCCAATCTATGTAGCTAAACTGAGCATCTTCATGCATGGTTTGGTTACAGGTTTTAGAAGACATGGACCTGAATTTACACTCACCATTCTGATTTAACTCCATGGGTGTTAATGGTACAATTTAAAAAAAAAATTGACAGTAACATGATTATATACAGTGACTCATTCACTCGTTTCTCACTCATGATAAGCAAATCCTTGCTACTGTTATAAGACATTTTATCAGTGCTCTCACTGAGTGCATTTTGTGAATGCTATTCTGTTAAGCCAATGAGAAGAAAGGATTAGACTGAACATGGATGGGACACCTGGTATGGTGTCCCATCCTCCCAGGATTAAAACTACAGGACAAAGAAACTGATCCAACACACTGTCTCTTCCCCTTGATTTTTCATCCACAGAGGTACTGAAAGTTGGTGGAGCAAGGTCAAACTTTACATTAGATTCTCCAGCTCATAAAAAAACAAACCTAGATGATGTTTTAAAAAATAAGCCATTTAATAATTGGAGAAAAAGAATCCTATAATGCCAATATCAGTTAATAGGATATTGTTGAAGGAGGTCTTGAAATTAAATATCCCAAAACACAGTCATATATAGAAGAGGATCATAATCTTTTTCTGGCTGAACCAGTTTTGCTCTGTTTGACATGTCTGGAACTTCACCCCTAAAGGCCCCTTGCTCAAAGTAGTGCTTTGCAATACTCTTCACTGAGAGGTTTTGACCATATTCTCTTCAGGATGTCCCCTTGACCTGTGCAGGTATTGAGAGACAGAAGAACTCTGGACTAATGCATGAAGCTGTTGTGGAACTAAAGAGCTCCTTCTGTGAAAGACTGCTATAACTTAAAGAGCAACTCACCCCCAAGTCAACTTTGTTTTGCTGATAAACTGAATAAATTAGTGTAAAATTGTACTATCTAAATGTCACTTTGAGTTTTATGTTTTATTTTTAATGCATTTAATTAAAAATAATTTCTACCAAAAATTGTCAGTGGAGTGCCATCTTCAGGTTAAAACTTGACACTTGAATATTGAATTAGACATTGCTATTTCAGATGCCAGCTATTATATTTCTGATGACAGCAGTCCTGCCGCTGTGGAGAAAATAACAAGCCGAGTCTCAGGCACTCCTTCATAATGAGTTGGAGTTGGAATAGCAAGGAAGGTTATCAATAGATAATTGGTGCCAAGAGCTTTTCAGTGATATTGTAGTTGTATTTATATACCCATTCTGTGTGTTGTGGATGTGTAGTTCTTAGTTAATATTATTTGCTTTGTTTTGTCAATGTTGCTCCGTTTTATTGGTGGTTGTACTCTTTTTCCACCTTACTGCAGTCCTGCGGATGTGGAGGACTGGGATGTTTTCTTGTGTTATCTTTGTTCCCCTTCTTCTCTTGTATTGTCAATTCACACTCCTACCTCTTCTGGCTGTCTTCTTCATCTTTTCTTACTTTCTTCTCTCTTTTTTTCCCTTTCTGCGTCCATAACTTCGAGAAATTAAACTCACAGCAATCTCTAATTGCTGCATTTTTTAAACCTGAATTGTAGCTTGCAGAATACTCTGGAAGTAGAGTGAGTAGGTCTTTAAGTACACAAAAGTGTTATCAGGGTTCCTTCCTCCTAGCAGCTTTCAGATAAAAATCATTCCCAACAAACTAAAAACACACGAAAAACATGTACTGTACATCTATCCATGAGGCCAAACTGTCCTACAACTCTTTCTCTCGTAACACCAACTATAATTAATGATGGTGTGGGTGAATTTTAACCTGCCATAGCTTAGCCCAGTCTAGGCTTTGTCTTACCTGAGACTCGTAGGGCAGGAAGGCTATGTGGATCTCAGTCAAGGCCTTCATGGCTTTGGAGGCGCGGGATTTGGTCAGCAGTCCAAACAATGAATCTGGGATTGCTGCAAAGTATCACATTTCAGTCAGTTATTATCGCCAACGTCTTGCCAGAAAGGAACCTTTTTTGTACAAGGTTTTATTTATTTATTTACTTATTTATTTCATTTCAAAATAAATTGATGGAGACTATATGCAAATAAATACAACATACTGTCAGTGTTGAGGTTAACTTCTGTGACTCTGGATGCAAGTGTAGGAGGATCAGGGGTCTCACTTATAAAGATTGCTTACGCACAAATCTACGTAAGCACCTTTCTATGCCAACAACAAAAAAACGTGTAACTTCGAGCACACTAAGGAACTCGTCTACACACTTCTTGGACCGTGAGGACACTGACAGCACAGCCTGTAAGATGGCAAAATTGGGAATTTAAGTCACATTTTCAGACTTGTAGAACTTTGCGCACAAAAACGAACAAACAACCAACAGTAACCCCCGCCCCCCATCCCGTCTCTGAACTAAAAAGAGAATCTGACTGCAAATATGTCGCCTTTAAACTTTATATCACACTATGTTCATATGATTATTTTATAAAGCAATTTCACTTATTGATACATTAAGTTGAGTGAAGTACAAAAATGAACATTACAGTGACACTCCTGCATAATGCTGCACCGTGGATGCTGGCGCTCATTGAAGATCAACCACTGGCAGCATCTGAATGGTGGGGAGCCGATGTAAAGCAGTCCTATTAGATCTATGAGCTGAACTGGACCTGGTGTTTAGATCTACTGACCTGCTGTAAGTTGCATCCCACACCCAGTCACCTTTTTTATGTCAGACAGGCTGCTGCATAAACGCTGTGTGACGTGAATCTCTTCCATTTATTTGTGACCCATAATTAATATTTTGGATGGATGATACTTTTTAAAACTAGATTTAAAACGCACCTTTTCTATCAGGCTTTAAATATCTAGGAGTTGTGAAACTCATTATGCTCTGCTGTAATTTAGTCTTATTTGTTTTAATTTACTTTTATTCCAGTCTTATTGTTGCAACAAGACAAAAATGATGTAACTGAAACTTTAGAATTGTTTTCTTTTGATGTGAAGCACTTTGGTCGCCTTTGGCTGAGTAAAGTGCCATAAAGAAAAACTTTAATTCCCTGATTGAAATAAAACTTCTGTCCCACCACATATTCCGCCTCTTGGCTGCCAAGGTTTCTGATGAACTTCCCTGTATCTGTCAGCTTAACTCAATGTAGAATATTCTATAGGAATTTTGTATTGTCCGTGGGTGTGTAGTTAGCGGAATATGATCTAAAAACCCTGAGCACATTTCTGATTTATAAAGTGGAGATTGCATGCAGCTGTGCATACACCAAGTTTGATAGATCAGAAATTTACTAAGCATAAGTTTTTAAAAAAACTTGCTGAGATGAAGGTTTTTATGAGGATTCTGCACAATGTTTTATAAATGAGACGAAGGCTTTTATAAGAAGGAAATATATGAAAACGTCATAAAAAATTTCTCCACGCATTCAAATACATATGAGATAATAATGAGTCTTCACAAAGTGGGCATTTTAATCCACTAGTTACTGAATCTTTTGGGTTAACCCTAACAACAATTTTGTATTTCAATCACTTTTTCACTTTGTGTTGGTGTTGAGATCAAGTAATTTTAGAACAACAATTCAAGCTATTGTTATTTTAGTAGTAACAGCCGTGTTGGCCTTTAGCCGCTACTACCAGAAAGTGGCATTTGACCTGAGTGAAGTGCTGCAGCAAGTCTACTTGGACTGGGTTACATTTACTCACTGTCAGTGAAGAAGACATGGGCTGCTCGGTACCTAGGAGTCTGAGGATCTCTAAAGTCCTCAATCAGACCTTCCACAGACTGAAACAACAGAAAACAACAATGTGCCAGGTCTGCAATATAATGAGGAGTTAGTTGTGTTACATATAAACAGATTTTTAATGACTCAACAAACAAAGAGTTGGCTTTTTTTTTCAATCTTCCAAAACATAAAGATGAGAGTTTCAATAGTTGGCCTGAATGAAATGATTTACCTCATCTGATGGTGTGATTAAGTAGATGGCCTCCATGCTGGGCAGAGGCTCTCGCCGCTTGGTTATGTCTTCTACAACTGAAGAGCACAGGCATCAATGCTTAAGACCCGTTACACATTTTCAATATTTACTCTGATTCCAAACATTTCATACATTCATGCAAACAATCTAGAAATCGATGTGTTTTTTAAACTTTCCTTACTAAGACGGAAAATGCAACTACAAGTTCTTTTATATACAGTAAGTATGCCATAGGTTTAGAAAAAATTACTGACATAATGCCTCATTCATCATCTCAGTCAGGTCAGAGAAGGGCAGTAAAAGCCATGTGGTGAGAAAAGCAATAATAACTTTAGACCCTAGTATCCACTTCTTGGTTTTAAGTCACTGAAATTGTTAGTTGCATGAGAATAGGAAAAAGGTAAAGACAGAAATATTTAAGTTCCAATTTATATTAGCTGTTGATTTCATACAGTAACAGATTGTCAAAAAGGTGCTAACTGAATAACTTTTCAATTGTTTAAATGAAATAAAACTAATTGAGCAGCTGAAAGAGAATAGATATGATTAATCTATCCTTAATTGATGGATAATTACCACAGGAACTTATGGTTGCTGTAATTAAATCTTTACTTAAGAGCCTTAATATGACTTAGTTAATTACAGACCTATATACTAAACTGTGAGCTTTTTCAGCGAGATCAGTTAGTGGAAGGAAAAACTGAGACCTTTTCAGTGAGATCAGTTAGTGAATAAAAACTGTGTTTTTACCTGCTTTTCCTTACATTGTTGTATTGTATTGCTTATTGTCTAATTGTTATTCCTTTCTTGCTTTTTAATCACCAAATTGATTTATGCTGTGTTTCAATTTTAATCATGTAAAGCTCCTTGAATTACCTTGTGTTGAAAGTGTGCTATACAAATAAAAATGCCTTGCCTCCTTTCTTATCCAAAATCATTGGGAATAGTTGCTAATTAACTATGTGGTCTGACTGGATCTAAGTGCTGCTTTGACACAGTCGATCAAAATATTATCTTAGAAAGGCTTGAACATGTTGTAGGGATCAAGGGAACAGCACTAGGCTGGTTTAAATATCTGTCCGATAGATTCCAGTTTGTTCATGTTAATGATAAATCTTTTTCACACTCAAGGGTTACTTGTGGACTACCACAGGGTTCTGTGCTTGGACCAATTCTTTTTAACCATTTCTATGTTTCCATGTGGTAAAATAATTAGACAGCACGCTATAAATTTCCATAGTTATGCCGATGATACACAACTATATTTTTTCGTATTAATTTTTTCAGATGAATCCAATCAGTTAGGTAGATTAAAGGCATTTCTCAAATACACAAAAACCTGGATGACTCTAAACTTTCTGCTTTTAAATTCAGACAAGACAGAATGTTGTCTTTGGACGAGAAGCTTTAAAAGGAAACTGCTAAGTCAATCACTTCATCTGGATGGCATTAAATTGGCCTCTGGTAATAGTGTAAAGACCCTTGGTTTAATTGCCGACCAAGACATGACAATTAAATCCCATATTAAACAGGTTTCCAACATTTCTTTCTTTCACCTCCGGAATATTTCTAAAATTAGAAAATAAACATTCTGTCCAAGAGTGATGATAAGAAACTAGTACATGCATTTGTTCTTTCAGGGCTGGACTACTGTAATTCTTCATTAACAGGTTAATTAAAAGGTCCACAAAGTGCAATTAAAGCCTCCAGTTGATCCATAATAATGTAGAAAGAGTTCTAATGAATCTTAAAAAGAGAGATCACATTTCTCCTATTTTAGCCTCTCTCTATTGGCTCCCTGTTAAATACAGAATAGAGTTTAAAATCCATCTTCTTTATATAAATCCCTAAATAATCAAGCTCCATCAAACATCAGAGATCTGATTGTTCCATATGTTCCTAACAGAGCACTTCCTCTCAGACTGCAAGTTTGCTGGTAGTTCTTAGGATTTATAAAAATAGAATGGGAGGCAGATCTTTTAGTTATCACTCAGGCTCCTCTCCTGTTCAATCAGCTCCCAGTTTTAGTTTGTGAGGCAGACACAAGGGGCAAACTCCGCCCGCAGAACTTGAAGCCAACCAGGAAGTGACAAAAATTTCAGTTCCACCCTTATCCACTGGGGGCTGGCTCCAAAAAGGAGCAACTTCCCATTGACTCCCATGTTAAAAAGGCCAAAATAGCAAAAAAGCTAAGTTAAAAAAGCAAAAATAAACATGTTTACAGCCTGGTTCAAAAAACCATTTTAGGTTTGATAGTTCAGGTTTACCATAATGACAACTCTGAGCGGGTTGAATTTTAACCCCGCCATTTAAATATAATTTAATCTTGAAATTATGAATAATTAGGGGCGTGTCCATTTGATTGACATCTCCGTCTAGGCTAACTCTGGAGGCTAATGGTGGCTAACAGTAGCTGATAGCTTGCACTGTAGTCTGCTTGTACCTCCCTGCTTGCTCGGGGAAGCCGGTCACCGCCTGGGACTAACGCAAAGACTAACTCCAGGATAGGGATGGGCGGTATTTTTTTGCCATAGAAGACTGTTCATATCCACATTATCTTATAAGAATGAAGAATATAAAAATGTTCTTTAAATAGCCCATTTTACTGCCAAATGGACTGCATCATGTTTTTTTTTCCAGACACAGGTGAATGATATGAAAATAATTAAAATGATTATGATTCTAGTAGACATTCTTGATGTTCTGAGGGTGAATGTATAATTTTTTTAAAACCTTACGTTTGCGCAAGCAACAAATTGCATTTTCAGAGTATAGACTCAGACCAGATTTTGCTAAAGAAGAAGTAAAATAAACATGGCGACCGTAGGTGTTTATTAGCTGGTTAATATTCAGATAACAACAGGAAAAAAGGGCTGAAGTATCATAGAAAGTATGTAAAACATATTTACTGCTATTAATGATTTCTTTCCTACTGGTTTTGCCGCCGTTGACCGCGTTTACCTACAGACGGTCAAATAGTGCTCAACACTTCCCCCTACTGGTTACTCTCAATAGCGTTTGTAAGAGGTATGTCGTTCGGTTCTCGTCTGACATTTTAAAGCCGATAAACGTTTTAAACTATACTTTTTTGGAACTTCTTCATCAGAATTGTGTCGTTCCCTCCTGCCAGCAGCTGTCCTTAGTTAAAAACTGTATTTTCTACACTGTGGTGAAGAGTCCGTAGCATTGAAATCGGTCCTGGCTAAAACACCTCCCCTCATTAAACGTTCCGGAAGTTGTTTGAGCTGAATGTCATAACGAAAATAAACACCGGTTTTCGGTATGAACCGGTATACCGCCCAGGCCTACTCCAGGACACAAGTTAAATTTTAGGAGAAATTAATACTATATAACAGCAGTAATATTTTATCATATATATGTCTATCCAAGAATTTGAAAGTTGTAAAATAGCATGATATAGTCCGTTTAAGCTAAGCCCGCCCATGTCCTTGCCCTCTGCTTCTGAGATTGTAATGGAAAGGCAACCTTTTTAGGCTATACTGACCCGCCCCGTTCAGTTCTTGTTATGTCAATATGTGTTTCCCCCTCAAGATGTGTCTGAGTCTAAAGCGACCTTAATGGAAAAACGGGGTATCAACCCTCCGCCCCCACCCTCACAGCGCCAGGATCAGTATCCACCTCTTTGCCCATTTTTGGATTTTCTGAGAGTAACGTGGACAAGTTGGCGGCGGTGGGAACCGCCCAGTTGGCTTCATTTTCTGCTCTTCGGAAACCTATGCGTGGTGTAACCTGTGAGTTAGTCCATTAAATTTACTTTGTATGGGCAGACGCCCTGTCTACTTTTAAGACTAGGCTTAAAACCTTCCTTTTTGATAAAGCTTATAGTTAAAATTCAATTAAATTTCAACTCAGTTTATTTATATAGTGCCAATTCCCAACACATGAAAAATAATTTCAATACAAATGTGCAAAAATTCTAGTAAGCTAAAAGTTGTCTATTTAAGGAATACCAGCAGATTGTGTTCAGTCATAGATTGTGCTCTGAGCATGGAGACTCCAACGGCAGCAACCACGAGCAAGCATGTAGCAACACAGAGAGGAAAACACTCAACAAAAAATGCAAACCTCAAGCACCTTTGTTTCTGCTCCCATTTTTCATGAGATGGACTTAAAGATCTAAAATTCAATCCAGATACACAATATTAACATTTCTCTCAAACATTGTTCACAAATCAGTCTAAATGTGTGATAGTGAGCACTTCTGCTTTGCTGAGATAATCCATTCCACCTCACAGGTGTGCCACATCAAGATGCTGATCTGACAACATGATTAGTGTACAGGTATACCTTATACTGCCCACATTAAAAAGCCACCCTGGAATGTGCAGAAATGGTAATATTGTGTATCTGGAATGAATTTTAGATCTTTAAGTCCATCTCATTAAAAATGGGAGCAGAAACAAAGGTGTTGCGTTTATATTTTTGTTGAGTGTACTACCCTTGGCTTATGTTATCCTGAGCTATTTTTGTAGTTATGCTGCTACAGGCTTAGACTGTTTGAGAACCGACAGACCACTTTTCTTCACTCTGCTACTTTTCCCTTATACTTCTCTTCAGATTTATTTTTTGATGTTGTTTTGGCTGTTAGCCTTGTTTTTTTTATCAGCGATTTTCTCTCCATAGAAGCTATACCTGATCTGGTATCCTGCTCAGCTACAACGCCCTGTTGGATAGAGAGCATCGATTCAGATGATGCTTTCAGTGCCCAAACATCCTCCATGTCCCATTGTCAAGTTTTTACTTTCTTTAATATACAAAGTAATCTTACATCACTTCCTTTTGTTCTTTCTGTGTCTCTGCTCTTACTTCTCAAACCCCAGACGGAGGTTTCTTCCTATTAAAGAGGAGTATTTCCTCTCTGTTATATGCTTGCTCCGTATGAGGGATTACTAAGGGATTGCTGTGGTTGGAGTCTGCATTAACGGGATACAGTCTCACATCAACGACTCAACTCAGTCTGCTGGGATTTCTTGAAAAGAAAACTTTTAAATGATTGGAATGTTTATATAATTTATTGAATTGCCTTTTCTTCTAAATGTTCTTCAGATGACATCTATTTTGAATTGGCACTATGTAATTAAACTGAAATGAATTTAATTAAATTGAAAGGGAATCTGACGGCTGTCATCTTACTTACTGGTGATTCCCTCTGACATGATGTCTGTCATCTTACAGCATGATGAAACCATCCTCATGCTCAGCTTGTCCACCACCAGGACCTAGAGCACAGTTCCACATGAAAAAGATAAGATCAGCATTTCACTTACTGTCACACTGAAAAACAATACTTGATGAAAAATGAAATGTGATCAGTGGAAAAGAAATAATACCTTCCATTTTCCTTTTTCTCTCGCCTTCTTGATCACATTGTTCATTATCTCTGTAAAGTTAAGATCCAAAGGGTCAAAACGGCAAGGGTTCAATATGTTCATTCACCATCAAAGTACAGTACATGCATTATACTACTACTACTACTACTAATAATAATAATAATAATAATAATAATAATAATAATAATAATAATAATAATAATAATAATAATAATAATAATAAACATTTCTGCATTTTTTTCATCACCAACTGCAGAGCCTCAGGAAAAGATCATAAAGCTGTAATAAATGTATATTTATTTGATGAAACACTGTGTTTGTACATAGTTTATCGAGAATGGTTCTGATGGTAAGGTTCATTATAGTACAAACTTATGTTAAAATAAAGTTCCAAAGACAGATGCATGCCCAGGATTTCTTCATAAGGAGTATACATGAATGGATGATAATCTTAGCAACGTATATTTAACCTCTTAAGCCCGAGGCAGCTTTTTCCATATTTGGCATACCTACTCACTGGAATTCTTTTTACAGCTTGCGAAAGGTCTAAAATGTTCAAATAGCTCTCATATAACAGGGAGGTCTATGAGGATACTGTAAATGTGAAAATTCTCAAGAAAATCATAGTGGGCATGAGTAATTGAGGTGTAAAGACAGAAAATATGAATTATGAATATGAATACTGCCTGACAAAATACACATCAGCTTGTTTTCATTGTAAAGAAGCAAATAAAAAATAATAAATAACTACTCACTCTACTTTACTTTAGACTAACTGTTGGTGTCTGTAATAACAATTATTTGAAAGTTGAAAGTTAAATGTTACTCTAGGTGGCTTGCCCCCAAAAATGCACAGCAAAAACAGATGTGTAAAAAATGACACATGTCTGAGTGTCACATGTCCTGAGTGTGATCAGGGACTACACATGTGTAGATTTTAGCACCCAGTTTTAATCCTGCAATCAAATCATTGACACAGTGAAAAAGTTATCTTCTGTGCCTGAAGATCTGGCACAGGAAATTTTAAGATTTTTAAATACAATAAAATAAACAGAAAAACCAAATATAGATTAAGAAAAAAAAATTCATATCAATATGTGCATAAACATAAATTAACAGTTTAACGGGAGCAATTGTTTAAAAGGTGTCACACATAGGTGTTAAAACTAACTAGACATGTTTATTCCCTGATCACACTCAGGACATGTGTCTTTTTAACACATCTGTTTTTGCAGTGTGGGGGCTAGCGGGCTTAAGCGGTTAAGGCTTTCTGTTTATAATCAGATAGCTCCATTAGGTAAATATCTGATTAAACGTTTGACTCCAACTGTTTGGTTTTGTTCCCTTATACAGAGATATATATTTATGCTTTTGCAAAAATGAAAATCATAATTTATACAAAAGTGTACAAAATGTAAAGCTTCCATTACGTACCCATTGATCATCTAAACACAACATTAAAAATCAAGCATTCAATATACTATATGATAAATCCTAACATTTACGTCTGGTAAAATAAATGTTTTACTTTTTTGTTCTTTTGTATTCTGTGTGTTGTAATACAAGAAATCTGGAATTATATGTACAGTTTTATGTACCACCTACCTATAAAGTGCTTTATCTCCTATTCATGCTCCTGTTATATCATAGATATATTTTGAATATTTTTTATTGAATGAAAATGGAAAAGGTGAGATCTACAGGGGGAAAATATTGAAACAAAAAACTGTCTCTGTTGTAGGGCAACTGTGGCTCAGTGGTAGAATAGTTGACTTGCAATTTGAGGGTTATAGGTATGATTCCAGCTTCCTCCAGTCACATGTCGATGTGCCCCTGGGCAAGGCACTTAACCCCAAAAATTCTACATCATCTTACCGTTCATCACACTCACACACCTATCGGTGTGTGAGTGTGAATGGTTGAATGTGGCTTCAATGTAAAGTGCTTTAAGTGGTTAGTATGACTAGAAAAGCGCTATATAAGTTCTGTCCATTTACCATTTATTTGAGGTTCTAGAATGGAGAGAAATAGTTGGCCTTTATATAATCCTTTTTAATCTCCAGAAATTAGCCAACAAAAATGCAGCACAGAGTAATGGTTAAAAATAATCTCAATTTACTTATAGGTTTAGCACTGACATTAGAAAAGACCTAAACAGGACCAAAAAGTCTCTCTCGTCTTGGCCTACAACAGTATTATATATATATAGTATACAGTATATATAGTATAGTACCGTTTCTTTCAAATCTTGTGATAAAAACGGTCAAATAAAACCAAACAAAGTCAACGTGATCATTGTTTTAGTAATCTAAAATGCCAATTGAATATAAATGAGATTCCAGTTGTTTGGGTAATGGATACGTGATTTAAATAATTTAAAGACATTTTAATTTTGAATAAGATAATCTCATTCATGTCAAACTTTATTGTCTCTTTGAACTCAATAGTTCACTGATCTGAGTTTTGGTGAAAGTAAGGTATGTCTCCTTGAATCTTTGGAGTGGTAGGATGAACGGCCAATTGGCCTAAATCACAGCACCTCAGAAACCTTACCAGGGACCTGGTAAGGATGTATATATAATGATGCTGTCCATGTAAGACTCTGTAAGCCAAAGCCAAGAATTTGTATGCAGACTGAGAAATAGATGGGGAGCCATTGTAACTGGAAAAACTTTGGAGTGACATGGCCCCCAAAACTTAATCAAAAGGCCCTTTAGCACTGCTTGTCCTGAGTCTGCCCCATGATATTGTCTTTGTCTGTCTGGAACAGCAGAGTTCTAACAACTTCCTGTTGTTTCCAGGAAAAAGTTATTTGTTTAGAGTCAAAAAAGGGAAATAAAATCAATACAGTCAAGACTCTATTGATTTTATTTTACATTCTGTCCAACACAAGAGACAGCCCCAGTAGAAAAAAGCTAAACCTTATTTTTAGCTTCTAAGTATTATTATACTTTCAGGAGACACAAAAATGTACAGTATATTCAATATTTCAGCTACTTAAATACATTTCAGTCCATGCACTTTTGCAGATACATTTAAGAGTGTGGACAACACTACACATCTCTCCAAAACGCTTAATTCATTTATGGATTTGTTTGTGTGTGTGTTTGTGTTTAAAAAAATAATAATATATTTCCTGCAAACTGAAGGTTTAATTTTCAGGTTCAAGGTTTCCTCTTTCAAGTTGTGCTTTTCTATCACACAAGTTTCGTACTGTTTTTTGTTTTTCTAACTGGCAAGGGAACTGTAGTCACATCAACTTTACAGCAGCAGTAAGGAGCTGCATCCACATTTAGAACCTTATAAGGGGCCTCGCCTGTGGTGCCGGTACCCACTGTTTAAACGCATCTATACACTGAGGGCCCGGGGAGGGAGATGGGGGTACCCGGCAGTATTGCCATGTCCCACCCCTCTGTTTTAAGTGCACATTACAACAACACGCAACACCACCACAATTGAGAAGGGGGAGAGAGGCTGGGGGTCTTTCCACACCCCTGTTCGTTGGACCATCAGAGGTTGGAGCCCGGGTGGATTATCAGGCCGTCTGGTCGGGAACCTGGACTGGTGGGCTATACTCTTGCCGGGGTGGGGGCCTTGGCGGTCTGCTTGTCCCCGTCCTGGTGGGCAAGGGGTCCGTCTCCCGGGTGCAGGGACAGGGTGCTCTATCAGGGCGTCTGTCCCTGGGCCTGGGAGTATAGAGTATGTATGGGGTGTATGAATGAGTGTACAGCGTCCTTTTTTCGTGTGTCCTGTATATGTAAGAATGTGTGCGCATGAGAGGGAGGGTACGTATGAGTGTCTCTGTCTGTCTATGTCTACTTGTCAGGTTGGGTGTTTGGCTGCCCTCTGGCCTGGTGCATCTTCTTCCCCTCCGTGACTCCCCATCGGTGATGGATGCTCCTGCCCGCTGGTCGATGATGGCTCTCGATGCCTTGGGCCTGGGGTCCCGGTTGCGGCCCGGCTCGGTCCTGGTGCTTGCCTGGCTGGACCTGGGTGGGCCGGTGTGTCGGGCGGCCGCTGTTTCGGGCCGACATCCTCCTTGGATTAACTGGGGCACCTCTTATGGGGGTGTCGGGGTTGTAAAATAGGTTGGTGCCGTCCGGTGGATCGGTGAGGACCGTGCCTGGCACCTAGGCCTCCTGCCAGTTCCATGAGTTCTACCGCCTGGTTGGTTCATCTGGGGGGGCTGTCCGGCATTGCCTGGATCCCAGATCTTGGCGCTCTGCGTGGGGCGGGATCTGGAGCCGGGAGCTGGTAGATCTGGATGTCTAGGTGCTGGCTGGGCGCGGCCTGGGGAGGGAAGTACATCCGCTGTGGCTTTTACTGTGGCTCCCTGGCGTGTGGGTGGTTGGGTGGGGCCGGGTTGTTGGCGGTGGGTATTGGTCCGGGATGGTGGCGGCGTGTTTTGTCCGTCGGTCGGCTGCAGGCGCCTCCTGCCTGGCGGCGACAGGGGACCCCTCTCGGCGGGTCACTGCTCGGGGCCCTGCTGGGGGGCGGGGTGCCCCTGATCTCCGTGGCCTCCGGGTCCTGTTCCGGGCCAGCCCTGGCGTAGCCGGTTTCCGGCGGAGCCCGTGGGCTCGTCCCTGCGATCTCTCGGGGGCCCAGCATTGCGACTGCTTGGTGTTCCCCTGGGGCTTCCATTTGTTCCTCTCTTGGTGGGTGATCGGCCCTGCGCTGGTCCACCTGCGGCTCCTGCGCTCTGTGGGACTCTGGACGCATGCGTCTCCTGCCTCCTTCATGTCTGTGTCGATTCCTGTAGGACGGATTGACGGTTCCTTACACCAGCTATCAATCACTTGCATAGGGAAACCTTATTCAGACCTGCATGATCCCACACGCACATTGGTGTGGGGACATTGCTGTGGATGGACATATCTTGAGCTGAGGTTATCGTCATTAGTTAGTTGTTACCAGGAGTTTACCAGAAACATTAGCATTGTGTTTATTAATCCATGCTTGTGTGAAGTGAATGTGTAATTCTTAGTTTATATTACTGGATCTGAACTATTGATTTGGTTCTGTTCAGTTTGTTGTCTTTGTTTGTTTTTGGGGGTTTTTACCGCTTCTCTGCCATCCGGCAGAGGCGGAGGACTGGGATGTTTTCTTGTGTTCTTTGTTTGCCTCCCTGTCTTGTGTCGTCGGTTTGCGCTTCTGCTGGTCCTGTTTCTTTTCTTTACCGTCTTCCTTTCTTCCTTCTTGTCTCGGTTTAGTGTCCATGACGTCAGGAAATTGAACCCTCAGTAATCACTAATAAAGATTTTTTCATACATATACATCAAGTGGAGTGTTACAGCGAAGCTGTAACACTCTGCTTGGGAAAGTAAATCTGTTGGGCTTGTACTTGGTACTCAGACACCAATTCTGAGTAGCAAACTGCTAGACAGGACACGTAAAAAAAAAAAAAAGAACCAAAACAGTTTCATTCTCAATCCCATCCCAGCTATTATCTGTCTGTTATCAGTTAATTCCACATTTCATATGAGAGAGTATGTTTACAGGTCAACTCCTACATGGTCACTCCACATTCTGTCATTTATGAACAACTGAGAAGAACAAGAAGAAATCTAGAGTTGAAGGTAAACAGCATTAGTCCCCATGAGCCATGTAGGGAACACAGAAAATGTGGAAGAAGATGCTTGGATCTTACTAAGAAAATATGTGTCTTATTTTGATAATGCTTACCAAGTGCAATTGTCTTATTGCACTGGCAGATACTGGATGAGTCTAAAACTTCTTAAATTAAGTGAAATAATCTGCCAGTGCAATAAATCAATGGCACTTGGTAAGAATTATCAAAATAAGACAAATATTTTCTTATCAAGATTAATAATCTAAGACCTTCTGCTCTTGCTTAGTATATATATCTCAAAGCATGATCAAAAATACACACAAAAACAACTGTGCCTTACAGCAACCTGAATGTATGAGGTTGACCCAACATGTTTATATTTAATTCACTCAACAAAATTCATTAAAGAATATCAACCCAATTCAGTTGGGTGGAAATTGTTTGTTTTTTAGTGTATTGGTTAGATGGACAGTTTTTGCAGTGTTCATGCACAAAGTCATACTTTCACGACTTCTTACCCGTCGTCTCAGGGAAAGGTAATTCTACAAAGTTCTGACCAAGAATTGTGAACACAAATTAAAGTCAGATTTTTCAGATACAAGTTGTTTACAAAACTTAAAACCATGTATAACTTTCCCTCTGTTCCCATATTCTGCTCCAGGTTCTTCAGGTCAACTCCATAAAATCATAACTAAATATACTGAAATATGTTTTAACAATACAAAATATAAAAATGTGTATAAATATTTTCATAAGGCACTGAATGTCATATTGTTAGACTTTATTAATTTTGGTATAAAGATACAAAAGGTTTTACATGTGACAATGTGATTTGATGAGAACGATGACATATTTTATGCTAGTATCGGGCAGTGTGGCCACATATCTTTGAATTCTTTCACAGATGGAACTCAAAATTAGAAACTGAGTAAGGAGTTCTAACTGTGACCGTCTTTAACTTTGCTAAACAATGACCTGCAGCCATTGCTGAGACTGATCCTGAAAGCAACTGCAGTCTACCATCCAGCACTGTGTTTCAGCGTCTGTCCAATCCGTCAGACGGAGAATGAAGAGACTCGGTAGGAGGGACAGACCCACCACAATCACTCCACTAATCTGCTCCCAATCCTCTTACCACTCCCCTGCCGCTATTTCTGTTCTCTTTCTGTGTCGGCGGATGTGACATCACATGTCAACAGCCTTATTCTAGATTACACACACACACTGATAAACACACTCCAAACACTAGTAATCTGACAGTGAGACACAAATTACTATAAACTGTATAATTATACAAGTCCCTTTGCAAGTATTGCTAAAGATGAAAGGAATGCCCAAGCATGTTTGTCTGTTATATAAACTTATGATGTGCATTCAGCTATTATACATAAAAATAAAACTGGTGACTTGATTTACTTTTATTGTTCTAGTTCATCTGATCTAGATCACATTTTCTATCTTTTCATAAACTCCATAAACAGAGGCCGGCCACCACAATAAACACTTAAAGTTTGTGACTTGCAGATTTTATACCAAGAAAAGCTTCTTCAAAGTACTTTATTTGTCCCCAAGGGGCAATTTAAAAGCTTCTTTAGTGTGCATAAATATGCATAAATATGCATATATATGCGTGCCGAAGAAACCTTTTCTTGATTTGCATGTTCAACCAGAACCCCTTCTATTCTGTCTTTCTATAGAGTTTGACGACGCATAAATCAAAATCTTACATATTTAGGCTTACGTAATTAAAATGAACTGGACTATATTACTTTTAACGTACATTCCTAGTAGTCTAAATACGAAGTTTCTAAAACCTTTAGTCTGTCTATAAAAACATAAAACTATACATTTTTCTGAATTTTGCAGACATGAGGACCACCTCAGATTGAGACAAGCGTGAAAAGCAAGATATTGTGACTGGTGACACTTGGATGAAATTATTTCATAGTGACTATGTATCTTTTGAAACCGTTTGTAATTTATTAAATCTTCACATCGAATTCTTAATTTTGTTTTAAATATATTTAAAACCGGTTAATTCATCAGACACATCTAGATTATAAATGTTCTCAAAGAGCCTGGTTGTGGCAGAATGTATTGCTAAAAAAAATAATTATTAAAATATTGCTTTCTCTGAATTTGATGAGAATTTAAAAAAAATGTTTAACCTCTTTCCATGCTGGTGTCATTTGGCACTGTATAAATACAATATGATTTGATTTAATGATAAAATATATAATTTAACCACCACAACTGTTATCTTCAAATTCTAGTTATGTAACCCCCTAGAGTCGAGAGGGGCCAAATAAATTTGTGATCTAGATTCTAGACAAACTAAATCTATATATGTGGTTCCAAATGTTTTAATCTTTTTTTTTTTACTGAAAGGTGGATCCTTCTGTCTCTACTCTGGGTGGAGCACAACTTCAGCTGCTGTTCAGCTAACAGTGGTGCTCATACAATTTCATATTTATATGGATAACTCAGGGGAATACATAAATAAGGAATAAATAAAAGTTGCTGAGTTTTTTTTGAGGTTTTGAACTTTTTGAGGTTTTGAACATGAACAAGTTCATTGTTGAACTGTTCATTTCTGTAGCGGTAAAGTTCAACTAACAAATACTCAACCAAACCAACTCAACCATTCTTGTAATTACTAGAATTTGCACACAAAAAAAACATATATTTTGTCTGTCTGATTAAATAATTTTCAACAAGTAAATCAGATTTCGGATCTAATCTCATCAGTTTGTAAGACACTGCAGGAACCAAACCATCTTCAGACCCCTATCAGCCTCTATATAAACTTCTGGTTTCGTTACAATCAGTGGTTATTGCACTGGTTCTGTATTTTTGATCTGTTTGTGTTGTTATATGTTTTCTAATATCTATTTATGTATATATGTGTCATAGATCCCAAACAAATGCTGTCTCAATTGGTTGCATGCTATTTAGGATAAACTGAAATTAATCTGTCTTTGACATTTCGGGTTAGGTTTCATGTTTTACCTGATTTATGGTACATTCTTAATCTCTTAAAAAATGTGATGGCATATTTTCAGCGTTTCAAGGTTGGATCTACGAGTAAATGAACCCAACATCATCTTTGCCTTTTTATTTTAAAACCAAATTAAATGAATGCAAGTAAACTGAGACGGAATGAGTGTTAAAAATCAGTTTGGGGTTTCGACAGAAGCAGATCTCCCACTGTTGTCTTTCTCTGAGAAAGCTGCCACGGCAGTTAATCCGACAAAGATTAGAGAGGCAGGATTTACACCGACCAAGGTCTCCCAACAAACAGCAGAATGGTGGTTCCATACATGCCGCATTTCAATAGAACCTTGATAAACTGACTTAAATTAGCATCAAGGATGTCAGAGACAACGGCGGTTAAAGAAACCTGCATCAACAGATGACATTTTATCGACAATAATCCGCCCATTTTTGGACTCTCTGCCGGCGCGCCTCACGCACCTCACAGAAGCACCAACTCCCCAGTGAACATCTCTTCAGAGAGCCTTGCCTAAACAAAACCCAGTTCTTATTTTTCACATAACTAAAACGTATTTCTAAAAAACCAAGAAAAAAAACTGTTCTTACTTTCTCCAACAATGGCTTTTAATCCAAGTGGTGCCATGATGCGTCCTCTCCGCACTGCGCGCAACTCCGACTCCTGCTGCGTTTATCTGGACACACAGACTTCCGTTCCAAATTAAAAGCCGGCCCAAACGTTATAATGTCATTCATAAACATGCTGCATTGAATCTGGAATTATTTTTGGTATCACATTTCATAGAAGCGGCGGCCTTTTCTAAGAGGGTGTAAATTAGCTTTAAACATTTTGGATGTGTTTATGCATTTTTCTATATGGTCGATCTGTTTTCTTGTGTCCTTAATCACTTCACTCGGAGTGGATCCGTTTTTTATTTAACCTTAACATTCTATCTTCCACTAAATTTAGACTATTCTCACCTGGCCTGCCAAGTTGTTATTATTGCAACGTAAAATAGGCCTATCCATCTTCCTTTAGTTCCTGCAGAGAGTCCTGCTTTATTTTGTTTCACTGGACTTGCTGCAGCATTCAAAGGGCTGGACGGCCTTCAGTGGCTTTGTCACGCCATGTGTACTGAATTAAAAAAACAATGTGTTCCATCTTTAGCTGGTGCTGGATGAACATGAAGGTTCAAAGAAAAAAATAAAGAAAAAATGCACGCAAGAACAACAAAACAGGGAATCTCAAGGAACATAAGTGTTCAATTCAATTCACTTTTATTTATAGCGCCAATTCACAACAAATTTCATCTCACGGCACTTTACAACAAAAGTCATTTCAATACACTTATACAAACATTCCAATCAGTTAAAAGTTTTCTATGTAAGGAATCCCAGCTACAACTTCTGTCTTGTCTAAATTTAAAAGTAGAAAATTTAGAGTCATCCAGGTTTTTATGTCTTCAAGACATGCTTGTAATCTACCTAACTGTTTGGTTATATCAGGTTTTATGGATAAAAATAATTGTGAATCATCAGCATAACTGTGGAAATTCATTCCATGTTGTCTAATTATTTTATCAATTGGAAGCATATATATAGTGAAGAGAATCGGTCAAAGCACAGAACCCTGTGGTACTCCACAAGTATCTCTTGAGTGTGAAGAAGATTTATCATTTATGTGAACAAACTGGAAACTGTTGGACAGATATAATTTAAACCAGCCTAGTGCTGTTCCCTTTATCCCTACAACATGTTCAAGCCTTTCTGAGAGAATATTATGATTCACTGTGTCAAAAGCAACACTGGTTGGTATTGGGTCTAACGTAAGTTGAAGGTTTAGATAAAGCTAATATTTGTGATATTTCCGAAAGTTCAACAGAATCAAAACTGTACAGACATAAACATGGTTCTACAGTTCTCTCTGATACTGCCTCATTTACTGAACGGGAGTTAATGAAGTTTGGGAGAATGCCAAAAGGACCTGCACAGACTTGAAATTAAATTGAATTAAGCAGACCCTGTTCACTTTCCCTGTATAAGGACAGATGATGACCTTAGTTAGATTTGGGGCCATATAAAACAAACAGGATTCAAGGTAAATCAAGGGAGCCAGAATTATTTTTTAAAGACATACTCTAATAATGTTTCTAACCATCTTCACCCAAGCTGAAAACATATCCTTTTCTCCCAGCTATAATGGTAAATTCTACATTTAATCATTTAATAATTCTGCTATTGCTAGCAGACAAACAAACCCTGGCAAAAAACATAACCTCCTTAAGGGGAGGTAGCCTAATTATAGCATGTAGAAACAGCTTTTAAGTCTCTCACATTTTATGGCAGATAAAGAATGCATGGAGGGCTCCTGTGAAGCTTTCTGTAGCTGAAAATCCGAGGGTTTAGAAAGCTAACGAAAACCTTTTGCGTCCACCAGAGGGCAGCAGAGGCCAAAATAAATAGCAAACTATTTCATAGAGGAGATAAAGCCAATACCAGGTCTGAGCCATGTTAGTGACTTTTTATAATCTAGATACTTTCAGTTGCTTTCAGTTGCAGTTGACCAGAAAAAACTGCAGTCATTTAAAGTGCTGCAAGGAGCTCCAGCACCTCCAATCCACTGCCAACCAACCACATACAATCCAAGATTTAACGTGAGAAACTGAGCTCCAGTTGTTCTCCACTGAAACTGCTAACTAACTGCTGACAAAAAAGACCAAACCTGAAACATTTGCTTGCTATTACAAGAGCCTCAGCGACCACCAGTGTGTGACTACAGAATGCAGCTTTAAACGGTCCTCTAATGCACTCCAGATGGATGATGCAAACAGCCAATAGGAAGAAAGACACACTGCATCTAAATTCCGGAATGGGAAACATTAACTTTTTCTTGGTATCACAACTGTGAGCTTTGATCAAATTGCTTTGTGTCCCACTGATGTTCTTATCTTACAACAGTAGATATCATTTTCATGTATGTGTATTCAGTTTGCCCTTTTACAAGAGTTTTCCATACAAGGCTAACCGACCTGTTACATTGTTCAACTGATTAAAGGTAACCAGCTTTACAAGAGCAGAAGGCATTCAGGGACCGAAAATAATGCAGTAATCTTAGCGACAGCTTTTTTCCTGACCATCAGTCTGGATAGCAATAAAGATTCAATTTCACAGATGTGAATCTAAATAAACTACAAGAGGTCTGGTGTAGTGGAACGGGAAATAAAGGAAGATGTTTGGTCATGTTGTTTGACTTTCATCAACAGGACCTGTGTGTCCTGCCATTATTTAATCAATCATGAACTCCTCTGGGAAACTCAGCAGTAATTCTAAAAGTGAACAACAGAAAGGACATGAACAAGGCGTTGTAATGGCTCAGTCAATGTCTAGACATTAGTCTGGTGTTTCATTTTTGAAAATTCCTCAGTGGGACTTAAAGAGAGCTGTTCACAATAAATCTGAGAAAATTAGAATTAACGTTATGACAAGGCTCAATTGTCAAATTAAAATTAACCTTTGAATATAACAACCTTTAAAAAGGTATTGAACATGCTTTTCAATAAGCCAACATTTATGTATTAAAAAGTAATTTTTTTATGGTCTGATATAATATTCTAAATGTTGTGTTTTTATGAGGCCTAAGAAAAAAGTATTATAATTAACATGAAAACATCAGTCTATGTGAAATTAATCTATTTAATGTGTCTCTCTTGGTGAAATGAATAAACTTTTCTATAATATTTTAATTAAACTGAGACATACCTGTACATAACACCTAAAGATTAACAAACTGAAGCAATGATGGAAGTAAGAGTGGAGGAAATGTCACCCGAAACGACACCAGTTTATGTGCTTCAGCATCAGTCATGTATAATTCTAGATCCTGTTCAGTCATGAAATATTTCATTTTTCATTCCCAGCTTGCTACTCATTTAGTTTACATTTTAACATGAAATATGAACATGTGTTGTGTAGCATTCTGTTGTTGTTCATAATTAGTTAGATCTGATTCTATTTACAGGCCCGCTGACTGACAGTTAACTTTTTGTGTTTTAAAATGCAAATTCTTACAAGCACATACAGGTGGCCAGCTGGTGAGGACAACTTTAACAGCACCTGGAGGTTCCTGGTTCAATTCCCCTTCCTCAGCGGGGTTTCATCATCTGGCTAACCAAGTCTGTGTGCACACAGCTGTGGAGTGGGAGAGGCTGCTGTGGGGGGGCAACTTTGTGGAGGGAGGTGCTGATAGGACACAAACACTGCTTACAGATAATAAAACTCCAGGTTTTACTTCCTCAGAAAATGTGAATATTACACAAGATTAATATTTATTTATTTATTTGATTAAAGAAGTGATCTTTTATGGTCTAAACAATGATGGAGAAAAGTTCTGGTTCAACAGGATAATGGGATCATCAGGAGTTGGTTCCCACGACTTTCTCTTGGAATTAGATCCTGGGTGTCATGTGACTCTGACGGAGTTACCAATGGCCTCCATAGTGGTTTCTATTGCTCAGTTAGTATGATTGGTCCTGATTAACCCTTGTAAGCCTGATACTCCCAACCAAGTTTCAGAACTGAAGAGCTGCCTGATTAGAGATTTAATGTCTGATTAGAGATTTGATCATTAAACAACTAAAAATATCAATGTGTTCAATGTAGTATTTTTAAGTGAAATAAATGATGCAGCTGTAAATTAATTTGAAAAAAAAATTGTGAGGATCTTGCATAAATAAAATGTGTGCTGGCTGGTTAAATTCTATGACTGTTTTTTAATTTATTTTATGAATATATTAGACCATTAACAATACCGGCGGTGACTCTTCAAACCTGGATGAGAAGCGCTACTTCCCTACAGGACCTGAACGCACCGAAACAGGAGGGTGGGAGTTTCCCTCCTACTTTAACTGAGGGTGTGCCTCTTCAAGAGAAAAAGTCCTCTGGAGGTTTGCAAGTCAGATTGCAAGTTGTTTTCCATTTTCTTCGCCGTGCCACCCAGGGGTTTGGAGCCTGTCTGCTGTCAGCTGCGTGGGTTGTGGTGGAGTGGAGGCCACAGAGCGTGGTAGTCTTAAAAGTGTTCTTGAAGACCTACTGTGGCGTCTGATCGGGACTTTGACACTGTTCTGCAATGGGGGACGTTGTTTCCAGTCACCTGGATGAAGCCAAGCGGGAGATAATCTCAGGTGAGAAGCGTGTCAGACGGGCTCTGGCGTCCTGGTACATGTGCGCTTTTACGCCTCGTCAGTTTACAGAGGGAGTCTGCTCAGGTTCTGTTCTCAGAGAGAAATGTTAGTGGAGAATTAGTCTGAGAGGAGCACCCTGTTTGAACGGATTCGGTTATTTTGCTGAACTGCTGGGTTTACCAGCCGTGAAATAAAACGGAGGTGGAGACCGAAGTTTGAAGACATAAACTGCCACTCTGCTCATATCCCGCTTTAAAAAAAAAATTGCATCACACTTTTTCTTCAATCCCTGTTCAGTCTATCCAACTGAATACATACAGTAGTGGCATTGTGTTAATGCATACTTCTGATGAAACATATAATCCTGTCGTTCTGGGCAAAACCCCCCCAAATTACAAGCTGATGACCTTTCATTTCTCCTTTTTGTGTTTGCCAACCTTAGTTTTGTGTGTGACCCATTATTCCAAAATGTTTTTGTGGCCATTGGCTGTAGTATTAATTATTCATATTGTAAATGTAGGTATCTGGATCTGTTCTTGCTGCTGTTTTTGCTGGTTGGTTTGTCCTCTTGGTCAGGAAGATTTCCCTTTCTGACAAAACATTTTTAGGAAGCTCATCAGTTCATTTTTCTTAATTCTTCTAGTCAGGGGTTCATGATACAAATATTTGAATATAGGTTTATGAGTATATCTAGAACTTGGAGCTAAAGTTTTCAATCAGCAGCTGAAAGTTTCTTTGGATTTAAATTAGAAAAACCAATCAACTAAAAGTCGGCGATACTCTAAGCATCCAGCCTGGCCTTTGTTTCAGTGTTTGAGTTGCAGACATGCAGATAAGTGAAAGTGGCCTTTTGTGTTATGGAAGAGCCATTTCTGCCCTCTCTGTTGATTTAATCACAGCTTATTAACCAAGGCTAACTTTACAGGAAGCACTGTTGTCAGGTTAAAGGAATCATGCTTTCCAATGCCAACCCCTGTCACTGTTTTAATCTTGTTAAGCATTGTTTGCTCCATGCCAGCCAAAGAGTGATGGTTCTGTCTTTATAATTGGTGAATGACTGCCTGATTGGTTCCCTTCATTTACCTTGAAACTAATGATACCAGCAAACTGTAAGCTTCAGTTCTTCCACATCAACTCAACTCCTCATGTGGCCTGTTGGAACTTGTCCTGGTGAAGTCGGCTCTTCAGCACAGATGACTTATGCAGATAAACGTCTAGAACAATGTTTGGAAGAGGACAAACAAAATCAACCATGACATGACAAAAACAAACCTTCCTAATTGGTACCAAGCCCCTCAAAGCAGTTAATGATGGGATGGGACCTAGATGGAGCAGAACAGTTTGTCCAGCTTGTCTGAACAAGGGTTTGGAGAATCTGGAGGCCAAGGTGAATACCACCAGTACCGTACGCTGCTGTTCTAACAGCCGTCTGAGGAGATTGTTTGGATAAAACCATGCATTTAGTTAGACACATCTTAGTAGATTTAAAAGTCAGCCAGCTCACAGGCAGGAGAGTGATATCAAAATAAACAGTTTGTACTATTCACACAAACCTCTGCCTTTAAAAAGTCTTAAGCTAGACTGATGAATTACCCTCAACATGTCACTCAAAGTATTTTAATAAGTTGTTGGCTATAGAATCCTCTGCCTCCAGATGAGTTTGTTTTTTTACTCTGGCCCTAACAAAGTGTTGCTGCTGAGACAGAACCAGTTTGTTAGTATCAGCGCTTATGAGATGTGAAAACAGGAAAACGGATGCCTAACAAGCATGCACAAGTATCAAGTTAACATAGCAACTGGTTTGGTGGAAAAACTCTACAAACATAAAATGGCTGCATCCAAAGCTTCCCAGCAAAACCTTAGTTGAAATTCCCCAGTACCCAATCGGTTAATCTTCTTCCCACAATGCATCCTGATAACGTGTCTTTCCCAGGTAAACGACGAACGTTGACACAAACATCCACATTTGGTGAAGGAAACTGATTCATAAGATGTCATGAATCGCATGTCTGGGGTTCACAATTTGGTGTTAAAATTCCAAAGCATCGACTGTGAGACCTGAATGGGGGAGTGGGCGTGCCTCGCATGGCCAGATCCAGCAACAATGAGGTCTAGCATAACCTATTGGTGATCATACTGTTTCAGTTAAAAGGGATAAAATATTACAAATAATTGTGAATAAAATTAATACTACCTGCAAAACGTTATTCATGTTCTATACACCAGAAAAAAAAACAACTATAAAGTTTTATAAAGAGAAATGGGGCATGGAAGAAGCACTCTGTTTTCTAGTTTGATGCTTTAACTGAGCAAAACTTCCAGCCTTTATTTTGTCCCAGAGGATCTGAAGCACTAAAATGTGAAACTTCAAGGTTTAAAAAAAAAAAACATGTGTTGTGTGTTAAATGACATATTTTTTATAGGTTCCTTTTGTGAGGAGGAATGGACAATAAAATAAATGATCAGGTCCAGTTTAGAGAGAACTGTGGAAAACAGTTTACAGTAGTGGCCTAAAACCATACGAAACATTATCCTCTCTGTGTAGACTTCCAGTATTTTTAACATCTTTGAAACTATGGCCTGTTGACTTGCTCTTGCAATATGAAGTATTATATTTCTTCACTACAATGATTTCCCAATCTTTACATACATTTGAGGCACAGATCCAGCTGTCTTTTCACAGCAATATGGACTGCAGAAACTTATGTTACAAGCTAAATATCAGGTCTGCCTTTAGTAGCCTGTTAGCAGTGGGACCCACTAAAAAAAGTTTATCAAATGTGGAATCTGAGGAATGTATGAAAAAGTCTGTGAGAGCATGTGTGTGCACAGGGTCAGATGGAAACTTCCTGGCCTTGAGTGCACAGCCTGCGCCACATGGACCCTGCAGTCGAGACGAGATGAGTGCCAGCCTGGATTTCTCATTAAACACACCACAAAGCTGTGCACACATTCTGAAATATCTGCGAAAATTATGCATTTATCACATTAGTACTTATCTTATTGATGTACATGTTATGACACAACTTCCATAGTTGAAGTAATTATAATCCTACTGTAGCTTTGTATGTAGAGAATTTAGAACATAGAATGATTGATGGCCAAGGTATGCTTTGCCTTAAGCATTTACTTTTTAAAGTTGCCTTTCTCTGTGGCGATGTAATTTCTGATCAGAAATGCTAATTTATGTGGAGGAACTATTGCAAACAGTAGGCATAGCTTTTCCCCAGGAATCAGCTTTGATCCAGTTTTTGATGTCTAAACAATAGGGTGTGGTACAGTGGTTTTAGATTTAGGAATCTATCAGTTGAAAAATGTGTTGAAAAATTTTAGCGACTTCCTGACATATTTTGCAAAGAGTGTCTCCCCCACTCTGCTAATGGATGAGCCGCGCCTATCTATCATCTGACTGCAGGGAACGCCATTCCTTGCTGATAAGAACAATCGTAGGAGTCCTGGAGGAGATTTGCGTGTTTGAGCAATCAGCAGTTGTACTCAACTTCCCTCATATGCAGCAGGGCGAGGTCACTCTTAAACCGGAGAGGAGGGGTGTGTAGTAGGTTGGACAAGACCCAGGTCACATGACTAGCCTCTCATTTCCTTTGTGGAAACGGGCATGATGAGTAAGCACGTGTTGAAGCCTGGAACTTCAATATACACTCAATTATGGAGTTTTTCCAGGAGTTTTACTAAAAACACATCACTCAATGTTATCAGTCTGTTTAGGGAAGAACAGTTTGAGCAGTGGAAGTTTGTTGGCCTCCAGAATCTTTGTATTTGAAATGTTTATTTGATTGGATTAATGAAGCACACAGTTTAGACAATGCGTGCTTTAAATCAGCGACTCATAACCTTATTTCTTTGAGAAAACCCATTGCCTATGTCCAGGACAAGCCAGGACCACCAACCCCAGTTCCTACCTGCATAAACTCATTAAAAGTGATTAAACACAAGCTTGTATTGTCAGAAAGTAAGTAGGAATTGTAGTTTTGTTCTTATTTTTGTTTTACACTGTAGGCTATATAGATAGTTTTTTTGTTATTGTACTTTTTAAAAAAAATTTTATTTGATCTCTACAAATATAAATGTGGTAACCTCACAACTTCAGCACAGAGAAAATGAATGGGAAGCCCTATGATCGCTAGGGACCCCAAGTTTGGAACCCTGCTTTAAATCATCAGAGTAAAAACATAATTTACAGCTTCAGTTTCAAATTAAAAACACATTGAATAAGTGCTACTGATTAAATCTAATAACATGAAAATACAATTTTATTCAATCTGTATCTCACATTATTTCTCAAATTTATTCTTGGATTTCTTGGGTGGATCTGTTACTCTAAATAAAACTAGCATGTGTAAATACGCGAAAAACTGATTTTGAGAACTAAATTTCGGCTCTGATGCAACCATTTATGATTCATACATGTGAAGGTTTATAGTATACTTAATGCATTTCTATTTAGGATTAAGTTCTACCATGGGACATTTGTTCTTACGCTTAACTTTTCTGATGCTATGAGCCATTTCTTCTTCGCAAGTTGATAGATGAGGTCAGACAGGAGTCCTGATCGATTATTTTTGCAGACAGCATTGCGAACTGTTGTGAAAATGAAATAGTGAGAAAGTGAGAGAGTGTATGCTTCAATCAGGGGGGGATAGATGGAATTTGAAACAGAGATTTTTAAAGGAAGATGTATAGTATGGACACAAAGTATGACTTTTAAAAATGAGCCACCCCGTTTCATTTATGACAGGCTAAATAACCCAGATTAAAAGTTAATTTTGGACTGTGACTTTACAAACACCACCCCATACACATCTGCTCTTTGCAGCATTTTCACCATTAATTTCAACACAAGAATCATCCCAACTGAATCACTGAGGTATTGTAATAACGGAGAAATTCCCTAACTTTGGAGCATAAACTGGTATGAATGAATTTGAATCTGACTGAAGAGACAAATAGAGCTCGATTTTTGTTTTGTAAGCCAGTGGAAATCTGTGTTTTATAGAGCTCAACAATAAAGTTTCACCTTCATCACTGGTTTCAGAAGTGCAATTTAATAATTACAAATGGCTGCTGGGCGTAATATCTTGTAGGCTTTAATATTTCATGTGCCATCCGTTAACATTTATGCCAATAGTAAAATTGTGTAGTCATGTTATTCTAATTTCATTCAGCCCTAAGGAGAGAAAGGGAACGCTGCAAAGTCAGTGACTACAGCCAACCAATTGGGCTATTCATCTGATGTAAGCAGCTGCATCCATATAAGCATTACAGCAATCCCAAACTGCTGCTTGGATGCAATATCAGGTTGTATTGTATATTTAAAATGTCATGTATGCAGCTGTGCATGCCAATAATATACCTACCTGTTGCACAGACTCTCTTGGGCTTTGATGGAAGAATAGAATAGATTTTTTTTTTTTCAATTCACTTTTATTTATATAGTGCCAATTCACAACAAATGTCATTTCAGGGCACTTTACAACAAAATTGATTTCAATATAATTATACAAACTTTCCAGTCAGTTAAAAGTTTTGTATGTAAGGAATCCCAGCAGATTGCGATGAGTCATTGACGTGAGGTTGTGCCCGGATCATGCAGACTCCAAGCACAGCAATTCCTCAGCAATCCCTCATACGGAGCAAGCATGTACGTGTTTAACAGGAAGAAACTTCCAGCAGAACCTGGCTCAGTATAAGCGGTCATCTGCCACGAACGTCTGGGGGTCTGAGAAGAAAGAGAAGAGACAGCATGGAGGATGCTCGACCACTTTGAGCATCATCTGGACCAATGTTCCCCATCCAGCAGGGGGCATTGTAGTTGAGCAGGATACCAGACCCTGTGGAGCTTCTATGGGGAGAAAAATACTGAGAGAAAACTGTGTTAACAATCACAATTGCAGCAGAAAGAATATATCTGGAGAGTAGTAGGAGAGAAAAGTAAGAGAGAAGAAAAGTGGTCAGTCTGTCCTCCAACAGTCTAAACCTATAGCAGCATAACTACAAAAATAGCTCAGGATAACCTAAGCCACTAACTATAAGCTTTATCAAAAAGGAAGGTTTTAAGCCTAGTCTTGAAAAAAGACAGAGTATCTGCCTCAAGGACTAAAACTGGGAGCTGGTTCCACAAGAGAGGAGCCTGATAACTAAAAGATCTGCCTCCTATTCTACTTTTAGAAATCCTAGGAACTACCAGTAAACCTGCATTCTAAGAACGAAGATCTCTATTAGGAACATATGGAACAATCAGATCTATGATGTATACTGGCGCTTGATTATTAAGGGCTTTATAAGTCAGGAGGAGGATCTTAAACTCTATTCTGGATTCAGGAGGGACCCAATGGAGAGAAGCCAAAACAGGATAAACGTGATCTCTCTTTTTAATATTCATTAGAACTCTTGCTGCAGCATTTTGGATCAACTGAAGGCTTTTAAATTGCATTTTGTGGACTTCCTGATAATAAGGAATTACAGTAGTCCAGCCTTGAAGTAACAAATGTATGGACTAGTTTCTCTGCATCGCTCCTGGACAGGATGTTTCTAATTTTAGCAATATTCCATAGGTGAAAGAAAGAAATCTTAGAAACCTGTTTATTATGGAATTTAAATGTCATGTCTTGGTCAAAAATTACACCGAGGTTCTTTACATTATTACCAGAGGCCAAGTTAATGCCATCCAGATGAAGTGATTGACTTAGCAGTTTCCTTTTTTTTAAGGTTCTGGTCCAAGACAACAACTTCTGTCTTATCTGAATTTAAAAGTAGAAAATTCAGAGTCATCCAGGTTTTTTATGTCTTCCAGACATGCTTGTAATATACCGATAACTGATTGGTTTAATCAAGTTTTATGGATAAATATAATTTTTTTATCAGCATAACTGTGGAAATGCATTCCATGTTGTGTATATATATACATAGTAAAGAGAATCGGTCCAAGTACAAGACCCTGTGGTACTCCACAAGTAACCCTTGAGTGTGAACATTTATCTTTGACATGAACAAACTGTTATCTGTCGGACAGATATGATTTAAACCAGCCTAGTGCTGTTCCCTTGATCCCTACAACATGTTCAAGCCTTACTGAGAGAATAGTATGATCGACATTATCTGAGGCCATTAAAGTATCATTATTAACTTCTACCAGTGCTGTTTCAGTACTATGATGAGCTCTAAAACCTGACTGAAATTCATCAAACAGGTTGTTGCTGTTTAGATGCTCACATACTTGATTAGCAACAAATTTCTCAAGAATTTTGGATAAGAAAGGAAGGTTAGATACAGGTCTGTAGTTAGCTAAGTCATTTTGATCTAGGGAAGGTTTCTTAAGTAAAGGTTTAATTACAGCAACCTTAAATTCTTGTGGCACATATCTATTTATTAAATATACATTCATCATGTCTAGAATAGGGCCAGTAACCAGAGGGAACACTTCCTCAAATAATTTGGTTGGTATTGGGTCTAACATACAAGTTGAGGGTTTAGATAAAGCTCAAAAGTTCAACAGAATCAAAACGGTTCAGACATAAACATGGTTCTACAGTTCTATTTGATGCTGCCTCATTTCCTGAGAGAGAGTTAATCATGTTTGGGAGAATGCCAATGATTTTATTTTTAATCGAACGCATTTTATTTATGAAAAATCCCATAAAGTCATCACTACTGAGAGAAGGGGGAATAGTTTGTAAGTTTGGCAACTGTACTAAAAAGAAACCTAGGATTGTTTTTATTTAGCTTGTCAAAGGGCGTTTCTATAAAGTAGTAGACTATTTTTCCAGGTTAGAAACGAATCATTTAAGTCTGTAGAGCGCCATTTTCTTTCCAGTTTCCTAGTATTCTGCTTTAAAGTACGCAACTCTGCACTAAACCAGGGAGCCAACCTCCTATGGCTGATTACCTTCTTTTTTTAAGGAGGCTACACTGTCCAGTGCCACACGCAGTTAGGAAGTAATACTTTGAAGAAGACCATCAATTTCTGCAAGGTTAGTGTTGGAAGTACTGCGGTCCACTGTGGTAGTCTTAGACACATAGAACAATCCTTTAGTCTCGCACAAGGGGAAATTTGGTTGCAACGGCAGTGGCAGGAAATACAAACATTTATTAACACTCAGAAGTAGAAAGGCGTTTAAAAAAAATAGAATTCAAGAGTTAATATGTACATTATGGACGGAGTATACCAGAGTACTGTGCAGTTATTAAAGATAAAGTGACATATACAAGTTGAAATATTTGTAACATATCCTGTTCTGTTGCACATTCCAATAATTAAAAATATTTAGAAATATGCACAGAATGTGTGTACTTGTGCATAAAAAAGTATACGTATTATTTCCCGTATTTAGCATATTCAAACTCAGAGAATGAATAGTTGTCATGGCTGAGATGTGGTAGGTGGGGACAATGTGATGAAGGAAAAGAGCTAGGAAGTATGCAGTTAATTATAATGAAATCTATTATTGCCTTATTCAGCAATGATACTCTGCTATTTTGCCTGACTTTGTGAAGTCTTTCACTCTTGCACTCAAATTTCAAAAGACACTGTGGTGGCATATTATTCCATGCATGGTGTGCTTTTTGAATGTGTTATGGCAGCACGGCGATGCGAAAATATTGTGGCATTTGTGGCATCAAGCTTGATAGTAATATTACTACAATATTTCAGCAGCACTGGGCTTATGAATGAATATTACAGCTTAGTGCAACAGAGCGTTATATCATGACATCATGATGTATGCCGAGCCCCAACCGGCAACAGTATTTAAAATGGAAGTAAACATTGTGGAAGAACACCTGATGATGCTTCATTGCTGCCAAAGTCTGACCACTGATAAATGACCAAAAGGTTCGCTGATGCCATCAATGTCTTTAGAAACAGGCTACTTATTCTAGTAGAAATCTGGATGTTACTGGAAGGAATGGGGTTATTATGAAATACATTATGATCGGTTTGGATTCTGTACAGATAAAAAGTAATACAAAATGTTTATCTTGAATGTGATGTTTGTAATAATGTAGTGTGTTGAAGACAAAGCTGAACGAAACTGCCACTCGGTCCTTTTGTATTGTCTTTTGGTTAATTTTATTTCCAGTTCAACTTGCATATGTTGTGTAATCAGTTTGTTATAGTCTGTGTTTTCACATTGGACAAAACAGAAATTTTAAAGACATGTGTAACAACATTCATAAAGGGTTGTTCTGTGCAGACATACAGCCAGCAGGCCAATACGTGGGTGAGGGGACAGGAAACAGGAAATCCTTGCGTTGAGTGTTTTGTTTTATTCTGACTCCATGAAATCAGGTTGCAGGTTGTGGAGTGGCCAGCTGAGGTGTGGCTCTCACCTTCTGTCTACAATGGCTTATAGGGAAATGTGGCACACCCAGAGGCTCAGACCCCAACACCAACCAAAATACACAGATATCTTCTTGAAGTGTCAGAGCAGGTCTGTGCTGGTGATCTCATTAAGTAACCTCTGAAAATAGGAATGTTTCAAGAAAGTTGCATCATAAAGAAACTGAGGGAGTTAGGACGAGGGGGTGCAGCCTGGGAAACTTGTTTTATTATATCCAAGACAGTTTAAGTTGCTCAATCTCACTAGATGTTGACTAATTCATTCTTTGTCTACATTTCTGCAACAAGACAGAACCACCACTTTGCTCAGATCCATTATATTCTTCAACATCAGGATAATATTTAGTCCAACTTTATGGTGAGGGATTTGGAATATTCTAGCACTTCACAATCACCAGCTTGTCTTCTTTATCAGTGTTGTAACAGCAGAATCTGAGCCCAGTCGTTGGCATGTATATCTTTTTTACATCTATTCTTATGCTCCTGGATCGTTTGGCTCCATTCTTGTCTCAAAGTGCAGCTAAGCTTGTTTCATTTAGTGCTGCCATTAGCACTGCGGGAACACAAGTTTATTTATGAGCGAGTCTGTGGGTCTATCTCAGTGGAATGTTTTTGTTAGGGCAGTGTGGGGAAAGTGGGGTGGAACGTGGAAAAATGAACTTTTGTTTGTCTGTATTAGAGGAATTTTGAGCTCTGTGATCCCAGTCATCTAAAATGATTGAATAAACCTTAAGTCATAGCAATAGCTGCCATAGGAACAACTTATTGGTATGATTAGGTTACCTCAGTGATGGAAGACGGCACTGTAGCTGACCTCAGCACCATGGTGGCCCCTGGGACAATTAATCTGGCAGCTGGCTGTAGCACAACAAAGAGTTAGCTAGATTCAGGGCAGCAGCTTAAACTGCTCCTTGAAATTTTCTGCTCTGGGGCTGAACTACGCAGTGGAGGGAAAAGGCATAATTTGTGGAATGCTGGACTGTGTGAGGAGACGTGAACAGAGATGTTCAGAGAACTGAATGTTTTAACAAGATAGTATGTTTCTTAATTCTGTTATTTTAACATCTCAGAGATTTTGTTCTGCTTTTGTTTCATTTGGTTGTTGACAGACAACTACAATACTTATTAGAGATGCATAAATGTAGTTGAACTGGTTGCTGAAGCTCTTGATGGTTAATAATCAGCTAAAGGTAAACTCTGAGCCACCGCCCACATGCACCCCACCTCCATCACCTTTCTCCCCACCCTGTAAATGACACAAATGTTTTATCATCCACTTAATATAATTTTGATGCAAAACCAAAGTAGTACTCGTGTTATAGCATTCATGTACAAAGAGTGATGCGAGTGGGATGGATGAGAGGAACTCTCGGCCAAGACCTGTTGGTCAGCAGACTCTGGCATCGGATGTACAGCGTTGTTTGTGTGCTTAACGGAACCTTCTGGAGGCCACACAGTAACCACCGGCTTGATGGCTTGGTGTTGTCCTTGTAAAAAAGGATGTTATTGATCATTTTACGATTCTTCACTGCTTTGATAAATGCTTCGTTTTCCATGCTGGAAAAAAACATTGACAATATCAGATGCAGGGAGCAAACGAGCTCCTGGCGTCATACATCATTCTTAATTGATCCTGCATTCAGTCTCTGATTGTGCTGTTCAGAATCTCTCCGGCTTTCTACGTCACAAGCTGGAATATTGGAATATCCACACCTCCTCGGAGCGCTGTCTCCACCCACCATGTACAGCAGTAAACAACAGTTACCATTCAGATTAGGAAACACCATGTTGGAGCTCCATGCAAAATGCTCAGTTTTTGGCTGGTCAAAAGAGCTCAAAACACTTCATTGGGTCCCAGTCGAAGAGGACAGTATATTTTATTTTTTATTTTTATGGTAAGATGCTTGCAGTAAGAGCAGGGAAGACGGGAGACTTCCTGCCGAACTGAGCTGCTGAAAATAGGTCAGAAGACCTGCCACAGCAGACATGCATATGTTGGTTATTTTTGATGGTATGATACTAGCAGTAATGGCGGGGAAGAATGAGGACCTTCCGGCAAAAACGGTACTCAAGCTCCAGGCAGAAGACTGCAGACGAGCAGCCAATCTGAGCTACTCTAACCCGGGGGAAGAATGAGGATATGCAGCTGCACGGAGCTCAAAGAGCGGTGTCTCCATTGTGCGAGAGACTTGGAGTCAGTGAAATCGAGCTGGAAGGCTTTAGAGTCGGCGTCTCAGGAAGATATCAGAGTGCAAGCTAAGCAGTTATATATAATAAAATATATTCTTTTAACCTAAAGTCTTTTCTGCAATAACCGTTCAAAAGCATCTTGCTGAGTATCGGGTTCTCAACAGATTCCCCTCCAATGGGCGCAGATTCTGGTTCAAACATGTATGGTTGAACTACTTTTTTTGTATGATTGAACTACTGCAGCTATGTCTGTAACTTTCACACCTAGTGGTAACAGTCACTATGTGAGTGGTGGGCATGAGCAAAGATTCTAGAAGCTTTGGGCGTGGCCGAGTTAACAGCAGTTTATGTAATATATAATGAGCAGCAGAAACCGGCACAATCTATAAGGGGCTGAAACGGAGGGAGATAGAGGTTTGTGTCCTACAAGTTATTTCCAGCAAACAATTTCAGAAACATGTTTTCTGGAACTCAAGGACCTAATTTAAATTGTAAAATATTGTCATATGTCTCTTTTAAACCTCATCCTATCTCTAGTGACGCGGCAAGACACTTCTGGGAAGCTCGTTGAAACTCACTGAGTCCCAACCAGCGTAAACTAGTTTAGACTATAATGGTTTCTATTTGCTGCGGTGACTCAGTCGCTGCTGGAACACACCATTGATGTGCACATGCTCACGAATGCAGCTTGAAGCCCCGATCACGGCTTTTGGAACCCAAACAAACCCCCGGCTCGACCGTAAACAGCGTACATGCATGCGTGTGTTTTCATTAATACAGAGCCTATTAAAGCCTCTTAATATATTACACACAAGTGCAGTAGAAGGTAGAAATGATATGCTATATAATGATATACTTCCTACAGCGACTGCGCATGTTGATGATGTCATCAAGGAGGATAAATACTGATGTTCAGTGTTTGTTTTTACACAAAAAATTGATAGTTTAAACATTTTCTGTTTGCCGTTTAACAGAAAAGAAACGTATTGATGCATTTTTGATTCAAATATGTGTGATATTAAATTTATAAAGTAACCAGGAAAGCAGACAATTGAGAACTTTGTTTTCAGAACATCTAAGTTTGAATTAGTTCAAAAATATTGTCATCTTTATGTTGTGAGAACTTTTGTGTAGCATTTTTTTGAAAAAAATATGCACTTTGCACAGAAAGTTTCTTTAAATAGCCTTCAAAACTTATTTTTTAAGTTCTGCTGCAATGTTTATGAACATTCTCACTTTCCAGAAACAGTCATTTTGACAGAAAAAAAAGGTAATATCACAATATTTTTACTGCACATACATTAGATTATATTGCATATCGTCCAGCCCTACTTAAGGTGTTAAAATGGTTGTTGGTAATGCCAGATCTACGTGCACCCTCCTTTTGAGGAGAAAAACCTTAACCCAACCACAGGCCTATATCCAAACTCTTTTCTCCAAAGATTTGGTACAAAGTGGTTTTTCATCATCTCCAGACATTTTTAGAAATCCGTGACATTTTTGTGGAGTGTTATTTAGGCTTTAGGCAAGGCAACTTAATTGGTGTAGCAAACTGTCAACAATAGGGCAAATCAATGTGATTTGGGTGATTAGGAGATGGAATAAAAGCAGCAATAAACCAACAGTTAAAGCATAAAACATAACATATGACACATTAAAACATATGATATTCCAGTCATTATGGCATCAGTCACTTACTCAAAGGCAGCTACAATTGGAGAGGCTTTGGGTCTTTATTTTAAGGTGGCATTTTAGGTCATGCTACAGCAGACGGCCCTTTAAGGGTTTTTAAAAACATGATTTTTTAACTGTAGACTCTGATATTAGAATCAGTTAAAAATTACCAACATTCTCATAGACTGATATTATGGAACTGATTTTGATTTCATAAACCACATTATTCTGTCATTCAGGTTGGAACATGTTGGCATTAAAAGCACAACTCTGTCCTGGTTCAAGTTGAACCTCACAGGAAGAAGCTTAACTGTTAGTCTCTGAGCTTATTTCTCTTCAGCAGCCCCTCTCTATTTTGGGGGTCCCCAGGGGTCCATATGGGGACCGTTGCTGTTTGTTTTGTAAATGTTGCTGCTACACTATATCTTTAAGAAGCAGAACATACCTTTTTATAAGGCTGTTGATAATATTCAGGCCTGTAGGCTTGTTCAGAAATAATGCATCAATATTGTTATTAAACTGATTTGGCTGAAATAAAACTTAAACTAGGTCACATTTTCTAAACCTTAACAATTATAAGACCGTGGTTAGACTGAAAATCTAACCTTCCATCCCCTGTGCCTTCCCCCAGTGCAGTGGTCTCGGTTCTTTAACTACTTGCTGTCACTCTGCAGTAATGAACTGTAGTTTGTTCTTCACAGCAACAGTTATTAAGCCAAGCTTTACAAACTATGAACCCTTGCAAAAGAAAGGCCGTCTCTCTCTTTTCAGGATCTCAAAGTTTTTCATGGTTTTATAACTTCTTATCTGGGCGGTTTTAATCCTTTTACACGTCTGGCTAGATCAACTGACATCGACTCATCAATGCAGAGCTATATCAGGAATCAAAGTAAGGTTGTTTCTACGTTAAACTGATTTGAATGTATATGATTAAAATGAAAGGACTTTGTAAATTGGTGCTTATATAAATTAACTGAATTGGATGGTTTCCTCATAGAACAACCTTTATATCATCAGCCTGAACACACTACAAGGGTTTAGAAACCTGCATGACTCATATTATCCTGGTGACTGGGTTTGAAACTTTCACTTCTTACCCCTCTTTGTTATCCAGTTCTCTATTTGGTACGACTAAAAGTACTAAAATAAACTGAGTTTATATCTCATCTGAATAGTGAATAAGAAAAGCATGACCATCTGTTCCTTGTCCATGAACAACGGCAGATAAGAACAAAAATGTTCTTTTCTAAGCAAAAAGCACTCAAAAGCTTTGAGCTCTACTTTTAGAACCAGTTTGGTCTCAAAGATGTATTCTCTGTAGGATTAGTTCTGTAAAAACGTTGAGCATTTTAGCATTTAATTTTACAGACAATTAGATGTTACGAATTAAAAAAATGCTACTCTATGGTAGTACATCACAAACATGTCTGCATGTTGCTTATTTTGTGTTACACTGTGTGAACTGTTCTAAATCAGTGTCAGGAAAATGTGGAACTAGGGTATTACTGCTGTTACCGAATAGAGAAGACAGAACAATATCAAACTAGGAAAGCACCTGGAGAGCCCAGTCCTCCGCCAATACCATTCAGTCCCTAGACCCCCCCCCCCCCCCCCCCCCCCCCCAGCATGGATTCACTTGCCGTTTGTTAATGGTTGAGAAAAAAAGTATTTCAGAGTTTTGATGCTTTTAATTAATCCAGCTAAGGCAGATGGCTACCCATCCTGGCTACTTTAGGTTTCTTTCAATTAAAAAAAAAAAAAAAAAAAAAGAGTTGTTTCTTTCTGCAGTCTACCATGCTTGCACAGAGTGAATGATTACACCAGTACAAACCTGCTGCTTTTCGTATACATAATTTTTCACCAGCAGGCAGTGCTGTGGCTGTATTATGTTATATCTCAATGGTATGTAGTTGGATTAGAACTGACTGTCTGTAATGAACCGGTTTGTGTTGAACTCCATAGAAAATGAAATCCATTGTCTTGTAAAGTCTCTTGAGATGACCTTTTGTTGTGAACTAGCTACATGGAAATAAAACTGAATTGAATAAAGTTCTTTAGTTTCCCCTGTCTTCCCTAGCAGGAACTCGAGACATAATAGATTGGAGAATGTTTCCCTCCCAACTGTAAATATAAAGTGATTGCATCAAATTCCAGATATACAGTACAGACCAAAAAAATTTGTTTTTTTACCCTTTAGAGATTGGGTAAAATGGCAAGTCATTTCAAGTAAGCCAGATCAAGTCTAAGTCCAATCCCAAGTCATTGATCTAAAAATCCAATCAGAAGTCCAAGTCTTTGAACATTTCTTCAAGAAAAGTTCAGGCAACATAATATCTGAGTGGATAATCAGGTGATGTAATTTGCCCATAATGGAGTGACTGATATCTCTGATTTTGTTCTGGTGTTTGTTACTGTGAAGAGTAAATATTCTCACAGTCTTGTCCTACTGTTTCTGTGTAGCTATTTTTAGTCAGATTCAGTCTTGACCGAAAGTTCAAACCAAACCTCTAAGTTCTGGAGCTGGTTGTCAGTATTTGGATTAAACACACCCAAATTGCAAGATTAAAACTTTTTAAACTGAATAAACAACATGTAAAAGTAAAGAACACAGAGCAGTGATGGTGGGAGGTTTTCCTTTCAACACTACTCATCCCAATGTTTGGGTTTGTTCTCACTCCCGATGTCGTCATATTGTTGTCATGTGGAACTTCCTGTGGTGTGACTAATGTCAGGGATGACTGTGATTTAACTCCCAGCTGTCTGTTTGAAATGTGTCAGCTCCTTTCTTTTCTTGTTGATATGAACTCCTCCTGCACTACATGACCCAGAATGTTACAGAACGTAGTGAGGATTGCTGCTAATGCTGTATTACTGGGTAACACTGCTGCTTGGATTGTGAATATGTTGACGCTTTTCTTATGGCTTTTGTCTTCTGAAAATTTAGAACGGTAAGTATAGAATCGAAGCTGGCTTCTTTGACAGGCTTGGGTTTTTGAACATCCAAGCGTCTCTAACATTTAGCCCCTGAAACCATATGTTTTTATGATCTGTTTAACCACAACATTCTTCTCAGACATAGAGGGTTAACAAGAGTCTCGTGGAGGGTGCCGGTCTATTATCTACAGAATACCTTGAATGGACAGAGGACACAGACCACACCTACCCTCTACAGTGTTTTATCTTAACAAATGTAAAGGAACTTTATTTGTGCAGTACCTTTTACACACTAGCAAGTCAAAGTGCTTTACCGGATTATGAAGGAGTAAAGGTGAGGGGGAAATTCATAAAAGATCAAAAGTAAGGGCTGAACAATAGAAAAACATGGAATGATGATGGTGAATATCATAATGATGAATAGACTTGTAACAGATGATTAATTTGAGTCAAATAATGTAAATGTCTTGCTGCCTTTGGTTCTTTTCAGCCACTGGAAAAAAAATACGTTCATTATTTTCCAGACGGTTTTAATGGCAAAAAATGCCATCTGCTGCATCTGCTGTTTTTTAGTTCTTAGTGCCGATTTCTTGATGACTTTCCCAGAACATCCAAATATCCTTCTAAAGCATATGTTATGAAATTTATTTATGGTACTCTCATATTTTTCTTTTTACGGTAGTCCAAACAGTTCTTTGTGATATTGTTACTGTTATGTATCAAGATCTGTAAATTTTCAATATAAACAGCATATCTACCATCAATACATTAAAGCAATGACAGTAAAATGTAAGAATTACTAGGGCTGGATGACAATTCGATAGCAATATATATCGGTCGATAGACGTGTAGTGCAATAGAAAAAAAAGGCGTCAATAAAAAAAGTAAGATAGAAAAAAAAAAGTTTCTCATTTTTTAATTATACCCTATCAGGCTGCTTAATACAACAACCATTACTTACTCCGAAGGAATCATTAACAATGACCCACGCAGCTCTGTCAGCCACCCTCTCTCCTTTCAAACCACACAAAGGATTAAATCATTTGAGCTGAAACAGATTTTATTAATAGTCCCTAAGCGAACCTTCACCTAGGTTCGCCGCGCTCAGACCTCATAACAAGGCAGCAACGGAAAATGTTGTTCCAGATAAATGTTTCAGTGGCTCAGGTAAATTTGCGCCCCGTATTGAACCGATCCTCCACGCACTAAAACACTAAACGTTGCAATATTGAACGAAATATAAAACTACGATCAGCTGTTTTAAGCAGGACTCCCCTCTCCCGGCTCGCTACGAATCTCAGGAAACGTACCCAGGTCACGTTGCTAACATCTGTGGCTTTCAAAATGTCCCCTCAGTTCTGCTCCCGGTCCTCAGAAGCGAAAAAACGCTTTAAAAAACACAACAGGGGTTGGATAGACCTGCTGGCTTTGGCTCTCAGTGACTGAACTGCAGTGTTGGAGCCCATCAACACTGGTGAGTAGCTAGTTAATGGTTTCATCCCCAAGTTTACGGACTACAGTTTCTGTACATCTGTGTTGTATGAAGTTGGTTCCAGCTCTTAGGATCTTAGAAACTAAATGCTGCCTCACTTTTAGTTCTGATTCTGCCAACACAAACTCAACAGATCCCTGATCTCTACTACATACCCCAGGCTGTGGGAACTAGGGGTGCAGAGGGTGCTGCAGCACCCCCTTGTGGATGACGAATGATATGCATGTTGAATTTTTGCTAGCAAAATTAAATGAAATAAATTTTAGATTTGATTTATCTTTGAATTGAACACAAACACAAATCTATACTATTTTCATTTTTCATATGACTGTATTACTGATGCCACACATCCACATGTATGTACTGCAGAAAAGGCAATAAATTAACAAAATGGACAGCCAGAAGCAAGTACCCGACATCTTTTCAGCTCTACTAAAAACAAGCTAAAACTAAACAGAAATGCTTCTATTGACTGCCAGATTAAAGAACATGTCTCTGAAACAGACTGGACACAAACATAGAGCCAATGAAAAAAATGACCAGATGGAAGACTGCAGAAGCTGCACAACAGCACAGTGCTTCAAGCAGCGATTGGAACGCCCCCTTTCCTACTTTGACATGAAGAGGGCAACATTCGGCTGCTGATCTTAGGTTAAAGGAACATGGGTCAGGATGAAGAAACGAAACTCACATTTGACGTGGTCCGGCTCTGCGAGTAAGTGCACCCACCAGTCAAGCCGCACAAATCAGAGACCACTGCTCATATGCATGTATTATGAAAACAAGCACCATGTCGAGCAAAAAAGTGAGAAAAATCTGTATTTGGTCCAAGTAGGCAGAAACTCCTCCACAGATTTTGTGGGCACACATAGATTTTGCAGAGTGAACAGATGTTCCAATGGGGAACCCAGGTCCTCTCATTGTTGAGATCCTATTTGCCTGGGAGCTCACAGAATGTCTTTTTTTTTAAGGATCTCTCTGAGACCTGTACTGTGAGGCAGGGGGTCTCTCAGGGTTCTGTGCTTAAACCACTGCTTTTCTCACTTTACTTGTTGCCTCTTGCTCTACTTTTTAAGTGTTTCAAAGTAGGGCTCAACGATTAATTGCATATGCAATTAAATCGCGATTTGGTAAAATGCGAATTCCTAATCGCAAAGGCTGCGATTTGACTTGATGTAAACATATCTGCTAGAGTCACGTGACTTGCAAACAATGCAGGGAGAGAAGGAAACGCTGCACTTTAACCGGTTATAAAATTACCAAAAGCTTAACAGAATCCAACACTACACAACATTTAGTACCAAAGAGGAACGGTACATCAGTTGTGAGAAATTATATCTGCTATGAAAACGTTGATGCTGCGCAACGCCAGGTATTATGCAGAACCCGTCTTGGTATTGTTTCTGCCTCACGAGGTAGGCTACAGTACGAACCTTTATCAACACCTAAAAACATCACACCACCATATATGACAGTTGCACGGCTAAACTGACTGCCACCAGTATTTACATTTCCAGTAAACAAACTTCGAGGCGACAGGGATCGCTGACCGAGCTGTTTGACAGAATCGCTCCTTAGAAACATAAAAAAACGGCACACTGAAATAATTGGTGCTATAACGGGTTTTATAGCCAAAAGTATGCTTTGTTAACCATGATGAATAAGCTAGGATTCAATCTCTCACACACATTTTAGCCAAATTTTATCTGCGCTGTATAAAAAATGCAGACAGAAAGTTAAAGCCGCACCGAAAACAGCGGAGTATTTTGTAACAACTGACATGAGCTCAAACCGCTCTACGGAGCCATACCAGAGTCTGAAAGTGCATTAGATCGATGGAGAATTAAAAATCAGAGCTTGTTCCTTCAAGCATCCTACTTCCTGGATAACCACACGGAGGAAAACATTGCAGCCGGAGGGAATTATTAGCTGGGATCAAAAGGAAGAAAACCTTGATTGCAGAACGACACCAAAGCAGCATGACAAGTGAATAGGTGTTGACATGTCTGACTACTAATAAACCAGTTTCTACGTGTATTTTGGTGCTTTGTTTGAGGCTCGTTCTCCTTTGGTCAATGGAATGGAGTTCCACTCATGCGCGGCAGCAACTGAATATGCATGCTGACTGGAAGTACTCATTCTGAGAGGAACAATGCAGTCCCCCCTCCTGCTTCAATTCTTGTTCCCCTAATAAAATCTGGATTATGTTAAAGCACATTAGCTGAATAGTCAAGTGTACACCAAAGGGAGATGTATGGTCCACCACAAAGCTGAACTCTGTCTCTGCTGCCAAAGAATAAACACACCGAGGAGACATTAAGCGCCCTTGCTAAGGGGAAAAGTCCACAGCTCTTTGTCCTTGAAATATCCTAAGTTTGCCCCTTTGAAAAAAAATTACAACCATTAAACATTCCCATTCCAACTTGAAAAACACTTGAAGACAACACTTTTGGATAAATTAGAGCAGAGACAGTAAGTCAGGTGTTCTTGTCAGTCACCTAACAGATCGACTTCCAGAAGGAGCAAATAAGTCCCATACAAAAAGAAAAGTAGGTGGGACCCCCACAAAAAAGTAAAAAAAACTAAATTGGCAATAAAAGGTGCTTTCTTTCATTTTTTTTTTTTTTTTTTTTTTTTTTTGTAAAAGATAAGAATCATATTCTTTTGGGGGCTTCCTGTTTAAAGGGTCAGTTAGCCAGAAAACAATAACCTTGTATTTTTCCACAACTCTGGGCCTGGGGCAGTAATTCAACAGCACTGATGCAAAGGTCCAAAAAGAAATGAGTTCAGCTTTCATCATACTGACCTTTTTAATGAGTGCTAATTTCTCATTTAGGATATGACACATGAGGCAAACTGCATATAGAGCAGCACTGGACCAATTGATTTTCTGTATAACTACTGAGGAGCAAATGGTGGTTAAGTGAATTCAGCACAACGTTGGATGGAGAGAAAGTGTAGAAGGTGGAAAGTTGATCTCTAAGCGTTGAGTGGAATTCATTTTTATCTAGCAAATGTTTTGACCAAACTTGTCCAGAACAAAACTCCAGACAGAAGGCTTTATTCCTTAGTAATAGAAGTTTAGTGTAAGAACCTACTTTAGATCTTTGATCCAACGTACTCTTGTAGTGACTTATTATTCCTTGGAAATCTCAATTTCTTTCCTCATAATCTTGGATCAGTCAATCATATATAATTACATGGGCATAACTTACGGTTTTAGAAAAACTTTTAATTATACAGCACCAAATGTAAAAGCAGAATTTTCAAACCACAACACAGAGCTGAAGGGATCCAGTCGGTCATCCTCCTCCCTGCTGCTGTAGCAGATGAGAAGCATTCGTGCCATAAAATATAAATGGAATTTAATTTTGAATCTCACTAGTTGCCGTTCGGTCATGTAGCCAATTCATTCTCGAGTTTTGATGACATAGGATGGCTGGCCTCAACAGCCTTGTTTCAGCAGCGTACAATACAGCTTTTTCTAATGGTGCATTCACACCGCAGGCTTTCCCAGCGTCAGGCAAAGCTCACAAAGTGCCGCAGAGACCGTGACGCTCCTCCAACGGCCTCCGCCATAGACTTAACATGTAATCTTGACGTCGCTCACGCTGACAAAGCCTGCGGTGTGAATGAACCTTAAAGTTGTCAAGAGGTCATTGCGAGGTCACGTAGTGTTGCTTTTGGAGCTTGGTTCAATTCTGAAAGAAACAAAGACGATGAGGCAAGTCTTCAGAGTTTCTCTACATGACAATAGCGAAGAAAGTTTTCACAGGATTTATGTAACCTCTACATCTTTCGTGCATTTGATTCCTTTGTCAGCTACAGCTCCCATCAGTCCGCTGCTGAATACGAAATACTCTTGCCTCCTCCTTTGTGTTCCAGTGCCACCTCCTAAAAGACAAGTTATGCAGTGTAGTATGATACACAATATATGTGAGTTCTTTCATCCACAAGATATTCACATTTTGTACTCCAGTGATGGAGTCTAGGAATTCTGTCGGTGTTAACATTGCTGATTTAGTTTGACGTTGGTGTGCTTTGCTCTTCCACTTTTTTTATTTCTTTGCATCACTGAGGAACGTTCCAGGAGCCTTTTAATGTGTGTCCCAGCACCGCATTTGGATTGAATCTGAGGACAGTGTTTTATTTCTTTAAGTCTAGACTAGACCCTCCTTTTTTCTTTTTCTTTTTTACCATCAGTTTGTCAATACCAGGGTGGACTAGTTTTGTTCTGTTCTGAGAGTATTTGTGAAGTAGAGAGCTTGTTGTGCTGTTGTAAATCAAACTATGCTTAGAAGGAGTCTAGCGTCTCATTAACCAGATCATTCTATCGAGGAGCTAGGGGGAGTTGCTCAAGGATGTATTAAGGTCTAAAGTCCCAAGTGTTTGTTGATAGAACTATCTAAAGGCGTTATGAACTCTGTGGCTTTTTAATAAGCATCAATGTCTGTCCATCAGTTTGGATTTAAGCCTAGTTTATACGTCTCCATCTGCGGAGGTACACCCCACCATCATCCATTGACACAAGTAGTCCCTGACAGACAGGCAACGATGGATGGAGTGGAGCCCAATTTTCTAACCATCTGTAATATGAAATAGAGATGTGCATTTTACAAGCTAAAGTAAATTAGCTGCTGTTAACCAGAGACATCACTGCAGTGGTAGGTAGACCTGCCAGACCGCTGGACTAGAGAAGAAATTCTTTGCAACGATGGAGATGTACGTGTCCATCAGTACATGAGTGCAAATTTGCGGGTGGAGAAGCAAAAACTAGGCTTTAGTCTCGATAGTAAATGGCTGTTGTTGCACCCTATTGGTGGTTGCAGTTCCCTCTACTTTCATTACTGTGCCAGATTTTAACCTAGTTGTGCGCCACAGCATCAGGATAAAGGTTTTCCAACAGATCAGTTTTGTCATCTGAACAGAAGGATATTGTCTCTCAGTCCAGCAGATTACGAAATGCTGTTATGGTAACAGTTCATAATCCAAACACATCAGTTGCTAAATTGCAAAATTTAATTGGCCATCCAGTAATCCAAAGGGTAAATATTAGCAGGAAAAGCAGTGGTGTGATTGTTTCCTGGAGGTCGGCTCTAGGCAGCAGACTCCAGTCTGGAGTTAGGTTGTTCTACTGTCAATTTGCGCACAGCCATTCCCATCTACATAAATTGGAAAACTGCAATTTAGTTGTGTTAGTAGCATCTAACACTAGAAACTATCATAGTACAGAGTCTGCTTCCTAGAAGTTTTAAAAGATCAAAATCTGTTTCTGTGTATCCACTGCCTCACCTAAATGACCAAACCTTACCCTATCCCTCAGCAAAGACTCTAACCTGCTTTGGTTTTACTTCAACAGTTTGGAACATCAAGTTGAGTGGTAAGACTTGTTCTGCTCATAAAGAGGTCAGTCTGACTGCAGAGTTGACCTTAAAGGCACAGTGTGTAATTTTCGGCCAGTAGGGGGCAGTGCATACCTAAATTATCACAAGCATCTGTGTCTTCGAGTAAGAAACTCAGCAACGGAGGTCCAACTAGTGAGGTTTTCAAACGGTCAATTCCCTGAGAATGATCTATTTGCAGCAACATGACGAGCACATCAGTCTCTCTTTCATCGATTGGAACTAGTAAAGAGGTAAAAATGTATTTATGGCAAAACTTTTTTGCATTTTTAGGGGAAATCAGTGTTTTTAATAACAGGCGTGTTCCGTGCGCTTTGTCCTTCCGGGCTCTTGTAAAAGTAAAGACGTCATGTAATATAATAAAGAGGACCCGTGCCTATGTATTTTAAAGCGGATTTTTAATGTCATATTTTACAATATCGCCAATATTTAGCAATTAATGTGCTTTACGTAATTATTATTACATAATATTTTATTGTCTATTTTCAGATGTACTGCAAAAACTACACACTGTCACTTTAAAACCATTAACACTGCACTGTAGAGATCTAAATAATCTTCGTAGATGAGGAAACCACCTTATTCCATTCCTTCCATCCACCTGTAATAAAAAAAAAATCGAAGCCGGCTTCTGAACCTTTCAGTCATTTTTGCCAACATATGGTATCTTTTTTTTTTTTTTCTCATGATTTCACAGTCAACTTTCACTTCCCCTATGACACATTTTTTTTTTGGGTGGGATTTTTTTCCCATATTTGCACAAAGACGGAGTGAGGCTAGGTCATCAATGGTTACGGTCATGGCCAGTGGAAGTATGCAGAAAAGGAAACTTGAGTAGATGCTCTGTATAAGGAATAATTACACATTACATTGTGTCCATTTGATCTTGTTGAGATTTAATGAAGATACTGCATTAATGTTATCCTGTAACTAGAAGGATTCTTGATAGAATTATTTGATCATCATTCTCACTGCCTCCATTTTGCCAGATATCAAACATACATCTTTATTTAGGAAGAGTCCCCCAACTCAATCATTGCTTTGCAGGCTGACTCTTCACTGCTTTGGTACAAAAAGAGCTTTCAGTGTTGTTTCCAGGTGACAGCTACATGCCACCTGGAAACCATAGATGTGGTTAAAAAAAAAAAATCCCTCTTATGTAATATGAACAAACCAATGAAAAAAGGTCCACCAGGCAGAGTAATATTGTATGTCCCTACCATTATTGATTGTTGTGCTTTTTCCTTTTGTGCATTTCTGCCTTTATATTTCAATGCATGCAGTTTATGAACACTGCTACTGTCTTAATAAGATCATCATAGCATTTACATCCAACCCGGCTGCCTCAATACGCATCCCAGAGCTCCGGTGTGGAGATTTTTAAGAAGGAGCCCCTCTGGTGTCTCCTGTTAGGTCAGCGTGCCCTGAAGCTACAGTGTTCTTTGTAACTTGTACTGATCTGTACAATAATGTATACTAGACGCCTAGTTTTAGAGATGAAATCTGACACTGCCATGTTTCTGCCACGACCGGACCAAAACAGATCAAATGATTCATTGGAATGTGCATTTTTAAACAAAACTGTAACATTCAAAGCATTTTTAAACTGTGAGCATTGATTACCTGTCAGCTCCATCAGTCTTTGTTTCTGTGAGTTTTCTCGCTATGACTGGAAGGTTTAGACTCCTTGCATGGAAAGGAGGGCTGAAACGGCCATTACAAACAGGCAGCCTTACAAGAGTGGGAGCCTTCATATTGTTCACTACAGGAACAATATTTAACTGTGTAATCCATTTTTTTGCTGTTAAATTCCGCAATTCAATCTCGCTTTCCCACACCGTGGTTTGGAGCACCACAGCTCTCTGTGTAGACTTCTTCTGGTGGGCTGAACAGGAAGCCTGTTGATCAGTTTGAGCACTGCTGCCACCTAGTGAGGCTTAAGTCTAGTTTATGCTTCTCCCACCGCAAATTTGCACTCAGACGCAGTCGTATTGATGGAGACGTTTTCTGTTTATAGTACTTCGCTCTTCCACTCCATTCTTTATTGTTTTGCTCAACCAGGACAGCAGGGGGTGCTCCGTGCGTCCTTGCGTAGGTGACGGAGAGCCCTTGCGTTGACGGATAATGGCGTTGCGATAATCTGTCTCCGTCAAAACGCAGAAGCATAAACTAGGCTTAATAAAAAACTAAAGTATGAATAAAAGCCTCAGCTACCAAGAGGCACGAGGAGGTGGGGGTGTAGGGGGGGTTCTAGTGCCCCCCTGGCTACCCACAATTTAAGAAACACTGGTCTAACTTGTACATGCTTTGCGGGTTTGTGTTTCAGCCCGGACTGGGATGGTAATGGCAGAGTTTGGCCGCCTGTATGAGCAGCAGTATGCTGTAGCACTCTTCAACAAAGTTCGCTTTGACATCGAGGGAGGAGGTGGCCCACAGCCTCAACTGCTACAGCGCAAGGTAAGGAATTCACCCTTACCTATTCCATTCTCTGTCAAATGTAATACAGTTTACAGAGTGAGCATTTCTCTTTTTTTCTGTTTTTTTAAGAAGACAACGAAGAGCAGTAGATGAGCCTATGAAACAATTGAGCTCTAAGAAAGTGGCCAAAGACAGTAAATGGGGACGTTAAATGGATAAGATGTAGAAGTAATAAAGATCTGTTCTATAAAATGTAAAAACAAAAACTTTTAGTTTGATTAAATTGTGTTTAATTTATTCAAAACCCCAACCAATGTAATTTTTATGTATTTTTTGACCATCTCAAAGTGATTTAATTTTTACTTTTTTGAGCAAGCTTCATGCGACCGTCTCAAGCAGTGTTTTTGGTCCTGATTGGTCATATTAGACCAACTTTCTGCATTAACATACAGCAACAAATTAAGAAGCTAACATATCACTGAATAGTATCAGTGATTATGTAATCCTCATAATAAATAGCTTCAGTAGATGCAGATTTATTTGAAATGTTTGTTAATTTTGATTGTTATGGCTTACAGCTAATAGAACATTTTTGTTAGTTTGACAGACAGAAAACCCTGTGCCGATAATTCAGTACAATATATACATTATAAAGCTAGAAGTGGAGTATGGACCACTCAGCAGCAGTCCAATCCTTTTTCCTACCCATTTGCTTCTGACCCAGGCTCTGGTTTAACACAAATAATGCAAAAGATGCAGCTTATATCTAGGATAAATCTGAATGTGGTTGCTTATCAAGCTCTGTCTCCAGCTGCAGACCACACCTTGTAATTTCCTCTTAAACTCTTTAATGAGAATTGCAGCATAATCCTTTCAAGGCAGTTCTTTGTGACCTTTTTTCTACCTTACTTTATTCCTTCTCCTTAACATAAATATGTTTGGTCACAGCACAGTAATGTGCTGCTGCTTCTTACAGTGTAAGTAAGAGGCCATACAAGTTACCTTTTTTCTAATTGGTCTTGTGTCACATATTACCTTTCTGGCCAACTGAATGTTGAAGTTTAATTTGTCCTGAGATTCAGTCCTCAAAACATTTATCATGTTCTTTGTTTGAATCTATACAATTGATAGATTTTATTTTTTTAACTGAATTATTAGAATAAAAGAGTGATTTGTTTTTACCAAATGCTCTCCATGCTTCCCAGTCACAGGAACTCTGTGTCCCTCCACACTAGTTGTGGGCAGTTTGCAGGTCAAGAGGTCACAAAAATCTGCTAGTGTGAGAAGGCATGATAACTGGAGTTTACAAGAAGTAGAGTTGGACTGACATGACAACAGTCTCAGTCAAATATGTTTGGATCTTTTTTAGTAAACAATTAAGGGCCTTTTTGAGATAAATCATACAATTCACATATTAAACAAAAAAAGGGATTTATTATGACCAGTTTCCATTGCTGAATAAGGTATTTTCCACATAAAAAAAAATTTATAAATCATAAATTCCTAATTTTTAGATATTCTTGTATGTTAAAATGGAAATTGTTTTAGATTACAATAAACACTGACAGTCATTCCAAAACCGATAAGCTAACTCACAACCTCAAATAATAGTCATAGCTATCTAAATCATATTTACTGGTTGTTAAACTATTTTAATACTGCGTCTCTTTCGTTTAATGAGAGTGAAGCAGGAATACAGTCTTAGTTCTTAGAGTATTCCCTGTTACCGCCACCTACTGGTGTGTTTGTTCTTTCAAATGATCACTCTAATTTCCATGACCATTTAGATGACTTTAGTTGCACCAATAAATCATTTAGTTCTTTAAAATGCATGTTAAGTGTGTGACCCTCAGTCGCCGAGTCATGAATCCGGAAACAGTCTGTTCTTGTGAACATGTAGCCTTATTAAATTTGGGACGACTGTTAAACCGATGTAGTGTGTTCCGAGCTTTATTTATTTTTCCTTTTTTAGCAACAAAAAACTGCTTTTGAAAAATCCCATATTGCAGCATGCAGCAGAATTCACTGGCCATGCTAAGACGAAAGCCTAAAATTCAGTCCGGATTCCATGGGTTATTTGTAACTTCTGATGCAAAGCTTTTGTATCACATCGTACCTTTGCCCAAATGTTAAAAAAGCAGTGTTGAACGTGAAGTTTTTCTAGATCTGACAAAGTTGAGTGTAGTATCTGTAAACACAATAGAGGCGGCCCTTATTTTACAAGTTAAGGACTCCTGAAAGTCTACCAGGCTACATGGAAATGCTTTCTGTATTTGTAGCAGTGTTGGCATTTATGTAAAAGTCTGTCCCATGGGTCAGTCTTCTTAGTAGTTTAACAAACTAAAGAGTTTTTTTTATTCGTTTCAGTTTCTGATTTTAAGTAAAACTATATAATTTCTCACAGATACCTTTGGAGAACAAATCGATCTTCTCTGGATCACTCTTCCAGTGCTTGGAGGAGAACAAGAAATGGAGGAACCGCTTCCTGTTTGTCCCTGACACCTACAATATCAGCTTCTATGACAGCAAAGCGGTGAGAGAGACTATCTGTAAAGTTAAGATGATGCTGACTGGCTTCACTCTCACACTAACACCTCCTGTCGTTTTTACCTTCCTAGGCCTATGAAAAACGCCACCCTCCCAAAGGAACCATTAACTGTGCTGGCTACAAAGTGCTGACCTCTATGGAGCAGTACATGGATCTAATCGGCAGCAGCCTGCCTGGTGAGTATCAGCAGTGCTTGCTTAAGCTGTTGTATTTCACACTGACAACAGTGTAGCACAGTGCTGTTCTGTAGGCTATGTTCATACTAACCCTTTTACTTTGTGTATCCTGTACATGTTTCAAGGTGTGAAAGCAAAAGCGGGAAGCGCACCCTTCCTAAAGTTTCCTTACCAGTTTTCTCTGATACTGTGGCACCCTTACGCCCGACACTACTACTTCTGTGTGGAGACGGAGAAAGAACAGCAGAAGTGGCACGCTGTTCTCCAGGACTGTGTTAGACACACAAATGATGGTAAGAATAAGAACTATCCAATAATAGTCAGCAAATACTGGTCATATAAGGACATTAATTGATAAGTGAGTTATGCAAGTATTACTGCTAAATCTTAGACAGTAGCTTAAATACATACATTAGCTGTTGTGAAGGTAAATTTGTTCAGTACCAAGTCATAAATGAGTTACATATGAACTGATCAAAACTTGATTTCATTTTAAATGAACAAAAATAAAACCAGCATGCAGAAACTTTCTGATTCACTAAGCATATATTTTAGCAGCTTGTGGAACCACTTTAGCAGGAACAAGTCTTAGTGATAATGTTCTGCTTTAACTTATCAGACTCATCATTGTGAAAGACTGATGAGCTTAAACAGAAAATGGTGTCACTTCATTGTTCATTGAGGCTTACAGAAAGTCGTTTATGTACAGCACTCAATGAGCATGTTCCCACCTCACCCTTTTTAATGAATGTGTCTGGACTTTGAGTGGATCATTCTTCTCATATTGTTCTAGATTTACTGCTGTGTTTTGGGTCCTTGTGCTGTTAATGACCTGTTTTGGGTCAAGGGCCAGCTGTTAGGCAAGGAAGTTCACATTTTACTGTACAATACCAGCTTTTTTATTATCTAAACTCAGTGACTGCATGGTGTCCAGGTCCCATGGCTGCAAAACAAGCCAAAATCACCAACTCCGTCTCGCCATGGTATAGTGCGTTTGTCCAGATGTGCTGTTATGTTTTTTTTTCCAAATGATGCACTGTTGAAATATCTCGTCTTTTCAATGCCGCTTAAGCTGTTAACAATGCACAACAATGCATCTAAACCTTTGATCAATTTACTGGGAAATTAACTGCTGGGAAAATCTGCTGAGATCTTTTCCTTCTAATAGCTCCCACTATAGTTTGATAGATTTTAGTTTACATCAGACTGGAGGGCAGCAACAATTGTTTTCCTGCTAGGTATTGTTAAAACACACCTGTAACTGTAGACACGTTTTAGTTAAATTAATTTCATTTGTAAAAATACATTATTTACTATCATTCAGACCTGCAACACATTCCAAAAAAGGTTGGAAAAGGACCAGGTTAGGGCTAGTAATCAAGGAAATTGGTTCGGTAATGATGTGATCTGAAACTAATGATGTCAGCAGGTACAGATTTTTGTTATACAAGCAGCATCCAAGAAAGGTCTAAATCAGTTGGGCAACAAATATGTGAGAAAATTATTGAAATTTTTGATAACAATGTTCCTCAAAGAAAGATAGAACAGATCCACAGATCCGAGGCACTCCATATTGTATAAGTACTTTTTATTGATTAAGGGTCATGGCAACGCATTTCAGATGCAATAAACCTTCCTCAGGGCATGTGTTACAACTAGGGATGGAAGGAAATATTGATATGCCGATATATCATAATATGTTGACACAATATTGTGTTGATATTCAAAAGCAAAGTATCGTACGAAGTAAGAAGAGTAAGAATTTGAATTGAACCATTATTAATGACAGCAATTTTTGTCATAAAATTAAAAGTATGACTGCTAGTTGGTGGCTGTTATCATCTTCTTTGTTCCATTGGATTATCTAGATTAAGTAATAAAACTGGATATGTTATGGATGAAACAGGTTGGAGTGTTTAGAATTCTGTGACAGATTTTCTACAGTTAAATTCAGTTTTAAAAATTATAATATATAGTCTTACTAAAAGTATCTTTATAAAAACAGGGATCCTAAACGGATCCCCTCAGCACCTAGAAATCCTGTCCATAAAAGTTATGAATAGAATGGGTGACAAAGGGCAACCATTGCGGAGTCCAACTCTCAGCTGAAATGAGCTCGACTTACTACCGGGAATGCGAACCAAGCTGTGACACAGGTCGTACAGGGACCTAACAGCCCGTATCAAAGGGCCTGGTACCCCATTCTCCCGGAGTACCCCCCACAGGGCTCCCCGAGGGAGACGGTCAAATGCCTTCTCAAAGACCACAAAACACATGTAGACTGGTTGGGCGAACTCCCACGCAACAGTGAGGATGTAGAGCTGGTTCAGTGTTCCATGGCAAGGACGAAAACCGCAAAAGAATTGCGCTGGTGGATGCACTGTTTAAAACAAAGCAAACAAAAAAAAACATCAGGTGGTGGGGACAAAACTTTTTATTTATAAATATTACCAAGAACATGTCCCCGGCTACAGTGACCCAAATGTCTACACTTTCTGAAGGACTCCAAATCCTCTGTTTATTAAACCAAGGGTACGGATTCTTACACCTGAAAAGTATTTGTCCACATGACCCCGTCTGTGTTCCTCTGGTCCAGAGGTGAACTTTTTCCACACAGAAAAATATGCAGAGTTGTGGGTCTGAAAGGGGGGACAAGGTGCTGCTGATGCTGCCATGGGGAATAATAATTTAAACTGCTTTGAGTGGATAAGTCAAGTGAATTCTTATCTTTAATTTTAATCATCTTAATACATTTGATCTAATCTTATTTTTTTATGTCAACAATAAATTTGTATAGCAGCGTTGTTGTAGTCCATTTCTTTGCTCATTGTGTATATCCTTCTTTTACTCCATCTGTTTCACTGCTGCCAGCATTTGTTGATTATCTATGTGACGCTCTAGGCCAACTGGAAGAATGCCAGCATGAAAGGTAACTTGTGGAGTAGAGTTTACTTCATTCAATAACTCAACTGGGATAAAGACTCCCATTCTGTTTAAGTTATTAGTTCGTTTATTGACAAAATTGAATTTAGATCTGAATGTAAATGTATCGAGTTGTAATTTTTAGGCTGGGAATATACTTTCTTTTAATTGTGCATTGTTTATCATGGCTTCCTTGCGTAGCTTGCATGTGTTTCAAGCTACGTTTGTGCATGTCCTCTGAAATTAATGCAACGCATCAGCACCCGGCAATATGGGCATTACCGCTAGGGGGTTTGTAGAGCACTATTTGACCAGCTGTGCGTACATGAAGTCAGCGGCGGCAAAAGTAGTAGGAAAACGAGCACGAATAGCGGTAAATCTGGTCTTACATACATTCTACGACCCTGCTGCCGTCTCTTTATGTCGTAATCTGAAGATTAACCATCTGATTATCTGATCTGTGTACAAATCCGGTCTGACCGCTGTACACTGCCCCTTAGTGGAACTCTCTTTGCAGTGCGCAAGCATGTACGTCCGTGCGTCCTGGCCTTAATATACCTCATTGTACCTTGAACGTATTTCTCGTGTTCACCACTTAGGCCACAAATTGTTACTTTATGTTTCTACTGACCATATTAGTTTCAGAAATGTTTACCAAATGCAGAAATAATTATGAACAACACGTCTGTTTTACAGTTATTAAGAAATGTTGCCAAAAAAAAAAAAATCATGTAAGCAACCAAAGGGTCATAGTAGGTCAGTTGTCAGTACCCAGTCGGTAAGTCAGAGCCAAGTCTTCTCAGAGCAATTTACAAACATTTCCTGAAACAAGAACACTGATTTAACTAAATGAAAGAAAATCTCTTTAATCGTGTCTGTGGGCATTCAAAACTAAATACCCATACTGAAAGGAGTGTTCCCAGCCTTCCAACCACAGTCTACTATGAGAAACTGGCTTTCTGACTCCGTGTTATTGAGCAATGTTTGGTCTGTTTACCTTTCCTCTGCTAGAGGCAAGCTGTTGAATTACAGTCAGTATCATAGCAGTAGTGAAGTCATCGACTTCCCACAATGCCGATCATTTATATGTATTTGGCACAAAACCAGTGGATGCTGGTTGTTTTGAGTGGATAGAGGTGGTGGCTAAGTTCTCAGTCTGTAATACAATAGTAGATGACACAACAGATCTCTTGTCCTTGTATATTGTCCTCATTTGGTTCTGGGTTATCAGAGCTCTTTTTTTATCTAGTCTTTTGTTAACATCTAGTTTCATCTCCCTTAGTCATTTTTTCCTGATAAAAATATAAACCACTTTAAAAAAAACAACAACCCTGACTAAAACGTTTTTGCATTTGTCTGTGAAGATTCCTGGCACACCCTAGTTGGCAAGTTCAGACTGAAACAGAGGTTACTGTGTGCTGGTGTTGACAATATTAAATATACATAAACAAAATCTTTGGAATCGCCATGAACTTAACATTTTTAATTAGCCTGAATCCTCCACAACAGTGACAAAAAATGAAAGCAGAGAGTTATTGCTGTTAAATGTTACTATAATCAGTGGGTGTACTAAGTTTTAAATGTTTGTATTTTTCTCATTGCTGTATTAATTGTCATGCAAACTTTTCCGTATTTCCATGACTCCATGATGGCCTGATCTGCCATATACACTGCATCAAAACATTGTCACAGCTGTTATGACTAGGGGTGCACAGATCTGATGTTAATATCAGTTCAGTATCAGTATAGATACAGAATAAAATTCTAGATCTGGTATCGGTGAGAATGGGGCCAATCTATTCATCTGGTTCATGCTGTGTGCTAGAGCTAACACGCCCAAAGGCTCAGCAAATGACTTGAGCTGCAACAGATGTCACAACAAGGAGCGGTGGAGGAAATCGTCCCAAAACAATGTTTAAGTAGTTCAGGTAAATGTTTAGGGCCGTTTTTAACCGATCCTCAATGCACAAAGACGTTAAACCTACCAATAATGAACTCTATAAAATATAAGAAACACTACGGTCAGTTGTCTTAAGCAGGACTTGGGCAAGATTTCATGTTAAGTCTATGGTTGAGGCTTTTTTTCCAACCAATACGATACTGATACTTGGATTTGAGTACTTGCTGATTTCAACTACCAATACCGATATTTATACTACACAAAAAAAAAATGCAGTGAATTGGAAGACGAGTTTTCTTTTCTTTGATTGGTACAACAAATGATGGTGAATTAGATAAAATATTAATAACCATGACCACAAAACAAAAATTCCAAGTGAAAAATAAACATTTTCTGTGAAATTATTGCAGTTTCAACATTTTAAGTATCGGTTCATGGCCTGGGTTAACTGTAACTGATACTGCTCTTATGTACTGTATTGGTCTCAGCCCCGATACATTATACCAGTATCTATATCAATGCATTCTTAGTAACTTTGTGATCATTTTTTGACGGCAACAAAGCATGCAGTGTGAATGCACCATAAAAGTCTGTAATCTACTTTTTTTTTTTTTCTGCTTTTAAAATCATTATTATACGGAGCCCGGCAGGGAACAGATGCAGAAATAATTTGAGACTCAATAATCCATTCCCTCGGTTTACTAAACCGTGCACACGGATTACGAAAAGCCAAAAGAAAGCCAATGTTAACTTACACACATAAGAAAGCTAGACTTCAATGGGCCAAGGAAAGGCAATCATGGGCTGTAGATGACTGGATGAAGGTCATCCTCACTGATGAATCACAAATCTGCATTGGACAAGGGGATGATGCTGGAACTTTTGTTTGGTACCGTCCCAAAGGCATGTATAAAGACAACTGCCTGAAGAAAACATGCACATTTCCACTGGCTGTTATGATTTGGGGCAGGTCAGGTAAAGGTCCTGGAGAGATGGTTGTCATTAAATGTTCAGTAAATGCACAAGTTTACGTCAGGATTTTGGAAGCCTAACTTATTGAATCTATTGAAAGGATGTTTGGGGATGAGGACATAATTTTCCAAGACGATAATGCATCATGCCATAGAGCCAAAACTGTTAAAACTTTCCTTGAAGAGAGACAAATAAGGTCCATGGCATGGCCTGCAAATAGCCCGGATCTCAATCCGATTTAAAATATGTGGTGGAAATTGGTCCATGACAAGGCTCCCACATGCAAACCAGATCTGACAACATCCATCAGACAAAGTTGGAGCCAGATTGATGACTACTGTTCATCACTTGTTAAGTCCATGCCTCAGAGACTCAAGGCTGTAATCAAAGCCAGGGGTGGTGCCACAAAGTACTAGTGGGTGGTTTTAGTTGTTTCTTTGTTTGTTTATTCTTTGTGATTCCAAACTTTTTTCCTCAGGAACGAGTGATTCCAGATTTGTTTCCAGCCCCTTATTCCAAAGAAACACTTGCAATTTATTCCCACATGAGTTTCTGTTCATTTCTTGTACTGTTTATAAAATCCAGGAAGATGCCCTTTAGAGAAATCTGAGTTTTGTGGCATGTTTGTGTTTTGCCTTTTCTCTATTGCATTAAAAAAGTGAATGAGCATTCTCGAAGACTGGTGATTCCATACTTTTTGCCAGGGGTTGTGTTGCCTTGTTGTCATTAAGAAACAAAGGGCTGATTTGACAGAGTGGTTAACATGCAGGACTGGCATCAAGAACTTTGTGGTTCGAATCCTGTTTAAGTCATTAGATTGTGTTTTATCATACAGCTATTTTCTGGGGTGCTTGCAGGAAAGTAGGCTATGAACATAACCGTTGTTAAAACCGGGGACGTTTCCCTGGCATTATTTATGAATTATACACATAAAAAACAAATGTGGATTTTTTTTAACAGTGCAGGTCTAACCTCCACTTATGCTCCCATTGCTATTTTCACATAATCAGTTTACAAACTGATATTCAACTATCTTAAACCGTTTTTATGCGAATGTTGTAGCATTCTTTGCTGAGGTTCATGTTACGTCCAGTAAAGACTTGCGTTCAAAGTGGGCACTGTATCAAAAAGTAACTGGTTAACTCGTATCTCTTTAATACAAGGTGTTTATGCTGCACCAACTGCTCCTTGTAGCTATGCAGATAGCGCAGGACTGTGCTTGTATTCCAGTGAGCAAGGTGAGCATACACTTTATGATTTATGGCCCATTTCTAAAACGTTTTTCAGCGATGCAACACATGTGCATGGACCCTGCCAGGCTGCATAGGTGGCTACAAAACTGTTATTTATAAATATGACACGTTTATAGCCTTCTTAATTGCAGTGACCCAAAACAATATACATAAGTTCACTCTGGGATCCATAAAGTCTTTCTAATTATAGAAGGCTCAGAGGACAGGATTCGAGCCAACAATTCCCTGCGTGGTAAGTGTGGGTCTTAACCACTCTACCATGAAGTCACGAATCTGTACGGACGGGTTAAAAAACAGAGGGTACAGATTCGTAATCAGTGCGCCCGGGTTAGTAAACCGAGGGAACGGATTCTTGCGTCTCAAAAATTATTTCTGCACCTGACCCCTGCCGGGCTTCGTATTATTAGTATTATTATTATTATTATTATTATTATTACACTTTTTGTATTCCTATTTGCACTGACTGAACCAGTTGATTTGTTACAATGTTATTTCATGCTTGGCCAAGCTTGTGAAGGTATTATTATTTTTGCTGTACTGGTGCATGGTTGGCAAATAAATAGTAATTAAGGTGAAAGTAATGTGTGAAGTTGCCTTGCAGAAAAATATTTATCTGTGCCTTTTCCTCATAATGACACAGTTTACATCATTCAGTACTTCAGTACTGTTCAGATCTGTAAAAGTGGATTATGCATCCCTAATTATGACATGCTAAATAACAAAATAATAGAGCATAGTAAACTGCTTATTTTTGGAATGAAAAAAATATATAACATTATGAACAAATATATGTTTTAAGCAAAAACAAAAAAGATATTACTTTTCTGATCTTTTATCAAAATGTTTGTGTAACTAGCTTGTGACTGAAGGTGAGAATACATTTAAATACTCTATCCTAATGCCGTACACATTTCCCTGGTCAGTATTGTGCTTGGTGTGGGACCAGGCCTAGAGGAACATACCGTATAACAGGAACTTTGTTCCTGCTTCACTTCTGCTATTTGCTTTAGCAAAGGCCCCATTAACTATTATGTGCAGGTGTCGGTTCAATACCTAAAGTTACTCTGTTTGGACCCACTCTAGGATACAAACAGGCATACATTTGAGTCTGTATGCAATGTCTCCAAAGGCAGAGAGCAGATTGTAAGGTAGACCTTTGAAGGACTGCACACAGTGATTTTGTGGCGGCTCTGTAGTTCATTAGACAGCACTGTTGGAACCAGATAATTTATTTTTCTTTTGCTTTCAAACAGTCAGAATGTGGATATGGGGAAATTACATCATGAACCTTTAATTGTGGAAAAGCCAGTCGATCTCTACATGTTTCTTTGTGCTAAAACTGTCAGGGCTTAGTTGAACTGTCCCTTAATTAGTCATTGATTAATCCAGTGGCCTAGTTAGCATTTAGGGCTATCATTTCTCCTTTAAATCAATATGTCTGAGTTTTACAGCCATACGGATGAATCGGCACATAAAAGGTACTACTGGCTATAAAAGGTAAGACATAGAATGGAACGACATCACAACACTGAACTGCTGACATGCTCAAGTACATTTCCAGTTCAGTTACATAATCTATAAAGTAAACATGTCCAGAATGCTTGAAGACTGCTCGCCCAGCAGTGTTGGCAGGGTTTATCCATCTGTGTTTATTAAGTCGTAAGAGCTCAGAGGGAGCTACAACTTCAGACTGACTGTGCTGTGTAGGCCTTTTGTTCGTCCTCTCCAGAACACTTATTGCATTACATTGCATGAGAGCTTGTATTGTGCGTATTGTATTGAATTCTTAACAGCGGTCTGACAATTTAATCAACAATTTGGGGTGGCCAGTTTCTACAGTGCTCTATATAGACATAACACTTTGTTTTTTCTCTCCCATTTTAATGAGATGAACTCCAAGATCTGTAACATTTTCTACATACACAAAATAACAATTTCTCTCAAATATTGTTCACAAATCAGTCTAAATGTGTGATATTGACCACTTCTGCTTTGCTGAGAGAATCCATCCCACCTCACGGCTGTGCCACATCAAGATGCTGATTAGACAGCATGAGTATTGCACAGGTGTGCCTTAGACTGGCCACAATAAAAGGCCACTCTGAAATAGTTAGTTGTATCACACAGCACAATGCCACAAATGTCGCAAGTTTTGAGGGAGCGTGCAATTGGCATGCTGATAGCAGGAATGTCCACCAAAGCTGCTGTTCATGCATTGAATGTTCATTTCTCCACCATAAGCCGTCTCCAAAGGCATTTTTGAGAGTTTAGCAGTACATCCAACCGGCCTCACAACCGCAGACCACGTGTAACCACACCAGCCCAGGACCTCCACATCCAGCAGGTTCACCTCCAAGATCGTCTGAGACCAGCCACTCAGACAGCTGCTGAAACAATCTGTTAGCATAACCAAACAATTTCTGCACTAACTGTAAGAAACCGTCTCAGGTAATTTAATCTGCATGCTCGTCCTCAACAGGGTTTCAACCTGACTCCAGTTTGTTGTTGTAACTGACTTGAGTGGGCAAATGCTCACATGCAATGGTGTCTGCCGCATTGGAGAGGTGTTCTCTTCATGGATGAGTCCCAGTTTACGCTGTTCAGGGCAGACTGCAGACAGCCTGTGTGCCGTGTTCCTGCTAATATCCAGCACCTTCGCACAGCCATTGAAGTGGAGTGGATAGACATGCAACAGAGATGTGTTTCACTGCATGAGGAATTATTTTGTGTATGCAGAAGATTTTTTAGTTCATCTCAATTCACTTTCTTTATATAGCACCATTTCACAACATATAAATGGGAGGAAAAACAAGTGTTGAATTAATAGTTTTATTCATTGTGTATGTATATATATATACACTACCGTTCAAAAGTTTGGGGTCACCCAAACAATTGTTTTACATGAAAAGTCAAACTTATTCACCACCATACGTTGTGAAATGAATAAAAAATAGAGTCAAGACATTGACAAGGTTAGAAATAATGATTTTTATTTGAAATAAGATTGTTTTTACATCAAACTTTGCTTTCATCAAAGAATCCTCAATTTGCAGCAATTACAGCATTGCAGACCTTTGGCATTCTAGCTGTTAATTTGTTGAGGTAATCTGGAGAAATTGCACCCCACGCTTCTAGAAGCAGCTCCCACAATTTGGATTGGTTGGATGGGCACTTCTTGCGTACCATACGGTCAAGCTGCTCCCACAACAGCTCAACGGGGTTCAAATCTGGTGACTGCGCTGGCCACTCCATTACCGATAGAATACCAGCTGCCTGCTTCTTCTCTAAATAGTTCTTGCACAATTTCGAGGTGTGTTTTGGGTCATTGTCCTGTTGTAGGATGAAATTGGCTCCAATCAAGCGCTGTCCACTGGGTATGGCATGGCGTTGCAAAATGGAGTGATAGCCTTCCTTATTCAGAATCCCTTTTACCCTGTACAAATCTCCCACCTTACCAGCACCAAAGCAACCCCAGACCATCACATTACCTCCACCATGCTTAACAGATGGCGTCAGGCATTCTTCCAGCATCTTTTCAGTTGTTCTGCGTCTCACAAACGTTCTTCTTTGTGATCCAAACACCTCAAACTTGGATTCATCCGTCCACAGCACTTTTTTCCAGTCTTCCTCTGTCCAATGTCTGTGTTCTTTTGCCCATCTTAATCTTTTTCTTTTATTGGCCAGTCTCAGATATGGCTTTTTCTTTGCCACTCTGCCCTGAAGCCCAGAATCCCGCAGCCGCCTCTTCACTGTAGATGTTGACACTGGTGTTTTGCGGGTACTATTTAATGAAGATGCCAGTTGGGGACCTGTGAGGCGTCTGTTTCTCAAACTAGAGACTCTAATGTACTTATCTTCTTGCTCAGTTGTGCAACGCGGCCTCCCACTTCTTTTTCTATAGCTCATTCACAGGATCATCCCCTTAGAACAGAGTTTGAGCTTTTGCCCTCTAAACGGCGCTATCGAGTTCCTAGCTGCAATACAAAGAGGATGCAAATGTCTTTTATTGGGTCAGCTGTGAGGCACCTTAATGGCACTTAGCATTTTATATTTACTTACACAAGTTGCATTTTTGCACTTGATTGTGTCCTGTACTTTATTTATTTATTATACATTATGTACATTGGGCGTTAACGTTACTTCCTTCTCCTTCTCTACTGGTTGGTTTTGTTGGTGAGTGCTGTTGTATGTTTGTGTCTTATGTGGATGCATTGCTGCAAATCCAATTTCCCTTGTGGGACAATAAAGGTACTTTGAACTTTGAACTTTTCTACTCTGGTTAGAGCCTGTTTGTGCTGTCCTCTGAAGGGAGTAGTACACACCGTTGTAGGAAATCTTAAATTTCTTATCAATTTCTCGCATGGAATAGCCTTCATTTCTAAGAACAAGAATAGACTGTCGAGTTTCAGATGAAAGTTCTCTTTTTCTGGCCATTTTGAGCGTTTAATTGACCCCACAAATGTGATGCTCCAGAAACTCAATCTGCTCAAAGGAAGGTCAGTTTTGTAGCTTCTGTACCGAGCTAAACTGTTTTCAGATGTGTGAACATGATTGCACAAGGGTTTTCTAATCATCAATTAGCCTTCTGAGCCAATGAGCAAACACATTGTACCATTAGAACACTGGAGTGATAGTTGCTGGAAATGGGCCTCTATACACCTATGTAGATATTGCACCAAAAACCAGACATTTGCAGCTAGAATAGTCATTTACCACATTAGCAATGTATAGTCTTCTTTAAAGTTGAGACTAGTTTAAAGTTATCTTCATTGAAAAGTACAGTGCTTTTCCTTAAAAAATAAGGACATTTCAATGTGACCCCAAACTTTTGAAAAGTAGTGTGTGTATATATGACGGGCTGTGTCAGAAAAACTGATTGTGAATCGATTCTTATGAAATTTTGAAGAATCTATTCACCAGTTCCAAAATCGTTTTAATTGTTTGACATAATTTGTCCAGTTTTACAGCTTAAATAGAAATAATAAATCTAGACAGCTGTTTTAAAGTTTAGTTCTGAAAGTGTTCATACAGTTTTTGCTGTTAAACTGTTACCTTATTGAATTACAGGTATATAATTAAGACATTTTGTTATTTAGCAATCTATTTCTTGTGCACTCCACAAATTTGTTCTTTACAGAGCAGTGTCAAAAATACAACTATTTTTTAAAGAAAACCATAACATACCATGTTTGCTGCGAAGTCAGACATGGTAAGAATGGAGAAAGATGCTCCGGTCAGAATACATTTTAGGCGTAAATGCAAAATGTTTACATCACCTTGAACACATCGTCCTCATGCTCAAACATATCAGCATCATGATGTGGTGATGCTTTTTTCCCAAGAGAAATGGGTACCCTGGTAGAGACGGCCCCAATATGTGATTGTAGAAAATATTGGCTGGGGGGGATGAACATTCTCAATACACTTTTTAAATTTCTAATTATCAAAAAATTTGAAAACCATGCATGATTTCGCCTTATCAAAAGCTCTGTAAAAAAAATACTAAAAATCTGATTGCAGTTTATGGTTGAAATGTGAAAAACCTCCAGGGGTACAAATGCTTCTCCAAGGCGCACTGTACTTTCCACTCTAGCAATTGTGGCTGGCTAGTGCCACAGTTTATCTGATGCACCTCTCGGTTGCAGGTATGTACTCCCTCCTTGGTAACCGTGCTGTTTGTATGTAGTAGTATTATTTATACAGGACATAAATCTGTAAAGCTGAGTACAACAAAGAAGAAAGATCCCAAAGTTGGAGGTGCTCCCTAAGTTGTCAGCAGTGGTGATTGGCGACAGGAACTTTGAAGGAATGCTGACGTTAGTGCTTTAGGCGTTATACACACTGGCTGGATGATGTATGACTCTCTGTTAGCAGCCTCTGTGAGCCTCTGTTAAACAAGGTGTGGCTATGCCAGGCTAGCCTCACCTTGGCTCACCAAGCTGATGTTTGGCAGAGGGTTCTGTCAGTGTGGCACCAGGCTGGTTGAAACTGGTCATTATAAACCCACAACATCCAGTAGGCCTCAGCCAGGCCAGTAATTTTGTATGCCGTTTACTGACTGTAATCCATTTATTAAAACGTGCTCATCTTGAATGTTAACCAAAGCTGATCCTTTCCTTTCATTTATAAAAAAACCCATTCAGTGGCTTATTTAGGACCACTTGTTGCTATGAGTCACTTATGGGATGTTAATTTTACAGTGAGAATATTTTTTTATTGTATTTCGACAACTGTAGGACCTGATGAAACAAGTAATTGTCTGCAAATTCGTGTTTGAATACATCTTCAGATACTGCCTCAAAGTAATTAGTCCTACTGAAAGGATATTGGGTCTTCCTCCCTTTGAAAACCTGATTCCATGTCACTCCCACCCTTCATCACCCAACGTCCTGGCTTTGCCACTGTATGTAACTCACTTTGTCACACTCCGGCTAGTAAAACAGAGCAGCCATCTCCATCCGCTTCTGAGTATGACAGAATATGTGGTCTTTTTCCCACAATTTAACTCTACTGATGTTGCTCCTGATGGTGAAACTGTGTACACGTACATGCACACACTAGCACTAGTTGAAAAAGATGTTTTCTTCAAATGGTGCATTTCTGCTATTCCAAATGCTGGACCGTAAGACAACGTATAGACATGCATGATTAATAATGCATAGCACAGAACATATATATCACATAGGGATGTATATTGGCAAGAATCGAATGTATCACCATACGGGGTAACAATATGATACATTGCGATGTATTGCAATAATATGGGTAAGACTATATGTTGTGATATTTAAAGTTAAATTTAACTATAGAACAACAGTCAGTCAGCATTCTAAACAATCCCACCTTGTTATTACAGAACACATCCAGTTTAATTTTTTGAATCTAGTTGATCCACTGCAATGAAGGTGAAAACGGTCACCAACTACCTGTCTTAATTTTACTTACAAACATTACTTTTCGTCGTAAAGGTCACATTTAAATTCTAAACAAAGAAAGAAAAATAATTATCAATATATATATATATATATATTATTTATATATATTTTATATATATATATTTTATTTTTATATATATATATATATATATATATATATATATATATATATATAAAATCATGATTTCGCTGTTTCAATGTTTTCTTTACATCTATAGTGGAAAATGTAAAGGAATCAATCTCATGCTCATTGTTATAGTTTAGGGCTATGACTTAGTGTTTTTGTTCATCTGATGGTTTCCTCCAGTATAAAATTTGCACTTGGTCCAGATAGTCTTTTTATTCCATCTCTAGTTTGAAGAGACAGTTTTTTTATTTTTTATATTTTTTTACATTCTCAGGTCTTTATAAAGGGATCCAGAACAATTAAAAATGGCACAAATCCCAGTATATATTGACTGTTAAGAAATACACCGCTTCACTAATTTGAAGTGATTTGTTCTTTATTTAGTGTAAATTTAATTAGGTTAAAGCTAATTCTGATAAAACCTAATTCTTTTTAAAGTAGGCCTTGACTTCTTAGAAACTTTGGATTAAATCTTGGCTGATATTAGGCTTTAGCACACTCTGCTGGTGATACAGAGGCATGGCAGCTATCATCAGACAAGCATGACATTCATGGTTCTGATATTTCTCAAGTCATTTTTAGAAAAGTATCCTTCTACCAGTGTAGTGGAAATGGAGCAGCCAGGATGTGATGATCTTCCTTAATTTAAGCAATTTGACATTAGCCTGGTTACTGATTGGACGCTTTCCAGAAATTTCTATCTTTAAATCATGGCATATAAACATAAATCTGAATACATTTTTCTTACCCTTTAGTTTACTTTAAGTGAGTTGTCCTGGAAACAAGCTAAACCTGCTTGTTTGTGTTTCATTTTAGTATCTGGTTCATGTAAATCAAGATCCAATCATCTAAACAGTGAGGGTTTTGTTCCACTGGTAGCTTTTCATGGGTTCATGCCAATAAGGAATCTAAATTTTGTGCCACATTGTCTATCACGTTTTCAGTTCTTTTGTTTGTCATGGCTCTATTTTTGAGTGCTGTTAGTAGTTTACATCTAAAGGTGAGTGGTCTGTATTTAGACCGTTGCTCTGAACTGCTGTATTTAGTAAGAAAGCTACACGGTCTTCGTGCTTTTCCTCTAGTTTTTCTGGATTGTAGGGGCTAACAGCTGCAGACAATTAAACATTTCTAACATTTGTATGATATAAATTTACAAATGAGCAGTTTTAAAAACATCATGTAGTCCGTGTGGAAGCTGAATCTGTGGCATCTCTGGACCTTTCAACGGTGATTCCAAGAAAATGTTAAAGTCCATGAATGCTTAATTTAAGAGGATCTCCTGGAAATAACCAGAGTGGCCAGTATGGTCACCTGACATATACTCTTTGCAGAATTTGAAAAGACGATTGCAGAACAAATTGGAGACCATCAGTCTTTAGGAGTAGGCTAAGATTTCTCAGAATGCTGAGTATCATATCTGTAGCAGACCACAACTCTAAAACTTATTCAATTCCATTTTGCACAAACTCTAATCCACATGGTACTATACCATCTTCAGAGTTTTTTGTCTGTTTATCTTTTTATACTTTCTTATCTATATCCATATTATTATTTTTATCCTTTCATTGCATAAGCATATTATGGAGCTGCTTTTTAAATGTTTTTTTACTGGGTAAATTGACAAAGACTTTCTATTCTCTTCTGTTCAAATAGTGCTCTACTAAATAGTCAATGTGGTAGTCATAAAGGGGGGAGACTGTATCATATGTGGCATTTTGTGATTTAATTTGGAGAACCAACTTGTAATTTGAGCTGATTTAAGCAATTTTAATTGTTCTTTAATGATTACGTTTACTGCAAACAGTTCAAGTACAACTGTGGTGATTGAATCATTTTAGATGCAGCTTTGTCACTTTTTACACCTTCATTCATGACTTAATGAATCTGTTGTTACTGTCAATGAAGGCCAGTATATGTAGTAATGGATTTACAATTTTCAGTACCTTCCAAGGTGCTAAAAGAAGCGAGCACATACACAACCAGCCTTCTGAACACTGTACATTTTCTGTCTGTAGGTTTGCCTGAGGAAAAGAAAGTCCAAACCCCAGCTTTTACTGACACAGTCCGACTTTACCGCCAGGCTCAAGGGCACTTTGGCACCTGGGAGATGATGTGTGGTGTACCGTCACAGGTAAAACCTGCTCAGCATATCACCATTCTTCTGTAAGAAACTAATGATTTACTAACTAATGATGTCTCCTGAATTGCAGCTGAGTTTTGGTTCAGTGGTTTTCAGACGTGGTTCTCGAGCTACTGTTCTACAGGTTTATAGATAAATTGCTGCTTCAATACAACTGAATAAAATTAATACAATGGGGCAATAAAGTATTTGGTTAGCCAACTGTGCAAGTTATGCCACTTAAAAAGAAGAGGTCGATAGTTTTCTTCATAGATGCACATCAACTGTGAGAGACGGAATGTAAAAAAAATCCAGACTTTATTTGTATGATGGTGCAGAACTCCTTGCAATAAAGAAAGGATGAATGGAGTCATGTATCGTACAATTTTAGGCAAAAACGTCCTTCCATCAGTCAGAGCATTGAAGATGAAATCTGCTTGGATCTTCCAGAATGACAATGATCCCAAACACACCATTTTGGCAACAAAGGAGTGGCTATGTAAAATGTTGTGGAGTGGTGTAACCAGTATACAGACCTCCGTCTAATAGAAGATCTGTTGAGGGAGGTGAATGTCCATGTTGCCCAGTCAAAACATCACAGCTCTAGAGAAGATCTGCATGGAAGAATGGGACAAAATACCAGCTCTAGTGTGTGTAAACCCGATGGAGACCTACAGGAAATAATGTTTGATCTTTCATTGCTAACCAAGGTTACTAAGCAAAGGATTGAAATAAAATTTTGTTAATGGCCAAATACTTATTATCTTCACTATTATAAAAGTAAATTCTTTAGAAAACACACAGGATGAATTTTTGGGGTTTTCTTTTAAATTCTGTCTCTCAGAGTTGAAGAATACTTATGATAAAAATTACAGAACTCATCTTTTTGAGTGGGAGAACTTGCACAATTTGTGGCTGACTAAATATGCTTTTGCACACTGTACCTCGTTTGTCAAACACGATGGTATGAGAATGGATGCATCTAAAACCTGCAGGACAGTAGATTTCGAGGACAAGGGTTAGAGAGCACTGGTTTAGATCTAGTGGTTGGTTTCAAAGCCATACATGTATGTACTTCACCCATCCAAAAATAGCTCTTAAGTCCCCATGGATCAGAACTAAAGATGCTTTCTCCTACGGACCAAGAAAGTCTAGTTTGCCCCCTTGTTTCAAACTTTTGTAGTTTTCACATTTGCACCACCTATATATTCATCATTCTGGAAAATGGTTGGTAGCAACGGGTTCAGGATGCCACCACAGGTTTATAGAGTGTTAACTCTATAAACGTTCTCTCCATATGGGTACTGATTCTTCCAGGTATTTCGGTATGCTTTAGTGTTATTCCTACACTGTGAAATCTTACTGTTGTGTTTTTGTTTTTCTGTTTTTACAGATTCTATTTTTACAGTTTCTAATCTTCTTAGGGTGCACATCAACACAAAGGCTATTTGAGGAATAGATTTATTCAGACTGCTGGACTGAGAGCAGACAGTGAAAGTAGTCAATACATTTATAGGGGTGGCTGTTGCATCCCTTTCTGGTTGCATCATTGTTATCAGAGCATAGATGTTCTACATCCAGGATCACACTGTGCGATTACGGCTGTCATAGACCTTTAATCTCGTTGTGAAGAGTTGTGATGAACGATGCTAAGCGCAGTTTGACATGCTGCCCAATAGTGTATTTATTGCACCTATGACCAAAACCCGCCATTGCAGGCAGAGCCAGAAATTCTATGACTCCAGGCTGCTGTTGATCAAATTGTGCCCTGTGAGTGACTGGTTAGCTAGGATAACGCTAAGCTTAATGCAAAGCTTACCTCAAGCTCGTTTTGAAGAACAGACTTCCCAAAGTGAACTGCGGCTGTGCGGTGTGACACACATCTAGAGCTCCATGGAGCCCGCACAGTGTGGCGTGGAGCAGCCTTTCGAGATGGCCACGGAATGTACAGTGTTTGCCCAGCTTACCATGATGCTCCAGTGTCTCATTTGAGTATAAATAAAGTGTGACAATTCAGCTAAATAAAGTGTGTTTTGCCTTGTAGATTCTGTCTAACCTGGTGATGGAGAGCCTCCTCCCTGAACTACGGGACCTCATCTCCCCCCGCCTCAAAGGCAAAGTGCACGAGAGGCAGAGGAACTGGATGCTAGTGAGACACATCACTTATCCTCAGCTTTCGATTTAACAAATAAAAACTTATGTTTGTATTTTGCCTCTGAATACCTCTGGATTTGGACAAGGATGATACATTATTTTTTCTTTGTCTTGTTTTCATTATCCACATTATATCTATTTTATAATGTAGAGATTGTTCTTAAAAAAATCTTAAGATATACAGTCTTTGGCCACTTTATCAGGTGCACCTTGCAAAAAATGGGTTGGGTTGGATTAAAACAATATCTCAGATGTCAGGTTTGTAAATACTCAGACCATCCCAGCTTTAACAGAAAACCCTGCCATGCTTAATAATAATAATATTTCTACCCCATTCTAAAGCTCAGTCTGAACTTCAGCAAGTTATCTTCACCACATCTAGATGCCTAAATGCCTTCACTTAATGGGCAAGCAATTGTAGAGGTGTACCTAAGAAAGTGGCCAGGGATTCTAATCATTACAACCATTACTTATGTCCATATCACTACATTTTATTTTTTTTAAAGCTTGCTATTAAAGAGGGTTTTGACTTGATTTTAGCCCATTTGGAACCAATAATTCTGTGTGCAGATCACAGATGCGGTGTACAGCATGGTGCAGAGCCAGTGTCAGAGCCAGTATGAGGCTGTGGTGCAAAAAAGTGAAGCAGCCCGCTCCTCTCTGGAAGCTTCCATACGAACAGATATGGATCAGATCATCACATCCAAGGAGCATGTCACCAACAAGATCAAAGGTTAGCCACCTGTTCATTTTACTGGGGTGATCAGTGTCTTAAGTGTTCCAAGTGATTAGATTAGCTTTGTTGCCTTGGTGGAGGTCTCTGTGCTCTCCTGAGTGCTTTTCTAGTTTGAAAAAAAAATAGGTTGAAGATTCTCCAATGCTTAGGTTCTGATCGAATCTTGATCTAATCTAAATCTTGGTTCAATATTTGCAGAGATTGTTGATTAAAGGTTAACAAAAAAAACTTTACGGTTGTTTTGTTTTTTTGATGCCTTAAGTGTATGTGAAAAGAACATATAAGAACTTACAGGATAAGGAAGAGGGTGTAACAAATCTCGAAACGTTTTTGAAGCTTTATAAAGGCTGCTGACGTCAACTCTTGATTTTTGGCATGTTGGAAAATTTGTCCAAAAATACTATATTCAACAACCAAAATCTCTCTGTGCAAAGCTTTTCTGCCATTGTTTAGGTAATATCGAAGCTGTAAGTATGTGTATATGATACACTGCGATAAGTCATACCAATAGTGCACTGGATATGAGTCCCATCTGTAATGGATCTATTGCTGCAGTCTAAAATGATATGGTTTTTATCTAAGATATTAATACTTGCAGTATGGTTACACATTAAAATGTGTTCTCATTTCTTTTTCTTTAATTCTACTTGTTAATTAAAATATTTTTAAGCACACAATATAATTTTGAATAAAAATGTCTGTTGCAGATAAGAGGAATATTGTTTTTTTTTTATGTACTAGTATCTAGTGAAAGTATTTATAAACTCTTCTGTTCCTGATATTTATATGTCATCAAATACACATTTACTGTTTACACTGTCACCTTTAAGAAATACTTACATCTTCCATCACTCCATGATACTTACCATCTCACTTAAATTAACTAGTAGTATGTCAGCTTCCTGTCAGTGTAGTACAATAGAACTACATTGGCACACACTGTATGGAGGCTTTCAGCTTCAGGTGTTCATTTCACTGAAGAGATCTGTCAAGCAGATTTTTTTATGACAAACCAGGTTGAAGTCATAGGAGGATGGAGTTTGTTTTATGATTTACAATAAACATGTATGTTGGGGTTTTGGGGTCAACAAAAATCTAAATATACATACTTTAATATCAGAAAATCATTTCAAATGCAAAGTTTGTTTATGAAAAAAAAAACATCTAAACCAACCTAGCCCAGATGGAAAAAGTCAACCTAATAACTGGCTGTGCAACACAAATGTCATCTAACATTTTAGATGACCAGCTCTTTTACAACACTGGAAGAATTCTGGGCCATCTCTGTTGTTTTAGTCCAGATCTTGACTAGGCCACTCCAAAATCCTATTTTATCCTTTTAGCCCCTTTTGCAGTAGACTTTCTGGTGTACTTTGGATGATTGTTCCCAATCCAAATGTGTTCATCAGTAAATTTATATCACAAACTGCTTGCCGGCCGTTCTGCAAGATTTTTAGCAGAATTGATAGATATATCAATTACATAAAGTTGTCTTCAGGTGTTGTCTGTCAGTCTCTTTGTTTTTCGATATTCTACAGGTCAGTGAGAACCAAAATAAATGCCTTTTGATAATTTATTCCTGATCTAACAAGGACAGAATCATATTTTCACAAAGTTGTTTTGGATGGCTTTCTTTCTTTCCATTCAAAATCTGCATATTTACTAATTATCTTTGATCAATTCAATTCAGTTTATTTATATAGCGCCATTTCACAACAGATGTCATCTCAAGGCACTTTACAAAAAGAGTTATTACAATACAATGTTTAATGTAGAAATTACAGAACCACAGAAGATTGCGTCGTGTAATTCTCAGCAATCCCTCATACTGAGCAAGCATGAAGCGACAGTGGGAAGGAAAAACTCCCTTTTAACAGGAAGAAACCTCCGGCAGAACCAGGCTCAGCACAAGCGGTTATCTGCCGCGACCGTCTGTGGCTTGGAGAATACAACAGAGACACAGAAAGAGCAATAGAACTGATGCAGAAGTTTGTTGCAGGACGTGGAGAATTTTCCGTCACTGCAATGCCATCTTAGTCAGGGTCGTCAAGCAGGGCTAATCCGGAGCACCTACTATAATAGAAAACAGGTTAGTGCTTGAATTGACAGCACATCATGCAGTTGGGGAGAAGTAGGAGAGAAAGTAGGAACAGACCCTAATAATGTCCTCCAACAGCCTAGCCTAAAGCAGCATAGCTACTAACATTAACCTGTCTCCTAGCTACTAGGAGACCTGGCTACCAACACTCTGTCTGAGTCCTCCTGATCGAGGCTCAGCCCGTGGACGGTGTAGGGCCGGTAACGGCCCCCGTCATGCCGGGGTCTTCTCGGAGTCGGGTTGTTTGAGAATGCAGCCCAAAGTGGGTGGTAAACTCCATCTAAGGCTAAATACCGGCACGAGACCGATAGTCGACAACTATCTTAAGGAAAAATAAAAAGAACTGAGAGGACAGAGTTGAAGAGGGCGAGAAACGTTTAAGAGATAAACGGGTGGGGTCCGCACAGTCTGCCCGGGGGATTCAACCCGGCAGGTAATGGGCGGCCGCACTGTGCGGGAGGATCCCCTTGAGGGACCTCTCTCCGGCGCTGGCTGGCCCCCGTGGGGCGCATTTCTTCCGCGGCGGTAAGCCGCGACCGGCTCCGGATCTTTACCTGGCTTACATTAATCTATCTCTACCTAGCTACTCTACCTCTTCCTATCTCTTCCTAACTTTTGACACTCTGCCTGACTACTAACATTAACCTGTCTCTTCCTATCTACCTGTCTGACCTGACTCTAACTACCTATAAACATATCTCTAACTGTAAGCTTTGTCAAAGAGGAAAGTTTTTAGCCTAGTTTTAAAGATAGACAAATTGTCTGCTTCACGAACCAACCCTGGGAGCCGGTTCCATAGGAGGGGAGCCTGATAGCTGAAAGATCTGCCACCCATTCTACTTTTAGAAATCCTAGGAACTACCAGTAAACCTGCAGTCTGAGAGCGAAGGTCTCTGTTGGGAACATATGGAACAATCAGGTCTCTTATGTATGATGGAGCTAGATTATTAAGGGCTTTATATGTCAGAAGGAGGATCTTGAATTCTATTCTAGATTTTACTGGGAGCCAGTGAAGAGAAGCTAAAACAGGGGAAATGTGATCTCTTCTTTTAATATTCATCAGAATCCTAGCAGCAGCATTTTGAACTAACTGAAGACTTTTAATTGTATTCTGTGGACTACCTGATAATAGACAGTTACAGTAATCCAGCCTTGAAGTAACAAAGGCATGGACTAGTTTTTCAGCATCACTCCTGGACAGGATGGTTCTAATTTTTGCAATATTCCTAAGGTGAAAAAAGGAAATCCTACAGACTTCTTTAATGTGAGATCTAAATGACATATCTTGGTCAAAAATGACACCGAGGTTTTTTGCTTTATTACTGGAGGCTAATTTAATGCCGTCCAGGTGAAGGGGCTGACTAAGTAGTTTCTTTTTCAGAGCTTCTGGTCCAAAGACGACAACTTCTGTTTTATCAGAATTTAGAAGCAAGAAGTTTAGAGTCATCCAAGTTTTTATGTCTTCCAGACATGCCTGTAGTCTACCTAACTGATTGGATTCATCAGGATTTATGGATAGATATAGCTGTGTATCATCTGCGTAACTATGGAAATTTATCCCATGCTGCCTAATTATTTTACCAATAGGAAGCATATATATAGTAAAAAGAATCGGCCCAAGCACTGAACCCTGTGGTACTCCGCAAGTAACTTTTGAGGTTGAGGAGGGTTTATCATTTACTTGAACAAACTGAAATCTGTTAGACAAATAAGATTTAAACCAACCTAGTGCTGTTCCTATTATACCGACACTTTGAAGCCTTTCTATGAGAATATTGTGATCAACAGTGTCAAAGGCAGCACTGAGATCTAACAGGACCAGAATGGTCACCAGTCCATTGTCTGAGGCTATGAGAATATCATTAGTAACCTTCACCAGAGCTGTTTCAGTGCTGTGATGAGCTCTAAAGCCTGACTGAAACTTCTCAAACAGCTCATTATTGTTTAAATGCTCACATATCTGGTGTGCAACTATTTTCTCAAGAATTTTAGATAAGAAGGGAAGATTAGATATCGGTCTATAGTTAATTAAGTCGTTTTGATCAAGAGAGGGTTTCTTAAGTAGAGGTTTAATTACAGCAATCTTAAACTCCTGTGGTACATATCCATTGACTAAGGATAGATTCATTATATTTAAAATTGGAGCAGCGATCAGAGGGAAAACTTCTTTTAAGAGTTTAGTTGGGATTGGGTCTAAAACGCAAGTTGAAGGTTTAGATGAAGCTAATAATTTTAGTACATCACAAAGTTCGGCTGCATTAAAGCAGTTTAAGCATATATTAGGTTCCACCATTTTTGAGGCTGCCTCATTAACTAAGGAGGAAGCAAGCATATTGGGAAGGTTCCCAATTATCTTATTCTTTATGGAGTCTATTTTATTTATAAAGAATTGCATGAAGTCGTCACTGCTTAGAGCTTGGGGAATGGTTGGCTCGATAGAGCTATGATCCTGTGTGAGTTTGGCAACTGTATTAAAAAGAAACCTAGGATTATTTTTATTCTCCTCGATTAAAGATGAATAATATGCTGTTCTAGCTGTGTGAAGGCTCTTTTTATATAGCAATAAACTATTTTTCCATATTAAAAAGGAATCATGTAAATGCGTGGAGCGCCATTTTCTCTCTAGTTTTCTAACATTCTGCTTTAGGGTACGTAGCTCTAAATTAAACCAGGGAGTTAATCTTCTATGGCTAGCCACCTTCCTTTTCAAGGGGGCAACTTTGTCTATTGCCCGACGCAGGGAGGAATTAACGCTATGAACTAAAATGTCAAGTTGTGAGGGGTCACGAGTTAAATCACTGTTTTCTGTTCTGCATTTATAAACTGAGGAAATTAAAGTTGGAAGAGCTTCTTTAAAATTTGCTACAGCGTTGTCTGATAACGTTCTGGTATAATGAAGTTTTCTTTCAGGTTTGATATGATCCATTAGAGTAAGTTTAAAAGTGATAAGGAAATGATCAGACAGGATAGGGTTATGTGGAAAGACTGTTATTTCTTCACAGTCAATGCCATAAGTCAGCACAAGATCTAAAGTGTGGTGACAAGAATGTGTTGGTCCCTGCACATTTTGAGTAAAGCCTATTGAGTCTAGGATAGTGTTAAAAGCTGTATTTAGACTATCACTTTCATTATCAACATGAATATTGAAGTCTCCGACTATAATGACTTTATCAGTGTTTAAAACTAAGTCAGATAGAAAATCTGAAATCTGATCTAAAAATTGAGAATAAGGTCCTGGTGGACGATATAAGACCACAAACAAAAGTGGCTTTACTGCTTTGTTATGTGTATGAGGAAAGCTAAAAACTAGATGCTCAAAGGAACTGTAACTATTATTTTTTTGGAGATTAATTAGTAAATCGGAATGAAAGATAGTTGCTACTCCACCTCCTCGACCAGTACTTCGAGGGACACTAAAGTTTAAGTAGCTAGGGGGAGTTGACTCATTTATTGTGACATGGTCCTCTTCCTGCAACCATGTCTCTGCAAGACAAAACAAATCAATATTATTTTCACAAATTAAGTCATTTACTAAGAGTGTTTTTGAGGGGAGAGATCTTATGTTTAGTAAACCACATTTAATTGATTTGTTTTTATGTTCAGTCCGAGTTTTATTTATCTTTATGAGATTTTTATACTTTGCTCTAGTAGCATTAACTTTTAATTCATTAGTTTTGGGTAGTGGACGGGAAACTATCTCTATAGGGTAGTGGGTGGGTGGCAGTCCCTGTTCCTTGACCTGGACTCTGGTTCCCTACTGGAGTTCCCTGATCTGGACTCTGGTTTCCCTGAGCTCGACTCTGGGTTCCCTGAGCTGGACTCTGGGTTGTCACGGCTTTGGGGAACTAGAGATAACCCTATCAATGTTCCTGGAAAGAAGCGAAGCTCCGTCCTCGGTGGGATGGATGCCGTCTCTACGTAACAGTCCAGGTTTTCCCCAGAAGGCCCCCCAGTTATCAATGTAGCCCACATCGTTTTCTGGACACCACCTTGACAACCAAAGGTGGAACGAAAGCATACGGCTGTACATGTCATCGCTAGTACGATCAGGCAGGGGACCAGAAAAAATTACAGAGTCAGACATCTTTTTGGCAGCCCTACACACCGAAGCTACGCTAATTTTAGTGACCTCCGACTGCCGTCGCCGGGTGTCGTTGCCACCAGCATGGATAACGATCCTGCTATACCGCCGTTTGTCCTTGGCCAAAAGCTTCAGATGGGACCTAATGTCCGCAGCCCTGGCCCCTGGAAGGCATTTGACGGTGGTCTTTCGTGTCTCTGGAGCCACATTCCTAACTATGGAGCTGCCAATTACAAGAATCGGCCTCTCCTGCTCGGCGGGTGCGTCGCTGAGCGGGGCGAACCTATTGTTCAGAGAAAGGGGCTGGAGGTTGGCCGCGGACTGGGGTCTGGCGCTAGTCTTCCTACGAACAGTCACCCAGCTCGCCTGAGGTCCCGGCTGCACGGGAGCTGTTGGAGGACGGCTAGGTCCTGTCCTAGTTGACTCCGCGCTAGCTACTGCTGGGCCTGGCTGTTCTACAGCGCGGAGCCGGGCCTCTAGCTCAGAAACCCTCGCCTCCAAAGCTACAAAAATGCTGCATTTATTACACCTACCAACTTCACTAAATGAGGCGGAGGAGTAACTAAACATCTGACAGAGAGAGCAGGAAAGAGGAGGAGGTGTAGAGAGAGATGGAGGGACAAGAGAGAAAGCTGCCGAAGCCTTGCTAGCCGTGAAGCTAAGCTAACCAAGCGGTACCTTACCAAGCCCAATAAAAACAGTGAAACGCTTAAAGAGTCCCAAACCGTGAAGAAAATTAACGTTTTAATGTGTTTGTGTGTTAAATCAACTCAGAAAAAACTTATTGACAGAGAAAGTTATATCAGTTCAAGAGAGAGAGAAACACCGACTTGCTACAAACGAGTTAGTCACAAAACAGGAAATGACGCGATACGTCTTACCAACGCGATACGTCTCCCAACCTCAGCTGTCACAGAAACCATGTGTGATAAAGCTTGTTCTACAAGCCAACTACAGAGCAGGCCTACTTTAACACTAGCTATCTTATATTCTCATCATGTTACCTCATTATGGTCTAACTTTATTGGCCTTACTTTTAGAGTTACTTCTGTCCACTAAGGTTTTCAGACTTTTGTTTCTGCACAGAACTTAAGGTTACACCTTGCGATATCAAAATGGACCCAGGGGAAACGGTTAGAACTCACACCAAGCCAAAGTTCATAAAAGCTGTTAATTTTCAGGTTAAAGACTCATTCAGATTGCTCTTGTCCTAAAACTGTTAATTTTCTCCAAACTGCATGCTTAGTGTGATCATCATGTACAATTATCAACATTTTTCCTGCTCCCCTGCAGCCGTGGTTCTACCTAAAGCTGAGAAGTTACTCAAGGTGAGCATCGAGCCTTACATCAGCTCCATTCTAGAAGCCCTGATGGAACCAACCAGCCGAGGCTTTTTTGAGGTCCGTGATGTTTTCTTCAGGGAGCTGGTGGACATGAGCAAGAACACCCTCAATAATGGGACCAAGGAGACTGTTGCACAGGTAAGCTAGAAAATCAGCTTCCAGTACTTCTAACATGGGCCTTACTAGGACTAATACATATTGGATCAATTTATTCTTTCCGTTTGGTTTTTGTAATTATTTGTAGTCATAATCATGGTAATAGTTTGATTTTCCATAAACATCTAGCCTAATACCTCCTTCTCCTCTTCTCAGCCCATGGAGAAGATTTCCATGCTGGCCTTCCACCCAGTGAAGATGCAGAGCTGCTATGAAAAGGTGGAGCAGTTAAGTCTGGAGGGTCTGCAGCAGCGCTTTGATGTCTCCAGCCCCTCAGTGTTTGTTCAAAGGGCCCAAATCCTCATGAGAAAGGTAACTATCTGATTCTTGTGCTCATATTTAAGGAGCATCAAAAGATTTACTGCCACCTTGTGTCCAGGTTGGCACATTGCAGCTAACTACACCCTTTATAACTGCCTGCCCTTTTTTAGTAGTAGAGTTAACATAAAATGGGTGCTTAAGGTGTAGGGCTTCTCAGAAATTTAATAACTTTTTATGTTTTGATGTCACATTTTATGCAGCCGATATCCAAATGCTGGACGTCAGGAAGAAGCAGATTCAATTTAGAATTTACTTTCCAATTTTTTTGTTTCAAATCTGAAGAGATTGTAAAGTACTTAGCTTAATTTAATACATATTTTGCACTGTAAGCAGCACACTGGGGACACACCACGGAACTATTACAGAATACCAGACACTGATGTCGTTTTATCGGTCAGTGATAGGATTAGGGTAAAATTACATCACTGTCGGAGCTTTTTGACCTGAAGTCACTGAGTACTTAACATTTTTTCTTGTTTGAATTCAAGAGAACATGTGCATAAACTTTGGATTTAATTTTGGTATCAAATAACTGACATTACTTGACATTTATTGTATCAATTTTACTAAAGCAAAACCAGTTATTTGAAAATTTCTGAAGAAGTTAAATGACTGAGGATGTGTTTCTTCTCGCCTATGCTGATCCTCAGCAAATGGACGATGCAGTGTATACATTTGAACAGATCCTCCATCAGAGTCTGGAATCTCAGGGTACTGAGGATCTGTGTAAGACCATCCAACGTTGTCAGGACAGAGTCATAAAGGTAAAACACACAACACACAGATTGGTAATGAAACGATGTCTCATCAGATTTCCATTTCTAAGAAATCCAGGTCTTGTGTTTTGGATTTTTCTTTTTAAAAGGGAACTTTAACTGCTTCCTGTAACTGAACATTTGCAAAGATACTAGAAATGGTGAATCTGATATGTGTGAAATAATAAATCTGTAATGGGTCTCACTGCTTTACATGTATACCTTTTTTTTTTATTTGACATAACATGATGTGGGATATTGAGGATTATTAGGTACACAGTGTCCCTGTACTTTTTTAAAAGAAGAAATTATGTATTCACCTTTACAGATGAAAATCTTTCATTTTTAATGACCTGCTTGTTTGTATTTTTGATAAGTACATTTAAGGATTGTTTTCTTTTTTTACTGTGTAGCCGTGATTACAGTGTCACATTTAAAAAAAAATTTTTTTTTAATGAAATGTAAAAGTTTGTAATGTTTAGTCAAGTAGGACTGGCTTTAAGTACTTTAACCTTTTCCAAAAACTCAGTGCTCACTCTGAAAGGTGAATAGGGAATCCTATTGCTGTACCTTGAAGCTCTGTATTGTTTGTTCTGTGCTTGTTTTCTACAGAAATTTGACTATGACAGCAGTACAGTGAGGAAGCGTTTCTTCCGTGAGGCTCTGCTCCAGATCTTCATCCCCTACATGCTAAAGCAGCTCAACCCATCCTGTTCCACTGTGAGTCTAATTTCTTTTTACATTTACTCGAGTAGAGGACAAGATGATCATGATGAAGGGTGTGTTTTGAAAAGATGGTCATTCTGACTTTTCTTCTCGTTGTTGTGAACACCAGGAGCTTCCTCGCTTCCGGGAGCTGATCTTTGAGGACTTTTCCCAATTTATTCTGGTGGAAAACATCTTTGAAGAAGTTGTTCTACACTCAGTCATGAAGGACATCATGATGGGTCAGTCTTCTACAGTTTTTTTTTCTCTCTATGGATTAACATTACTCTCATACTACAGGCACATATCTGGATGTGAAAGCACACAATAGTGGCAATATGATACTGTATCACCACCCTCCGCACATAAAGCTTTTCAACTACAAGAAGGGAAGGCAGTGGGATTAGCCAGCTGGTGTTCTCTGAGACCAAAATAACGTCTTTTGGCCATATGCGCTAAAAAAACCAATTGCAATTTAAACTGTTTTGTGTATACTTTAGATAAGATACCGTGTGTAACAGATGGAATATTGATGCAAATCACCATAAGTACAAAAAGATGGGTTCTTGGTGCAGTTTTTTTGGTACGATAGACATTTTGGATTTTAAGGTCATAGTTTGTTGATAAATCTTAGTTCCTAGTCTCTGTTCTAGGGCCTTTTCTAACATTAGAACTCAGAATATTACAACACCCGTTTTAAAATATACCACAATGCATTCCCTACTGCTATTAAAGCTCCATCATACATCACAGATCTGATTGATCAATATGTTCCTAACAGAGCACTCCACTCTCAGACTGAAGGTTTACTGGTGGTTTCTACAGTTTCTAAAGCCCATTTCAAAAAACAGTGGCACCACTTTACTACAAAGTGGAGGCTGCATCAGGGAGCCTCTGGTCATTAATGAGTGGTCAAGTCCACCATTGCAGCAATATTATGCCGCCATGGCACATTTAAAGGACTCACTGAGGTGGCAGAATCATCCGGATGTTCCACGACAGTGTGACTTTTAAAATGGGCTTAAAAGTAGAAGAGGAGGCGCATCTTTTAGTTATCAGGCTCCTGTCCTGTGAAACCAGCTCTGTTTCACTGCATGGCTACGTTTACATGCAGCCAATATTCGGGTTATGGTCAGGTTAAGGTCACTATTCACCTCACCCTGAGCAGGGTCCGTGGGAGTTAGCCCAACTGGTCTACATGTATTTTGTGGACTTGGAGAAGGACTTGGTTTGCATTGCCGGCAGTAAGTCGGGCTTGTTTCAAGTGAGAGAGAGTTGGACTCCGCCAAGGTTGACCTTTGTCACCGATCCTGTTCGTAACATTTATGGACAGGATTTCTAGGCGCAGACAAGGTGTCTGAGGGGATCGGTTTTGGTAGCCTGAGGATCGGGTTTCTGCTTTTCGCAGATGATGTGGTCCTGTTGGCTTCATCTGAACGTGATCCACAGCTTTCGCTGGAGCGGTTCGAAGCCGAGTGTTAAACAGCTGGATCGGCTGCTATGAGGATCAGCACCTCCAAATCTGAGACCATGGTCTTGAGCCGGAAAAGGGTAGAGTGCCTTCTTCGGGTCGGGGATGAGGTCCTTCCTCAAGTGGAGGAGTTCAAGTATCTGGGGGTCTTGTTTACGAATGAGGGAAAAATGGAGCGAGAGATCGATAGGCGGATTGGTAAGGCGTGTGCAGGCGCTGTACCGGTCTGTCATGGTGGAGAGAGAGCTGAGCCGAGAGGCAAAGCTCTCAATTTACTGGTTGATCTACGTTCCTACCCTCATGTATGTTCACAAACTCTGGGTGGTGACCGAAAGAAGGAGATCATGGATACAGGCGGCTGAAAGGGGGTTTCCTCCGCAGGGTGGTTGGGTTCTCCCTTAGAAATGGGGTGTGAAGCTCGGGTCATCCGGAGGGGGCTAGGAGTAGCGCCGCTGCTCCTCCACATCGAGAGGAGCCAGTTGAGGTGGCTTGGGCATGTGGTTAGGATGCCTCATGGACGCCTCCCTGGTGAGGTGTTCCGGGCACGTTCCACCGTGAGGAGACCCAGGGGAAGACCCAGGACTCGCTGGAGGGACTGTGTCTCCTTGCTGGCCCAAGTAGCCGGGGAGAGGGCAGTTTGGGTCTCTCTGCTTAAGCTACTGCCCCCGTGACCCGACCCCAGATAAGTGGAAGAAGATAGATGGATGGATGGATATCAACGGTTTGCGCCGGTTGACAAACGCAATCCATTTTGCGCGTTTCCCTAATCTTGCATCTGAACATGCAATCTGGGCGTTTCTGTAAAAAGACGCAAAATATTGGGAGGAAAATAAGTGGGTGTTTCAGGCGCAGTGTGATTTACTAAACATAAACATTTTAGTGGCAGCTATTTTGTTTATTTATTTATTTTTAGCACTTCTGAAAGGCATGTCTTAATTTTGCGCGACCACATTCAAAATAACTTTATAATTGACTAACGAAAAATGTCTTACACACAAAACATAACCCATTAGTAATTAACACTCTAATGGCCATAAACCTGACAGTTATGTAAATATTTACCTGTTTTTCCCCCAAGAGGCATCATAACTCTAACTGCACACTCAGTGCGTCTCCACCTGTTGAAGACACACTCAGTGCAGTGAGTTGCGATCCTCATTAATTTCCTTAGTAGTGGTTAACCATCATGGGTTCCAATTAATAAAATTTAGTAAGCATGTACAGTACCACAATGATAATTGTCATTATATATGACATTTTTAAAAAAATCAGACATTTTAGATTATATATTTTCAAGAGATTCATTTTTTGTGCCGAAAATCTGCGTTGACGTGTGGATGATAGGCCATCCGTAGTAAAATGTCTCCAGACTAACAGAACAAATATAGAACGTGAAACATCATATCTAGTTAAACCGCATCATGACATTGCTACAAATACAGTATTAAAATTAGCGAACATCATTGTATAGGCTTTCGGTTACATTACCTTGTTTCAGCGATGCTTGGTGAAGAAACGTGGATGTTTTCTGATGCTGGAACATTGAGCTCGTTCTGCGGTGGTACGCCAGGTCTACTTTACAGTATATGCACTGCACTTTGTTCTCTTCCTGTTTTAGAATGTATTGATCCCAAACTTTAAACATTTTCTGTCGTTTATGGGCATCTTTATTCTCTACAATCACGCCAACTAAATTCAAACTGTATCACATGCTACTCTGGTGCTTTGCATAGGTTCGTCCAAAACAACGGTCCGTGTGGAACAATCAGATCTCTGCGCATCTCTGCGCGTACAGTGCGCATCATAGGAATTTAACGAGGCTTTGAGGCCGACTGTTTGGCTCAAGTAAATCGAGTCCTCAAGAATCGCTGCAGCCCTAGCTTGACGGAAACGAAGCTTGCGGTCTGAACGCACCATTACCTGTGCAAGTTCCCATGGAGTAGCCTTGCTTTTAGGGCCATTATTCTTATTGCTCCACTATCAAAAGGCTTTTATTTTTTTTGAGAAAGCAGTCCACTGTGAAGTGATTTGCACAAACGTGGCATACTTTTTGGCTTAGGGTTGTTTCCAGGGATTCAGTCCAAACACTTAGCCTGAGCTAATCTTAGCATCTGCTACCAAAACCTGGAGTTGTGTGGGGAGGTGAGAGGGAGAAGTGCTCTGCTGGCGCAGCAGCTCGGCTGGGTACATCAGGTCGGAGGAGGGGGTGGGTGGGAGCAAGTGTTACAGCACCCCCAATGACTACCAGCAGAGACTCAAAGATTAGTCAAACAAGAGCAGATGAGTCAAAGCAACTCACCCCCCCCCCCCCCCCCCCCCCAAAAAAAAAAAAAAGTACCTTTGTGATTTCCTTTTTCTGGGATTCTAATGAATCTAGTCACATTTAGACTGTTCTTCTGGACGCACTGATACATGATCAATAAACTGAGAAAAGCTACAATAAAACAGCTGCTGAAACACCCTGCAAGAGTGGTGAAGATTGTTACCATTTATTTTCTAACCAGGATAATTTCAAACAAGCTCGTTGCTATTTCTAGTAGCTGGTTAAGTATTGTTTATTTGAAACCTGTGTTAAGCTTTGTTCGTAAATGCTCAACCTCTTGTCTCTGTCTTCTAGCTGTGAAGGAGGCAGCGGTCCAGAGGAGACACAACCTTTATAGGGATAGCATTGTCCTTAGCAACAGTGACCCCAGCCTCCACCTGTTGGGAGAAAACCCATCCATTGACTGGGTGGAGAAATATGGAGGACAGCAGGAGGAAGGAGAAGAACTCGAGGAGGCTTCTGAGGGTGATGGTGAATCTGTAGAGTCCCAGAAGAGGAGAAGGGTGAAGCAGGTGGTGTCAATGATCCAAGTAGAAGGGTCCGGTGAGTTATTCAAGGAGGAACTTAGCATTGATGTCATCCAGGAGGAGACTGATGAAGCCGAGGAGCAGAAAGGAGATGGTGAAACTACATCTGAAAAGTCCAGATCTCCAGTGGCCAAAGATACAGAGATCCAACCAGACATACCCAGTGATTCAGCCTCAAAGAAAGAAGCTAACCCAGATGACCTGAGTAAGGAAAAGAACCTAGTAAAGGTTGAATCAGATCTAGAAGATGCATCAGCTGATGTAAAGGGGCCAAAGGAAGAAAACCTCCAGCCTGTGGTCAAAGAGGAGCCATGCCCAAACGAGGTGTCAGAGGAGATGCCTCCATCTTCACCATGTCCTGAGGAAATATTGTCAGAAGGTACAGAAACGACTCCAGAGAACCCTTCAGACTTAACCAACGGTTCTGTTTTAGAGGAAGTGCAAGCCAAACCAGAGGACCTGTGTAAAGAAAATGCTGCCTTAATTAACTCTGCTGTAGACTGCGTTTCAGTCGCAAAAGAAGAGATTAAAGAAGTTAGCAAAGCAGCAGTTGAGGGGGAACCAGGGGAGGGTCTCCAACATCCACCTCCTGCAGAGGACGCCCCATCTGAGGCTTCACAAACTACTCCAGAGAACCCTCCAGAATTGTCAAACGGTTCAGACTTGAAAGATGAGGAAAAAGCAGTTGACCCAGGTGACCAAGATGCTGACGGGGCTTTGGTTAACATAAAAGAGGAGAAAAAGAAAGAAATCAACCAACCAGTGTCAAAGGAGCTGCCAACTAGAGAGGAGTCGGATGAGGCAGTACCAGCTCAACCTGAGGAAACTAGAGGATCAACCCCGGAGAACCCTCTACTCCAACATAATGATAGTGGCTTCCAGTCTCCCACCAGTGAGGTGGAGGAGCAGGGGGAGGTGACTTCTACACCTGCCCCGCAGGCCTCAGAGTAACTCCCCCTAGAGGCAAATGAAGCCGATGCAGGGCAAAGAAATCATGTCTCTGAGAACAAAATCAGTGATGAAATGATTTCCACATGGAGCTTTCAAACTGAACCCTGCTCTGTTTCATTCCTCTTTTTTAACAGTAAAGGACTCATCTAGCTGATTTAACCACATAGGTTCTCAGTTACCACTAAGCAGCCTCTTCACACTGAGCATGTCCAAGTCAACCACCGCTTCCAACTTTTCGTTCGCCAGGATGACTCTGTTTTTATTCTACACATACCACACACGTCTTTTTTTTTTTTTCTTCAAGCAAAAATATGAGCACAGTGGAGACCGGGTGTCTAATGGTTTGAGAAACAAAGACCAGTGTTTAAACACTCCTGTTAAGGTGCCTTGGAGAAAAGCTTGTTCATTTAGCTTTTCAGTCTGTTTTAATGAACTGCTGTGGCCTTTAGAAACTGCAGCAGTTAGTTTTTTTTTATCAGTTGATCTGATTTATATAACAGTTTGTTATTGGAAAATCCACTCAGACCAAGTGAGACTAATCCAGAGTACCGTCCAGTCCAACCGGTTTCAATCAGCCAATAGCCGATAGATTGGAACATGTATATATATTGGACACTATTTCTATGGGTTTGAATCCTTACAGCCTTGTGCATATTATGTATAAAAGATTGTATGGAACAAAGAACCATCTAAATTTCACTTTTATAAATCTTTTATCATTTCAGGATTGTTTTCTGATTTCTTTTTTTTCTGTTATTTATTATTTTGCACTCTTTATTTTGATTAGAATATATTTTATGTAATTTTCTCTTGTGTGAATCAAGTCAAACTTATTGATAATAAACCATTATCCATTAAATATGAATTTTGGCTTTGTTGATTTGGGAAGGATTGTGACTGCATGGCTGTCTTATCAGTCTTTGTGGATAATCTTTACAGTAACTTAAAATGGCCTAGCTCTTGGACAATAGAATCAATTTGTATTGCTGCCACTTGTGTTCCTACTTTTTTACACATTCGTTGACTCAAATTACCTTTGAAAAACAATCTCCCTGATGGAACCAAAGTTATTAAAACAACTTCATATCCAATACGATGACTTCCTCAATCTTAAATTGTATGACTTTTTCCCTGAAGTGTTCTCCTTAAAAGAAATGTGTAAATATTTGTCAATTTGACAAGCATTTATTTTTATTCCCTGGATGTCTAGTCAGTCAGATGTTGCCCTCCAATTATAGAGAAGCCTTTGCTTTTTTTTCTGTTGTAAGATGTGAACATCATTTTAGCTTCACTGTAGAGGTCATCTTGCTACAGAGCCCACTTGGCCCCTAAGCTTTAACATTTAGGAGAATGTGACTAACTCCAGCAGTCAGTGGGCAAGGTACACCTTAAGAGACGCAGGACAGACGATATATACAGACTCATACCTACAGGTTGTTTGGGGAATTCTGTTGACCTAAGAGCAATGTTTTCTGGACTGTGGGAGGAAGCCGGAGTACCTAAAACAACACACTTATGCATGGGGAGAACATGCAAACTCCATGTAGACCTTGTTCTACGCTGCCCTCCAACAATCAAATTATTCCCAATGCATATTTTTTTCCAAAATGGATGTTTTTAAAGGAAACTTGTCCTGATATTGAAGTTGCATTAAAATAGTTTGGGTTTTTTCTTCCCTATCGTTCTTGCAGAAGTGGTTTCAGATACCCCTCATCCCTTCACCAAACAAAGAGGGCAAGGGAAAGCAACTTTATATTTACAAGCACACTTTCAACAAGGGAATTCACTGTGCTTTAAATCATCAGGGAATAAAATCAAAGCGCATAACAGACACATATGACAAAATTAAAACCATTAATCACTTGGTAATTTAACCTCTTAAGCCCGCTAGCCCCCATTTTTGGGGGCACACCTCCTAGAGCAACAGAGCAACAAACTTTCAATTATTTGTTATTACAGACACCAACAGTTAGTCTAAAGTCAATAAGAGTGAGTACTTAGTATTTGTTTATTTGCCTCTTTAAAATGAAAACAAGCTGCTCAGCTATCTGTGTACTTTTTTTCAGGTGTTATTCATATTTTCTGTCGTTCAACCTCAATTACTCATGCCCACTATGATATTCTTGAGAATTTCACATTCACAGTATCCCCATAGACCTTATATGAGAGCCAGTTGAATATTTTTAGACTTTGTACAAGCTGTAAAAAGCCTTCCAGAAAAACAGCATCGGTCTTAAGAGGTTAATAATAGTTGGGATGGCAGTTCTAAACGGTTGGATTTTTAACTTTAAAAGAAGTGTGTTTCATCAGCTTCGCAGTGGTCTGGGAGTTTGTTCCAGATAAGGGGAGCATAGAAACGGAAACTTTTTTTCTGATTCTAGGGATGATTGGTAGAGTAAACTTGGAAGACCTGAGTGGTCTTGGGGCTTGATATAGAGAAAAGTCTTCCACATACTTTAATGTTAAGTCATTCAATGATTAAGTATATTCTTTTGAGTTGAAGGGAGCCAGTGTAAAGACTTTAGAACTGGAAAGATATGCTCTACTTTCTTGGTTCTAGTGAGGTTGCAAGCAGCAGAATTCTGGTTCAGCCTCTGCTGTATGCTTTCTAAAGTCCATAATAATCACCACTGTCTTCTGGGTGTTCAGCACCAGGTTGTTGTGGTTGCACCAGGACACAGCCTGTTCAGCCCCAATCCTCTATGCAGACTCTAACCCTGTCTGAGATGAAATTATGGCATACATGTGCTATGATTTGCTTGGAGCATTTACTTCGTTTGAATCAGGGGTGTAACTAGTCTATGGGTGGGCCAGGGGGGGCACAGACCCAAACAAATAACTGACTTTTTAAAAGAAACTAAAGCAAATTATTTTTATAATTGAACATTTTATTCAAGGAGTACCAATTGAATTGGAGGTGACATTTCCAGTAGTACTCCGTGGGCTAGAGGAATATTGTCCTTGTTAAACTCAAAATGTTTGAAAAACTTTTGTTAAATAAAAATGAATAAAAACATGCATTTGTTTGACAATTTTATTGATTCATTAATTCAATTTAAGTAATGTTCTCTCTCTATCTATCTATCTATCTCATATATATATATATATATATTACTTAACCTACAAAAGGGTTTCATATATGGGGCTACAGTATACATAGTAGCCTGTAATAATTTTTTTCCATCACTAGGGGGAGCAATCTTTGTTCCCTTCACCCAATAGTCATGGAAAGATACTAGCTTCTTTGAGCTCAGCCTGTCATCACTGGCCAAAGACAAATGAGAATGCACTGAGGATGGTGCGTGTGGAAGTAAATCTGTGCCATCGGATTTTGAATTCAAATTTTTAGCACCGAATTTTACATCCAATTTTAAACAGATTTTTTTTTTTTCATCTAAATCTGACTTTTTCTAAAAGCCATCAAAATTCTAGCACTGAAATTTTTTGCTTATGACATTTTTTTTACATTTCTTAAAAAATTTAACATCTCAAAAAATTTCAATGTAAAAAAAAATCAGTGTAAAAAAAAATCAGTGTAGAAAAAATCAATGTCAAAAAAAATTCAGTGTAAAAAAAATTCAACATCTCAAAAAATTAAATGTAAAGTCATTCAATATATAAAAAATTTCGGCGTTAAACTTTTCAACTTCTCAAAAAAAATAATGTAAAAAAAATTCGATGTCTGAAAAAAGTCAGTGTAAAAATATTCAGAGTCAACATCTGGGGTAACGAAGGAGCAGCAATCAATCCCTGTATCAAATCATCTAACGTCCAGCTAATCAAGTTACACTCCTTTGGTCATGTGATGCCGATACAGGAAGGTGGTGAAGTTCAAGTAAGCTCTGGTCAGTGCTCCAGTAAGTATCTGCAGTTACTGCCTTTCTCGCCTCTGATTGGATAGAACTTCTCTCCCATGATTGGCTATTTCTTTTAGCTTTTAAGGACTAGTCCTACCTTTTCTTGCCTCTGATTGGCTACAAGAGTTGGCGGCCATCCCAGATTTACCGCTCATTGTATTCTAGCAGCCACGGGATTCCTGAGCTGATAGTTGTACAACCTGCAGCTGTTGCACATCACAAGACACCACTGGGGGGAAGAAAGTCTCTCATCCCATATGAGAGCACACACTTATAAGAGTACTATATACACTTGTTTTGGTTCTGTTGGTGGAAAGACTAATAATTCAAAACCAACCCCCCTAACAAAATGCTGTGACGTTTTGTAGTCGCTGGAGAGACTTTCTAGCCAATCAGAGGGAGGAAGGAACTGCTGATGATTGAGATACCCGTGACCAGAGCACTGATCAGAGCTTACTTGAACTTCACCGCTTTCCTGTTTTGGTGTCACATGACTAATGTTTTTTTTTTTTTGTCACATGACTAATGGTGCTTAACTTGATGGGCTATATGCACGCATCACTTCCGTGTTCTGTGTCAGATGGCTTTGGAACTTTCTGCCTGGTCTGAGAAGAGCGGCGGATTTGACTTTGTCAGACTTCACCCGTTGTTTGCTTGCGCTACCCAAAATATCGATCAACGATGTGAGACGAATTGTGCGAATATCCAGCAAAACTCCACAGAGCCTCATGGAGAAAGGCTTTAAATTCTAGGTCTCTTCCTATGTAACCAACTTTGAAGGTAAGTTTAAAGCAACTCTTTCACATGTTGTGTTTATCGTTTTCAGTGTCAGGTAAAAAGTGTCTGACAGGTGAGGTGACAGTTAGGGTTCGGTGTTACCGCTCTGACCAACTGAGAGTAGGAGTAGCAGTCACGTCCACCGTTCAGTTGGACTTTATGTTCTTTGGTCCCATTGGACTTGTAGTGTTGTTCTATAGTCCGGTTGGACTTGTACTGTTGTTCTATAGTCCGGTTGGACTTGTACTGTTGTTTTATAGTACGGTTGGACTTGTACTGTTCTATGCTTTGTGGAACATGTTCAAAGATTCAAGACATGTTCAAAGATTCAAGACATTTCATCTTGTGCTTATTACAATAGAGAAAGCCAGACTGAAAACGTTGGTAAGGCAGCTGAGTAGGGCATGATTTGATCTGGCATCAATGATGCATTTAGATTTCTTATAAAACCCTATTTAAAAAAAGTATGAACCTGGTTAAATTTCAAACCTTCTATTTAGTATACCAATGAAGTGATACATATATCTTCAACCTACTTGGCTGCCTTTTATACTTCATTTAACCTTATGATGATTTTTCTAAAACCTTTGAAAAGTATTAATATTGTTGCAGATTACACTACGTGATTCAGCCCCAGTTGTGCTGGCAAGGAGTTCTTGCTCTTGTGTGGCTGGCCGAGCACTGTGTAATCATATAGTTGTTCTGCTATTTCAAACTGCACATTACTCGGAGAGTGGGATGTCAGTGGTGCCACCTGTCCTCTCCTGCACTGAAACAGAGCAAAAGTCGCATAAACCTCGAAACATGGTTGGTAATATTTAGTGTAATTTAATTGATTGTACTCAACTTTATTTGATAATGAATTCTAACCCCACTTTATGGGGTGTTAAGCCTGGACCAGTGGATGCTATGGTCGTTATAAAGGCCAAACCAGGAGCTTCAGCAGCTAGTGGAATAAAGTTATTTTATTTATTTATTAGTGATTATGCATAATGGACATCTGTAAAACATGTCAGATTAGAGAAAATATTGTCATTTCTATCTGTTGCCTACATACAAGTAACACAAGAGACAATTACAAATTACTCTACAACCAATGATAAGAATAGGTTGCTTTAAATCTGTACAGACTATGCCGCACAGCACAAGAGGCAACTAAAAATGGAATGGTTGTTTTCTTGCTGACCGAAAATTTGTTTTATTATTCCTGATGTACAATGGCTATACTGTAATTCATTAAAAATTACCAATAATTTTTGTTTTTTAGATCCACACTCTACAAAGCCTACAAGGGTGAGCTGCCAGTGGCCTCAACACTCAACCCTTCAGCTCACTATGCAGCCTTTGAGCCAGACATGCTTCCACTGATCTGAAAGATGAACATCTCTGCTGACAAGCCACTGGTAGATTCGGCTTTTGGTAAAGTGCAAGCTGGCAGTATCCTGTCTTACCCACACCCTCCACCTTCACCTCAGGGTGTAGTCATACATCAGGATGCGCCACCCTTTCCAAAACTCCCCCTAGACGACTACCACATACCACCAACTACCTGTAGTTTTTTTGCCCACTTGTCAACAGAAGCTTCATCTGCACTCACTGCAGGTGACCTTATCCCAGTGTCACCACATTGTAGCCTCAACCAGAGGTAAAAGTTCAGCACCTGAATGGCATCTACTCAGAAGGGAAAGGGTGACCGCGTCTCATTTCAGAGAAGTCTGCTACGTTAGGGGACAAAAATCTGCAGAGAATTTGGCTGAGAGGATCTTGCGGGGCACAAAACATAGTGCATTCATGAGAAGAGGGCTTGACATGGAAACAGCAGCTTTAAAAGATTAAGCGACCATGAAGAACCCCAACCTGTCTCAGTGTGGACTGGTCATACACCCTGATGCACCGTGGCTACGAGCTTCTCCTGATGGGCTGGTGTATGATCCTCTGGAGAGACCAACATATAGCATGGTGGAGATGAAATGCCCGTACGTGCAGAGCTACATTGACTGTACATACCTCACGGTGCAGCAGGGCCAGCACAAACTTAAGGAGAGCCATGCCTACTACTGGCAGGTCCAGGGACAGCTGCTGATCACCGGCATGAAATGGTGTGATTTTGTTGTTTGTGCAAATGATGACATGTTTGTGCAGCGCATTTACAGGGATGAGGCAGTGTTGTCTAGTGTTAAGGAGAGGTGTGATTTGTTTTTCTTTAATACATACCTCTCAAAATATTTATCCTCAAATTGACCATCCCCTCTAAAACAAATACATGCTTCATAATTTTTTCAACTTCTTTCCAATACGGTATTAATTTTGGACATGTGAAAAGACTATGTGTACAATTTAGCTCCTGTTCCCCACATCCTCTCCAACATTGCACATCTTTCTGGGGTAGTATTTCATAAATTTGTCTGGTGTCACAAAATATCTCATGCTCACTTTCCATGCATACTCTTTCCAAAATGTAAACTGTGTGATCTTAAAATTTTCAGATAGGGAATCTTCCCAATCTTCTAGAGAAATATCCACGTTAAGGTCTCCCATTTTTGCCTGACCTTATCTTTGAGAGGCTTCCCTTATCTTTCCTTTTTTGTTGTGCAATGTATTGCATCAATTCATTCTTTGATGTCTCATCTAAATTCATGCCAATGTAGCTTCTCACTTGTAAGTACTTTAAAAATTCTTTGAGGCTAATTCATATTTATTTGAAAGACTTTCATATGGAATAATTGAGTTGTTAAAAAGCAATTGTGAATAATTTACCAAGCCTTTTTTTGCCCAACATTTCTAAATTTTATCAGTCCGGTTCAGAATAAATTCTGGATCCTCTGCCATTTCTCTCAACATTATGTAAATCGTATTTCATTTTTAAACATTTACACAATCGTCTCCAATTATTAGGGTATCTTTGAGAACTTTTTTTTAAGTTTGAAAATTAACAAGAAAACTAAACTGTATTACAATAATACTTGTATGATATGTACATGTACTAAGTTTAGTTTAACAGACCCCTCTGCTAGAATGTGCAGTCACCTGGAAAATCTGTTCACGAAGGTCCCAGCATTTTAAACTTTAAAGTGTAACATGCACATACCATACAAGTGTCATTGTGAGATAATTACATTTTTTTTATTCTTTAAATCATAAATGTTATATAAATTTGAAAATAAATTTTTTAAAGTTGCATATAGATGCATGATTTTGTCTTAATAGGCAAAAAATTAACTCTGCTTATGTCAGATGTTCAATATAAATTTATGTCAAAGATAACTAAAACCAAGAATAGTTTTTTAAAAAGTGTCATTATTATTATGTATTATTGTTATTGCCAGTGTTTTAATAGATATTCATTTGTTATTATTGATGTTCTGTCATAATCTTTTGAATAACAAACATGCAATATTTCATTAGTAAAATTTGAAGCCATGTTTTTTCTCTCTCTCAATCACAATACATTAAATTTGATTCAATTATGTAAATTAGTATTTACTATTCATCCATTTGATTGTAGACATTGACCAAATATACAGCTTAGCTTTCATTCTGTTGCAGACATGACAAAACATTGACTCTAACATTGATTATATACTACTGGTGACACATACACAAGCAAAGAAACATATTGTGATAAGTAACCCTTTAACTGGCCCAGGCTTTCACCAGAGGTCCATTCTCGTAGTTTACCAAAAGCCAGGCCACGGCAAAAAGCTGATTGGTATTGCCAGTTAAAGACATGGGGATCACTGTGCTGAAGAGTTTGTGTTCTTTCACCCTCCTTATTAGACACTCAACAGGGACTCTAAGTCTTGCAATGGACTGAGTCTTCCTGACTGCTGCTCCAGATAGCTGCTGCTGCTTCTTCTTTAGGAAGGCAGGTATGTATGGGACCGGATCTTCTACAAGGAAACCCTTGTCCACCATAATGGCCATTGAGGGATTCAGGAGAGGCACCAGGCCTGACTGCTTCAGAATCTCCCTGTCACTGACAGCCTTCATATAGAGGGGAGATAAATGTGACCGAACCATGAGGAGCAATCCCAATCAGTTTCTTAAATGTGCTGTGCGAATTGTAGCTGGAGTACATCTCGCTCTGGAGCAGGAGGGAATCCGGTGTTTGACAGCATCGCTCAGTGCAGTCCAGGATTATGTGTGTGTCGTCATAGGCGGAGAAGACCTCTGGCATGTGCTGCTTTATGGGCTCCTCATCCAGCTAGATACCAATGGCTCCAAGCACTTGGTACAGAAAGTTGGCCGAAGTGCTGATTATCCAACTCAGTGGACTGGTGAACCTTAAATCTGTTGGCCAGATTTTTCTGCACCAGGTCCAAAGACAAGTAATTCATGGAAAGAAAAAAACTCATCAATGGGCTGAAAAGACTTTTAAAAAAAGAGAGAAAATAATTATAACTTGGATAGCACTTTTGACAACTAGCAATAACATGAGCTATCTTGGACTTGCACTTGATTAAAATAACTAAGTACTATAAGGACAAAGTCACATTGTTTTGTGTAGCCTACATACATAAAAGTCTACCCTTTATTGTTTACATTTATGTGTTGTGGTACTAATAATTATTACATTTTGAATCATTCAAAGCTGTCTAGCTTACCTTGGGTACAACCTGATGTCTTCATCAGAGCCAGCAAATTGCTCCAAGCCAAACCTACAGCCAAGTGCCATCTCCTCAACTTGTCTCCGGAGAGCCGGAGTCTGAGATCGGAGCTCCACAACCTCGTCGAGGGCTAAATCCAGCGCAGCCGGCTCGGCAGAGGTGGAGCAGTAGTCGTGGTCTGAGGAGGCACCCTCCATCCTTACATCCTCCTCAACGTCTATAGGGGGAGGATTTGGCCGCTCTCTACGCTCCCAAACACCTGGTCGTGGAGCAGGAATGGAGTAGTTGGTCCAATCAAAAAGCACAGGGACGGCTCCTCTTCTTAGCATACGGCCTTGAGGGCTGGATCACATCCAATGATTCAAAATGACGGGAACAGACTCTAGTATTCTCTGTCACAACAAACTGATCTCTTCTAATATTACAGTTTTTCTCAATTGTTTACACACATTTTCTGAAAGCATGCCTCATATTCTCTGAACTCTACACACAAATCCCCCCAAAAAAAACACAATGGGCAAAACCCCTCAATTCTCCAGCAAAATGAAACGTTACATTCAAAACAATGTTATTTCTTCTCAAAACGGGATTTTGTTGTCAAATGACACACAAACCATCATATGAATAGACATTTATAAGAACCTGCTGAACACTGATGTGCTCGATGTAAAACACTATGATGAATGGAAAACACTTCTTCTCCATTCATCATAATGACTTAAGACCTTTTTTGGTTCAGTGTGTTGTAAAATATTTGAGAATATTGTTTTTATACTCCGAACACAAAAATACACGGTAAATTTTATTTTATTTTTCCTGCAAAAACAATGTACACAGTGTACATCCCATTCCCAACCAACACAAAGTTGCACATACACTACATACAAAACAACAGAAGAATTTACTGTATACAGTTACAGTAAAAAAAAAAAAACTATGCTGCATCCTCTCTTCTGTTGCGGTCTGTCCACAGCACCTCATCCACATCACAAGCAATGTTTTCCCTGGCCAAGCAGCGGGGGTGGAAATGGTGCCTAGCATGGCGATTCCAGCCATGAAAAGCATCAGCTGCTATATCTCCACATGCGTCTGCCATAGCTTGAAGAGGTATATGCGTTTGTGGATTTCGGTCATACACTTTCCATCTCCAGGCAGAAAAAAATTCCTCAATAGGATTGAGGAATGGAGAATATGGAGGGAGATAAACTAAAAAGCGTGGGTGGGGATTGAACCAGTTACGAACCAGAGCAGCCCTGTGGAAACTTACCTTGTCCCAAATGACAACGTACCTGAGCTGCTTTTGCAATTCTTTGACTCTTTCTGAATTGCGTTCAAATGGCACCTTGTAGACCTGCTTCATACTGAGATGATTTCTGCGCAAGACACCCCTATCAATATTTTGAAACATGTCATTGTTTTCTATTATTTTTCTTTGTATTTTATCTTTGTAAGATATTTTCTGCATGAAAATTGTGCCAAAAGCAGATAATTGTGTGTATTGTTTTGAAAGTGTGTTTTAGAACTGCAATTTGAGTGTAAAGCAGGAACTGTGCTTGTAGTTTAGCAGAATTAGTTCAGGGGGTTGGTGAATGAGTTACATATTGTGGTCATTGTGTCTCAAGTACCAGAATTTGTGTGTAAACAATTGAGAAAAACTGTAACCATCCACTTTTTCCGTTTGTTCGGCATTCTTCAGGAACGTGAAAAAACTTCAAGCGGAGTAACACCGTGCTGAAGACGAACATATTGGAACACAACAAATGGTAGCTAGATGTGCTGTCTTGTCTCTGTTGGAATGTAAACGTTGATTTCTGTCAGGTGGCCGAGAGGAATGCTGTTGCTGTTCTGGTCTGTCTTTTATTTCTTTCTGCAGGAGAGTTGGAGCTGGCGATCGGTTGGGTAACAGCAGAGCAGCAAAGTCAGCAGGACCGATAAACTGCAGCATCCAGAGCGGGAGTCGGCTAGATCAGGCTGGAAGACTACAGAGTTGGACTGTAGACAGACTGGATGATCGCTGTTAGATCAGCGCTTGTGTGAGGAACACAGCTGGAGGCATGAATTAATATCTGAGATCTGAGGTGAGTAAAAAGCCTTTTATTTTTGAGAGGATCTGAGTTTTCATGATGACTTTGTGACTGCTTTTTTGCTGGATGTGTTGTTAAGATGAGCCCGTCAATGTCCTCACCCTCCACTGATGGTAATGGAAATAACACCATATTAAGCAGTATTGACCCGACGCATTTGGATCTTATTATATTAATATGTTTTCTGTACTCGAGATGTTTCTGGGTCTAAAGTGATCATTGTTGAAAAACGGGATAAGTCTCTTAACCGCGGTCTTCTGCCTGAAACCGCTGTCACTGATTAACGTGTTTTTGTGTTAACTGGTTTCCAACTTCCGTTAGCGTCAGTGGTTGCCAGTAGCTACCACAGATGTTACCAATGCTCAATTAGATGCTGTTTAGTGACATTGCCGTACACAAGTCTTACCTCTGTATGGTGCCATTCAGCTTCTCCAAACCATTTGTCTAAGGGTGGAATGGGGTGCAGAAGCTCCTTTTTATTCCTAGGGCTTCACAAAGCCTCAAGTTGATCTGAAATATGATGTTTTGTCAGAGTACAATATGACACACCACAACTTTCAAAATTAATGTCAAGTAGTGTACCTGGTTTCTAAATTCTGTCCCTTGGTCTGTTAGCAGCCTTTGAGGTGTACCTAAGTTTTATACAAATATCAATAATATAATTGGCCACCTCTTCTGCTGTTTTAGTCTTAAGAGGATAGGCCTCTGTCCACTTTGTGAAATAAGCAACCATCACACAGATGTATTGATTACCCTCATCAGTTTTTGTCAACCTCATGAGGTCCATCCTTACCAGCTCAAAGGTTTCCTTCACCTGTAATGGAATCACAGGTATCAGACACACATGCACCTTGGAAGTTATATATACACCTAATTGTTAATACATGCTCAGACACATTCCGTTACCTCTATAGGGTTGTATTGCTGCTTCTCTTTTAAGCCTGCTCGCTTTGCCTGAGCGTCAGGACACTGTGCTACCTGGAGTCATAACATAATGGTAAGTTAGACCTAATTGGATTCACTGTTTGTGGTAATTACCATACACTTTTTTTATGGAAAGTGATCTAATTACTTACCCATTTACGAATATGTGCTTCCATCCCAGGCCAATAGTAGCGACTTATTATGGCACTGTGGGTCTTCTATACACCACAGTGTGCTCCATATTGGCTGGTGCGGAACTCTCTGAACACAGCGCTGGCCTCAGATGCTGACAGCACAACCTTACCTTTTAAAACAAAGTTGGAAGCATGTCGTTTGATGATTTACCTCTCCTGCTTTATTATTCCTGGAGGGAATTGATTTTTTGACATATAGTCAACAAGCTGGTTAACCAGTATGGGATCCATTGAAAATGCACTGCTTTAATGACCTTGAAACTAATCCAACCTACTCACCACAACTTCAAATTCTGTGGACCTCTTTATATACTATCTGGTGCAACACAGATGATCAGTGTCTATCATGTAGGTAACGAGGTGTGGCTGGTGCAATACTGGTGAGAGTAATTTGTAATGATTGAGATGCTTAACAAATGCAGACATTGCCTGTAATTGAGATGGTATATATCTTGATCAAATTACATTTTAGATGGTCATCATACCTTTCTTCCAGCTTGTTCCAACGGAGTGGGACCTAATTATTGGGGCCGTTTGTAAAGAGACGCTGGACACTAATTGTAGGTGCACTTTTCTCCTACATTCTGAGGAGACTACTCTTAGATGCATCCTTCTGCAGAGGTTGGATTTTGGCCAAATCAACATATCAGTGCGCGAGTGGAATTTTTATGCTTTCCGACAGAAATAATGAACACGCTGGAAAACTGGACTTGAAACAGTAACAGTATATGCCATATTTGGGCGCCTGTTCCCTCAAGGACCAGGTCAGGAGTTAACGAAGTCAGGAATATTACAATAACTCATAGACATACATGTCTATGCGTAAAGCATGCACATGGGTGGCGCCAAACCACGGGATATGGAGACAAACGAAAAGAGACAGAAATAAAAACGAACAATTTGATTATATCACTCAATACAATACCGTTTGAGAGAAAAACACAGCAGGAGAAGCTTGGACCTGATAATCAGCTACATATAAATACCAATAAGAGGTAAAACGAAAGTAAAAAGCGCTGTATTAATGTTGAATTATAGCATGTTATGTCACTGTATAGCTTGAGTACATTTCCTAGTAAGGTACCGCTGCGTTAAAAATGGGCATTATTCAGTTAAAGTGATGTTTTCGGACTTAAATTAGTGCTAATCATTAGCGGAAGTAGCTGTGTAGACACCGTTACTTCACAATAAGAGCATTTATTCCTATGGGGAGCCTAAGTCTCCTCCCCAAACCGAAAAAATAATGAATGGAAGTCAATGGAGAGATAAGTTATTTTCTGGTCCGCTTTGTCTTACGTTCTGAATCACACATATGTTGTACTTCGATTTAAATGATAACTAACGATGTACGTTTCGACTGTGTTTGTTTAGTGATTTGGGATTTATTTGATTGTAAAAATTTGCATTTGAAATGCCTGCAAATCAGAAATCAGAAGTCGCATATATGACGTAATTTTGCAAACGGGAGTTAGCACTAGCTATAGCACGTAAAACACTCACCTAGAGCTTCTCCTCCATGCTGGCTCTCACTCCACCGACTGTTTTACCCCCGACATAGCTGCTACTTTCCCCATGATCAGATTCATAGAGGTTTTCTCCGTGTTTAATACGAATTCCTTCGTCGTGGAGGCTACGGCCATCACTCTCCTTCTTCTTCTGCAGTTGTAGTCCGCTAAACGTTTTTACACAAAACCTAAAGTAACTTTTGCCTCTGGTCGAAAATCAGCATTTTCTTTGCATAAAAATTTGTTTTTAAAATTCACTGACATCAAATGTTCGATCCACGCCGCATTTCAAACTGGATCAGAAAATAACTTTAATCGCTCCATTGACTCTCATTCAATACTTTTGGCATTTGGGGACTGTTGAATTAAATAATTATCATAACGAATTCAATGCATGTTCAAGCAGAGACAAAATGGAGCCAATTTCCAGTTTAACATTTATTTTGAACAGATTAACAAATTGCAGTTTTACAGAGGAAGTTGCCCCCGTCATTCCCCTGTGGTCCAGATTTAAAGAAATCTGACAATTAAATGATCTTCATTTCACAGCTTTATAGAAAACCGGGCCTCTAGGCGTTTCTACTCCCTCCAATCAGAACATTTCCATACAGTGTCTTAGCCATTATTGGCTGTCAGAAAATTATACAGTCATATGGGTGAGACGTCTTTTCTTAAAAGCTCATTCTGAGTTTTATGGTTTTATGGCAACACACTAAATCTACAGACATCCTGTTTTTTCAGCTTGCAATAAAACTCACCCCAGAGTTTTATGACTTAAAAGCTTACCCCCATAAACAATAGTGACAGACATATATTTTACAACCATGCAAACTATATAAACAGACTTTTACCTTCTGAATAATAAAAGTTTAAACCCTATGCAGAATAACACCACAGGACCCATGGACCGAAAGTAGAAGGGCGTGACTAAGGCTCCCTATTGTTTAGATTGATGAATTTATAGTTTGTCTGCTGAGTGTTTATATTTTGGAAGAGGGTAAATCATGACATTTAATTACTAAGTCTATATTACATTTGATTTTTTTATATTTAACACAGCTGCTTATATCCAAATATTAAGTTTATTCATATATTTTGGTTATTTCTATCTGACCTTGCATTTGTTCTTGCTTTTCATATGAGATCACACCTCCTCGTCTCCCTCCTCACATTTATATCACCCAAAGCTGTATCAGCAGCTTTGTGGAAATAATAAAGAACAGAAGAAATATAGCAGCCTTTTCTCCACCACATCTTCCCATTAAGAGGATGCTCAGGCTTGTCCAACATTATTAAGAAACAGTCAGCTATACATACAGAAAACGTTAACCAGTTAGTTTTCCTTAGCAACTGGCTAAAAAATAAAAAAAATCTATTGATCTCACATTTATTTCACAACAATAGAGCTATTTGAGTGATTTGTCCCTTTACACCACTAATTGTTGTTTTTTCTAGTCATATTTAAGAATGTTAATTATTCAGGATTAATTCACTGCTACCCTTTAATTAATAATCTAAAATAAAATTAATCGTTTGGCAACCCTAACCATCATAGTCATAGCCCCCCCGGAGAAAATTCCACCAGCCGCTACTGCACTGCAACAATGACTAACATTATGTTTTAACACCACTGCAGGTCATAACACTCTTCTCCACAGCTGCCTCTGGGGATGTGCTTGAGAATGACACTGTTGGAGGTCTGTGGGGCCCTCTGGTTGGAAAAACTTGTCTTTTGAGCACGTCTTAGTGATGTGGAAGCCGTCGATTGAACCTGCCAGTAAACCCTGATGATAGATGCCGTGGACAGCATGACAAAGCTGCCCTAAGCTCTCTCTGCAGACTAACCTGTATGATCTTATCCTCATCAACCAGAAAATGTGAAAATATCTCTGTATTCAGCTCATCCAGCAACACTTCCTGTTTGTTCTAATTAATCTTAAAGAAGTCATTTATACACCGATAAATAACTGCACAATAACTTATCCTAATGCTAATTCAACGTAAGCTTCTTTAAAAACACTAACTAAACAATTTTTAATAAAATGACTTAATGATATTTAACATTTTTTTAGAAATACATTTATTCACAACCATTGAACACCCAAATAAAAATTGTGACAAAAACATGAATAAATAAAAAGAAAATAGTCCATCCATCCAGTCCCTGCTCTCCTCTCCACAATCTCCCTTTGCTGCTCCTTGTCTTAAACAAGAAATCAAACGAACGCAGTTTACAAAAAAGAGCAACACAACAGCCTTTACGAAATGTATATTTATTAAAGTGATCAGTCATAAATTATGTTGTTTGCACTGTTGCAAATGTACATACATACATGCACATACAGTAGTTTAATTTTTTGCTCTTAATTTGTTTCTTATCCGGCAAGGGATTAATTTCTCTTGCAGATTCCTCTTCTCCTGAATTCTCCTCATTAGACAGAAAATAAATATGAGAGAAACGTGACAACTTTATTGATTTAAGAATGCAGAACTGTAGCTTTCACAGCAGAACAACAGATTACAGGTTCTGTGTTGTATGAGGCTCAATAAGAGTCCTCTAGCATAAGATGTGTAACTGGATTTAATCTTCAACCTCCAAACCACCGTGCCCCGATTTTCACTCGGTAAAGAGGTAATAATTTCTCATAAGAGGAGTCGACTTTTTACTTTATTTGCCAAAGCCTAAATTGGCTGTTTAAAAATTGAGAAACCATTACACTACCATACAAGCTCGTTTGCGAGCGATGGTTTACAAAAAATATTAAAATACATGTCTAAGCCAACAACAAACGGCAAACAACACAACCGCCCTAAGTTTTTTATTTTTGAACCGCCAGATTTTAATATACTTACATCTAGAACTGTGCTCCTCTCCCGCTTTGCCTGCCGCTTCGTCCGCCATGTTGCTGGAAGAAAATTCTTCCGTTGAGCCCGCAATGAATCTTGGGATATGTAAACCAGCGAAGGATACACCACAACAGTCCTTCAAATCGGGGAAAAGTCGGTAGGATTCGTCGGCCGCATTTGAAGCAGTCTTCAAATTTGGACAGGCCTAGTCACGGCGCTGTGACATAACGGCCCGACAAATCCGGCCTTCGAAGGATCCAGCCGCTGGATTTGGACACAGCCATAGGCTCTAAATTCCAAAATTAGGAAACAACTAGTTTCCTAAAATTCCATTTTACCTGATGGCCCATTATACCTGATATCACCATTTAAAAAAAAAAATTATGTTTATATATGTGTGTGTGTGTGTGTGTATATATATATATATATATATATATATATATATATATATATATATATATATATATATATATACAGATAGCAACCTGACATTGAAAACATATTGATCTGAATCATCAGAATGGTTGATATTGAAATTTTGATGCTAAATAGATGTTGAATCACCCTTGCCAAACTGATGACTCCTGACAGTGACTGCAGTGATATTTAAATAATGTTGAAATATAGTTTTCCCCATGATTAATGGCACGTTGATATTTGGTTTACTGGGTGACGATCGAAAAGTCATTGATTTTGATTTGACCAGGAAATTTATAGTTGACTGGGAAAAATGATCACAAATTCATTCTGACAGTGTGTGAATAGATACGTTGTGAAATTAGCAGTTGACCAAATGACAGTGGTTCAGAGGTCACCAGTTTTTATAGTTTACATGTCCTATCATATTATGCGACCCTTCCATACCCTTTGCAAAACTATATTCAGCTCATATCAGATTTTATTAATGGCATTCATGATTTTTACAAAGTAGCACAACATTTTGCTTATAAGTAATCAGTGAAAGCTAGTGTAAGCTAGCAATGCTTTGTTCACGGCTTAACTAATACAGTCAACGCTTTTGTCAAACCACTTATAAATACAATGTCCGACTGAAAATTAAACCTTCTCCTACATAAACAATATTTTAACATTAAAAGGTCCAATTCATTTACTACAGTAAAATAGTCTACAACAAGCTTTGTGTCCAAAATCCTCCATAATGTGCAGCTGAAACCCCTGAAAATTCTTTCAATTTTCTTCTTATTCTTTCCATTTCTCAAACTTTTCGTAACTCCCACACAATGAAGAAAAATAAATGGGCTAGGTTAAAATAGTCTAATAATTACCTACATGACTACAATTGCTAAAAGTAGCTTATTCTCATTTTCATTCTGAAAGTAAAATCCCAGGTATTATAAACAATAGATGTTCACACCCTAAAATTACAAATAACCGAGCAGTGCAGCATTTAAAAATAATACCTTCTAAAAAATAATCGCAGTCACTGAAAGAAATCTGAACATATTAAAACAGCTGCACTAAATATTAGATCTCTATCAGGGAAGTCTTCCCTAATCAATTATTACATTGTTACACATGATATACAGTACATGCTCTGTTTCTCTCAGAAACTTGGCTAGATTAAAATACAGAGCAAACTGTACTAATAGAGACTTACCCAACTGATTATCACTTCATTAGTGAGACCAGGAAAAACAAAAGAGGTGGTAGTCTTAGTGCAATCTTTCACAAATCACTAAACTTCAAAAAGGTATCACTAGGTGAGTTCAGCACCTTTGAATATTTAGTCACTGAAACAAATGAACCAAACAAAGTCCTATTTGTAAACATATATAGACCACCAAAACCCAAACTTTTTTAACGACTTCAATGACCTTTGCACTGCAATATGTCTAGACTTTGACCAGATAGTAATTGTGGGAGATTTCAACATCCATATTGACAAACCCCAGATAGCAGAACAAAAGCAATAACTGATGCTCTCCATAACTTTGACCTAACTCAACACATTAATGAGCCAATGCACAACCGAGGACACACTCTGGACCTACTTATTAGCAAAGAGTTAAATATCTCTAACATTGCCGTAACTGATATCGCATTATCTGACCACTTCTGCATCTCATTTGAAAGCATCATCCTAGCCAACATATCTAATCAGAGTAAGACCACTGTTAAAAAATGCTTCCTTAAAGAAAACTGAGATGAAAACTTTAAACTGATTTACACTCATCCAAATCTCCAGCATCCATCAACAGACATTCAGTAAAAAAACTGACAGATGATTTTCTATCTAAAATCTTAGACATGATGGATAAAATTGTGCTATTTAAGTTTAAAACTATCTCTAGTAAAAAGGAGTCTCTGTGAAGAAGCGATCACTTGGTATGTGATGAAAAAAGGAAGTGCTGGTGAGCCGAGAGAAAATGGCGGAAAACAGTTTCAATATGTGATATATAAAGAGAAGTTGAACAAATATCAATTAACCTTGAAGGATGCAAGTAAATCATTCTTTTCTGAGATTATTCACAGAAACAACAATAATTCAAGGACATTATTTGCCACAGAGGAGAGATTAACTACTCCTCCAGTGGCAGTAGCCCCTGAACTAAGCTCCACCAGGGCCTGTAATGAATTTGCTAGCTTCTTTACTGAAAAGATCTTGAACATCAGAAGGTCAATCAGTACATCAGGCTCAACCCCAATACCAACTATGAGCCCAATTAACACCCATGCAAAGAAAATGACGAATTTCCAAACAATAAATCAATTGAGCTTTGATTAATTTATTAAGAAATTAGGCAGGTTTTTTTAAAAAGGTCCTCCTAGTCATCAGCAATAGTTACTCATCCCTCTTATCAGGTGTTTTCCCCCAAGCCTTAAAAACAGCAGTAATCAAACCAATACTAAAGAAGAACCTAGGCAGCACGTTAATGCAAAACTATAGACAAATCTCTAATCTCCCATTTATATGTAAAATCACTGAAAAAGCTTTTTTTCCAGCAGCTAAACAGCCTACTAACAATAAACAACCACTTTGATATTTATCAGTCTGGTTTTCCTAGGCACCACAGCACCGAGACAGCCCTCGTCAAAGTTTTCATTGACATCCGTATAAATACTGATCGTGATTAATCCATAGTACTGGTACTATTGGACCTTAGTGCGGCATTTGACACTGTTGATCATGATATATTACTGGAACGTCTATAGAGCTGGGTCGTATTCTCTGGTACGGCACTCCATTGGTAGAAATCCTACCTTAAGAATATTAACTTCTATGTGTCAATTAGCCAATTCTCATAACAAAACACAGAAATCACATGCGGGGTCCCCCAGGGCTCCATCCTAGGGGCCCTCCTTTTTAGCATCTACATGCTCCCACTAAACCAGATTATAACCACCAATACTATTAACTACCACAACTATGTCGATGACACCCAGCTTTATGTCTCAGTGTCACCAGGTTATGTTGAACCCATCCAAAACCTTAATAAATGCATTGAACAAATTAACTGCATGTCCCATAATTTCCTCCAACTGATCAAAAACAAAACCAAAGTACTTCTCTTTGGACCCAAAAAAGATAAACTAAATATCAGTAATCATCTTAAACTGGTCCAACTAGAAACTACCAACCAGGCCAGAAATCTAGGTGTAATAATGAACTGAGACCTGATCCTCCAGGGTCACATAAAAGCAAAAACAAGGTCAGCCTTCTATCACCTGAGGAACACTTCTAAGGATTAAAGGACTGATGACACAAGGAGACCTAGAAAAACTAATCCATGTATTTAGCTCTAGCTGCCTTGATTACTGTAACAGTATCTTCACAGGTCTACCTAAAAAATCAATCAGACAACTGGAGCTGATCCAGAATGCTGCTGCTCGTGTTCTCACTAGAACCAAGAAAATAGAGCACATCACCCCACTTCTAAAATCCTTAAATTGGCTCCCTGTAGCTCAGAGAATAGACTTCAAAGGACTTTTATTAGTCTATGAATCTTTGAATGGGTTAGCACCAGAGTACATTAGAGATTTGCTATCACGTTACAAGCCACCCAGATCACTCAAATCCTCCAGCTCTAGTTTACTGACCGTCCCTAGAACCAGAACCAAGCATGGGGAAGCAGCTTTCAGTTTCTATGCTTCTCACATCTGGAACAAAACTACCGGGAGAATGCAAAGCTGCAGAGACACTGAACTCTTTTAAGTCTAAAATTTAAACTTACCTATTTAGAATCGCCTATGAGTAACTGATCCTATTATTGCTATTTACTTGTTGTTTATTTTTAAATTCTAATTATTGTCTTGAGTATTGTCCCGTTGTAAATGCTTTCCAGTATTTTAATCTTTAAAGTGATTTATGCTTTCTTTTCTGTGTTCTAATTTTAATCATGTAAAGCACCTTGAATTGCCTTGTGTTGAAAGTGTGCTATAAAAATAAAATTGCCTTGCCTTGCCTATGTGATTTCTCATAACATAAAGTGTATGTTTTTTGTTATATGTTTCAGATGTCCTCACAGAGAAGCCAGGCACCGCCATGAATGACTTTGCCTTATTTGGTCAGCAAGACAAAATTGGCTCCGTTATGCACCAGACCCGGCAGGAGGAGTTCGACGTGGCGAAATCGCAAATAAAAGATAAATTAAATGAAATAACTTGTTTATTTCTATGTTTCTTAAGGATGTTTACTAGTTTTACTAAATAAAAAATGACTTCATGTTATCAGGACATCCTGCTGTAGATAAAGCAGGATGGTTTAATTGCTCTGGTATTATTGAAATATAAGTGAAAACACATTGATTTATGATTATGTTACAATTTCCACACTGTTTCAATATTCAAGTTAATTGAAATACAATTGTAATTCGAGTGGTCTATAGTTAATAAATAAAAATAGTTTCAATATTAATTGTGTGTGCAAACTGATGTTAAATCCACATTGAACTCTGACGTTGATTCAATGATTTAACGTTGACAATCCAATGTGGATTCAAAGATTCAATGCCCGTCTGCTATACCGTTATGTTTACAGTTATAGGCTAACCTACTAGAAATTACAGTAATTTACAATTTAAAGTGTTGTATATGAATGATTAAATGCCTTTTGTGTGTAGCTATCTGATCAATATTTATGAAAAGTTCATGGTTTAAAATGTGCATTGAGCATGCGGAAACATAGACTACATCTCCTAGCATATATACGTTTTAAAAAGACCATATATTATTATTGGGTCTATCGGAAATTAACAGGATAAAGGAAGACGATGGAAAAGTAGACAACGGGAATTTTCCGACCGACATCGATCTACTTCACAGCCACATCTCTGCTGTTTATAACAAATGAAACCGTTTGAAAACAGGTTGAAAATTGATCAAGTTAGAGTTATTTGAGTAGTACATACTAGGGCTGGGACTTGAGCCAAAAAAACATATTTGAATTTAATTGTTTTATTGATATCAAAATTCGAATATATTCAAAAATGTATTCAGATTTTGACCAATAATTGCCTGTTATATCTCCCTGGGTATATACAAAAAAACGTTATAGCGGCTATTGTTTTGTCCACCAGAAGGCAGTGAATGCATGTAATCAATGTTTTAGAAGAAACACTGTTAACTGTCAATAACTGTCCTTTTATTTAGATCAGATGCCATCTCACATTAGAACAGACAGTAGTAAACCACAAAATTAACAGTTAATACTGACACATTGTTTGCGATCTACAACCATGAACACGAACAAGGCACTTTGGGTTGTAAATTGATTTCTGATGCAGACTTCCAACATGTAGAACACAAACAAACATAGCCTGCGCTGAATAAAGAAAATCGCTATCCGGGTGTGGTAGATTAGCTGAGGTTGTTTGCCAGAAATATAAGGGCATTCACATTTTCTGGGTCAAGTGAAGAGCGCTGCTTTGTAATGATGTTCCCTGCAGTGGAAAAAACCCGTTCGGCCCTCACGGACGTCCCGCATATTGCTAGGTAGCAGCGAGCCAGCCGAGCAAGGTAGGGGTACTTCCCACTTCTCTCCTTCCACCAGGACAGCGGGTTGCTGTCAGACGGGGGTGGGGGCTCTCTGTCGTACTCAATCATCTCTCTTTGGAGAAAATCTTCATTTGGCGCGACCGTTAAAAATTAAATTGTATGCATATTCTTAATGTGTTGGGGCAGCGCTTTTAAAAAACCCTTATATTTCCGTCATAGGCTATGTTAACGACTGACTTATGAAATATACTCGACACATTTATATTAAAACGTTAAGACCATTATTTACAATAATGATTATTAGCCTACCTCCTGGTGAGTTTTTGGGAATACACATCGCCAAAGAGGTCCCCCATTGCGCTCAGAGCATTGTTTTCATTCGTTGCCCAGGTTGCTGTGGTTCTGTAGTCGTGTCGTTTTCATCTTGGCCTAACGCTGTCTCGTCTGCGAGTTCAACCATCTCCCTCAGGACCTTATCTCTCACTGCCTGCTGCTGCTCTTGGTTCAGATGAACCAGCCGGTGAAAGCGTGGGTCGAGGTAGCTGGCTGCCTTCAGTAGCATGAATGCATCTCTGTCAGGACCATATCTTGCCTTAAGATCAATAGACATGATTTTTTTCATCCCTTTAAGTCCTGCCGGGTCATCGGTGGTGGAGGTGAGTTGTGACAGAAGCACGTACTGCAGTGGAAGGACAGCTGATGCCGTTGGGTAGTGGTCTGTTGATAGCGCCTCGGTGGCTACTTTGAACAGCTTCAGCACGTCTTTTACCTGCGAGACAAACAATTAGCTAAAGTTAGCTTATCTTGGTAGTTAGCCTCGACATGTTATCATTAAGTACACAACTTAGCTAATATTATCAGACATAAAATAATTTGCCAACGCTACTGACCTTTTCCATTAGGCTCCACTCCACGCTGCTGAGCTCCAGGCGGCTGAGTTTCTTTTCCATTACCACCGCGGCAACAGGTGCTTGCTGGGCTGCAGCCCGACATATCATGTCGTAAGTGCTGTTCCAGCGGGTAGGGCAGTCGTTGATAAGCCTGGTCGGTTTGAGACCAAGTAGCTTCTGCTTGGCTTCCAAGAGGTAGCTATCTGTAGGGGAGTGCTTGAAATGTTGAGCGGCAGCCTTCAGACGACTGACTGGTGTTGCACCCGAACGCTCTGCAAGTCCTTTCCTAGCTGCTAAATTAATCGTGTGAGCCATGCATGGTATATCCGTGATCTCCAAGTACCTTTCCACGGCGTTGACATAGTTGGGCTCGTTGTCTGTGGTGATGGCAAGCACAGACTCCCGCTCTAGGTTGAACTCTCGGAGGATAGACTCGATGCATGTGGAGACATGCTGCGCTGAATGAGCAGTTTGAAGCTCAGATGTGTCTAGGACTATACTCTTCATCTCCCACTCCTTGTTAATAAAATGAGCTGTGACTGTAACATATGACTCGGTTGCTAAAGAAGTCCACCCATCTGAAGTATGCGCGATCTTCTCTCCTTGCAGCATTGCCCTTATCCCACTTTTGGTTGTGTCATACAGCTTCATGACATTGCTGGTCAGGGTCTTGCGGCACGGTATCTTGAATCTTGTCTCGAGCTCGTGCACAAAAGCAGCAAACCCTCTGCCTTCTACCAGGTTAAAAGGCTTCAGATCTAGGCAAATGGCCCGTGTCAGCAGATCCGATGCTCTTTTTTGACGGGCATAGGGAAGGCCCCATGTAACAGCGGGAGGTAGCATGTGGTCAATTCTGGCCTGTTTAGCCGCTGATCCCTCCCCCTCCTCATCCAGCTTGCCCTCATGCATTGTTAGCAGGTGGACCCTCAGGTTGCTCGTTGTGGCGTGATATTTAAATCCGGTCTTACATATTTTACATATTGCCTTCTCTCTGCTGATAACTTTACCCTGTTTCCTAGGGAATCCAAAATATCGCCACACATCACTTCTCAAATTGCTGGGAGTGTATATTTCCAATTCTTCTTTGGGTGTCGTCTCTAGCTCAGCCATTGTTTCAACAAAGGTGCTAACTACTGGGCGCGCTGACGTCACGTTGCTATAGGAATGCGAACCAGGCAAACCAATGCCTCATAATCTGAAGCGAAAAATCAATGTTTGCAAGCTAATACACACAAAAATCATGCATGTATAATGTTCGAATATTAAGGTATGTCTAATATTCGTTCGAATGTCATTATTTTAGTTAATATTCGAATTATATTCGAATATCGAATTTCGTTTTCCCAGCCTTAGTACATACATTGACAGCAATGTTACGAAAGGGAGCAGGTGACTGAAGTAAGATGGCCGCTGTGTCGCTACGTCGCTGACCATTGCCGAACAGCATGGTTAAGCCATCTAGTAAAGCTTCAGCTCATCTTCAGGTACCTGAGGACAGCCGAAGAGAGGAGGAGCCCCTGACTGCAGATCGGGGCGGGGCGCAACGTGGGTGGAGTCAAACGTTTAACCTCTCCCACTGAATCCGCTGGTGAATGAGCGCAGCGCCGTTGTGACAGAGAGAGAAGTAGCTGACAGAATGGAGGTAGCATAGGCGTCATTTTAACCGGGGACGCCGGGGACATGTCCCCAGCAAAATTTGTGATTGGCAGCTGTGTCCCCCCCCACTTTCAAAAAGGCCTGCAGATGAGGATGTTTTTTTTTTTTTTTATACCAGCGCAGATCTAATACCTACGTCTGCTCCTAACAGATAGTCTATTAATATGCTTTTTGAATGTTGCATCTAATTATTTATAATTTAGCTTTAAATAAAAAATAAAACAGTTATAAATATAGATTAATGTGTAACATTTCGGAAAAAAAAGCACTCGCGGCATGCTGGGTAATCGGCCACCGCTTCATACTGAAGCAGCTGTCAGCAATTACAATAAGCAGGAGATGTGTGCCCTACTACCAGCGTGCCTTTCAAATGACTCCCTAACCTTCCAGTTTCTGAACCCCTGAGAAATAAAGGTTTGTTCAGTTTTTTTTGCCATTGTTGAGATGTTGCTTTTGAAAGCAGTTGTGCAGAAGAAGCACAAAACTCCTTTTATTTCAGGACTGTAATGGAGCCAGAGGAAGATTCTGAACCAGCTCTCTTGGAAGTGAAGAGTGCGGTTGGGCAGAGTTTGTGGCTCAACTAGATGTGCAGGTGGTTGGTATGGGGAACTTGGACCCTCAGCTGAATCGCTCTTCTGGTTTTCATGTGCAGGGTTATCCTGCTGCTCCGCATCCGTAGCTGATGGCTCGATCTGTAATGTAATCAATTGTCATTTATTTCTCTACATAGTTCTCAGTATGTTTTAATTGCACACAAATTACTCTAATTGGTCTACTATTGCCATTATTTTTTCATCCACAACTTTCTTTCCTGTTTGTATTTGTAGTAGTAATTGTTGTGTTGTAGATCCATCTGTTGGTGCAATCAAATGTTTTCCACATTTTCTTCACAAGTTTAACCGATCCAAAGCCCATGCAGATGGATAAAACTTGCATATGCTTTTTTTTTTTTTTCTTGAACCCTCACCTGCTGAACCGGATCTGAGCTTGCTTCAACACACTCCACTTCTTCAGCCAGTGATTGTGCTTGCTGTAAGAGTATACCAAAGTTGGTTTTATATTTAGTGCAAGGTTATCAGTTTTTCTGTTATGTGAATCTCACCTCTGCATTCTCAGCTGCCTGTTCGAGCATATCTTTGTTTTTCTCTGTCACATGCTGTTCCTGATAGAAAATGGGTAATAAAACAAACATTGTGCGATTTGATTTGTTTCTTTTTTGTTAATGCAGCATAGATTTTGACTTAATTATCTTTGGGGGTTTTTTTGTGGAAAAGTATAGATTCTTAAGGTGTCCATTTGTTGACTTCCAAAAAAGGACACATTCCTGAAACACTCAAGTTGTTATTTGAAAAATACTTGACTTTAACATATTTAAAGTGTGCCTGCCCTATGTGATTAAAAATGTAAACCTCATAGGCTAAGTCAAAAAGTAAAATTACTGTTCTCTGGAAATGACTATTTTAAAAATTACCCTGAAACACTAATTGGTCAGTCATATGGGCCAAGTCTTTTTTTCTTTTTCTTGTCTAATGAAACAAAACGCAATAAAAATGTGGATGTTTGGCACCTGAAAACCCTATGCTACTTATGCTTATGGTGCACTCTTACATCACATGTGACTCTAGGGGGCGCTGATTCCTACTGAACAAACGTGCTGCTACTTTGTAATGCCATTAAAATCTGATTTTTAGGTTAACATTGTTTGTCCTTCAGTCACTTTTGCACCTAAAACCTGAATTGAGACTTATTTACACACTTTCACCCCAATTTTTTTTCCCTCTAATACTTTTGAGTTATGGAGGGGTCATTTAACATAAGGCCATTTGCTGTCGGGACCTTGTAGGAATTTAACAGCGCCACTCAGTGACAGGTGAAGTCTCCTAAAAACATGATGAAAACCCAGACATTTTATCAATCTATGAAATCCTCCCAGATCCTCATGGAAGCCACGAGAAGCAAACATGTCTCAGGAAGAGGTTTGTTCACCTGGCATAGCTGTCTGGTTTGTAACTGTTATTGCTGCTAGCTAACTGTTAGCAGCCGAGAAGAGAAAAAGTCGTTGTCCTGTTTTATCTATGTCAGTTTGAAAAATAACACTGGATATCTTTATTTTTTTAAGGGCTGCATTTACAGCACATTTTTTCTTGCCGAAAAACCATCGGTTATCGGTTGCGTTTTTTCTTTTCGACATGGTGGGAGACCAGCTTCAGCTTAACTGTTTTTTTTTTTTTTTTAAATCAATGAATCCGGTGTAGTGCGAAAATCTGTTCCCCTGAAATATTCTGTTCCCCCGTTAGGTTTAGGCACTGGTTCCCGAAGAGCAGGGTTGGGAAAATGGTCAGTTTATGGTTAGGTAATGCTCATCCAATGTTAGGGTTAGAAAATGACTGAAGGTTAGGTAATTGTTCTCGAATGTTAAGATTAGTAAGAAATCAACCGGTCAGTCAATCAGAAACGACAAAAGGTTAGGGAAAACATACCCCTGTAACACCAGGGGGAACAGAATATTTCAGGGGAACAGATTCTCGCACAACACCTGTAGTTCACGGACAGCTTAGCTGTGGGAGTGTGGAGTTGACCAGAGAGTGGAGCCTGATATAAGCGGTAAGATGAATATATTTCTCTGAAAATCTGATCGCATATTGGACTATATCCACCACAAATAATACAACAAGCATCTTTTGTGTTAGGTTTGCTGTCATATGGTTATTAATGATTCTTCCTAGTCTACAGCCTAATGGTGGGTTTTAATGTCATTAAAAGAAAATCATCTGACTTTCAGCTTTATGGAATAATTGAATGATTTTTACCAACAGTCAATACACTATGGTGCATACTGTAGTGAAACGTCAAACTGAAGAATACTCAAATATGCATAGCATAGGCTATTTAAAAATTGTCCCCGGCAATATTTAAACTCCACTCAAGTGTAATTATTTTGTCCCCCCCCCAATTCTAAAAACAAACTGAAGCCAATGGGAGGTAGGCAAGGTTTTTCATTCTGTCTGAACGATACCAAGCAGTTGTGGTGAAAATGATATACAACTGGACTTAAAAACTCCTTTTCCGAGTTTTATGCCATAGGGGAAAATTATATAAACCTGGACATAAAAACTTATTTTCTGAGTTTTATGTTATAACCGAAAATTATACAAACCTGGACTTAAAAACAAATTTTCTTAATTTTATGTTATAGGTGAAAACGATATAAACCTGGACTTAAAAACTCCCTTTCCAAGTTTTATGCCATAGGTGAAAATGATATAAACGTTTTGAAAACACCGAGGAAGCATCAGCGTCTTTGCGTCACACGCTTACGTTCTTTCCCTCAAGCTCGGTGGCAACAGCGGCAGAAGAGTAGAGACTGTTAGATTCTCCTCGGCACAGACGCACTCCGATCCACTGCTGGTTCCTCGTTCGTCAGGACTTCTCTCCTCCCTCATGTGCCAGGGGATGGAGGGATGATCAAAACCGACTCCTCACCGCAACATCTGCCTTCTCTTTTTTCTCCTTTTCCTCCTCTAACTCTGCCTGTTCTCCTGTCGCTCGATCTCCGCGCTCCGTATCCGTCCCTGGAGCTGTGGCCAGGATGCGGACTCCGCTGCTCGGCCGAGCTGCGGTGTTTGCGGCCCTGTTGGCCCTCAGCACCTGCCTGACAGGTAAGAAAGAGTCGCCGGGTAACACCGGTCCTGCTGGGTGATATATCCTGGGAGCTTTCGGGCTGCTGTAGATTAATGAGGTCAGGGTGTCCGCACGCTGATATGACTCCATCTTATTCAGGTACTATCTTCAGTCTAAACTAGACTACGCTGTAGCTGCTGTCGCTGTTCCTGTTCAACAGGAATTAGCCTTTACTGTGCTCAATTTGTGTATGTTTATGGCGAAACTGTGAGAAAATATTGCAGTTATTTTAATCAAATCTAATAACAAATAGTTATCTCTTTTAGTGTGGCAGTGAGTTGTTCCTCACTCAAATCCAGCAAAGAAGCACAATAAGTGATCTTCACTTGTTCTTTACGTTCATTCAGTTGATTAATAGAGCAGTTTGTGGCCTATTAAACAGATGGTGACTTAATTATATTATTTGTAACCTGCCTTTGATTCGTTGTTTCTTTTGGAGAAAAGAATTGGGGTTTTGAAAATATTTACCTTTTAGTTTAAATTACACTGGGGAGGAAGGAGATCTGTGATGCTGCTCAGGGACATTTAATGTAGTGATGCCTCCAAGAAGCTGTGGAAAGATCACGGGATGAAATGATTAGTGTAAGAAAGGGGAAATGTCAAAAACAAACAGTATGAGGACAGCCTGTAGCATGTCTGAAGTTGAGAACAGAGAGGTGGTGTTACAGTAGAAGGTGTTTTTTATTTCTACCACATCATCAGTGGATGATTCCTTTTTAATAATGGAGACAAATAAAACTCATAAAAATTGTGAAATGAGTCTATGAGAGACATGTTGGCATGTAACCATATCAGCTGTGAAGCTTTTGGGCCTCTGAGTACGTGATGTCACCAGTGTTGCCACGTTGGCCGTCTCTCCTTGTGACGTGAGTTGTTGCATGTACTGGAAGACTGGATGACAGAATTCCCATTAGGAAGGAGAAGTGAAGCAAAGTGGTCTAGGGAATGGCCAGGAGGAGATGATTCATGGTGTGTTACCAGACCTGCTGGTAGGTGTGTGGGGCTCGGTTATCACGGAGGAGGTGTAACCTTCATCTGGCTGCTCTCTGGAACACATTCCTGCTGTCATCTGAAGAGCTTCAGTGTGACGTCACCAAGTCTCTGGAATGGACTAGAGGCTTTTCCTTTCACCGTGGGGGTGGGCTTTTGTCAAGCTGGTTTTAATGAGACTCAAATAGTCCTTCAGCTAATGATCAGTTTAATGGTTGACTGTTCTAAATATGATGTATACATCCTGGTGGTCTTTAGAATTGTGTATGATATAGAGCAGTGGTCCTCAGCCTTTTTTTTTCTCCACGGACCCATTTAATGCCAGACTGTATTCACACTGATCAATGAATAAATGCCGCAAAATAAAAAATGGCATAAAGATCTGGGTTATTTTAAAATATGATAATTGTGACTCTAATATATGCTCTTAACTTATTAGAAGTGCCCCTGTATCATCACGCCAACAACATGAGTAACATCTTGTCTGGCCCCTAATTCTCTCTGGTCGCTATGGTAACATTTAAACTTGCCTTTAAAATACGATTTACCTCAGAAACAAGTATAAAGTACCTCAATGTTGAATCAGAGGCATTTTAATTGTAACAAGATTGTCCTGTCTGGGACAGCTTTAAAGGTTTCTGTGCCTCATTAGAAAGCAGTTGGCCATATATTAAGCAGAGCTGAGGCTCAGTCCATGAAAATAAATTTGCATCGTAAATCCATATTTTCAGTATGACTCCTGGTATGTCTGCTAAATGTAGCTTTCTTTTTTTTGTAAGTTTCTTCATTGGTCCTTTTCCTTTTCGCAAAGAAACTTTTCAGAGACCTTGTTTTAGTCGGTTTGCCAGCTTGTGGGTTTGTTTGTAGCGGTGGCCTATCAGATGACAGTCAAGCGTCCTGACATGCGTCAAGAGTGAGTTGTAGCCCGATATAATTGAGAGAATCCAGCCATTTTCTAACGATAAAGCATTGTTTAGACTTGGATAATAAATAAAGCAGAAATACCAGTACCTGGCCGTGGATTAGGGACCTCTGATCTAGAGGTGGGTGATATGGACTTAAAATTTTATGACAATATTTTGTACTATGTGTCTTTTTTTAGGTAACCAGTAGAACTGGGCGGTATGCAGAAAATTTACAGATACCGAAATGTGTGACTGGTACATTTTGCCCGTGCCAGTAAATTCTGTATTTTAAAAAGATGACAAGATGTGTTTTAGTTTAGCGATGCTCCTGCCCCTTTAAGAAATGAGCGGTGCCTTGAGTCGCGTGACTACGCACAGTCATGTGACATCCAGAGGGAATTGCAGCAACTGTGTAGCCTTATTTAGCAAGTGTTTAGTCTAATCTATGGGCTTTTTTTCAGAAAAATGCGACTAGCAACAAATAAAGTGACTATTTATGGCGTTATTGGATACTCAGACTCTAAAGTGGAGCACGTATGTTTGCTACTGCAGCAACCGAGCTGCAGCCGAACCAGAGCGTTTCTAGCCCAACAGCTCCACCCACCCATGTCCTGCTCAGGCGGAGCAGGGGTCTCATTTATAAAGCTTGCTTACGCGCAAAACGGGGTCTGAAAACTACATAAGCAACTTTGTATGAAAAGTTTGGGATTTATAGAGAAAAACATGGCGGAAAAATGTGTGCAATTTTAAGCACACTAAGGAGCTTACTTAAGGACACGGAGGGCACTGCAGGACAGATGCCAAAATTGTGAATTTAAGCCACATTTTCAAACTTGTAGAGCATTGCACACACAGATGAATACAACCAACACACAAACTTCTCCCCTGCCCCGATATTGGAAATGAGAATAAAAATGAGGATTTGATTAAAAATACGTTGCATTTAATAATTATGTTTATATGTTGGGCTTCAGATTTTATAGCAATTGCACGTATTGGTGCATGTGTGAAGAACGAATAATCTGCAGCGTCCCAGCATAATTCTGCTGAATGGATGCGCTGGCACTAATTTAATATTCTTTTTTTTTTTATGTCAGGCACGCTGCTGCATCAACGCTGTGTCACCTACAGCTCTTCCATTTATTTTTATGACCCCAAAACAATATTTTGCTTGAAGCACACATTTTTTCCAGTCTTTAAACATCTCTTACTGCTTCAATTTAAGGTCTATTGTGATTTAGTACTACTTGTTTTCATTTGCTTTGATTCCAGTCTGACTGTCAATATAAAAGAAAATCATAGCCTATAATTGAAACTTTATATTTGAAGTTCTTGTTTCATCTCGTGCTGCTGCTTTTATTTTATTTTTTTATGTTTTTATTTTTTACTCTTGTCTACTAACACATTTTTTGTAACTATATTTTGGTCTGTTTATGTGAAGCCTTTGGCTCAGTAAAGCTCTACATAGATCAACATTGATTTATTTATTGATATAATACAGTTTTCTCTGCCTTCACATACCTGCAGCTGTGTCTTTCTCAGCCTCTTGGTTGCCATGGTTACCCATGAAACGCCCGATATTATCCGTCTTAAATCGGTGCAGAATATTCACAAGACACTTTGCACTGACCGTTTATGGCAGAAAGTGGGTGTGTAGGAGGCGGGATATGACCCAAAAACAGCTGAGCACATTTTTACGAAGGGTCTGATTTATAAAGTGGAAATTGCGTGCAGCTGTGCGTACTCCAGGTTTGATTGATCAGAAACATACTAGGCGTAAGAAAGAAAAAAAAGCTGCTGAGCTTAAGTATGGTTTTAGTGAGGATTGTATGCAAAGTTTTATAATTGAGATCCCTGATATTTACCCTGCTGAGTTGTTGTGTCGCCTGTTCCCACTTGTGCTCTGATGTAAAATATTTTCTGTCTAGAATAAATGACTGCACACTAAAGTCACTGATTTCACTCAGTGTGATCACTTCTGGGTTTAAACTGGACTCTTAAGAAATACAGAAAGGTGTGGGAATCAAACACTGAATTAAAAGGCTGTTTGAAGCCGTTAAATTGCAAGAAGCCATCAAATTTTTTTTTTCTGTTGGCAAGAAGCCATCATATTTTAAAGAAGATTATGTAAATATGGCCACTGCCGGGCATTGAATACGAAAAGGACGGTGAGGGTGGGTTGGGGGGGTTATGTCTTCATTGTTATCGAGGTGAACTGCTCAGTATATCATGATATTAATTTTAGATCACATCGCCCAGCCCTAGTAACCGTAATGCTGTGACTGCATTGCACAAAAAAGCAGCCTTACTGAAGCATATTTTATACTTCTATGTTTTGATGGGGACGGATTGACGCAGCGCCATTATCCGTCGACACAATGACTCTCCCTCGCCTCTGTAAGGACGGATGGAGTCGAGCCCCATTTTCTAACTACGTCTCCGTCAACAGAGGTTCTATGCCTGTGATTGGTCAGCTAATTAACAGCCCGAGATCGCTGCACCAGAACGGTGCTCTATAGTCGCTGTAATCAGTAGTTAGCGCAGTGTTTGGGCACTGCATGCTTAATATTGAAAGAATAATGTATCTTATATGGTCTTTTGGCGAACAAAAAAGGCCGCTGTGTTTGGGTATATGTATTTTATGAGCTGCACTTTCAGTAAAAAGCTTTACAGCTTAATCAAAACTTATTTTTGTCATCCGTTTCTCCTTGGGCGGGGATGGCCACAACCTTAAGAAAAAAACTGAAATGAACCCAAAACGACTTTGCAACGGTAGGCAGACCTGCCATGAAAATTTAGCAAGCGATTATAATTGATTATAATCGATTATTAAAATAGTTGACAAGTATTTTAGTCATTGATTAGTTGCTCTAACCCCTTAAGCCCTAGGGTCCCCTAATTTTTAAACAGGCCTTAAACACTCACACTACAGAAAAAATAGTAATAATGCACATCAAATTAAACAGCGCACAAAGCACTACAAGGCTTTCAAAACTGTTTTTAAAAACAACAATCACAACACTGATGCCGCGTAAATAAATATTTGCAAACATTATTGTATTCTAATCAGATTTTTTTTTGCTGCAATAAATGAGGGACCACCGTTTTTAATTAATTCAGATAATATTGATTTGTTGTTGCAGTCTGTGTGACTTTGTTCAGGTCTAATAAAATAGATTGCAGTGAACTGTACAATTCTCTTGTGTTTTTTTTTTTTGTTCTTAATGAATAGGTGAAAGTCATAGCCAAATATAATTATTAATAAAATCGATTGATCGTAAAAATAATCGACAGATTAATTGATTATCAAAATAATTGTTACTTTCAGCCCTAGTGAACTTTGTGAGCGTGTGATCTGTGCATAAGTATGCAATGAGTAACATAACCCCTTTGATTTGGATCTGTTCCTGCTGGATTATATTTAGTTTGGTCACAAAATCTGGACTATCACCATTGAGCGGTGTCCTGATATGAGCTGACCCACCCTGATCTACATCTGCAACATGCTCCTGGCTTTACAGGTAACAGTGCTATCAGATCAAATGACACCTGAGCTGTGGTCTAATATTCCACCAGAGTTGGTAAAATCACTTGGGAGTAGGAAGCTATCTGGACCAGCCACACAGGCCTGTGGTGGAACAAATAAACATGAAGACACAACTAGGGCTGCAGCGATTCGTCGGGTTACTCCTTTTAGTCGATTCAAAAAATTGCTCGGGGCAAAAGTCTGCCTCGAAGCCTCGTTAAATTCCCATAACACGCACTATAGCGCAGAGATCTGATTGTTCCACACGGACCGTTGTTTTGGACGAACCTGTGCGAAGCACAAAAGTAGAGTGTGATAGTTTGAATTTAGTTGGCGCGATTGCGGAGAATAAAGATGCCCATAAACGGCAGAAAATGTGTAAAGTTTGGGATCAATGCATTCTAAAAAAAGAAGACAAAAAAGTGCAGTGTATATACTGCAAAGTAGACTTGGTGCACCACCGCAGTACGAGCTCAATGATCCATCATCGGAAAACATCCACATGATTTTCCCCCTAGCGTCGCTGAAACAAGGAAATGTAACCTAAAGCCTGTATACATTGATGTTCGCTAATTTTAGTACTGTATTTGTAGCTATGTAATGATGCAGTTTGACTAGATATGATGTTTCACGTTCGATTTTCACGTTCAATTACAAGAGAGCCTCGTCCAAACGTAGTTGGGTATCTCACAAAACGGAGATATTTTTCTACGGTTTGGCCTGTAATCCACACGTAAACGCTGATTTTTGGCACAAAAAACAAATCTTTTAAAAAACTCTAGCCAAAGTGGAGAATGGCTTTTTCTCTGTTTTCAGTATTTGCGTGTGGATGGATGAGAACAGTAACGCCACTATCTGTGACAGAAAATGCTCCAACATTTAAAACCAACAGACTCAATGCTGCGCTGCTACCAAAGTAAGAAAAAAAATACTTTCTCACTGTCTCCTGACACAGAGACTCCTGTGTGTTTTAGAATTATTAATGAGTGACCATTAGGAGCGGCGTATCCAGGAGGTTAATAAAGAGCGGCTAATAGGGCCCAGGGTGGGTTTAGGACTGTGGCAGCAAAATAAAAGCAGAGATGTTCTTCTATTGGGGACCCAATCTGAGCCGGTCACATTTTACTGTTTTCAACTGTTAAAAAGACATTTAAAGTGGTTCGTTTTTGCTAAGGTTTATGTGATAATGTTCTGCTTGCTTTTCAAACAATTTAAGTGATTGGCGAAAAATAAAAATCACTAAAGCATTGCAACTTTTCACAAAAAAAGTAGATGGACTGTTTAGATTATTAACTTATATTATTGCAGATGACTGTTATTTTGTCAAATAAATAAATACTGTAAATGGGCTTAGTTTTGGAGCCAAGTGTTGGAGTTGGAGTGCTCCAAAATGCTTGATCATTTTACTGCCAAAGACTTATGCATGATTTGTTTTTGTTGTTTAAAAACGGTTTAGAAAAATCTGATTAATTGAATCAATAAAGCGCTAGATTAATCGATTATAAAAAGAATCGATAGCTGCAGCCCTAACCCAACGATGAAGTGAGTTACCTGCAAGTACCTGCGGTAATCCAGGTGAACCTGCAGTTTATTCAGAACAAAACGCAGGAGTTGAAGACATATGTAAAACATTTAGTTGAATAAAGAGAATCAGCACCTCTGATATTTGTGGAAACATGGGTTCAAGACTGCCCCTAACTCTTTGTATGAAATAGAGGGTTTCTCAATTAACCAAGCTGATGGAAAGAAAGCTAATAAAAGACCTGTGAGGGAGGAGTCTGTGCATATACGCACTAAAAAAGATGAGAAAGGTCTGTCATTTTCATCATTGGTAAATTTCAACTTTGAGTTTGGGATCAGTGTCATGCTAGACGATCCAGCCATGTTTCACCTTCAATGCCCTCATAATGGAAGGAGGTCTTTGCTCAATATTTCACAATACATGACCCCATTAAATCTTTCCTTGATGCACATCAGTCATCTTGTCTCCTTTGCAGAAAAACAACCCCAAAGGCATCCTCACCATTCTCAAGATTATGTGTATCCCATGATGTGAGATTTTTCTTGGAGCCCCAGGCTGAGGGAGATTGTCAATGATCTTGTATTTATTCAATTTTCTATTAATTGCTCCAATAGCTGATCTCTTCTCACCAAGCTGCTTACCTATTGTAGATTGGCTCATTTTGTGCAGGTGTACAATCTTCTTCCTTGTCTCTTCGTTAGCTGTCTGGTATTGACCAATGTGAGATTGGAGTCTGAATGTTTGAAGGTGTGGACAGTTGTCTTTTATACTAATGATGATTTTAAACAGGTGGCATTAATAAGGGTAACCAGTTGAATTTAGAAGAGCTTCTTAAAGAAGTAACAGGTTGGTGAGGGCCAAAATTCTTGCTTGTAGGTGATAAATACTTCTTTTCTGCACCATTATATAAATCAACTATTTAAAAATCATACAATGTGATTTCCAGGATTTCTTTACATTCTATCTCACAGCTGAAGAATACCTATGATGAAAATTAAAAACCTCTCATCTTTTTAATTCGGACGATTTGCAAAATCCTTGGCTGCCAAATACTTTTTGCCCTACTGTATGTAATTGTCGTCTCGTGTATCAGAACCTACATGTAACTACGCATTTTTGTAGCGTTAGCAAACCCAGCAGCATTTGGTTAATATCACAGCTCTTAATGTGGAAAGCAGCAGGGTTAGCTGCTAGGAAACCAGTCTAACTCTAGTCAGCAAAGATGTCCTCGTTTTTGTTCGGTCTCTATGGTAACCAGCTGGCTGATGGGTAAAAGTCTTCTTCGCTACTTTCATTAGTGGACCAGTTTTAAATTGGACATTCCCCACTGCATAAGGATGAATGTTTTCCAGCAGACATGCTGGAATGTTGCTGGGATGTCCAGGTTCATTCAGACACATTCCTATGAAGATGGTCATAAATATACCTGTCTCTCACTTATCCCTGTGCTATGTGTATTTTTCCACACAGATAGATGTACTCAAAGCTTTTGTTTTTGTTAATTCGGATCATTTTAGCTTAATAAAACTAATAAAACTCAGACACCCTCCATAAGAAGGGTGAGGTGCAAAGGATCATGTTAAAAAAAATGGTTGCACACAGATTGCTGTATCGAAGCGTTTTCATGGAAAGTTTGAGAAAACTGTGTTAGAAATAAGAGCATAGAGACAGGGAGAGGATTTTGCAGTAAAGGACATTCAAGAGTTTGAGGGAGAATCAAAAGGTGTCCTCTGCTGCAGGATTCCGAGCCACCATAGACATAGCTGTCTACTGACTATACCTGTTCCATTCTACTGTTCCATTCTACTGTTAAAGCCCTTCCTGAAACAGTGACAACATTGGATATGTCTTGCCTGGGTTGAGGAGAAAATTAACTGGAGTTTTGCTCAGTGGTCTGAAGTCCTGTCGGACATGAAAGTAAACTTTTAATTTAATTCTTTTATTCATGCTGGTAATAAATAACCATACACTAATTTTCTTACATTTTTTTTGCTAAATTTACTTTGAAATTCTGGGTTGATTAACCTCTCCTTTCCATGAAGTCTGTTATGTCACCATATATTTATACCACTCCACGAGCATAGAAGTAAATCTGTACCATAATTCAAATTAGAACATATTGGCAATTGCCAATTTGTATCATAAATAAAATGAATATATCATTTAAAATGCTTTTTCATTTTCTTATTTAACAGATCTCATTCTGTTACTAAATGAAAAAAAAATGAAGAAACGGACAAGCCGTTTTTTTTTCTAAAAAGTTATGTTGGTTATATTATTTTATCTTGTTGCTAACAGCAACACCAGTTAACACAAAAATGCATCTGCACAACGGGAAGTTTTAGAGCGAGGATTGATGTCACTTCTTTGCGCCACGTCGGATGCCAACTATGTTTGACTTATAGTACACTTTTGGGGGGGGGGCATAAAAACAAAAAAAGCAATGTCCTTTTCTTCATCGTTTTTATTAAGTGACAGAATGAGCCATTGTGAAGAAGAAAATAAAACATCAATTTGGTCGATTTCTTATTACTTTTTTTTGCCAAAAATTCAGTTGTCGTTAAATTGGACATTTCAAATTTTATTTTTTAAACAATTTTGCTAGTGTTCTTTGAAAATTCAATCTTAAATGTCTTTTTCTTGATCATTTTCAGTGTTTTACTTTCTTTAATATAGAAACTACCCTCATATCAGTTCCTTTTGTTATTTCTGTGTCTCTTCTCTGTCTTCTCAAAGCCCCAGACAGTCGTGGCAGATGGCCGCTCGTACTGAGCCAGTTTCTGCTGCCAGTTTCTTCCTGTTAAAGGGGAGTTTTACCTCTCCACTGTCGCTACATGCTTGTTCAGTATGAGGGATTACTGAGTAATTGCTGTGGTTGGAGTCTGAGGTGTTTAGGGCACAACCTCATGTCACCGACTCAAATAGGTTTGTGCTGATACTGATACCCGTATCGGAAATACTCGCCGATACTGCATAAAAAGAAGGTATCCGTATCGGTGAGTACTTCTGTCTAAACACAATCTGATACCATGCAATTTATTATTCCTGCCCAAGTGCACTACATACTGACTCAGTGATAAAATGTTACTGGTTGTTTCATGTTGCTAGAATGTAAGTCCTAATGCCTATTATGTACGACTGAAGTTTCCAGAGGTAAATTTAACAGCAGCAAGCTCATAAAGCTTTTGGCTCAGCATCATGTGAAAGAGCAAGTGGAGTTTGTTTTCTTTAAAGGATATGAGCAGCAACCAACACAGTCAGATCAGTACTCGGCATCGAGAGATGCATAAAGCCCAATATCAAAATTGGTATCGGACAGAGAAAAGTAGTATTGGAACGTCTCTAGAGTCAACGCAATCTGCTGGGATTCCTTAAATAGAAAGTTTTTTTTAACTGATTGGAATCTTTCTATAATTATATACAAACTTATATCCAACTTTACCACTGAGCCACTGACTGTGGCTCAGTGGTAAAGTTGGCTTGCAATCGGAGGGTCGTAGGTTCGATTCCAGCTTCCTCCAGTCACATGTCGATGTGCCCCTGGGCAAGGCACTTAACCCCTAAAACATTGTCCTACCGAGCCATGTTGGCTGTCGGTGTATGAATGTGAGTGTGAATGGGTGAATGTGGCTTCAATGCAAAGCGCTTTGGGTGGTCAGTAAGACTAGAAAAGCGCTATATAAGTGCAGTCCATTTACCATAAGTTCAGTCCATTTACTTTTCTTGTAAAGTGCCCTGAGATGACATCGAGTGTGAATTGGTGCTACATAAATAAACTGAACTGAATTGAATTTAGTAACAGAATGATAAATGTTAAAGAAGAAAAAGCTGTTTAGATGTTTTATGCATTTATGCATTTTATTTATGAGTCAACTTTGGTAGTTGCATTGTGAAAATGAAAAAGCATTTCAGCTAAAGCATTTTAATTTGAATTATGAGACAGATTTGCTTCCATACAGAAGGTTTGTCCAGGTTACTCTGCACTGCACGTTGTTTGCAACAGAAGATGGAAGTCATTTAAATGAGCTGCCATAGACATGACAGTGAGTCAAATCACATGCAGAGTAAGAACAAAAACAAAATCCAGAGGAGATGTCTCTCACAGCTGACCTCAAAATAGACCCAAGCTCACTTCAGTTCTGGCTGGAGATGACGACACAAATACCTGCTGATCAGTACCCCAGCGTTTGGTGGAGGAGTTTCTAAGCTCTGTAGCGTGTTTTTACTTGTATCACATTAGTTCTGATTCTGATCTCTGTTCTCACACGTTATCTTTTTTTGCTCGACAGCTATTAACTGTTAATTCTTTACTGAAAATGCATCCTGAGAGCTGGTCTTCCCCTCAAACAAACAGGATATATGTGGCTCAGAGAAAATGCCGACCAGCTGGGAGTATTATCTCTTTCCTCTGCTCGGCGGCATTCTGTGGTGAAGCTTTACATAGATTAGTGGTTCCAGTTTAAGTCTCTGTCAGAAAGCCGTGGAGTCTATGCTGATGTTTCAGAGTTTGACATTGGCTCACTTTCTGCAGCAAAACATGCAGCAACTCTAAAGTGCTTTTTACTTCAGTTTGAGCTGTATGTTTGAGATTTTGTTTAGAGAAGCAGCTAAATGACAGTTGTTTCTGGTCGCCTGTCTTTTCATGTGCTTGAGACAAACCATCCATGACTTGTCTATTCTTACAGTGAGTCACCTCCCTCTGATGATGTCACTGCCCCCCTGTTGCCATGGCAGTTGTCATGACGACCCGTGTCCAGGTTTCCAGCAGAGATGGGAGTGACGCTAATGAGGAAGCTAAAGGGGTTAATATTGATAGCACGCTGTTAATTATGTTGGCTGCAGCATGGAGAGCGCCAATGTGCAGGTGAATAGGTGTGTTCAGCGCTGGGTGTGCTGCAGAATAAACATTAGTTCTAATAGGTTTTTGGTTCTTGCCTGAACATTTAACATATTTCTAGTGTGGCGGGGCGACACTTCAGCATCTGTGTGGACCTGTTCACATGGCAACGTATGGAACATGGTTGGTTTAGGTTTACAAATCTTTTGTATGCACACTTTTTTCAAATCCAAGCAGAATTCTGTCACCGACCCTAAAGTTAAACTGATCGCATTAATATATCAAACTTAATACTACGGATGGACAGTATGGCAAAATAAATAAAATCTTCATTTGATAAAAATGTCCTTATTTACAAAAAAAAAAACATAGCTCTTCTAAAAACAGAACAAATAACTGCATTTAAGATGAATTACATTTTTTATTCTTGTGTATATGCAATCTTTCCAAACTGTGTCAATTACAATTGATTTTTAATACATGAGATTTAAAAAAATGAGTTAAACTTGGGAATGCTATTTACCTAAAGGAGAACAACAGTGACACCTGAATAAAGGCAATGAAGAATCTCTCTTACATGGAATCCTATAAAATCTATTTTTGTTTGGTTTAATGTTACTAAAATTGTTTTTCCTTGTTTTTGTTTCTGAATCATATTTTAAAAAGTTATAACGATCTTTTAAAGAAACAGCAACATATCATATGGGTAAAATCTACTAATCTAACAATCTTTACCCAAACTCTTAAAATACCATTAGTATTAGGTTTATTTGTCGATATAACTCTCAAGAATCGATTCAGTTCTAGTTTTCAAGGGTTGGAATTGATAATCACAATCCAATTCAGTCTGATCTAGTTCGATATTGAAATGAGTCGGTGCTATTAAAAGTGTTAGTTTAACTGTAATCTGAATTATATGACTGTAATTCAATGATTTAACCCTGGGTTGGTAACAGTTCACGGGGGGGAAACTGCATTAACCCTTTTAGACACAAGACTTGGCCGTCTGGATTTTTCCTTCCTGTTTTAGCTGTAAACAGGGCAAACTATTCTAAAAAAAAAATCGATTTTTGGACTTGAATTGATTTAATTTATATTGGAATCGATTCAGAATGGATCTTCCAATTATTATTTTTTCAACATGGCACTATTGTTGAGGAACTTGAACTTAGTCTATGGTTGGATCATTTGTTTTAAATACAGTATTTTCATATTGTTATGAACTACCTGATGGGCAGTAATTGAAATATGGAACCATAAATAAACTGAAGTTGTTTTTCCTACAGAAAATAAAGAATTTATGATTTGTCATTGTCTTCATTACATCCAATCATTTAGCTATACAAATCTGTCCTACTATATATCAGATCTGGACATTTATTTTATATATGATTGAAATCTATCCTTAAAAATATATAAATAAAGGACCATAATAAGGTCTAATATAAATTCCTGTTCACATTCAGTCCAGTTTGTGATGTTTTAGAAAATAAAACATAAGTAGTTATAAAATAATTTGTAATTTATTTAAAATGGAAATAATAGGTCTGACTGGGTGCCGTGAGTGTGACAATTTCAGCATTTTTCTGTTGTTACTACAATACAAACTACAAACAATTTGAAACTGGAACACCTAAGACATTTAAGCCTTCATAAAAATTCTAACCTGTACTGTGTCTTCCTCCTCAGGGTCTCCTTTATGTCCCAGCAGTCTAGACTGCGCCCGAGCTGGACGCCACTTCTGCCGGCCAGGGACCTCCCATTGTGGGCCCTGCCTGCACCCTTTGGTAGAAAACAATCATGGCCACTGTGTCAACAGGGGGAGGCATATTCATCACTCTGCTCAGCCGACTAAAGGTAGGTAATGAGACAACTGGTGGCTACCAGTCAAACGTGACTTCAGACTATTTAGCTGAACGTTCTGGCTTTAATTAACTTGAAGTTAAATGTAACTAAGAGGAATCCCAGTCCGTTGTTGTGCGTCCTCTGTCTTTATTGGCAGGTTGAAAAATCTTTTTCAGTGTTTACCATTAACGCTGAATCAGATTGAGGTCCAGACTGAACATGCTGATGTCTGTGAGAAGCGTTATTCGCCTGAAAATGTTGTCCTCATCTTTACCCTGACATGCAGCCTTGGATCACGAATCACTGAGGAGATGTGATTTAAACATTCATCTTTCTCTATTTCTTTGGACCCAAAGTCACATTTGCTGCATCATCTTAGTGATTGATCATTTCATACCTTTCCTTCCATCACCTCCAATCCGTCACTATTTTATTTTATTAGCTTATTGGTGTCTTTATTTTCCCTCCTAATGGTAATTTAACATTTTCTGGATTGAAATCATGTTTGTTCTGTCCTTTTGGTGTTTTTTATTGATTTCTGGCTTATACTGTTTTAGTTTATATGTCTTTCGTCTGAGAGTTGTCAGCCCTGTTTTTGTACTGCTGTAGCCATTGTTTTTAACAGATGCTTTTAAATGAGTGTGTTTGTACTTTGTGGTCTAGCTACCTAACTAAGCATGGTTTATCCTTGAGGACATAAAATTTTTAGCAGTGAACACATTTAAACAGACTGAGATTTTCGAGCAACTTAGGTGTGTAACAGTACGCCACTGACATTAATACAGTCAAGTTTCCAGTCTTCTTATGGAGAGCCTAAATCATGCCTTTCTACATCTGGTCCATGGGTCCCCTGCTGTCAAACAAAATGAGTCAATGGAGCGATAAAAGTTATTTTCTGATCAAATTTGAAATATACCATGGACTGAACATATGAAGTACATGAATTTTATAGACACCTTTGGATGCAGAGAAAATGAGGATTTTTAACCAGCATAAAAACTTACTTTAGGTTTTGTGTGAAAACAAATAGAGGACTACAACCAAAGATGAGGAAGAAAAATGGCTGCAAGTTTACCCGGCTTTGCCTCCTTCCACGACGAAGGAGGGAGCATTAAACATGGATAAAACCATTATGAATCGGGCCATGGGGAAAGTGGCAGCTATATTGGGGGAGAAATTGTTGGTTGAGTGAGAGCCAGCATGCAGACAAGCTCTACAAGGTGTCGGTGAGTAGTTTAAGTACTAGCTAGTGCTAGCAAGAAGTCGTGAAAGAGTTACTTCTATTTCTCAGTGCTTGCGGGTTAACGTCACTGTTCTAAAACCAATCTTTGGAGTCCCTCTCAAGATGCTATTGTTTTGACGGTTTTACAAGCTCAACAGTTTTCCTGGCACTGTATTACTTCATCATGCCCAACCAAACACAATAACCCTGGTTCAAGCAGTTATTACTTACTAATCTAGTAGCAACATGGCTAGTTCAGCATCCGTAATACATCCTGCTGTAGAGCTCACCAGTGAGGAAAGGCCAGGCCAATGTTGACTCTTGTCTTGCTATATCACTTTCTCTTTTAATTTTCTAACTTCTTCTGATGTGTCTTCTTTGGTTTCTTTGGTGGTTCTGCCATGGCTCAAGTCTCAAAACCGCAGGTTTAGTAGCATGTGTTTGCTAGCAGGTGACCTACTGCCGTAATGTGAAACTCCGTCAGTACTTCCGGGAGACGTCCTGGGAGAGAAAAGTAGTATATTGGTGTTTTAAGCAGCAGAATCCTCTCATGAAGTGACGACTCTAAAGATGAATATATGTTACAGAAACACATGTTTTTAAGGTATAAAAGTCGTGGAACGGTCGTTAATAAAACATTTTTACATGTAGTTGTAGATTTAGTTGTAGATTAAAACTGCTAACTGTAAAAACATAATTTAGTTAAAGTAAGAATGTTAGACTTTTTCATTTTGTTCTAATGAAGATTTAAAATAAACAGTTGTTATTTAACATTGCTGAATGGAACAAAAGAGAGAAACAACTATTATTTTAAGGTGAAAGTAGTTTCCTCTACTTTCACTCATGTTGTCTTTGCTGTAGAAACGGTAAACCATGACCATGTGACAAGTGTGGCAAGCCTAGTTATCCTATAACTGTTAAACTCCATACAGGATATTGTGTTTCAAGAAAAACACAACCCTTTAGCTAGAGTGCTACACTCCCACTGTACAGTTTGCACTTCTCAATCCTTTATCTTTTACAGAAGCAAGACTTTACATTTCCCAGGTAAATGTGTTGAGAATTACTCTCCCGCTATCTACAAATTTCTTCTTTTGTTTAAAGTCAATATTTTGATATCCAAAGTAAAGTTTTTACAAAATGTTATACCACATTTTATATGAACTATACTCCAATTGTGCTCAGGCATTTGTACTATTACTGTAAAAAACACAAAAAAAAAACCCTCTAAATATCTCTAATGAAGCCCAGAATGTCTAAAAGATGCTGTAAAAATGTAACTGGATATCCAGAGTTAATATTATTACCAATTGAAAGTAACTCCAGATCCTAGTAGCTGGAATGTTTGTTTGTTTTGTTTGTTTTACATATCCTCTTCTTTGAATGACTTGTTAGATATCCAATTTGAAAAGGATAAAAATGTTTAAATAAATTATTTTAGTTTATGCTTTAAGGCAGGGGTGTCAGACTAATTTCCATCGTGGGCCAAATCAAAGTCATGAATGCAAGTACTTTTTAAAGTTTGACAGTAATTTAAGATTAAATAATACAGATCATCATTTCACAAAGATTTGATATAGGACTATTCAAATACATGGTTCTAGTTACATGGTTCTCTAGAGTTTAGAGAGCCACATAAATAGGTGCGGTGGGCCGGATTGGGCTACCAGGCCTGGATTTTGACAGGTGTGCTTTAAGAGAAAATACAGTTTGATGCAGCAATACTTAGTTTGACTGATCATAAACGTAAAAAACTCAGGTGACAAGCAATGCTATTTTATGTTGTCAGTCAGATTTTTTTAAATCCACCTTTAAACTCATGATTCAGCTCTTTTATGCAGTAGCACTTTTACATATATTTTTCAGTTAACCAGACACATGGAGCTTTATCCAGCATTCACTGTTGTTTAAAACAATGCTGATAATAATAGTAGTACTATTGTTGGAGGAAAATGTATGATTACACAAAAGTTTCAAGGAAAACTAGCACCAGTGTATCTATTCCAGGTCAGAATAAGTTTTAAAATTTTCTGGCAAAAAACCGTGAGCTTAGAGTGAGTATACGTTTTTGTTAAAACTGTTCAGATAATGGGCGAGACGGGATACATTTGGTGTTTATTTGTTTTTTGGTTTTTTGTGTTGTGCATCATTAGAATGTAACATCCAGTAGTAGTAATCAGACGGGAGGGACTGGAAGATGGAGGTCACTTGAGTGTGTCTGTAATCTTCTACTGGCCAGCAGAAGGCTGCTGTTGTGTGACAGTAGGATTGTTTTGGCTATGAGTAACTGTAAATAATTGCGTTGGGCAAATATTAATAAAATTAGTTATTTAGTTTAAAATGACCAAGTTGGGGCACTTCTCTCCTTCCAGTCGGCCCTTGGGTCCCCTGGTCGAAAAAATAATGAATGGAAGTCAATGGAGCGATAAGCTATTTTCTGGTCCGCTTTGTCTTACGTCTTAAATCACACATATGTTGTACCTCAGTTTAAATGATAACTAATGATGTACGTTTCGACTGTGTTTGTCAAGTTATTTGGGATATATTTGATTGTAAAAATTCGAAATTAAAATGCCTACAAATCAGAAGTCAGAAGTCGGATATGTGACATCATGCAGCTAATGCGAGCTAGCACTAGCTATAGGACGTAAAACACTCACCTAGCGTTTGTATAGCTTCTCTTCCATGCTGGCTCTCACTCCACCGACTGCTCTGACATAGCTGCTACTTTCCACATGGTCACATTTATAGAGGTTTTCTCCGTGTTTAATGCTCTTTCTTCGTCCTGGAGGCTACAACCCTCTCTCTCCTTCTTCTTCTGCAGTTGTAGTCAGCTAAATGTTTTTACACAAAACCTAAAGTAACTTTTGCCACCGGTCGATATCAGCGTTTTCTCTGCATCAAAATTAGTCTTTAAACTTAACGGACATCATATGTTCGACCCACAGAACATTTCAAACAGGAACAGAAAATAACTTGTATCGCTCCATCGACTCTCATTCATTTTTTTGGGCAGTAGGACACCCATGGACCAGAAGGAGAAGGGCGTGACTTAGGCTCCCCATAGTCCTTACAGCCTGAGGTCTGTCTCTGTGGTCCAGTTTCATGGCTGGCAGCCCAACACAGCATTATCAAATTCAAGAATATTTTCTTTAGCTCCTATATTTCTATATGTTGGAGACAAACAACGGTATGAATAATGAAACTGATGTGGTTCAAACATTTGCTCTAAAAAAGATGATTAATGTCATTGACCGTTTGCTATCACTCAGATTGTAAACAATAAGCTTTAGTATTGTTGGTTTTTTTCTTGTTGTTTTCACCAGAAACATTTCGGAACTTGCCTGAGGACTGGAACTGGAATTTAAAATTCCTGTGTAGTGGTGAGCCTGAAAGCCTAACTGATTTTTTTACACTAGCTACGGTCTTTTTATAGTAATACTTTAAACAGTGCTAAAGGTGTGTTACATGATAGTTGAAATTATTCTTTTAGAAAGTGTTTTTATGGAGTCTGGAGTTTTTTTCAGATTGATTGGAGAGAAGCGCAGAGTAATCCAGGTCGGTACTTTTTCATTTGCAACATTGGACACACAAAGGGAAAATGAATTTCTAAAGTATTTTTTTGTTTAAAAAAATTCTGAATAATTTACAGCTCAGGACTAATTTATACTATGCTACGGTTGATCAGTGGTGTCCTGTGGTACAGGCACTGAAAATGTACAGCCAATAATTTTGCTGTAATAACTCGTGATTTTTAATTGACGTTTCTGCTTTTTACTTAGATCCATATGCAGCTTTGTAAGAGAACATCTGCTTTGCTGTGTAGCACCAGTTTTCTGCAGCTTTTTGCCAGCTATGTCCTGCCTTTTCTTTTTTCTATCATTTACTCTCCTTCCTTGTTGCCATAGTGACACACTTCATTCAACAGGCAGCTTTACTTTTCACATCTGCTTCTCTCTCCTCAGTCACCTCCTCTTCCTCCTTGTTGCCATCCACCTACGCATAAACACCATCATCTGACTGCAGCGTGGAGCCTTCCACCCACTTCCCCTTAAAGTTGTTTCTAACGTCTTTCTGAACTGTAGGAACCATGCCTCACTTTGGAAACATTATGCTAAATGCTAAACAAAACCTCACACCTTAGCCCAAACACAAACCCTGAACCCCAGGACGATGTTTCAATGCATTAGCACCAGTCTGTGCTAATGCTATCGGTCCTGAGAATGTTGGTGATTTAAACGACAAGGTGCTTAAGCAACAACGTAAACACTGACACAAACACATCACTGTTACCACAGAGGCTTGAAATATCTTCAAACATATGAATTACATTGCATTTATAATTTTTTCAGATCCAAATATTAATTTGTTGTGGAAAATGGTAGTTTTACCAGATGTTAATATTATTCCTGTCGTATAAAAATAAGAATCTGAATTTTGAAATGAAAAAGAAAGCATTGATTTATATAATATTGACATCACCACGTCACACTTACTGTTGATGTTGTTTTTTTTGTTTTTCAGCTACTGACTAAGAAAACCCAAGTCATTTATTTATAGAAAGGGAAAATGTCACAGTTTTAAATGGCTTCTAGAGCTTCTCAAATCAGAAACCTGACATTGCATATTTTCTGTTTTTACAAAGTCATTTTCCTTTCACGTTTTCCCTCCGTCTTCTGTTCTACAACAACCCAGACTACAGCTTTAGACTTAGATTTTAAAGTTTGCCACATGAGGGCAGTGTTAGCTTCATAAAGCACCTTTCAAGAAAAGCCACCCTGGCAGAAATGGAGTTTCTAATTTTCAAATGTAGGGAGTTAGGAATTAGTTTCACACAGTGACACAGTTTGACTGTTTTCTTGTTCTTGTTTCTCTTTTTCTCCTTCTTGTGGCTCCTCCCTTTAGGGGGGGCCAAAGTTGATAATCTGCTTTTTTCTTTTATAAGCTTGAAACTTTGTATAGATGGGGAATTTAGCAAAAAACAAGAAGGCTAATTAAATTGTTTTTTTTTCTTACCATTTGAATATTCGAGATACCAAACAAAATTTTCAAACATTCAGTGTAACGAGGATATGCAGTTTACAATTAAAGAAAAATCTGAGATCACACCAAAAAGTTTTACTAATCTCCCATAAAAGATGATAAAGGGAACAAAGAGGACTAATATTTGGAAAATATTTAGCCAGTACTGAATTAATAGGATAACATATGTGTAAGATTTTAAAAGATACCTCTTAAACCTTATTTGATACTAAATGTTTTCTGGGCGGGAACTATCTTCTGGGCGACTGTGGCTCAGTGGTAGAGTAGTTGGCTTGCAATCGGAGGGTCGTAGGTTCGATTCCAGCTTCCTCCAGTCACATGTCGATGTGCCCCTGGGCAAGGCACTTAACTCCCAAATTCTACATTGTCCTACCGAGCCATGTTGGGTGTCGGTGTATGAATGCGAGTGTGATTGGGTGAATGCGGCTTCAATGTAAAGCGCTTTGAGTGGTCAGTAAGACTAGAAAAGCGCTATATAAGTCCAGTCCATTTATCTTATTTCCCAATCTATATTAGAAAACAGATTATTGCAAAAACAAAATTTAGGCAGTTCTTCTAATATTCCTTTGAATTATCTCTCTAATGTGTTATGAAGGGATCCAAGTTTTATATAAACAACTCTGGTTGCAAAGGACAATGCACATTAGATCTATCAGCAGAGGATAACAGCAATTTCAAGCCTGCTGGGATAGCATCGAATTTGAGGGGAAACGGGGATGTTATATTAAGAGATATATTCATCATATCTGAACACCTGTTCATCCCTGTTAAATGATAGTAAGGCCAATATCCAACCAATTTCTGAAAAATAACAATTTATGACTAAAGCATATTGGTTATTCAAGATATAACTATTATGAGGAGAAAAAAATATGTTTATAAACCAATGTCCAGCACAAAATGAGTTGCTTATGGAAGTTGGATACGTACTAGAAGTTGTTTTGTTTTGTATTTGCATCTTAATAAGAAGTCCAGGCCACCCAAAAGTTTAAATACATGTGTGGATACACAGTACCACGTGGGATTTGGGTTTCCCAGATATCTTTTGACCCAATTGAACATTGCATGTAAGTCCAAAACACTGAGGCCAGCTGAGCTTAATTTGAGCATCACTTTTTTTCTGATCAGCTGAGGCTTCTTTTTCCAAATAAAATCCAAAAGTATGTGAACTTTTTTGTGCATAGGCTGTTCAGGACATCAAGGGCTGAACCTGCATAGACAAGATGAGACAGACTGTCAGATTTAGCCTGCAGCAGAATTCAACTTGCATGGTTAAGTCTCTCTGTAACTATAATTAAATCTCTGCTGAAGAGAGATTATAATTAGGTTTTTACCAGTTCTCACATTTTGGTTTTTACCAGTTCTCACATTTTGGTATTTGAGCCATCAAAAAGTCATCAGTCATTCATTAGTCGGTGGTTTTAATCCATTCCTGCTTTCTTAAGCAGAAACTTCTGTACTAAATTTATTAAGATACCTACATTATCACTGTAAATAGACTCTTCAGTTATAAATTTGACAAGTCAAAGATCAAAAACCTAGATCAACTCAGATTAGGTCACCCCCCAGTAATCCCCCCTGATGAGAAAGTCTTCTCCTTGACTAAGAAGATAAATTGTGTCAATTAGAATAATTTGTTTTCTGTATTTATGTTTACATACATTTTAACCTATTTGCTGTGACTCTGATATGTTGTTTTCAATTTAGGCTCCAACCCCTTTTTATAACATTCCAGCTAGGTTTTTATTTTGGTTTGATGCCCAAAGATCATTACTGACCGCAGTTTAGCCCTCTTTAAAAACTTCCTGGATACACCACTGCACAGCAGGCTTGATGAGGCATTTTTAAGCATATTGAAACAATATTGAACCATTAACTGGCTTACCTTTAATACTGGGTAAGACACATTGAATTAAAACTCGCTCAACAGTTATATACGATTACCTTATATTTTCAAGGCTAGAGGAGATGCAGGTCGGTCAACAGGTCCAACAATTTAAAGTTTCTTTTCGGCAATATTAAAATCTGTCCATAATATCAGACTGTGTGACGTGTTTTCACAAACCCTGCATGAAATTTTCATTCCGACAGTTCACTCTGGGAATTTTTTCTAATGCAAAAAACCTATGTGAGCAAACTCAAGTTTGATGGTTTTCTGCCAAAAGTACAGGCCTCTGGGATGGAGGGTGGTGGGGGCACTAAGACACATGGCACAACGTTCATCAGGACCTTTGCTGCAAGTCTTCCTTGCTTCTCTCTCTACCCATTTCTGGTCTGATTTGCTGCAGACAAAGGCCAGTAGTGTCAGAAAACTTTTAAAAAGTGGCTGTTGCACAAGCAAGTGTGGACTGATTTAAAAAAAAAAAAAAAAAAAAATTTTTAAGAAAAACACAAAAACAAAAAAAATAGCATAAGGCCTCCTGTTCTGTGCTGAACTTTTACCCTAAGTTCTACTGTGTTTTAAAGTGCTAATTCATTTTTAAACTAGTTAGAAATATTAAAATGGCGGAGTCATCTTCCTATGGTAACAACTTCCTCACCATAAACTGCTGTTAGTCACTTTGTGAGCCAGTTAAATATAAAATTGTCAGGTCCCAGTCACTAATGTATTTCTTTGAGCCTGTGTGACTTTGGCCTTTGCCTTATTTCAGGTAACATGCGGACTTACCCTGAGCTAGACGAGGAGATCGACTTCTTGTCAGCCATCATCAGCGAGCAAAGAACTGAGTCCAGGATGCCAGGTATGTGAGGGTCTTCACTAGGGCCGGAGGATATAGAAAAAGAGCACGTCAATAAAGGAATAGTTGTATTGATCGATATCGATAATTATTGATAAATATCACAAAATGTAAAAAAATATATAGATTTTAAGTGCCTCCTTGGTTATTTTGTTATTCTTCAATTCACTACTTTTAACTAAGAATTTAATCAATAAATTCATTCTTCACTTCTTTTTATCATTGCTAATTTTGTAAGACAGAAAGAAATCAAGAGACTTGAATAACATCCGCAAATACAAAGTATTATTATTAACCATTATATTATACATATTTTTTGATTATGTTAGTAATTTAAATTAAATGCTTATCTTGATGCTTTTTAGTCTTTTAAACATTTTATGACAATTTATAATATTAATGGCTGAAACCTGTGGTTTAGTTTGTCGATAAAAATTATTCTAATTCACTTCTCTTCAGCTGTTGGCTAAAGCTAACCAGCTAGTTATCAGAGTGTAGACTGAGCCCAGAACACTGCAGCCCAGTCACGGAGAGCTGGAGCCAGTTTTGTTTTTAAACTGTTTTTCGCCTCTGAGGACTGGGGGCAGAAACGAGGGGACATTTTAAAAGCCACAGATGTTGTTAGCAGCGCGAGCCACGGATGTTGTTAGCAGCGCGAGCCACAGATGTTAGCAGCGAGAACCACAGATGTTAGCAGCGCGAGCCACGGATGTTTTTAGCAGCGCGAGCCACGGATGTTGTTAGCAGCGCGAGCCACGGATGTTGTTAGCAGCGCGAGCCACAGATGTTGTTAGCAGCGCGAGCCACAGATGTTGTTAGCAGCGCCCTGGGTAAATTTCCTGTGTCTCTCTGTAGCCTGTGGAGAAGAGTCCTGTTTAAAACAGCTGATCGTAGTTTTATATTTTTTGTTTATTAGTGCTACATTTAGTGTTGTAGTGCGTTGAGGATCGATTCAAAACGGGACGCAACCTTTACCTGACCCACTGAAACATTTATCCGTAACAACTTCCTCCGCTGCCCCCTTGTTGTGACATCTGGCCACGGCGAAGTTACAGCGATGGTTTGCTTAGAGACTATCAGAAAATTCTGTTTAGGCTCAAATAATTTCATCCTTTTTGTGGTTTGAAGGGAGAGAGTGATGCTGACAGAGCTGCGTGGGTCATTGTTAATGATTTGGAGTAAGTAGCCTAATGGGTTTTGTATTAAGCTAGCTGACCGGCTATAATGCAAAAATGAGAGGAAACGTTTTTTTTTCTATCAAACTTTTTTATTGACCCCTTTTTTTATTATCACACTACACGTCTATCTAACAATATATACTGCTATAGTATTATCGTCCAGCCCTAGTATTCACTTGCTTTTGTTTTGCACCTGAACATCTTTGCTGCCCTATTTTCACTAAGCTCGTCTCCCTTTGTCTCAGCCCCGCCCTTCCAGGACATTAAGTTAAAACAGCTCATCGAGCCGAGCTCCGTACACAGAGGGTCACCCACAGAGAATCCCACCAACCCAAGCGTCCCACTCGACACGACGAGTCCACCTTCCACCAGCAACCGCACCCCTGGTCTGCTCGGCGAGCCGCTCATCGTTGCCTCTCCCTCCAACGACCATGTGTTCATCAGTAAGTTTCTGTTCGAACTGTCTGAGAGCCAGAGGAAAGCACACAGGGAGGCATAAAGAATGAAAATCCCTTTTTAGAAGTTTCTCCTCTCATTAAATAATAATATGAATTTGGGATTTATTGTTCAGGCCTAATTATTTATGACCATTTCATCTGCTGTGGGCCAGAACGCTCCTCACGGAGTTGAACTACGGCCCACTGGGGACTCGAACTACAAGCGCCACTTGAGCCAAAGTTTTTAAATCAGGAAACATTCCTCCAATGATCAACGTTAGGCAAGCCTCCCTGAACAACGTTTTTTTCCTAATTGTTTTAGCAGGAGGAAGTGCTGCAGCATAAACTACCTCTTTATAACTGGTTAAGATCCATCAATCTGTCACTGCTGGTCTGTGTCTGCTACAGTCACAGATGCGCACCATAGCCTCCTTAACTCTTCAACCTGCTGTCAGTCCCCAGATAGCGAGATGCAATGAGTATGATGTCCAGGTCTGAGATGATACTCAGATGTTCTCATTGGAATCTGGTTTTGATTGATTCATTTAACTGAACTCTGCGTGTCTGCACCAAATGGTCACGGGTGGGAACGCTAAGTTGTTAAAATGACCAATGGCCTTGAGATTTAAACAAGCCAGTCCACCAGTCATATATAGAAACGATTTGGTTAATGCAACCACTGCATCTGACCTAAACATTTTCAACACAACTTTTCCATCTTATTAAACAGGAGGAGTCCTACTTTTAGTAAAGGGACGCACATCCGTTTTCTTGACGCAAAGATGAAGACATTCTAACAGCGTCATCAAGCACAACTAAAAGGTCTTAGATCAAAGATGCTCTTTGTAAAGTCTGCCTCCTCTGTAGTCTTGTGACTGAGCTGGTATATTACAGTGCATTGGTTCTGCCACACTGCATCGCTGTGTTCATTGCTATCCTCAGAGGGAAGGCTGCAGCACACAGATCATGTCTTCCTCTGACAATCCTAAACCTGTCCCTCATTCCCTTCCTCTCATCATCTGTTTCTATGTGTTCTCAGTTATGAGCAGCGTGTTCATTGCAGCAGGTTCGCTGGCCTTGATTGTCGCAGGAGTCTGTTGGGTCAGGTGAGACTCCTCTGCACCTCCGTTCCTAGTTTGCTGCAGGTCATCAGAAGATGCTGGTCAGCTCCAAGCGTGTTTCATCAGTGTTTGATTTCTCTTTTCTTTTGTTTCAGACTGCAGAAAGGTGTGCGTCTAACTCAGAAGGTGGATTATCCTGCATACGGCGTGGTCAAAGCCCAAACCTTTGGCAACTTTGTAAGTACAACTCATCAGGAAAACAAACACACAGAGAAAGATTTTTAATTATGCTCCATCGCCTTAGTATAACAGGCTATATCAGGCTAAAAAAAGACATTCAGTTCTCAGAGTTATGATGTTGTTCAGCTTATTTTAGTGTGATGTTTTAAATAAATTTGCATTTAAAAATGACAGCAAAAAAAAGTTTTAGTGACATGACAACGGTTAGCACATCAGTAGTCACTCTAGACATTTTTGTTGTCAGTCATTTTGACCGATGGGGTCAAAATGATTTTATTATTCATGATATTCAATCTCAACAAGAGGAACAGAGAACTATAGAATAAAAAAAACGAAATGAAACAAATGCATTTAAAATAGGAATGGTAAACCTGTTATGGACTGAATGTTCAGTCTCACAACTTCCTTCTCCTCATTAAACTGAAATGTGCAGCAGCTTGTGCATAATCAAATAGTGGGATTGCTGTAGAGGTTGTTGTCTTGAGGTTTCTTCTCATGGGGTTTTGTTCTGGTGGCCACACTGGAGACTGGCATTCAGCGCCGCTTCAGCCAAAGTTTTGAAATGAGCAAACACATTACCAATTGGAGTGATAACAAGTCAGAAAGACTTTCTGAACGAGCCGTTTCCTGACCCACAAGCCATCGCTTGAGCTCCCGGTGCTGAAGCGATGGTCTGAGATGATGCTTTCATGGACATTTTTTGGATTGATTTAGTTACCTGTACTCTTTGCGTAAAGTTAAAAAAGTGGTCAAAGGTGTGAATACTAATATCTCAAAATAACCGATGGCTGTAAGTTTTTTTCCATCACCTTTCTAAGAAAACTGTCAAATATGGAAAATATTCAGTTAACCCGACCCCGGGAGCACATGTAAACGTAGCCATCCCTTTTTTGCTATGCTGAGTTTCTTATTACAGTTATACCAGTTATACACCCTGCTAGATAATAAAAATGGGTTTTCTAACCCTTCGTTAATAATTTCTATTGCTTACGTGATCTGATGTACCCAGAGACTGGTTAGTTAAAACCATAAAACCAGTTTTTAAGAGGCCGCTGCCCTGTAAACGGTGGTCCAGCTTAAGCATGTGCAGTAAAGACTCATTCTCTTGTTGTAAAGAAACGGTCAGCTGTCAGGTTGATCCTTCTGTTGTCTCCTAGCCTGGGGACAAGAAGCTGGCCCACAGTGCGCAGATGTACCACTACCAGCACCAGAAGCAGCAGATGCTCTCCCTGGAAAAGTAAGTCACTGCCTGTTTAGCCTCTGCTTCGTGCTCCTACCTCCCTGCCCAGCCAGCCCCCTACCTCATCATCTTATCTCTGTTGAATATTGGATGACTCTGCGTTTCCATGTGTCCTCTGCAGAAGCAGGGAAGAGCCCAGACCACCTGACTCAGGAGCATCGACTGATGAGGAAAACGAGGATGGAGATTTCACCGTGTACGAGTGTCCTGGGTTGGCACCAGTGAGTAAACACACTACTTCACATGCTATGTCTGTACTCCGATGGGTGAAGATGAACTATGCATTAAAAACAGCTGATGGCTGCCGGCAAATCATCAGATGACTTCAGGCTTTGAGTTGGCCTCTCTAAAACATTGTGTTGGTTGTTCTTAAGCCACTCTGTGACTGATTTGCTGGTATACTCAGGATCATCGAAAAACAACATGATGCTACCATGGGATGATGTCATAAGGCTTGCAGTCTTCCTCCTTTTCCTCCAAATTTTAAAAAGCTTATGTGGCTGAACACTTGAGCCTACAGGACATATCTCCAAAGATAAAAGTCTCTGTGTCTGTGGGTATATTGCTTTTGGGGTAGGCCTAATGGCTTCTTCCCCCTGCGTAGCTTTTCAGCCCATGCAAGTACAGGACTTTATTCATGGTGGATAATGACTGCATTTTCTTCTTGGACTGAAACACAAATTTCATACAAAAGCACTTCCATTCTTGATGCAGATAATCTGCCTCCTTATAGAACAGTATGATAGCTGGTAGGGGTGTAACGGTACACAAAAATCATGGTTTGGTACATTTTAGGTAGCGTTTATTTAAGAAAAATGTGTACAAATGTTCATATAAAATGTTTTTACATTTTGATCAGTATCAAATAAAGAACCCTTTTTCTGGATTTATTCCCTCAGTTTGTGAAATTAATTAGATATTATTCTATTCTATATATATATATATATATATATATATATATATATATATATAATAGTACAAGCATATTTAGCCAGAGTAGAAAACTATATAACTACTTAAAAACAGTGTTAATTAGACATTTACACATACTTTGCCTATATTTGAGAACAAAACATGCGTAAATCACTTTGTCGTTGTTTTCATATTTCAACCAGCTGTACTTGAATGCAGCATGGACAGCTGTTGTGGAAAATCCCTTGCTGACAAACTTCTGGTTTGGTCCATCTTTCTTTGTCTACTGTAGCTACATGAATATTTCAATTCAATTCAGTTTATTTATATAGCGCCATTTCACAACAGATGTCATCTCAAGGCACTTTACAAGAAGAGTTACTACAATACAATGTTTAATGTAGAAAGTTAGTAGACTAGAGTTTAGTAATAGCTGATATATTTTAGTGTCACTCTTTAAAGGGATATTCCATCCCAAAGTAAAAATATGTCTGTTGCCATTCCCCCGGAGTTAGATTGGTGAGAAAAACGCTTTTTGTAACCAGCCCAGTAATTTCCCGGATCTAGCAGCAGACCATTTGCTTTAGCTTGGCATAAACCAAAGTAAGTGGTACATTACTGTACATTCACTGTAGCTCCCATTCACTTACATTGGCATGACTGACCGCTGCCAGATCTGGGAAATTACTGGGCTGGTTACAAAATGCTTTTTTTCCTCACTTACTTAGCTCTAATATGGCAACAGATACATTTTTGCTTTGGGGTGGAATATCGCTTTAATGTTGTGCCACGCTGCGATGGACTGGCGTTAGGGTTAGGGTTTATCTCGCCCGTTGACAGCTGCCCCCCCGGTGACCCCTGGAGGATTAAGCGGTTCAGAAAAGGGATGAATGGATGAATGTTGTGTCGCGGAAAAGTTGTTTCTCTTTCAGTTTGAAAAAAGCTGGATTCATTTTGTACATGAGTGTGCCTGGCCAACGGGGCAGTGCAGTAAAAGTTCAATACATGTACACTTACACCCCAGTATTTATTCATGCTATAAATAGTATGCGTTGCTTTCTATCAATAAATGGTGTTGCTTTTGTTCAGACAGGAGAGATGGAGGTGAAGAACCCGCTGTTCGACGACTCCAACCTTTACCTGCAGAGATTCCACAAGTAAACATGGACCTTCACATGATTCCCACTTCAAATGCAACACCTGTGGGTGCTGCTCCCTGAATTTACTCACATATACACGCTCCACATGCGCTGCGATACACGGTCAAGTCCATGTGGAGAGCAGGACTGACAGAGAAGTCCTGTACAAGGAGGCGGAGGGAGGCACACATGGAAATGTCAGGTTCATGTTTGAAGCACGACTGAATGTGAGTCTCGTGCTCTGCTGCCTTGTTCTGTTCCTTTTTCTTTTTCAGTTTCGTTGTGAATCTGAGTGGGTTGGATCTGGCACTAAACGCGTGGATGGGATGAATGTGTTGATCAAACGGAGCGGAGTGCAGTGCATTCTTCTTCTTACGCCTCTGGGTTACAGTATTACTCATGAGTTGATTTCTGACTGTCCTTCTTTATTCTTTAGTAAATGTTCTTGTGTTTCCTGAGTTCTAACTGACATCTTTGGTTTTATTATGAGGTTTGGTTTTGATTTTAAAATGTAAGAGCAGTTTTAATGTTTGAAAATTAGCCTCCATGCAGCACCCTGACCTGTATCAGAATGTTATGTAGCCACTGTGTTCTCAGTCTAGTTCCTCTATGCATGAAATGATGATGATGCTATGTAACAAACCAGACACAATATGCATTACAAGTTCTTTTCCCCCAAGTTTGTATCTCAAACTTGCTGCTAATATTTGTCCTATACATAAACTGTATGTTTAGAAATGATTTCAAAGTAATTTGAAACGTCTCTATCTGAGCTCTGAACCAGAGACTCCATCCTGTACATATGGTATTTGACTAACATGGCTTGTCCCCATGGCTGTGTGATGTATAAATAGCAGTTGATGTAAACAGGAAAGCATTGATCTGTTACTGGGTCCCCTGACTTCCTGAACGTGGGGACTATCTCCCGGCTGCTGCTTTCCTTAGTTTCAGGGATCTACACACACACACACCAAATATATTTTCAGGATATTTCTATCTTTATTTTTAAGATGGTAGAGGTTTTTTTTAGTTAAGAGGAAAGGCAGGGGGAAACCACATGTAAAAAAAAAAAAAAAAAACGTGGAACTTTTGAACTAGAGATGCACCGATCACGTTTTTGGGGCCAATTTCTAATCTGTTTTATCAGAGCCTGCTGATACCAATTTTAACAGTCTCATTTTTCTTTAAAAACTATAAATAAAAGGAATATACAAGGCATTATTTATAAATAAAAGTTTTTACAAAGTTTAACAACTGTATAAAATTAATTAGGGTGTATCCATATGCATAGATAAACAGCTAAATAAATAATTGTGCTAATATTATGAAATAGATAAATTACATCTGAAATCAATCATTTTACATATTTAAGCTTAGATTAGCTTAATTCATTCGTAATCCTTTAAACTATTAAAACATTGAAATAATTATAGATATTTTATTGAATGTGTATTCCCATTTTATTTATACAATCACATATATAAAGTTTTATTTAGAAACATTTTAAGTCTCTTAATTCCGGCCCTTTCTGCCTACCGTATCTGCTGTGAGTAGATATTTATATAAGGAGCACATCAGGCTGTGTGAGGAAGACATAACTGCAAGCAATGTTTTAATTGTTTTAAAACAAAGACAAAATTATGACTCTGTCCTTCATTTTTCATATTAAATATTGCTGTTGTAGTACTTGGCCTCTGTAGTCACTAGACATCTGTGTCTAGATCCTAGAGGATCTACTCTGAAATTTCCAAAAGGCTGCCAACATTTCCAGATCATGACATGGAAGTTGGAAAGTTAATGTAACAAAGATGGTGAGACTTTATTGTGTCCCTCCCTGATATCCTGAAGAAACCCCGGTCATGTCTTGACATGTTGTGAAAACATAGTTTCCTTTTAAATCAGTTCTCTGCTTCTTCTGGTTCACTGTTAAACTACTTACTGATAGTGAAAGTGAACGTTCAGCGTTCTTTAAAGAGGTATTCCTCCCCTAAGTAAAAATGTGTCTGTTGCCATATTCTCCAGAGTTGGATAAGTTTTTTTTAAAAGCAGGCTCCAGTCTGTTTGCTTTAGCTTAGCATAAACCAATGTAAGTAAATGGGAACTACTAGCTACTAGTTCCCATTCACTTAGATTGGTTTATGCTAAGCTAAGACAAACTGACTGCTGCCAGATCAGGGGAATTACAGGGCTGGTACAAAATATTTTTTCTCATTTATCTAACTCTGGGGAATATGGCAACATACACATTTTTACTTAGGAGTGTATAATCAATTTAGTAACGGCAGTCTTTACTGATGAGTGCTGGTAGCTCGTTCTCTTGATGCCTGGTGCGTTTGCAGGTTGGAAACGGATCGAACGAGCTGAAAATTGTTGATTTCTCCCACAGGACAATGTCTCGGTGCATCTCTAGTCGAAGCACGTCTCCATCCTGTCGAGTCGTCACAGAGAAAAAGTTTATAAAAAGTCTGAATATTCCTGTTGCTGCCGTTTTTAAATACATACACGAATATTAAAAACTGAAGTTAAGCTGGCAAGAGTGAAATATTGTGGACCCCAGAAAAATATTTATCACAGCCACAGGACTGAATTCCAACATGGAGCTGAAAATAAAGATATATATATATATATATATATTTTGTAATTATTTAGATTGTCCTTGTCCAAACCAAATGAAGCGAACACAAAAGCATCAGTTGTTCTGACTGTTGCTCTGTGGACTCAACAAGCTGACGACTGGTTGGATGTTAAATTTAAACACTTATGATAATGCTCAGGCATTTGGATATATTTAATATAGCTGTCTTGTTTCGCTGATGTGTTTGAATGGAACTAAATGTATTTTGTAAAGCTGCTACAAGCACTGTTACCCACCCTTCACCTCAGATCCACGTTTTCTGCCTTTGCTAAAGGCGAACTCCTCACCTCTAGAAGCGCAGTTCTCACAACCTGGATGTGCACTGCTTCATGTTTGCAGCTGCTCAGGAGCAAAGCTCGTAGATTTTAATGCAAAATCGTGATGGGATCCAATGACACTTGTAATGCAGTAAAAGCTATGCAGGAGCCTGGAAGTGAAACCTTCAACCTGTCGCACCATCAGTAAAGACGTGAAGGAGCTGCAGGACCCGCAGCACAGAAACCCCTCCAGCAGACATGTTTCCAGACTGGTTCAGCTACACTGACTGAGCTCATGAAACAAAATGAACAGAACACGGGACACACAAAGATCAAATTGTCATGATGCATTTTTTTTATGTTGTTTTCTTTGTTCCTCTGTGCTGAGAGCTAAACAGAAATCCCAGCTGTGTTTTTTTCTCTTTCGGATGTTCTCTTCCAGGTTGACCTTTCTGTGAGGGACCTTTAGAAAAAGTAGATACCTTTGATACAATCGACCTCCTTATATGTTCCAACCATGTTTAGCTTGCATGTGCATATTTCAATGCTGTAATAGAATAAATAAATATTTCTAAGATTTTAAGTGGAAACCACTTTTATCCATTCATTTCTCAAGGAATGGACACGAATCCCAGTTTAAAGTGCAATTAAATGTTTTTATTTTGGTTGCATTCTCCAGACAAGATCCAAATAATTACAACCAAAAAAGGGTTGGACAGAAGCAAAACACTTCATCCTGTGAACTACATCAAAAAGCTAGCAACATGATAAAGAAACTTTTACATTCATTTTGCATTCTATAACTGTAATTACTATGCAAATGTTTGTTATACAAAATGGCAAAAAGAACCTAATTACACATATTCACATACTTAATATGAATTAATTATATCCCTTTTCATTGCTTTTAAAATTTTGACAGGATTTATATTTAATTTATCACTAAGGTCGTTCAAACGCATCTTTTTTTTCTTTAGTTCCTATTATTCCAGGTTTCGAACCAAAGCAAACCTTTTAGATTATAATGTTCGCTTGAACTGAAGAAGGTATGGATGTTTGGATGGATGTTTGTGGGGGCGCATCTGTTCGCAACACACAACATACCTTCCAACACTTTTAAGCAAATCCACAAAATCCACAAACTAAATCATACACAGGCTGGGTCTCTGTTAATGATCTGGATGAAGATTTCCATTTATCTTAGCATCTATGAGATCATGTGGACCAACCAGTCTGACTGGTGTGATCCCACTTCTCAACCTCCTTGATATTTAGTAGTACATGGTATTAAACAAGCAAAGAAAAGATTGGAAACTATTTACCAACCTGTTAATAAATCAATAATACTTACATAACCTTCAAGTTGTGTAACTTGCCACATTCATTATTTCCTCTATGTGACTGTGGCTCAGTAGATAGAGTAGTTGTCTTGCAACCAGAGGGTAATAAGTTCAATTCCGGATTTCTCCTGTCACATGTCAATGTGCCCCTAGGCCAGGCACTGTTCATATCCCAAGCTCTGTATTGGAATATGAATATGAATGCAAATTGGTGAATGTGGCTCCAGTGTAATGCACTTTGAGTGATCAGTATGACTAGAGAAGTGCTATGTAATTTCAGTACATTTACCATTTCCGAAATGAGAAATATACAGAAGACACTCAAGAACCTCATGATTGTGTCTTCCAATTTCCAATAACATAACATGTTCATATAATCAGCCTGAAAGAAATCAATGACGTGTGTATGAGTATATGATTGTCGGGGTGGTTTGTTTTGCTTTACAGTACAAAAGTTTGGAAAAAGACAGATATCCAGCAGATATCTGTGTTCGGAAATGTTATTTTTCTTAAGAAAGTGGCCAGACTACAGTAAGTATATGATGAACGGAATGAAAAAATCTGTAAGTATAAGTGTTGGTTGGGAATTCCATTGGAACACCATGGTTATATACATATTTTTGTGCTGCTGAGTGGCAAACTTTGTGTACAGGTGCACAACAACAGAAATAATAGAAACTATAAGCTTATGTAGTAATAATGGAGTAAATGCTTTAAGTACTAATAATCACACTATGTTAGCAGAGATTCACAGTCTACAGTTTCACAACAGAATGTTGCTCAGCTTCCACCTCTCTGAGGGTTTATTCACTCTTCAACAAGCTGACAGTTCAATGAAATCTTTCCACTACAGGTAAGAGAATCATTACTGATTGTAGCTTCACAGAATCTCAGTTCGAACAAACCTGAGCAAACCTATTTTTTACTTTTATTAGGTTTTATTTCTCCTAAAGTCAGTTTCCTCCCATGTAAAACTAAACCAATGAGGATTTTACAGCAGAGATTTCAACATAAATGAGCTGGAAAGTCACACAGAATTGTGTGAATAAGGACAAGATTCTGTTTAGAGAAGGATCTGCAACAAGCAACATGCCCAGATGTGAAAGTGGATCACAGTTTTTTGTGTGTGTGTGTGTTGAATAAGATGGTTTTTACAGGAGAATAGAATAAATTTATAACAGGTGACAAAATCCCATCAATATCCACATAAAACCCAGAAATTGACTGGATTACAATCTGGTAAATCTAACATAACACACAGATTTTCAGATGGTTATCAAATTAAAACCCTTAATCTAAGTACTAAACGGTATAAAAAGGCATCATCACCAACACAAAAAAAATCTGAATATCAAATCAAACTCAAATTTAACGTTATCTATAAAGTGTTTTTCATACACTAACTGCAGTTCAAAGTGCTTTATAGAATTAAAGTTTCCTCAAATAAACCACATTCCCTGTTACATCTGTATGTGTTCCCCATTGAGATGTGTTTCGGCTCCACCTACAGTACTACAATTTAATCTGTTGTGGAGCAAAGACCCGACTTTGTCATTTCTGCTTCGGTGACCGGTTGATTTCTGACTAATCCTAACATTCGAGAACAATTGCCTAAACTTAAGTCATTTTCTAATTTTAAGATTGGAGGAGCGTTACCTATTTTTCTAATCCTATTCTGGAACCAGTGCCTAAACCTAATGTGATCCATCTGTTTAACATTTACAAGCAGCAGGCGCCTCGTGTTTGGCTGGAGTCGGAACACATCTCGACATACCATCCCCGTCCCCCAAACCCAATTCTCATGAACGCACACACTTAAAAGCAACAGTTAAAAAGCACAGTGGGCCGAGAACAGATGAGCCCGGTAAGGAAGCACAATTAGAGGAGACATCTGCACTGACAGCTGCAGATCAACAGCAACAGCCAAAGCACTGAACCAGGGCGCTCATAGGAGGGAAGACCGAGACCCCCATCTCCACCCAGGCGCTACCTGGAGAGCACGCACAAACCAGGTAGCTACAGCTGACAGCACTCCCGAGGCAGAGGGCTACAGCAGAGGAAACACTGGAGGAAATATTAAAATAATAGGTTCAAATATAAAAATTAACATTAACATCGATCCTAAAACATACAGGGAGCCAATGCAATGAGTTTAAGAGTTATGTGTTCCCACCTCCTGGTCTTCGTCAGGACTTGTGCGGCTGAATTTTGTAAAGGCTGTAAACCAAATACTTTTTTGTGGGGAAGATAAGAAAGCAGGACATCACAGTGATCAATTCTAATAAAGATAAAAGCTTGCATCAGCGTCCCCATGTCAGCCCAAGAGAGAATGGAGCGGACTCTGGCATTGTTCCTTTAGATGATAAAAGACATTTTATTAATGTTTTCAGTGTTAGGGGTTAAAGTCATCTCAGGATCAAAAATAATGCACAGATTTTTAACTTTTAAGGAAAAATTAAACCCAGTTGAGCTGGAGAAATGTTTCTGCCATCACGGACATGATGTCTGAAATGCAAAAAAAAGTATATCCATCGGTCGTGTGACATCGGGACTTTTACATCGGAGATGTAAAACTGTAAAAAGTTACCTCCATGTCTTCTGATGACACTATCAAGAGAAAACATGGTTAAAAGGTTAAACAGGTTAAAAAGCACTGGGTCTAAAATTGGGGCACAGCACATGTAAAATTGTAAACCTCACAATTCAACTTGAAAGGTGAAAATAATATATGATATAGAGTCATAACGTGGAAAGCAAGATATTTTAAGCCTGTATTTTTCATAAATTATAAGCCGTAATCATAAAAATTATAATAAGGGCTTGAAATATATAGCTTTGCATGTAATGTGTCTATATCATATAGGGTGATATCAGCTAAATTGGGCCACTTTTTGGGAAAATTGCTTGGGACAATAATATAATACCATATATAATAATAATAATACATTTATTTTATATAGCGCCTTTCAAAACACCCAAGGACACTGCACAAATGAACAATTTAAAACATTGTCAACAATAATGATAGTAATAATAAAAATAAAGTAATAAAAGATAATAATCAAACAAAGCAGAACAGCATTGATAAGGTGAGAGTGACTAGATGTCATAGGACCGTCTGAACAGGAGAGTTTTCAGTGTGGATTTAAAAAGTGGAAGAGAGTCGATGGTACGGAGATCAGGGGGGAGAGAGTTCCAGAGGCGGGGGGCGGAGCGGCAGAATGCTCGATGCCCCATAGTGACAAGGCGGGCAGGGGGGACAGAGAGATGGAGGGAAGAGGAGGAGCGGAGTGAACGAACAGGAGTGGCGATGTGCAGGAGATCAGATATGTATGGGGGGGCCAGATTGTGAAGTGCTTTGAACGTGATGAGGAGTATTTTGAAGTTAATTCTTTGTTTAACTGGAAGCCAATGGAGTTGTTGTAGAATGGGGGTGATGTGGTGAGAGGAGGGGATCTGGGTGATGATGCGTGCTGCAGAGTTTTGGAGGAGTTGGAGTTTCTGGAGGGATTTGTTGGGAAGGCCAAAAAGTAGGGAGTTACAGTAGTCAATGCGGGAGGTAACAAGGCTGTGGACCAGGATGGCGGTGGTGTGGGGGGTGAGAGACGGGCGAAGACGAGAGATGTTGCGCAGATTAAAGAATGCAGACCGGGTGATGCTATTTATGTGGGAGTGAAAAGAGAGTGTGCTATCGAGGACAACACCCAGACTCTTAACCTGGGGGGAGGGAAGGACAGGCGAGTTGTTGATGGAAATGGAAAAACTGTCAGATTTGGAGAGAGTGTGGGGCGTGCCGACCAGGAGGACTTCTGTTTTGGAACTGTTCAATTTGAGGAAGTTGGAAGAAAACCAAGAATGGATTTCTTGGAGACAGAGGGTAAGGGAGGTTGGGGGGAGTGAAGAAGACGGTTGGGTAGAAAGGTAGAGCTGGGTGTCGTCCGCGTAGCAGTGAAAGTGGATGTTGTGTTTGCGAAAGATGTAACCAATTGGAAGAATGTATATAATGAAAAGGAGGGGCCCCAGGACAGAGCCCTGGGGCACACCAGCAGAAACGGGGAAAGAATTAGATTTAAAAGATTTAAGTTGAACGGATTGTGTGCGGCCAGATAGATATGAGTTGAACCAAGCGAGGGGGGTGTGAGTGATGCCAATAGATGAAAGTCTGTTAAGGAGGGTGTGGTGGGAAATAGTGTCGAATGCTGCTGTGAGGTCAAGAAGGACGAGAATGGACAGTAAACCAGAATCTGAAGCTATGAGGAGGTCGTTGGAGATTTTGAGCAGTGCTGTTTCGGTGCTGTGGAGGGGACGGAACCCGGATTGAAACTGCTCATAGATGTTGTTTGTGATGAGATGCTCATGGAGTTGAGAGGCAACAGACTTTTCGAGAACTTTGGAAATAAAAGGTAAATTTGAGATGGGGCGTAGGTTGCTGAAATCGTTGGGGTCAAAGCCAGATTTTTTTAGGACGGGTGTGACAGAAGCGGTTTTGAGTGCAGGAGGGACAATTCCAGAAATTAGAGAAGAATGAATGATGTTGGTGATGATTGGAGCGAGGGAAGAGAGGCAGGTTTTGACTAGAGCTGTAGGGAGTGGATCAAATCGACAGGTGGATGATTTGGATTTTTGGACAAGTTTGGAAATGGCTTGGACGGAGGGGAGGATAAAGTTTGAGAATGTAGTAGTGGGGGGTGGTAAGGAAACAGTTGAGTCCATACCAGAGAGAGAAGCTCCCCATGAGGTCAGGTGTTGATGGATGTCAGTGATTTTGGAAAGAAAAAAGGACATGAGTGAGTTGCAGAAGTCAGTGGAATGCAAGTAGTGGGGAAGAGAATCTGGGGTTTTAGTAATAGTGGTGAGGAGAGAGAAGAGAGTTTTTGAGTTATATATGTAATATATGGCTTTTCCATGTGTTTTTATGAATATTAATGACTGTTTTGATATTTTTGTGTTGAAATTATAATAAAGTATAATTATTTAAACCCTACAGTTGCTAAAACGTCAGCTGTGCCAAAATGTTTTGCATAGGCAGTTTCAGCTAAAATGGACCAGTCAAACTGCTAAGGGAAATAATAATTTATCATCAATTTTCAAAAAACAGTTGCTTATACAGCCACAAAACATTTAAACTGCAAGGCAAGGCAAGTTTATTTGTAGAGCACAATTCATACACAAGGCAATACAAAGTGCTTCACAGTTGCATAAATTAAGAAAACAGATAAACAGCTTTATTGAAAGAATCTCTCTCCTTCAGCTTCCGTGTCTAGTTGGGCCTCCGTCACGGCCGCTCAGACCGGGTTTTTCCTCCCCTGCTTCTCCCTGCCCACCCCAGGCTTTGTCCCTCTCGTCTCAGCACTCTTCCAGGGCTGATCCGGTTCAGCAGTGTCTGTCTTTTCTCTCTCCCAACCAATGCGGGGCTACGCCACTTCCCTCTGAGGCAGAGCCTCCCCTGGCGCTCGGTGATCTGCAGCATGGTTTTATTCATTGGAGCTTTGATGTATTTTCTTTTATCAAATTTTATACCACACAAAAAGTAGGAAGATATAAAAAAAATACATTTTTGCCCATAAGTGATGACGGTGGTAACACACAAACACAAAAAATAATGTCATTTTTTATGTTTTTTGAAGAGTTGATTTTTTAAAATAAAACCTGGCATTAAAGTGCCTAAATTTCAAAAACAGGCAAATATTTTATTATGGTTTGAGGATTGAAGCCAAGGATGAGATTCATGTAAAAATATAAAAACTTTTGTAATATTATAATATTTCTATATGAAGTTTTGTTTGGGCATATTTTGGTACTCAGGGTCCTTGATGTTTTTTTTTAATATAAAATCTGATTCTACACAAAAAGTAGGAAGTTATGAATACTTCTATGCCCATGAGTGACACTCCAAATCAACCCCAAAACAAGTCTTCTGGATATAACACTAAAAATGATTTATTTATACCTTTTTTTTCTTGGACATTTTATTGTGCAGATGATCCCCAGTGTAGCATTTATTTGAGGAACTATTAAGGGTTAAACATCATAGATATGTGAAATAATGTCAGTGTTGTGTGCGTGTACGTGTATGTTCGGCCAGTGCATGTGTGGGTGTGTGTGTACCCCAGGAAGGTCCAAAATCATCACGTCGAAAGTGCCCATGGGCCACAAAAATACGATTTTTTTTGTGTGTGTGAAAATATTTGTGTTTTTTAACCTGCTTCACAATAAATTAAACATGTCATTTCTTAATGAAACAAAGTAGGAATTCTTGTAGAAAAGGGATTTTGAAAGGATTGTAGAACTCAGGGCTTTTAAGGTTTGCCTTTTTAAAAGAAATTACGTTTTCAAATATTTCAGAGGGGCTTCAGTGTTGCTTTAAATTTATGTGGGGTTTTTTAAGCAGTGTTTGGTTCTCTCTACATCTTCTCTTGCGTTAGTTGTTCATGCAATGAAATGAAAAAGAAAGCAAAAAAATATGATTGTTAAAAGATCAATAATTTACAGTATTTTGTGCCAACATTTTCTAATACTTCTAATTTGTCAACAAAAAAAGAAAGTCTCCATCTTCATCAATCACTTGTGTTGTGATGCCAATTACAGAATGTACTTATATTAAATGGTGGTCAAGGGCCGTGCAAAATCAGTCCAAGGGCCGTAAATGGCCCCCGGGCTGCACTTTGGACATCCCTGGTGTATACACATATGCACACACACTCAAACACACACTCAAACACATATGTATGTGTTTGTGAGTGATACAGATGATGGCCCATTTTACCTCAGTGGGTTAAGGTAAATCAGGCCACCAAGAAAAACATCAAGTTTTTCAAAAAATATGTATATATACCAAACTAACATTACCAACAAGCATTATTTCTGATTTATGCCATCAAGACAGAAATTAGCCATCGTTTTTTTTATGTCCATGTTTGGTTTTTTATAGATTTATCATCCTTATAATAGTTAAATTTGGTATGCCATGCTACTTATAATGCAGCTTTCTGGTGCAGTCTTGATTTGAATTATTGCCCCAACCACCATAGCAACCATAAACCAAGCAAATCACCTGTTACTTGTCAAGCACAGTTATGAACACAGTTTGAAATGCTTTGCAGTTCTTGGCTCTAAATTTCAGAGGGGCTGGGACGCCAAAACCGTAAATGGCCCATTTTACCTGATATCCCCCACATAGTTTCACCTTTTTAGTTGAATTACTGAAATAAATTAACTTTTTTACAATATTCTAATTGGTTCAAGTTTGACCTGCACAGCTGTTATAGTGTGACTTATTGTTAAAGCAGCAAAAACGAGCATTAAGCCAGGTGAGAGTGTTTTCAACAGCTTAACAGCAACTGAAGAGAATCTCTAAATCGGCAGATAGAGATAGAGGCCTGATTATCTGGCATGCCTGATCGGATGGCAATCAGTATGCAGGTCAGGGGGCTGAACTCTTCTCTTGCTTTATGTATACTTCATGAGCTGTAAGAAGGATTCTTTCATACCACCTTTAAAGGGAATTCAGTAGACCAATCTGTAGAAAGGAACAATAAAACAAAAAAAAGGACAAAAATTGAGGCCCCACAGCAACAAACAACAATCGCGTACAACCCCAAATCAGAAAAAGTTGGCACATTTGGGAAAACACAAATAAATAAAAAAAGTAGTAAATTCTGCATTTAATTTAACTTGTTTACTTTAACTAGGGACAAAGCTGTCAGCATTTTCACACACACACACGCACACACACACACACACACACACACACACACACACAGCTGCATGAGCCTAAACTAGAGCTCAGTTAGTCAGTTAGTAATTTCAGCCAATGGAAGAGGCGCAGAGACCGCTTCCATTCGATGCCCTTGTTAACGTATGGTATAGTTCACACCAGACACAGTGCGCCTCAGTCTTCGCAGCCGGCTTGTGCCGTGAAGCATTTCCTTTGGCATCTGGTCTATTTTTTTTTTTAAATTGGGGGGGTTGTGCTACCTTTTGTGCGTTAATTTTGGCAGGAAGTCACACAAGGGAAACACGGGACAATCTGGTCAATTGTGGCAATATAGGCAGTTTTTTTAAATGAGATTATATTTGTGGATCTAACAGATCCAAGAGATGATACGAGGTGCCACAAGGTTCAATATTAGGACCATTATCGTTTCTAACATAAATGATTTTGCTACAGAATCTTAGTCTACTCCTCAATTGCCTTTTGCAAGTTAAACAAATCTTTTTATTTCAAATAGAAATATATGACAACTCTTATATATGAAATAAATGTTTACCTTTTTAACTATTCTAAAAGCTGGTGAAATTTTGTTCATAATTCATGTCTTGTAACAAAATAGTTTGATTTATCCTTACCTTACTTATTATAATATTGTTTGGGAATCAAAGTTTAAACCCATCTTAACAAAATATTTTTTCACAAAAAAAGGTTTTTAAGAATAATTACGTATTCCAAACCCGACACACCAAGTGAACCTTTTTTTTACTAATTTACAGCTTTAGAATGTTTTTAACATCAACACACTTCTCAGCAGTTCTTTTGTTTTTAAAGTTCTTTTTGACACAAATTTGCCTCCATATGTCAAGAGTTATTTTCATACTAAAGCTCAAATTCACAGCTACTCTAATAGACAAGTTTTAAATTTGCATCTTCTGCTTTATAAAACATCACAAGAACAATTCAGATTTCTTATTGCAAAGTTTTGGAATGCAAATATTGATATTGTGGAACCCTCTGTATATGTTTCTATATAAGTCAATTTAGGCTTCTACCACTTGTGTACACATGCCTTTTATGTATCTTTATATATATTTCATATGTATACCTTGTTTTGTGTCTCAGACAAAATTCCCATGATGTGTGGAGTCCCCCAGGGGTCAATATTGGGACCACTTTGATTCAATTTGTACATGCTTCCATTGGGTTGCTAATTAACAGCAATAATGTGTATGTCAAGGAAATAATGTGTCTTACTTTAACTACGCAGATGAAACTCAGATCTATGTGTCACTGACGGCAGGTGAACGTGGGCCTATAGATACACTCTGTCACTGTATTGAACAGATCAGTGTGTGGATGCAAAACAACTTTCTCGGTCTCTGCACAGGCTTCCTGTCACTCAGAGAACAGAATTTAAAACAGCTCTGCTTGTGTACAAGTCTTTTCATGGTTTGGCACCAAAGTACATCTCTGACATGTTAGAGACAAATGAACCATCTCGGGCCCTGAGAACTTCAGGGAGGGGTCTCCTGGTGGTTCCCAGAGTCAACAATAAACACGGTGAGGCTGCATTTCAGTTTCAGGGAGCTAAAATGCAATGAAACAGTCTTCATGAGGATGTGAGACAAGCCTCAACTCTAACAATATTTAATCCCAGACTGAAAACAGTTAATTTTACCCGTGCATATGACAAGTGAAAGTATTTTATCTGCACTCTTGCTTTTTTTGTAATTAATTATCTTTTAAGTTTTTTAAGTAATTTTTTTTTTTTAATTTATGCAACTGTGAAGCACTTTGAATTGCCTTGTGTATGAATTGTGCTCTACAAATAAACTCGCCTTGCCTTGTCTTGATCTCTCACTATCCAATCAGATCAGTGTGCAGAACCGTACCAAAATTTGCAACCACAACTTCAGATTTTCTCACGCAGTTTTATGCTGCGCATCTCAAAAGAAGATGTTTCCAAAATAATTTATATTATTCTTTCAAATGCAAACCTTTATTTACAACCATGCAAACCTCTTTCTGCACATGTGCTAGCTTGACATTTTCAGGCAGATATTTTCTACAAGATTGCGAAACTTGATATGTGAAATTGAACAGTGAAATTATGTACAAGCATCAATGTACAGCTGCAAAATATTTATGACCTTAAATTCAGCTCATACCCAGCCAGCAGCCACGGTGCAGAAGCCCCAGGGGAATGCAGCTACAAAGGTGCCGGCAACGCCGAAGGAGATCCAGCCATGGACTCAGGGCGTTGTCACATGGGACTCGAGTCCTTATTCGGGTACCATATCTGCTCAAATTCCACTTATTTCGTACCATGTGAAGACAGCCTGGACCATGCCAGGATATTGTCTGAGAAACCTTGTGTGGAGGTTAGGGGTGTCCTCGATTCTCCAAATCCTCGATTCCATTTGATTTTAGATTTTAGGGTCACGATTCAATTCGATTCTCGATTTTTATTTATTTTTTATTTTACAGTACAAAGACCTTCGTATGTCATTTTTAGACTAGTCTACGATCATTGGTTTAATTTAATACATTTTGTACAATAAATGTCATTTTAAAAGATTTATTATTCTTGTATAATGTATCACATTAGGCATTAAAGGTCAAATTGAAATCAATTATTTGAAATAAAGTGTAACAGTCTTGTTTAAATAACAAATTATTAACAGAGAGTGGCTGCCATTTAGTGACTCTTTACAGTTACTGCAGAACGATTGGATACAGTGCTCCAGACAGCTCATTCCACCGCGTAAAATGCAGCTAACAGCGGTCCTCATGTTTACAATGTGAATGTGGATTTAACTCCCCGGGAACTAAAAATTCCTCACTGGGATTGTGAGAGTAGAAGGATTTTCTTTAGCTCCGGTCCCGCTGCTTCACCTTTCCAAGCTGTAGTCGAGCCGTAGCTTAGCTTTAGCTACTTCCTAGGTGATGTGATACAGGACGTTAAAATTGTTACCAGGTGTTGCTGTGAGTTGTATGAGAACTGGTGAGAGTTACTTGTTAGGGAAAATGCAATACTTGGTTCTTTGTGATGAGGAAATCTGAATAGATAGACGGCAGCCAGCTAACTGTTGCTACGGAGTCCCAAGTGGGACGCACAGTAAACAGGAGGAGGAGGGGATCACAATCCTCTTTTTGATTTCGATGCGCTAGGTCGTAACGTAATTTGGATACAAAATCGAGATCGTGACACCCCTAGTGGAGGTAGTATCGGAGTCCAGGTACGAGTGAATACGAATCATGCTCCAGACGGAAGTGACGACACAGCCGACCGAAATAACCAAATCGCCACGCAACCATAAAGAGATCAAAACAACACTGTTCTAGCATCCCACAGCAACACACCAGGTTACAAAGTGGCGGGTGTACTACATCTTGTTAAAACAAAAATGTCTAAGTCATCTTGTGCTAGAAGCTGGTCTTAGAATGTGTCTCCAGTAGAGAATTGAAGAGTTTTGCAGATATATTGTTATCTATTTAAAATGCTTAGTCTAGTTTCTCATTCTGTTTGGGCCTAATTATTTCAAAGCACTGTACAGTAACTATAGAATTTTCATATGGCACCCTGCAATGACGTCACAAAATGTAATTGTCTTCTGGAATGGAGTGCTCTTTATGTTAAAAATGTAGTTTTGCATAAAATGTTATTTTGCATGAATTGTCTGACAAAACTGTCCAATCTAGAACAACAGTTCTGTCATTCACAACACTAATATTGTCACCAAAAGTGAGAAACTGTGCTAGGATTGTGTGAAATGTATTTGCAACTTCCTGAACAACATTCTTACATGAAAGAAAATATCTCTCTGGATTACAACATGTAGGCGTATCAAGTGTGGGATTATGGAAACAGACAAAACGGCAGACATTGAGCAAAACCAGAGACAAGTTACCTCAGCACCATCTATGCTCAGCACATATGATTGGCTGCAAAAACTAAACTGCTTTTCTGCAGCTGCCATTTTCTCACCAGAGGTTGCTACAAAATCAGCCCGACGTGGTAGTAGTCTGCTCTGTCTTTTATCTAAAATATAGTTGGTGCAAATGGCTAAAATAAAACCAATGCATCTGAAACTTTCCAAACTTTTTACTCTCAACGATCCCTGAGATCTGGATCACTGTAAAAAAAAAAAGTTGCGGTTACTTTAAAAAACAAGTCAACGTTTTTTACTAGCTTTTTTGAGTATTTTCAACTTGACTCTACCATTCATTGTCAAGTTGAAATAACTCAAAAAAGCTAGTGAAATATGTTGACTTATTTTTTAAGTAAACTCAGAGAGTTGTTTTTTTACAGTAGGTAATTATATATATATTATAGGGCTGGGACTCGATTAAATGTTTTAATCTAATTAATTATAGGCTTTTTAATTAATTAATTGAAATTAATTGCATTTTAATTGCACATAAATATTTGACCTGAGAAAAGTGAGAATTTTCTTCACATGGATTTTTAGTAAGAATAATGACTGAAAACATAAGTTTAAATTATCAGAAAAGAAAAAAGAAAAACATAATTCCGTCAGAACACCAATAAGAGAATACTTTTATAGTCATACTGTAGTGGTCAGTATGACTAGAAAATCCCTATATAAGTTCAGTCCATTTATCTTGGAGGAAGCAGAAATGTCTCTCAGATAGAAATAGATAAATTAACACAGTGATGACCAGGAAGCTGCAGCGCACCACCGTCATCCCTCCTTGCAGAGCTGTGGAGGATGAAATCCCTCTTGTGGAAAGAGTTCTGAGATTCTCTGGAGGATCGAGTCCAGAGGAAATATACGTTTCCTCTGTAATGCACAAACAGACGCTAGAAGCAGCGCAGTGCAGCCGTGTGCGCCACATAACACGAGAGCGCAAACATGGGAAAGAGTAGATGAGACCGTTCTGTCACCAAAACCTTCATGACAGGAAGAAATATCTGCAGCATAAGTTTTAACTGTAGTGAAAGCTAAATTTCTGTCCATCAGCTGCTGGAGGAATGACAGCACGCGGCTTAGCGGACATGAAACGGGATCTGTGACTTTCTCTGCGCACAGAAAATGTGTTAAAAAAATTTAACGCGTTATTTTTTTTGTAATTAATTAATCTTAATTTACGTTAAAGTCCTAATATGTATCATCTTTATATTTATATCTTTAACTAAGTCAGCCACTAAGATCTGATGTTGCTCCTTAACATTTACCAGATCTACAAGTCTGACCAAATATTCAATTCAATTCACTTTTATTGATATAGCACCAATTCACAACAAATGTCATCTCAAGGTGCTTTACAACAAAAGTCATTTCAATACAATTACACAAACATTCCAATCAGTTCATTTTTCTATGTAAGGAATCCCAGCAGATTGCGTTGAGTCCAGTATATATCTACATGATGTTTGCACAGTTTCCGAAAGTCAGCCAGCAGTATTAGGAGCGTCATCTGTTAACCCAGCCCTCCAGGTCCAGGTACACTTTCCTGGTTGGTAAACGGGGGTACTTTAGGCAGATCTGACAGAGCCTCTCTCTCCAGTCAGTGTAGATTTTAATCCTGTGAGTCTTGTGCCACTTGAAATACTCCTCAAAGGCTTGCTTGTCTTCAACCAAATGATTCAGGTAGGCAGCCAGCTCTGCTGCTCTCTTAAAATCCGCTACATGGATAAAGGAATGAGGCGGAGCCACGGCCTCATAGGTGGCCCTGCTAGGGCCAAGAACCACTGGAACGGCCCCTGCTTGAAAAGCGTTCCTCCATAACTTTTCACTGATGTAGTCTTTTGCTTCAGAGTTTTCAAAAGACAAGTAAAACAGACAGTTTGAGATGGTGGGCAGGAGCCTATCATCTGGGAGAGGCTTATTCTTCCACTTTCCGTACACATGGATAGGAATGTACTTTTTTAGACTTTGGTAAACATCAACACGAGTCTGGTTGGGCTTGGATTTGCTGACCACCCAGCAGGCTAAGAAGGAACGGTTTAAAGCACTGTGAAAGCCTTGCATTCCAGCTCCCGGAAGGGTCTTTCCGTAAGGAACAGGTATATCAGCATCACGCCTGTAGCTCATCGTCCAATTAAAGACGCCACTGAGCTGCTTGACATTTGCATTGTTGATTGGAGGCTCCATGGACAGCCACACCCAGCGCTGGCCTGCTGGGCGAGGCAGGTGCATGGGCAGAGTGGACAGACCATTGCTTAGCTCCTGATGGTGGAACACAACCACATCTGCAGCCGGGTAGGTGGACCTGTCATCGGTGAGGAAACAGTGGCCGATGCCATACATGTCCAGACATTTGTTCCCACTGAGACTGTAGGACCGTCCGAATGGCCAGTGCCACAGCAAGATGCTGAGATTCCTCTGAGGACCAGGTGTAGGGTACTGCTGCACATCAAGCTTCTGGTTGAACAAGCTGTGATAAACCAGAGATGAGAGGGAGCTGAGGAGGAGAAAGAGGAGCAGGAACAGCAATCTGGACCTACATGCGACCATGGCTGATGGGTGGATCCAGGCCAAAAGGTCACAGCTTACTTGAATGGAACATTTGAAAGGAAGGAAGGGAGAGAGGGTAGATCAAAGATATTATAATTGATATCTTTACTGATGCTTGAACTAAAGTGTAACCTGTGTCAGCTTTAAAAACCTCCACACCTAACAATACTGAGTCAATAACACACACGGTTGGCGCGATCAATCTGTTATTTTTCTTAAATGTATTTCAGATGGTTCTGTTCATCGGTTTGTGCTGGGTCCAGTCTCATCCAAACAGTGCATAAGGTGGATTTCTGCTCCTTACAGGTTTTACTTTCAGAGTTGCTCAAATAGAAAAAACGTTAACTAAAAAAAATGGTGCAGACTTTAAATCATCAAGCAAAAAGTTTGACCCATAGAAGCATTGCTGATCATGGCCGTTTTGGATTAAAACAACACTTCTTACTACTCCATGTCCATGTCAGCATCAATACCAGTTGAAAAATTGAACAGACTGGTTATATATTTGATGCTCCCTCATAGCTCATTCTGACAAAAACCCTACATTTAAAACAGACACACAGTAACAGCTCCCAAAACTAAATCTGCACTAAAACAGATTTCTGCGGGTGAATAAAATCAGGAGCTTGGGCGACAAAATGCTACTTACCTTTCAGAGATGGCAGGACGCACCTTGCTGCCAGCCTAACATTGTCGTTTCTAAACCTCATAAAATGTAAAGGAAATCCTTGCCGCAGAGACTTTTGACTCATCTCTTGCTTCACCCACTGAGTTTCGTAAGGGGCACCCATCTGGTTACTTCCTCTATCTGGTCAATAACGCTGTCATAGGATTTTTTTGGATGTATTTTATTAGAAGATATAAACCAATACCATGCTTTTTTTTCATGGTGCTAGGCTCATCATTTTAATCTGAGTTTTTTTTCATTTGCCTATTTCCTCATCCATGTCAATAGCTGTGTACTATTCCTATGTTTCACTCGGCAGTTAGATTAAGTTTGGCTGCGTTCTTGTCAGGCTGTTCACATTCTCATTCATGCCTTATGAACTCATTGTCTCTAAGCTGCCACACATTTAATAAATAAGTCTCACCAGTTCCTTGTTCACCTGATCACATGTCCTCCTCTGCAAAAAAACTAAATGATATTTTACTCTGTACAGTTATTTCAAAAAACTTTTTTTGTATCTGTTAATCATATTAAATCTTGTGGCAGGAAAAGGCTTTGCCCCAATCCAGAGTTAAGCTGTTTTTGTCTCTCTTCCCACTTAAATGGTTCAGTTTTTTTATTATACATACAGTTTAATAACCAAAAAATATGAACAGAGAGATTACAAAAGGCTGTTATAGTTTAACTATGTTATAATTAATTAACTAGAGAATAGAACTATTAATTATTGTACCACAAGGGGAAATTTGGTTGTAACAGCAGCAAAGCAGCAAGAAATACAAACATGAATTAAGACTCAGAGGTGGAAAGGTATAAAGAAACAGAATTTAACCGTTAAGAATAATAAACATTATGGACAGAGTTATGTAAACCAGAGTACTGGTTATTAAAAATAAAGATGCAGTGGTATACCCAGGTTGGAATGTGCAATAAAGCAGGATACTATAAGAATATTTAAATAAATAAAAAAATGAAATATGTACAAAATGAGCATGTGTACTTGTGCATTAAAAAGTAATTGGAATTTTTCCAATAGTTAGCATATATAAACTGAAAAAAAACATAAAAATAACAGCAGCAGAAATGTTAATTAGTGCAAATTACAGCAGGAGTGTAAACATTTAAGTTTGCTGGGAGTAATTTTGGGTTTAAAGTCTAACAGCTGCAGGAAGGAAGGAAACGCTCCTTCATACATCTAGGATGCAGCAATCCGTCACTGAAGGAGCTCTGCAGTTCAGCAACGTCTTCATGGGGTGGAGGACTCTGTCCATCAGAGATGTTATTTTAGCTAGAGTCCTTCTGTCTCCCACCACCTGCACTGGATCCAGGGGACGCTCTAGAACAGAGCTGGACTTCCTGATGAGTTTATCCAACCTCTTCCTCTCAGCTGTAGATAAACTGCTGCTCCAACATACAACACCATAAAAGATGGCTGATGCCACCACAGAGTTAAACAAAATTTCTTAAGAAGCGCTCCCTGGTATCCAAAAGACCTCAGTCTCCTCAGAGGGTAGAGTCTGCTCTGAGCCTTCCTGTAAAAAGCCTCAGTTTTGTGGCTCCAGTCCAGTTTATTGTTTAGGTGAACACCCAGGTACTTACAGTATATATGCTTGTTATTTTGGTCTAATAATAAAATAGATTTTTATTATATAAAACATTTGGAAAAAAAAAGTAAAAAAAACAAACCAAAAAAACAGATGAAATTGAGAAGTATGTTTTATGGCACCTTATTTGACAAGTCCACCCAGCTCTTTGCCCCACACCATAAACTTTCACAGATTGTGAGCTGTGAAATGGTCCTGACACCTACTCTTCTTCGGAATTAGTGACACTGTAGAATGTTACTCATTTATCTTAGGTTGCATTCATACATCTGCCCTTCCCTTTCCTGTTCTTGCACCTCTGAATAGGTTCAGGGACTCTCAGTTAGACGTCTCCTGAAAAAAGAAACCTCAGCAGAACTGTTGCAACCAACAGTTTAACTCCAGTGAGGAAGTTGCTGTGCTTATAAAAAAAAGGGTTTTCTTATTTTGCTTCTTTGTTGGAGAGTACCTAAAAACGTTATGCTGGAGCAAGTTTAGTTTGTTAAGGTGGGCCATTCATGAGCTGCAATGGAATGCATCCAGTATGTGTTAAAAATGTATAGTCATGTTCTAAACACTGGGTAATCAACACAGGAAGCTTAAGAAAGATCATGAGATATTAATAATTCTAACACAACATAGCAAATGTTGTTAGATGAATTACACTGGAGTTAAATACTCAAGAGAGACGTCTGAATTCTTGCAAACAGAAGATTGAAGTGATGAACTGTATAAGTCCTCTAAAACTAAATTCTGGATGAAGTCAATAAATCTTGATGATTGAAGAATATCTGGCCTTGGCAGATGACTAATGGATTTTTTTTGCATGTTCGAAAAAAGTTTCTGTAAATTATGCAGCATATCAGCTTTCAAATTCTGATCACATTAAATCAGATGAAAACCACTGGGTTGTGTATGTAAATTACTATGATTTAACGAAGAAAAAAAAAACAACAACAACTTTTTATCAACAACATTAACTGTGAACAATATTAACATCAGCTGTTGATTAACATCACCTTAATTTGCATCCATTAAGGGCAGATGATTAATAAGATTTTGAAGGTTCACTATATATTTATATGCTCATGAAAAAATGCATCTTATTCTCCTAGATATGATACTGGCCTCTTCTGTTTTTCCTGCTCTGTTCTTCTTCTTTTTTTTTTTTTACCCTGATTTAATCATGTTTCTTTGTGGGGGGTTTTGTGCATGTTTTATGACCAGTTTTTCCAACTCTCTCATTCATAGATTTCATTAATTGCATGAATGCAAAAACATTTTTTATAACTTTTATTATAACAAACAGTTTTTGTTTTAAACTAGCTAACATACAGTATATACATATAAACATGCTCTTTACATAACATATGTAGGTTACAAGGTTAAGGGAGCTATTGTCAATTTCAATTTATTTTCATATACAAGTAAAATCATTTCAATACAGCTATGCAAAAAACCAATCAGTTAAAAAGTTTTCTTTTTAAGGAATCCCAACAGATTGTGTCAAGTCACTGACGTGAGGGGTGCGTAGGGTGTTGCAGCACCCCCTTGTGGATGAGAAATGCTATGCACGATGAAATTTTGCAAGCAAAAGTAAATGAAATAAAATTGAGATGTGATTAAGATTTGAATTTAATGCAACACAAATCTATCCTATTTTCAAAAGATGGAAATATTTATTTTTACATTTATTCATGATTATATTTGATGTCACACATACACATGTGCATATCAGTTGTGTCAAAAGTCAGTCCTCGAGGGCCACTATCCTGCATGTTTTGGTTTGTTCCCTGGTTCGGCACACCTGAATAAAATGATGGCTTGTTAGAAGGCTTCTACAGAAGTCTGACATGCAGAAGAGGTTAGGGATGCAATGACACCACTTTTTTCAAACCGATACAATACCGATACTTACATTTGAGTATACTACTTGCCGATACCAATTACAGATACTTCTACCACACACAAAAACGCTATGAATTGTAAGATGGGTTGTATTTTCTTCTCTGATTGTTACAAAAAAATGATAGTGAATTAGATAAAAAAAATTTGAATAAAAATGACCACAAAAGTAACATTTCAAGTGAAAAATAAACATTTTCTGTGAAATTATTGCAGATTTTTCACATTTTAAGTTTTGGTTCATGGTATCGGTTAACTATAACTGATACTGATACACTACGTAAGAGCGGTATCGGCCCCGATACCCAATACCAGTATCGATATCCGTGCATCCCTAGAAGAGGTAATCGGACCATTTGAATTAGCTGCTATAGAGCAGAGAAATATCTAAAACTCTTAGGGCTGGAGTTGGACACTCCTGGTGTACAAACATCAGAAAGGGCAGTAAAATAACAAAACAGAGAGACTGAAGCAAAAACACAATTTCTTTTAGTTTACATTTCATATATATATGGGCACTGACAGGAAAAGCATACATGGAATGTCTTAACCAAGAGGCTGCAGTGTAGACAAATATCTGTGGGCTAGAAACAAGATCCTGTGGGACTTTTAGACACAGACAGGTTGACAGGATGGTAATGGCAAACCGACCGAATATTGTGGTTTATAAAGAGCACAGAAAAGCTGTTGTGGTGGATGTGGCAATACCAAGTGATGGTAACATCAAGAAGAATGGGGGGAAAAAACTAAGTAACTAAAAAAACTAACTAAAAAAAATTACAACTGAAGGGTAGTAGAAGAGAAAAGTAACATAGTAAAGAAAAGTAGTCAGTCTGTCCACCAACCATCTAAGCTTGTAGCATCATAATTACAGAGATAGATAGCTCAGGATAACCTAACGGTGTGTCAAGACCAAACGCGGTAGGAGCGACTAAAGCTTCAGGTTAGCATGTAAAATCAATGGAGGAGCGCAATGAAACGCGACTTGGGGTCCCGCGACACTTCAGAAGTAGATTTGCGTCGCAAAAAAGCTTTTATGCCTGTTTTGCGCAGACAATTTGCGCTACAGATGCGATCGAAAATTAATGCTGCATTTTATGTGGTGCATGTTGTGCAGTCGCGTTCATGGCATCTATCGCTCGAGTTGGAAAACTCTCAACTCCAGCGTCAAATCGCGCCGCGACAACCAATCAGGGGACAGAGTGTCAGTGATTCTGTGACTGTCATGGAGTCACAGCCTCAGCAGGACATGGAGGAAATATTGATAAACACCGTGGCCAATCACCCCGAGCTTCATGACACAAGCTGTTTTCTATAGAGAGACAGGAATAAAAAAATATAAATAGGTTAAACTATTTAGACAGAAATGCTCTTAAGAGGTTTGTGGGTGGCTCTTAAAAGAGCCGTTGTTGCTGGAAAAGCACCTCTCGGCCTAGAAGTTAGCCTTGAAACGGCCTCATCACCTGGTGTTGGGTCACACACAGCCATCAGGTGCATACCTGTCAACCATCAACCATGACTGCCCTTACTAACAATTGAAATTTCCCTTACTCAATGACCAAAAACTGTATTCGCGCCGTAAATGCCGTGTTTACCAAAGAACAACATGGAAAACTGCACCATCAATTTGCATTATTCAATTCTTTATTCAATACATCACTACCATATAATGATGTGTTCACATATCACACAATGCCCTTAAAAGCCTAAATGACATCATTTGTGATTGCAAGACGCTTTTTGGTGCTCCGATCATTGCTCTCGTCGATCATCAATGTGAATGGTTGAGTCCTGCAGCGCGCTATGATAGGATCTGTGTAGGCTGGTGCGAGAGACTCCTTGATAATCATGGTTGCCTTTGTCCTTCTGCATGCAAAATCCTGCAACATAGAGATTATATTCGTTACATGTGGATGTTTGAAGAATCGATGTTCAGAGTATAATTTCATAGCATTAAAAACTTCAACGCATGTAAACATCTCTGAATATTTTTCATCAAACACACTTTGAATCATAATCTGTTGATGATATTATCAGTTTGCATTGAAGATTACAGTCTTTAATATAAATCATCTCGATCTACATTGTTTGCATTATTTTCAAAAAGATTAATTGCTTGAGTGACAAAGAAAATTTTAATCTGTCTTACATACCTTTGCAACTTGTGAATCGATGAACATTTCTGGTACCAACTTGGTGAATGTATCTGCAGCGGCGAGTGGAATGTTGTGCTCGGCAAAAAACTGGCACATGAGGATTTCTGCTTTGAGCACCTTGTTGCTTTGTGACGATGCAGGGTTCGCACTGGCAAACTGTTGACTCAAAGGAACGTATGTCTTACTTCTTGCGACACTATCCACGTGTGACGATGTTTTGAAATGGCTTTTCAAGTCATAAAAACCACTGGCAGCAACTTTCACGTCTTTCCTACACGGTACACAAAACGAATATTCCGGGCCTTTGGACGAAGATTTTATCCATCCACTATACTCTCCTTGCAGATGTTCCCACACTTTCTGATGCTTTCCAGTTGACTTAACTTTCCACTTCTTTTTCAAGGGTTCAGACATCTTCACTGGTGAGAGTTTCGTGTTTAAATGATATCGATTTCCTCGTGTTGTGTTGCAATCAAGAAGGAAGCGGAAGTTATAAAGCGACGCATGCGTGATGGAGCTTAATTCGGCAAAAATACCCCGTTTCGGTCTGGGTGTTTTCCCGTATTATATGTTGTAGTACGCCGTATCCATTTAAAAGATAGCAAAAAACGTATTAAATACGGGCAAACCGTATCAGTTGACAGGTATGCAGGTGGCGCTAACCTGCTCTATAAATACAGCCCGCTTCCCCCGGCTCGGCCTCATTCACGACGGGCACCGGCCAGCTCGTACAGAGGATACCCACTACAACCATTGTACTTCGCTGGCGAAGGAAGACCCGAGTTTCTGACAGAAACTTGCTCTAAATGACCCTAAACACCACTCCAGGTGAATCTTAAAAATTGATAAACAAAGACATTGTTTATCCCCAGAGCCCGACGAAAACCCCTCTAAGTTTCAGACTGCCGGAAGGACTGCAAGACTGAATGAGATGGAGCCACGTGTGCCACAGTTCCAGACCCAGCAGAAGTCGCATTTCATTCGCTGCCACAGAGCCGATAGGAATTGCCGCGCTGGAAAGCTGCCAAAAAGGTACTGTAAAAGTGGATGCCCGGGGGCCGATCGCCACACAGCTGGACGGAGCTGCAAGCCAGGAGCACTGCAGCTAACCGGATCGGAGCCATTGTTAGCTGCTAGGCTAACGTCGCCTCAACCCCCCACACTCTTTCTCCTCATTGCCGCGCAGCAACTCGGAGGACTTTGCACGTTCATAAGGTCTGTTTGGGCAGAGGCAATTAGTTAGAATAACTAATTTTAAAGGTTTCCCCTTTTGGTGTTTAATGTTTAATAAATGTGTTTGAGTCACTCTAAGCGCCCCACGTGCGTTGCAGAGAGTTACCTGAAAGCCGACAAGCTCACATGTTCGTCCACTTCATAACAAAGGTTGCTAATAACTGTTGAAACAGAATTAGGTTTAAATAGATTGCTTAAGAACAGAAACTGATCTTATTAACCGTGTTTGAAGTTGGTTTTTTAATCAAATACTAGAACTAAATTGTTTACTTCGGTGACCAGTTCATGAATAGAAGTAATTTCCCAAAGGTTAATTACTCTGATCCAGATAAGTTTTAACAAACATCTCTTTATCCAAAGGATGTTTTGATTTTTCTCTTTGTAATTGGTGAAACTAATTCATCTTTTCCCTCCAGCATCTGCAAATCGAGTCCCTCTTATTACATATTCATATTTTAATGTATTTTACTTTAACTCATTTATTTTAATCAGTAGTGTTTCTATTATTACTAGTTTGAGTGTTTAAATGTCATTCTTCCCTTCGTGTAAATAAATCTTGTACAAAGTAACAGTTGTCATTTCTTGTTCAACACACACATATTGCAAGGTTTATGACCAATACACGTTAAGAATTCATTCCCTCAGAATTATGAGACTGATATATAAATTTGGCTATTAAAATAGTTCCTGGTAGATCCAGGTGGTGCCCCGAATAATAATCGTTTTCTATAAATTATTAACTTTATTGACTGCCATAAGCAGTCTTTGACTATAAATAGCCAAATATCATGTTTTCATTTAACATCCCCAACACCTGGTTTCCTGGTAGCAGCTCCCGCACCACGTCCCACGCTGCTCAAATATTATAAACTTTTACGAACCACAGACAGATGGACAGCTGCTCAGAAATGTAGTTGGTGTTTTGGCAGGCGAAGCTTGGACCTTTACGGCACAAACTGGGCGAGCAGGTCACGTTCTCCAGGCGGCGAGGAGCCGGTGTTTATGAGAGGCTCGCTGCTGTTTGTGGATCCCTCTGCCGTAGCTAGATTGTATCTGTAGCTCACCAAACCCCCTGTGCAGCGGTCCCAGCTCTACCGGAGGCCAGGCCGAACACGTAATCCACTCTGTCCTCCATCAGATCGGAGAGCATAGTCCATAATCCACTGGCAGCTGCACTCTGGCTCCAGCTCTGCTGAAGGCCAGTTTGAGCGTGAAAATACAATATTTGAAGCGCGACCAGTTCGCTTTGTACACGCTTCAAGGTGCGGATGTGCACGCGAACAGCTAGGCGTGTGTCGCGCTTTTTAGTCGCTCCTATCGTGTTTGGTGTGGACACAGCGTTAGCCATTCTAACGTTAAGCTTTTGATGAAGCTGAAAGGAAGGTTTTAAAAAAATGTTGATCCTTAATAGCGGCAGCATTGATGGCTTCTGTTAGCTAAAGTCATTGAGAGTCAGTGCGTTCAATTCTTTTAGATTATTTAATTTTTTTTCTTAAAGATTGTATATCATTGTTTGTGGAGGCTTCACAATCACCAGCCAGTAAGATCAAGTCCAAAGCTTTCCAAAAAACTAACAAACAAATACAAAACATTCCCTTCTGTGTCTGGATGCTTTTTGTGCAGCTGAACAGGCTGGACTTAACTTCTGCCATGGCTTTGAAAAAACACTGTCATTATTGGCACTCACTTCAGACTTGAGGAATACAAGCTCACCGATTGGATGGAGCATGACATGGGATACCAAAGCAAAGATCAAATGCATATTGCTTCATTAGACCACTGTCAGCCGCTCCTTCTGGACCTGTAGCAGGTGGGAGACACGATCATGGATCAATCAGAGGCTCCGCTCTATGCAGACTGAATCTGTGTGTTGTCAGTGTGGTTGTCTAACATCTTCCAATTAACAACTTTGTTGAAAGAATGATTTCAAAGATTAGAAGCAGCATGATACATGGGTGGTTTATGAAACATTAAAGCTAGTGTTCTGGATTATTTATATGTAATTAGGATTTAATTAAGCATTCTCTATCTTAGTGAATGCATCTAGAGCAGGAGGTCAAGTCTACCTTATTGTTCCAGCATAATGTATCTGATAAAGATGTTTCAGATATAGGGATGACGGATGTCAGCAAGATATCTACTGGATTTTCTAACCTTGTCAGCTTCATGCTTACTGTCAGAGTGGCATGAACCGGTTCTTCAGGAGCTGAACAAGAAGATTGAAGAAAACGTGCTGGATGCTGGAGACTTATTGCTGAATATCATTAAAGGTGTTGGTTGGAAGGGTGGTTAGGGAATGCACAAGTGAGCTCTGTTCCCTGAATGTTCTGGCCACACATATTTTCATTACAATTTTTCTCAAATGTTAAAACGCATTTCACAAACGTTTCCTCCATGTTCCCCAATGTCTAAACACAACACCCTTTTCTAAAGCTACATAACACAACCACAGCTTCTCACTTCAAAACTCAAACTTTCACACCAAAAGAGTAGCTCGAAGCTTTCAAAAATGTAAACACTATACACATCATTAAACACTACAGCAAAACAATTGAAAAAACAATACTTAATTTGTGAGAAGGTTTCTTTTTTTCATAACTGCCAATGCATATTTTAAGAAACTTTACAGTAACGGATCTTCTTAGATCTCTGCAGAGAATTAGGCATTTAGATTGTCAGTTTTATATGAAGAGTATAAATCTATAGAAAATTCTGCATGTACACTACTGTTACACATCTCAATGCAAAAACAGAATCTATTGCACACAATAGTCCTCTTGAAAACATGATCAGGGTGTGAAGTCTTTTTTATTTACTTCATTCACACCACAATCACTGTACGGCATCATGTCGCTGAGCTGCATCGGGCCACATCACCTCATCCACATCGCAGACTATATTGTCTCTTGCCAGGCACCACGGGTAAAACGCCCTGGAATGGCGAATCCATCCTTGGAAGGCCTCCACTGGGATGTCAACACAGGCCAGGTCAATTGTCCTTACAGTAGGAGGTTTTCTCTAGGGTATGGTTGTTTGTCATAAACCTTCCATCTCCATGATGGGAAGAACTCCTCTATAGGGTTCAGGAAAGGGAAGTACGGTGGCAGACAGACGTTTAAAAAGTGGTTACTGTTGGTGGTGAACCGTTCTCTGATTTGGTTTGTTCTGTGGAAGCGGACATTGTCCCAAATTAACTTAAAAATGTGATTTGCGGGCCCAGGATGGTGTTGCTGGCGGTCCAGGAGGATGTCTTTTAGCTCCTCTTGGAAGGTGAGGAGATGTTGGGTGTTGTAGGACCCGAGGACAGCAAGCCCCTCCGAACCCATGGCTGCACAAAGAGTAATATTACCCCCCACCCCCCCACCCCCCACCCCTCGTTGGCCAGGAACCTCAGTGATGGCTCTTTGGCCGATGATGTTACGGCCTCTTTGCCTTTGTTTCTGCAGGTTGAAGCCAGTCTCATCCGGGAAGAGGTATTGATGAGGTCTAGCCATCGCATCCAACTGTAATATCCTCTGTGAAAATGTGAAAGTGAACAGGAGTTCAGAACAACAGTCAGTCAGGTAGCACAGACTAGTAATGTCCAGAAGTAATGTGCCACTGAGCAACACAGTATGTCCACTAACTGTACTGTGAACATGGATGTATACTTACTTGCACATACTCGTAACATAGGTCTTTGTTTCGCATAGATTTTCGCTCATAGGGAACCCTATAGACCCCTTTCATCCGCATCTTTTGGCGCCGGAGAACTCGGTCTATTGTGGCCAAGCTGACATCATCAATGCTCTCAAAGTTGATATTATTGGCAATGACTTTGTCTCTGATCTCCCGGATTCTGATGAGGTTGTTCTCACAAACCATAGTCACAATGATGTTTTTTTGTGCAGCTGTAAATATGGCAACCCTTCCACCTTTATGTGGCATTCTTTCAACTCTAAAGAAAGAAACGTGTTGTCAATTGACATGTTTTACAATAGCAACCGATTTGAAACCAAAAGACTACTTTTACGGGCTTGTAAAACTCTTGCGACAAAGAAAGCGATAGAGTACAACACCGGTTGTGTTGTCTGAATGCCCTGATAATGGTGGCCACGGTGAACCTACTCAGGTTTGGACGGACTCTTAGTCCTGCTTCAGCCATTGTCATGGCATGGACAATGGCATGGTCAATGACTTTTGCTCGCATCTCGTCCGTAATGATGGTCCGAGGTCGTCTTACGCTCCCTCCTGCACCTTCTCCTCCCCTTTGTTGGCCTGCTCCTCTTCTTCCATTGCAAGCTCTTCTCCCTCCTCTGACTTGAATTCCTCTTGCCCTGACTCTGCCTTCATCCATTGTTTGTTTTGAATCTTCGGCAAACTGTGCACTCTGAACTTGCTTTTATACATGTGGTCACAGCATTAGCAACAAGTGTCTTCAATTTTGAGTTGTTGTGTGTGATGAATGACGCCAGGTGTGTTCATTGTGTTCAAATTTTGCTGACTGTGGTAAGCATTTAGCATCACATCAGCTTTAATTTGAGAATATGAGCAGAGCTCTGTTGCAACTTGTGTATTAGCAAGGAAAAATGTGTTAAGATTTATGAGAACGGAGAATTGTGTTTTGTGAATTCTGCCTTCATGTGAAATGTGTTTATGATATTGGAAAAAGATGGCTAGATTTAGTAAATGTGTTTAGACAACTGGTTATTTGGTTTAGAGCATTGGCTTTAGAGTTTTAGCATCTGAGAAAAACTGTAAATACCCAAACATCCTCAAGGACTGAATATCATCATATTTTTAGAAGACTGAGATATTTCCCCCCAGCTATAATACTAGCTTGCCAGACCCAGGCTAATGATGTTAGCTTTTGTGGCTACATGGTTTAATAATGAAACCTGGGATTTTTTTCATATCAATTCTATTGAGCATGCCCTAAGGGGACATGGGTAAAAAAAAGAAAAACACACAAAAAAGTTGGTTTCTCGTGCACACCATTTACTAGCGCAAAAAAGGGTGTCAGTTTGTTTTTGTAATAGCTGGGGACAAGAAAAAAATAGGGTTGCCAAGGAAACGTGTTTGTTTTTATTGTGCATTCTTCTTTTCCAGCAAGCGTTTCCTCACAAGACGGATTGTTTTCCTTTTTGTTGTTCCAAATTCAAAACTACCGTCTGTCAGAAATGCACATAGCCTACAGTCTGAATTGTCTGGTCCCATCCGCCATCTGATCTTAGATTGTGAGAATAATACTATTTATATAGCCAGCATTGTTCTATGTGCTACAATGTTGATTTTATTTAACCCTCTTAGCCAACAGCCTGCTGGCTCTCAGTGCTGTTTGAAAAACTAGACAAAACATGTGGTTTTTCAGCTTTTATTGATTTATTAAAAAATAGCCTACATTGCACTGCATTTCCATGATCCTCAGCACTCTTCAAACTACTCTTAAGTTTAAGGTTCTTGTCGCTAGCAATTTTAAGAACAAACTGATGCCTTTGCTTAGGCAATATGAAGTATCTATTGTGCACAACTGGTACACACGAGCAAGTATTTTATGCACCTAAGGTAGTAACTGGTGCGCAGGAGGAACCAACTTTAATTTTTTTTGCCCATGTCCCCTTAGGGGCTCCGTACATATCCGATTTCTGATTTAAATCGATTTTTTTTCTCCACCTTGTCTTCCCTAAAAAGAAATTGCAGGTGACAAAAATATCTTCAAATACTTCCTTTCATTTTAACCATCCTGTCCTGAAAAGCTGAATTCAGAATCCAACTGAAACAAGCTGTAAAGCATACTTGTAAAACGAGATGGTAACGTCCGAGTGGACTGACATCACTCTGAGCTATGGAAGTTCAAGCAGTGCAGTAGTAAAAGAATAATCAAAATCAAAATTTTCAAAAAATTAAATCTTCTAACCAGAAAATGTGTTTTTTTCCCACAAAATACATCAATCATTAATTTTGATAGGTAATTTGTAATAAGTAATTTTGATAGACTGTCTCTCTTTAAAAACATTTTTTTGACATTAAAAATGGTTTTAGTTCAGACAGGTGCATTGAATATTAGTGTATTTTTCCCTAAAGGGTGCTCAAGGGTTCTCTATGACAACACACTATAGAATGACCATCATTAAAAGGATATCATACTAAAAGTGATAGACTACAGCCATGTTCCAGATGAACATGTACTAATTTGTTTTATATAAACTAAAATAAAATGGTGAGTCATTCTTTCAGAAAAAACATGCTCATCTTAATATTATATACATAGGCCTAATTGTTTTTCCACACATCTTTACTTACAAGATATTGAACACCTTGAAAACCCCCCAAAAATTACAATATGTTACATTAGGGTTTTTTAAATTCATGACAAATCATAGCTTAGATTTATTTGCATGTAAAAAACTAAAACTGCTATATTTGTGAATTTACAGCACTGATGGATGAATCTATTTTTGGTCAACAGAATCACGGCTGAAGCCTTTGTTTTGAAGGGACGTACAGGAAGTGGATCGGTCGCTTAAAGTGGATAGTTTCATAACATCTGCTGCTGTTTCCACCAGCGCTCCTGCACGAAGTTCCGCGCTGCGTTAGGAAGCAGGACCGACCCCCGGGATACAGAGGACCACAGAACCAGGATAGCTGATCTGAACCTGGAAGAGGCGTGCCATTCCGGGCCGTGCCAGGCTCAGACGGGATGCCCTGGAAGGATCCTGCCATCCAGCCACAGGCCACCGCTGGTGTGCTCGTTTGGTAAATATAGGACAGACTGAGGCGGCAGAGAAAGCGACATGGGTTTCCTGCACCAGCTCCATCTCCTGCTGTGGAAGAACATCTCTCTGAAGAGGAGAGGGCCGGTAAGAGCACACCGAGAGCGGGCAGCATCCGTGTCTGAGACAGCGGTTGTTACTAGGCAAGCATCGCCTGCTTGCTTTATTTAACCGGAGCCTGATATGTTCTGATATGATGACAGCGTCATCCGGGAAGATGACGAACCCTGGGTTGGGTTTGTTTAGAAGGGTTCACTGCAAGAGCACAGCGCGGTGAGGAAGTGGCCCTGCAGTCAAACAGGTTGTTGTTCGTAGAGAAATGACAGAGCAGTAAGGAGAGCAGCTCAGCGTCCGTCCACGTTATCACGGGGAAGCTGTCTGAACGGCCAGATCCACGCTTATATTTATGGATGTCTTTTTTTATTTAAGCTTAAATCGCGAGTCTAGTTAGAAATATGTAGGTCAAAAACTATCATCCTAAAATTAGTTCAGAATAAACTCTGGTTTAGATTAAAAGTCTGATCCATATATCTAGTGTAATTCCACAGTTATGTGAGTTAAAATGACCGTCTACATCAAATTTCCCTCGTTTATTAAGAAAATATGCAGTGTAAGTTATAACTAACCTTAGTGTTAAAGTACTGCGATTCCAGTTATCTGACATGATTTTCACAAAATTGATTGTGAATTACACAAATAAATGCATCAACCCCCCACAGACAAGTTAGAGAGAAAGAAAAGTTAGAAATGTGGAAGATACTGGACGGAAAAACACAAGTATGATAGATCCGATTGCAGAAGTTGTATTTATATTTCTTTAGATTAAAAACCATTTCACATGTTGGTGGCATTTGAACTGTGCATGCGAGTATTATTTTTGGCCACTTGGATAGACTCTGACTGCCCACACCTGGTGGCATGGAGAGGAAGGAAAAGACAGGAAGTAGAAATGTATATCTGGGTTCATGGCAGTCAACAAACTCATCATCATCATAATATCCTCTCAGTATCTTATGACTCTGGTACCTTCTTAAAAAATATTCCCTTAACACAGACTATTTATTAGAATTACAGCTATTATATATATCACCCCCTCCCTAACATACTACATTGATAGAAACTGATGAAATATGGAGATTAGTATAAAGCAAACTAGCTAACCCATTATAAGTTTATTAAATTGTTGTTTTGACTAATAGGCAAGGCAAGACAAGGCAGTTTTATTTGTATAGCACACTTTCAACACTTTGCAATTCAAGGTGCTTTATATGATTTGGTGGTAAGGAGAGCAAACAGATTTTGATTAAAAACATAAATTTGGGAAAAGCAAAAACAGATAAAATACAAGAAACAATAAAAGAAAACATTTAGCATTCGATTAAAAACAGCAATTTACGAAAAGCATAAAAATCACTTATATGTCAAAAATCATATATTCCTCAAAGGTAGTTCTAAACAGAGTTTAATCTTTGATTTGAAAGAGCCTAACAATTCAGCAGCTTTGCAGTCATCAGGAAGTTTGTTCCAGATTTGTGGGGCGTAGAAGCTGAAAGCTGCTTCTCCATGTTTGGTTCTAATTCTAGGGATGTTAAGTAAACTAGAGTTGGAGGACCTGAGCGGTCTACTGGGTTGGTATAGAGACAACAGGTCTTTAACATACTTTGGAGCTAAACCATTCAGTGATTTATAAACTAGTAGGAGTATTTAGAAGTCTATTCTCTGATCCACAGGGAGCCAGTTTAAGAACTTTAGAACTGGAGGATGTGTTCTACTTTCCTGGTTCCAGTAAGGATGCGAGCAGCAGGGTTCTGGATCAGCTGCAGCTGTCTGATTGAGTTCTTTGGTAAACTAGTGAGGACGCTGTTGCAGTAATCAATCTGACTAAATATAAAAATATTGATATGTTTTTAAAGGTCCTTTTGTGACATCAGTCCTTTAATCCCAGAAATGTTCCTCAGGTGATAGAAAGCTGACCTTGTTATTGCGTTTATGTGAGCGTGGAGTTTCAGGTCTGAGTCCATTATTACACCTAGCTTTTGTGCCTGGTCGGTACTTTCTAGTTGTATAAACTGATGCTGTGTGCTGACTCTTGATCGTTCCTCTTCAGGTCCAAAAATAACTACTTCCATTTTGTTTCTGTTTCTGGCATCCAGCTATTGATTTCCTCAATACATTTATTTAGTGCTTGGATCAGTGTATATTCACCTGGTGACACTGTAATGTACAGCTGAGTATCATCTGCATAGCTATGATAATTAATCTTATTGGTTGTTATAATCTGGGCCAGTGGGAGCATGTAGATATTAAAAAGAAGAGGCCCCATCATGGAGCCTTGGGAAGCCCACATGATTTTGTGTCGTTTTGATGAAAAGTAGTAATAGACCTTTTTGCTTTCATCTAACAAACAGACTCACATTTTAGTACAGTTATTGAGAGGTCCTAAGTATTTAAAATGTGATTAAATATTTCCATGAATTGGATGACTTTCTGTTGTAGTTTCTCATAGATCACTTAAAGCTTAACCTCCAGCTAGTTTATCACGGTGCAAAATAATGGAGACATGCTTCTATAGCAATTTGACCATGTTGTCCCTTTTTGACCCACATGTTTATTAAATATTGCTCCAGAATTAACCAACAGCTTCTGAAATCTGCTAATTGTTGAAGTGCGATTAAGATGGATAGAACATGACTTCCTGCTTGTCTCAGATGTTTTCCTTTCCCAGTATTTAGTAAAAGCATTATCCCGGTGTCATAACAAACATGTCTTCACGTTCAGACAGTTCTTCCCTGAAACAAGCCAAACACAAAAACAACAATCAGGAAATTCATTTTAAAAGTCTGTAGTTTATATTTATTAGTTGCTGTAAAACAAGCTCTGTATTCAAAGAGAATTAATTAAAGGGAATAAAGAAAAAACAGAAATTAAACTGTTTTTTTCTTCTGTTATGTAGTCTAATCTAAGCAGTGCATGTGAGCGTGCCCATTTTGAAGCCTTTAATCCTTTTTTGGATATCAGAAATGCCCATTCCTGTCATCCAGTTTATTCCTGGGATGTTTGTGCTGTTTCTAAGAGCTTAGGTATCTCTGTCCCCGGGCTGCCGGCTTACTCACTCTGATTACCAACGCAGACGTGGTTATAGGCTCTTTTTTTTTTCTGTCTTTTTGTCTGAGGAGGAGGAATGGAGTGTATTTTTAGCCAATCTACCTGCTGACATCAGACTCAGGAGAGGCCCAGGAGATACTCCGAAAAGCTTCTGTTTTAATTATAGTAGCAGCTGCGTCATTTCTGTCTAGATGCGGATGCCTGGGTTTGGCCTCATTAAAGCCATCCACAGAATTGATGACAGGAGCAGAACATCCTAGTCAGCACTTTGGCTGAGATGGCATCAATCCCATGTGTTTGATCGTACTTGGGTACAGGAGGCTAGATAGGAAATAAAATACTAAAAGTTAGAACAATTTGAAATGAAAGACAGATACTTTATCCAAATGAAACCATCTCAGTCAGAGGATGTTGTTTTACTGTAGGTTAGATAAGCAAATTGAATTTGAGTTATGCAGTCATGACAACAAAAGGTCTCTTTCAATATTAGTAGTATTGTTTTACATATCCAAAAAGTATTCAAATATATGTTTTGTTTACTTCAGGGTAAATCAAACGAAATGTAAGTTTAAGGTTTGCACCACAACATTTCCATCTGGTTGAGATCTGGACATTAAATCTTGGATCAAGACCAAGCCCAAATCTTCATTTTCATCATCGTTTTTTTCTGATCTACGGCCGGGCCACACAGAGCAGGGTCTGTTCCATCCATCCACCCTCGCACCACGTGTTTCACTGAAACAGCTTGTTTCAACACAGCAGATACATTTGTTTCAGGAGTTAGACCTCCTGATCTCTGCTGAAGTGTATGTAGAGTTGTCTAGATAAGTCTGCGGCTGTCTCCTTTGTTATTTTCCCTGGTTTTATCATGTAAAATGGACTGCCTACTCATATTTAGTCTGGACCTGACGTGTAACTACAATATGAAAGGTTAACCTAAATCATGACAAATTTGCCCCCTGTTCTGTAGACCGATTTGTGGATTTATGGATCTGATCCTAATAGTCAGTCATGATTACGGTACTTTTCTATGATCAGTATCAGAATCTTGGATAAAAGCCAACCTCTGACAACTGTTGCTGGTGAACTCTTTGTGATTTGCTGCATCTTCATTAGATAAAATCCAATTTTCGAAAGAATAACTGTCTTTGTTGTTTTCATGTACATGGTCTGTATATATTTATTACAGCCCAGGAATAATATTTTAGTGTGTAATCAAAGTATTTTTCACCCTTTATGTTGAGGCTGTGCTGGTGGTAAGCTAAAAGTTTTGACCTGATACTGACGAAAGTCACATCATTTTCATATTTGCTGAAATTTTCTTAAGGTGTAGGGTTAAGTGATGTGCACCACCACCAAACCTGGAACACATCACTGACGTTGCCTCTCTGCTTCAGTTAAATAAACATTCCACAATCACTATCACTGTCATATCAACAAACAAAACACCACTGGCCAACCAGCGCCCCAACCCCCCACCCCCCCATTTCTGAAACACCCTTCCAAATGGCAAAAATAAGGGTGACACGGGAATCAATTGTCGCTCCCGTCCCGATCCCAAAAAAATACTCCCGTCATGTCCCGATCACGTGACATCCCCCCCCAAAAAAATGTTGTCCCGAAAAAATCCAGAGAGAAAGACTCCCGTCCCGACCCAAATCCCGTAGATTAGTAATTTACCTCCTATGGCGCTCGCTCCCCCCTTTAAACCATAGCCTAGGACAGTATCAAAGATAATCTATTTAGCTTTATCCGCCATCTTTAACCATATCCTGCATTCTCGTTTGGCCACCTTACCACGTCATGAATGGACTTGACTCGTCTGACTACCAAACTATTAAGATACACTCTTTTTCAGTCGGATATCATATGCTTACCAGTTTATCCAGGTGGTGTAGCAACAATGTAGCAGTTTCAGTTTTGGTGCGTGCAGTGTAGTAGACCCGATGGAATTCAACAAAAGATAGATGTAAAAAAAAAATAGTAAAAAAATTCTAATTTCCGGTTTCCCGTCAGATCCCTTGTATTATTTCCTGTCCCGTCCCAATCACGTTACCAACAGTGAAATTGACTCCCGTCCCGCGGGAATCCTGCAGGAATCCCGTGACCCGTGGGAATCCTGAAAAATTGTCACCTTCTACCCCACACACTCAGAACCACCGTGAGCCAGCCCACTCATATTGTACTCTTAAATTTAGTGTTTAATCTTTGACTGCACTATTTTATATATATTTTAGATTTTATTATTTACTACCATTTGATAGTGGGCTTTGTTGTTCTGAAACCATTTGCACTCAGATTACTGTTTTGAGTTTGTTTTTATATTGTCTTATATTTGAAGTTCAATCAATATTTAAAGAGTTTTATAAACTTTTTAATTTATATTGCATACAGTGAGTGTTCAATTGTCTTTCACCACGAATGTGCTGCTACAAAGCATATATATCGGCTTTGTATATCAGCGTTAATAATCTGCTTGAGATATCGTCCATCGGTGATCAAATAAAATAAAAAAAATCGGTATTGAATCGGCCTTTAAAAAAACCCATATTGGTCGGCGTCTAGTCTCTAGTGGCCAAATTTTACTTATTTTACTTTCTTAAAAATGACTAATATTGCTTGGTACTAATAGTAATGCAGATGTGTTATGCATCTTTACAGATCATTGTAATTAGTGGCTGTACAAGTATTGGATAATTTAATGGTTATTTATTAAAAGCAAAATAAATAGTATGACACTAAGTAGAAGTGTTTGACAGTCTATGTTAGACAGTAATTAAAAACACATTTGAAACTCCTTGCAAATGTGTTCAGCAACAGGCCTGTTCATTGTTTGTGTTTCTGTTTTTTTACATAATATTTTCTTTAATAATCAACTATAGTGAGCAAGATGGGATGCTGACGGTCCTGTCTAGTTTCTGGTCGACATTTCCAGCTTTAGTCTGAGTCTACAAGAAATGTTGTTTCCAGACACAAATTTCTTGTTTCCAAAAAAATTAGCCAAATCTCTGTTTGGCCAAGGTTGAAATTGTTTGCATGTTTGAGTTGTTGTTTTAACGTAGCATAACTTAGCCAAAACAGATAGTTATTTTACGATAAAATAGAACAGTAGTAAGAAGGAGGAAATATTGGTCAATTTGCCTTATTATTGCATACCTTTGTAGTTTTTAATCATTTTTCTTTCACCCGATGTAGCCATTTGTCAAAATACCAGTAATGTCAGTTTTTACCCCCAGGGGGGATTTAGTTAAATAGGGCTGGCTGCTAGTCACTGAACATTAGCTTATGTTGTCCAACATGGTTAATGTTTCACTGTTGTTAGCATGGGAGCTTAGCTGACTAGAGCTAGAATTGGGACTTGAGGTTTGTACCTGTAACTTTTAGTTTTGTACCTGTAACTTCCTAGCCAGCAATGATGTGTGGGGCCCAGATGAGGGCTTTAAGGGGCGGCAAGTGTGGGCCCCATTATGGGCTTGCACCCGGGATCCACGAAGGGGCCAGCTGTGATTGCCCAGATGGGCTTTTAGTGGGATCTGTAAGGGTCTTTTGTGGGTCCCTACACTGGGTAATTCATGTCACACCCATTTGCCCCCCATCTACTCAAAGGGGTTTAAAGTGGGCTTGCACCCGGGATCCACATTGGGGCCAGCCATGGGTGCCCAGATTGGCTTTTAGTGGGACCTATAAGGGTCTTATGTGGGTCTTAACTGGGTAATTCATGTCAGACACATTTGGACCCCACCTGCCAAAAAAGGTTTAAAGTGGGCTTGCACCAAAATTCATAATAAAAATGGATTGCATTTATATAGCTCTTTTTCAGAGATCCTTACATAGCCATCATAGGCTGTCTTATTACATTGTTTAGACACCTTTGTTAAAGTGTCCTACCCAAGGACACAGAGTGTACTGTACAGTAGTCAAACCAACTACCTCTGGATTCCCAGCCAATAACTCTACCACTGAGCCACAGTCAATTCAAGTGTAAGGCAGGCAATTTACGCAAAGCCCTATCTAAGCCCAATCATGCCAAATGCTATAAGGAAACAATTTAAGAACTACTAAAAATGAAGAATGAATATAAGTTCAAGATAAATACAAGACACTTGATGCTTTGAACTGCAAGAAATATATTGTTAAATTGAACAACAAAAACAAAAAATCTTTAAATATCACAACCTACAGGTAAACAAATCAAAAATATGTTTAAAAAAATATCAACAAAAAAACACTTCAAAAAAACATAAATACAAAATACACTCATGATATATTGTTAAATCGAACAACAAACATAATCTTTAAAAAAGAATTTAAATGTCGGCAAAAGATTGGCAAAAGACCCTATTGTATGCAATGTTTGTTCTTGGTGACTAGCATGACTTCTAATGTATTGAGTTACAATTATTCAATCTCAGAATGCTTGATTAGACTACATGTAGAGTTATGATAAGTTCTTCTCAGTTTAAACACATTCCCACTTGTCCCATGCCTGTCCCTTTTGGGGCCCATATGGGGCTTTCTATGTGGGACTCATGCTACAAAACCTACATGGGACCCACTGATATCACCCAGGCAAAGCCCATGCCCACACAGTACCCATGGAACCCATACTTAATCCATCTGGGCCCCACATGTCATTATTTATAACACGGGTTATTATTTGTAGTTACTAATTTTTTGTACTTGTAACTTACGTTTTGTACTTGTTATTTAAGTTTTGTAACTTGCACACATTTTAAAAATACAAGATTCAAGTTACAGGTCTCAAGTTTCAAATTTCAAGTTTCAAGTTACATATATATTTTTTTACCATATTTGGCTTGCCAAAAAGAACCAATGAGTGGCTTGCTGATTTTGACCAACAAATTGTGTTTAATGAATTTCTATCCAGTCATGGCAAGAGAAAGGTAGGGCTCTGCACCGCTCACAACCAGATATGATTACAATCACACTCCAACTGCAGCTACTACAGCTGCTATAAACCACGCCCCTAGGTGACTCAGGCACTACTGAAGCAACATGGCTGCTGCTGGCCGGGTCTCTCCGAGCAGGAGAAATACATCATGGCAGCTCTTCAGAGGGCTTCTCCCTCGACATCAACCCCTGGAATGATGGTATGTAAAGTGTGTTACCTTATGTATTTAGTGGTATACTTTTGTAAGTGCTAATGCATTATTATAAAGTTATTTTAAGGTTGCTAACATGTACTGCAAAGGCTGCAAATTCAGCTAGGAGTAGGTGCTGTACTAGAGCCAATTTAAAATGTAGTTAATCCTTTACTCATAAAAATACATATAAGCATGTCCAGAAATTATAACAGACTTTTGTCTACTGTGGTATTAGTTTTGAGATTGATAACTTTGCCTGAATTAAAGCTAAGCTACGAATAGCAAGGGAAACGTTACCATAGCAACGCCTAGGCATACTCGACACAGTAAATCTCTGTTACGGGGTAACGTCAGGTTACAGACTTACGTACAATCTTTGTTTTGTTAGATCACACAACATCCACGTTTTGCCCTGTTGTGTTTTAGAAAGTAAAATCAACTAAAGATGGATACAACCAAGTGCAAACCAACAACTTATTCAAATTTAATCTTCAAAAGTATAGACTTTTAACTGTTTGGATTCATATTTCATGAATCATAGATACTGCTATGGGCAGAACTTTATGTCATCAGAAAAATAATTTGAATAACAGCTTTTAAAATCAGAATCTGAATATGTATAATTGGAAGTCCACAAATGACGGATACAGGCAGCTGAAATGAATTTCCTATATAGGGTGTCTGGGCTCTGCCTTAGAGATAGGCATTTATTTTTATGGCTATTTTGAATTTTTGTCTCTCACAAGCAAGCTCATCTGGCAGTCCCACAATTCTGCATGTATTAACACCTAATTTAAGCTAATTTAGATTTTTGCTAGTAGAATTTTTTTGTCATATCTTCTAGAGGCCAAAGAGAAGACAAGTTCTTCTAGAAGAAATGCTCACCTTTTCACTAGGGCAAAAAATTTGTCTACTGTAACACGTGGGTACAATAAATCCAGTTATTCACCCTGTAGAACAGTTTTAACAACCGTCAAACACCACTGAACCTGTGATCTCAGTATACTGTAGATCCTCTTGTGTTCTGTTTTAAAAACTAGTATTGCTTGTACCGCTTTTACAGATGTTTCCCCGTCTGCCATGCACATGTGTACTTATTATATATAGATATATAATATTTAACTGTTTAAGTTAATGTACATTTCCTAAAAGTTTTTTGTGCTGCTTTTTGTAGTCTCTGTTTCTTGATTTCTTCTGTTGCAGAAATGAGACAGCAAAGGGAGACTGATGAGAGGAGAAACAGGATGGAAAAACAGTTTTCTCTTTGTTCTTGACACATTTGTTTAGTTGTATACTTGTTATGAATAAACTAACTGAAACAACTAGTGATTCTCATTAACTTATTTTATCAACAGTTTTATTACTATCTACAGTTGGTTTTAACATGACCATAAAGCTAACTTGGAAAAAAAAATAAATGTAAAATGAATGAAAATAACAACTACCAACAAAGGAATAGGTAAAGGATATCAAATAATTAGAGAAAGAAAAGTGGTGTGGTTCTTTAGCAATTTTTAAACATACAGGATGAACCTGAATAAACATTTCGTGGACCATTCTTTGAACTTTAATAGAATAAACAGGAAGTATCTGGCAGACATGCTGGATCTACTGAAGAAAAATCTGACATTTGGATGAGGAGCTGTGACTGAGACCTGTGGCTGGTCTATCCTGGTTGACAAGTGGAGCATCATAGAGGGTGGTCAGCAGAGAGTGCTCTAGGTAGCTTCATTGTAGTGTCCACTCCATCTTCCACCAACAAGCTTTGCAATTTCTCAATGCAAAGTTGCCATATCACTAAAATATATTCACAGGACAGTTGGTCCCACCAGAGAACCCTGCTGACTACCTCCAAACCACCTCCTTTTCATCCTCTGCTACTTCGCAAGCTCATCCTCGGACCACAGGGTCACCGACACTGAAGCAGAAGTATATATAGTTTATGAACATTTACTATGCACTAGTTAATATACCATTAAGAGGGCACGTTAACTAGGTAAAGTTAATGTCATTCCTTAAAAATTGCAGATCTCTCCAGCCCCACTCCAGCTCAAAATGCCAGAAGTTTGCTTAAGTAGAATGTATTTCCACTACTATGTGCTGGATTATTTCGCAGTGATATGGATGTCTAATCCCAAAGGCTGAGCTCATAGTTACTTTAACACATTTGATTATAAACAAAACATAAAGCTTGTATGTAAGTCTGTAACCTCACATTACTCCGTAACAGAAATTTACCCGGTTGAGTGTGCCTACGGATTGCTATGGTAACATTGCAATACATATGTTAGCAAGCCTGGAATAACTTTATTATAGAGTGTTAGCCTTTTCAAAAATATTCGACTAAATACATAAGGAAACATGCTTAACTTACCATCTTTCCTGGGGTTGACACAGAGGGAGAAGCCCTATGAAGAGCTGCCATGATCGATTTCTCCTGCCTGGAGAGACCCAACCGGCCCTGGCCATGTTACTTCAGTTGTGCCTGAGTTGGCTTGGGGTGGGTTTTGTAGGGGAGTGGTTTGCAGTGGGGGAATGGTTTGTAGTGGCTCTGGCTGCAGCTAGACCTTAATTGCTTTGGTGGCTGCAGTTGGAGTGTGAATGTGATCATATCTGGTTGTGAGCGGTGCAGAGCCCTACCTTTCTCTCGCCATGACTGTATAGAAATTCGAGAAACTTGATTTGTTTGTCAAAATCAGCAAGCCACTCATTGTTTTTTCTAGGCAAGCCAAATGTGGTAAAAAAATATCTGTAACTTAAAACTAGTAACTTGAAACTTGAAATGTGACACTTTAAAATGTTCCCCTTGTAACTTCAAAACTTGTATTTTTAAAATGTGTGTAAGTTACAAGTACAACTAATAAGTTACAGGTATATAACTAGAGGCCCATTTTTTGCTCCATTGCTGACCTTTTTAAATTCATCCTAAACATTTGAACGTCTGACATTAAGGTGCTTGATGGAGTTTATAAAGCTAATCAGCTCCTTCAGCTGTTCCTTTTGTCAGCGTCCTGGGTACTCTTTTTTTTTAACCTCCATATGTCAGGGGCCACACATCTGAATGAAACTGTGTTCAGGCTTGCAGCCAAAGTATTGGTTATACAGAATTCTTGTTTATTATGACAAACCTTATTGATTACATCAGTCTGTGTGACACTGTGTGACAGCTGTATGTTAGCTCATGCTAACTGCAAACTAAGATCAAGGCTTTTCGGTGCTTGGTTCCTTTGGGGATGCTGTCGTTGCAACTGCTGCAAGCTCATTATTTAGTTACATCAGTATCATTTCCTCCCATTTTTATTCATGAATCTAATTTAAGTCTCACTGTTGCACTATCCTGGACGAAGGAGGAAACTCAATAATTCATTGACTCTTTGAGCCTGTGTTTTCCTGCACCAACTGTGACTCATCTTTTATGAAGCCTACAGACAAAAACTAGTCACAAAGCATACCGCTTTATATTCTTTTATTCAGATGTTGCTATGATGACAATGTTCACTGGTGTGGATGACCATTTGATCATTGTAAACATTACTTTATGTATTTTTGGGTTTTTCTTCACTTGCTCTAATCATTAAATATAGTCCCAAAATAATAAGAGAGCCACTGTCTATATTTCCCTGTCATAGTTTCCATTATGGATGCAAAACATAAAGTCATAATATCAAATATGGGAAAAGATAGACGCTAACTAAAAATAATTGATATTCCTAATTTGCCACCTCTTCAACCATGCATTAAGATGGAACATGAGCTTTAAAGCTTATTCAGATCACTGTTCCACTAAAGCGAAATATACATTTATAGACATCCATCCATCTATTTTCTGAACCGCTTATTCCTCAAGTGGTGGGGGGGGTGCTGGTGCCTATCTCCAGCTGTCAACGGGCGAGAGGCGGGGTACAACCTGGACAGGTCGCCAGTCCATCACAGCATTTATAGACAGTGTAAATTATTTTAATATGATTTTTCTATTGTAACTAAGCTAAGTTTTGTTGGATTTAATTTCCGTCTATTTTATTGAGGTCAGAGCAAAACAAAGTAAAGTTTCTAGAAAGTAGTACTTGAAGTTAACCTGTTGAGGCGCGGTGGACAGCCGGACATGAGATTGTCGTTGTAGGGCTGGACGATATAGAAAAGGAGCATATCGATAAAAGAATAGTCATATTGATCGATAATTATCGATAAACATCAAGAAATGTAAAATATATATTTTAAGTGCCTCCGTGGTCATTTTGTTATTCTTAATGAACTAATTTTAATTAAGAATTAAATGAATAAATTTTTCAAACGCTTCTTTTTATCATAGCTAAACTTTTAAGATACAGAGACAAATTAAGAGACTTGAGTAACATCAGTTAATACGAACAAAAGTAATATTAACCATTATATTATACATATTTTTTAATTATGTTAGTAATGTAAATTAAAGGCTTATCTTGATGCTTTTAATTTTTTTTTGTCATTTTCTTTTTTATTGATTTTTCATTTTATCAACAGACACGCAAACAGACAATGAACAAGAAGACCTTTTAAAGAGTACATATCTTCAGGGAGATATAAAAAAAAACATATATAAAACCTCAGGAAATGTAGAGATTTTCTGTTGTAGAGGGAGCGAGAGTAGGAAAGAGAGAGAGAAACACTACAGATAGTGACAATAATGGTAAGGGCAATGTTAATTACCTGAAGTTTATCTGAAGTCCGGTCTCACAGTAGAAATGTATACAATCCATCCATTTTCTTAACCGCTTAATCCTTAATGGGTCGCGGGGGGGCTGGTGCCTATCTCCAGCTGTCAATGGAGAGGCGGGGTACACCCTGGACAGGTCGCCAGTCCATCACAGGGCCACATAGAGACAGACAGGACAAACAACCATGTACACTCACACCTAAGGACAATTTGGAGACAGATCAATTAACCTGACAGTCATGTTTTGGACTGTGGGAGGAAGCCGGAGTACCCGGAAGGAACCCACACATGCACGGGGAGAACATGCAAACTCCATGCAGAAAGACCCTTGGCCGGGATACGAACCCACAACCTTCTTGCTGCAAGGCAACAGTGCTAACCGTGCACCCCATGTATACAATCCATTTAAACCAATTTTCAACAAATACATGTTTTTGCACTCTCAAGTTGAATGTAAGTCTTTCCATCACAAATATACCGTATAATCTCAATCCAATCATCTGCACCGGGTGCTTCCCCTTTCAGCCATTTCTTTGTGATGGACTTCTTACAGGCCACCAATAATATTCTTAACAAATATTTATCTTTGCTTTTTCCAGTCAAGTTCCTCCAAATCAACGTGGTACAAAAGATTTAGGCTAAAAGTAATTTCAGTAGAAAAAACGTTGTCTAGGATTTACAACAGAGCAAGCCCACAATATATGAAAGTGGTTTGCCTCCTTACTTCCACAAAGTCTCCAACAGGATGACTGATTTGAATACTTTTTCTTTTGATATAGAGTGATAAAGTATCAAATAGTGTTTTTCCATGAAAATCCTCTCCACATTGGAGAATTTGTAGTTTTCCACTGTTGTTTAAATATTTCTGACCATTTCTCCTGTGTGATTGTGGTGTTGCTCTCTGCTTCCCATTTTGATTTCACATCAAGAGTATTCTCTTTGTTGAGTGATTGAACACTCAGGTATAGTTTTGAGATGATCTTCTTGCAGGGGCCATCTTCATAAGATATTTAATATCTCATTTCTAGATTCATAATTTTTCATGATTTTTCCCCCAATATAATCTCTTATTTGCAGGTATCTGAAGTGGTCCTGATTTTGTAAACTAAATGTATTCTTAAGTTCTTGGAAGCTCATTACAATACCATTATTTATGAGTGAATAGTATGTCTTAAGTCCTAAAGATGTCCATATCTTAAATCTGTTATCATGTCTATTTAGTATAGATTCTGTGTCATATGCAAACCATTTGATTATTTCAAATGAATTTTTCAAATTGGACTATTTTAGTAAGTCTTGTAATGATGTAATGAATTCTTGATCCATGGGTTGTCTGAATCTTTAACGTAATTTTGTAGTGGTGGATTTCCAATCATTGCATTTACTGGTGTTCCTTTTCCCATTGTTTCAACAATGGGAAAAGGAACACCAGTAAATGCAATGATTGGAAATTATTGCATTTACTCCCAACTCAGGCCCCAGAGTATTAGGGGCCTGAATTGGGATGCCTTATAATAGTCTTTTAGGATGGGGAGAGCTAGTCCTCCTTTGTCTTTGGGCAATTGCAGGACCTTGTATCGTATCCTCGGTTTTTCCCCCTCCCATATGTATCTAGATATTAGTCTATCCCATTCTTGAAATTGCTTATCTGGTGATTCTAAGGGTATTGATTGGAAAAGATATAAGACCCTTGGCAGGATGTTCATCTTAATTGACTCAATGCGTGAACTGAGGCTTAGATATGGTATTAAACTCCATCTATGAATATCTTCTTTGATTTCTTTTTGGAGGGGCTTATAGTGAAGTTCTGCTATGTTTGAGAGATCTTTAGGGATGTGAATCCCAAGATATTTGATAGATTTTGCATCCCAGTTTAACTGGTATTTCTGACGGAGGTCTGGGGGAGGATTTTAATTAAGGCTAAGAATCTGAGTTTTTTGGACATACCCGAGAATGAGCCACACTGCCTTAAACCTGTCATTAGTACTGGCAGCGATTGTGTTGGGTTATTTAAATATATAATAAATCATCGTCAAATAATGCCAATTTATGCTCATCTATAATTTTAATTCCCTTAATTGTTTCATCTAGTCTTATTTTCTGTGCCTGAGGCTCAATAAAGATTGCAAAGAGGAGTGGGCTCAGTGGGCATCCTTGTCTAGTTGATCTTTCCAGTATAAATGATTCTGAGAGATCTCCGTTGATCCGGGCTGTTGTATAGTGTTTGTATTGTTTGTATTGTTGTCTTATTAAAACCAAATTTTTCCTTTACTTTAAACAGAAAGGACCATCTAACAGAGTCAAAAGCGTTTTCTGCATCTAAACTTATTATCATAGCCTGGATGTTGTTCTGAGAAATGTGTCTGATAATCTGTAACGTTCTTCTAATATTGTGCTGTGTTTGTCGAGTTTGGATGAATCCCGTTTGATCTATATTTATGATCTGTGGCAAAATTGTATCAATTCTTTTAGCTAAAATAGAGGTAAACACTTTGTAGTCAAGGTTGAGTACACTTATTGGCCTATAATTAGTGCATTCTGACTTGTCTTTTCCCGATTTATGTATAACTGATGTTGTTGCTTCCCTCCAAGAAATTGGGATCTCTTTTTTTAATAAAACCCAATTAAATGTTTTTACCAGGACAGGTGGCAGAGCCTCTTTTAAGCACTTGCACTGTGCTGTGTATCCATCCGGGCCAGGAAATGTATTTGTTTTCAGTCTACTTATGGCCGTGCTGACCTCCTCTGTTGTTATTGCTGAGGCTAATGTATATTTCATCAATCTCATTTCTTTTCTTTTTCACCTCTATTTTTATATTCGGGTCTTGTGATTTTTTATGCTGAAGGTCTAGTATTTTTCATTCGTTATTAAGTTTGTCCAGTTTTGCCCTTCTGAATTTTTTTTTTGTTGGGCTGTTATAACAATCAATTTTCCTCTCATTACTGCCTTGCATGCATCCCAAAGCACAGCACAGTTGGTGTCCTCTCCATTATCGTTGTCCTTCAAATACTCTTGTATTTCTTTTGTAAAGTGATTGACCATATCTTTAAGAATACTTGAGTTCAGCTTCCAAAGTGTTTCTTTGGATCTGGTTCCTATTTTCATTGTGATATAAACAGGGCAGTGGTCTGAAACATCCATAGATCCTATGTAGCATCTATTAACCCAGTGTTTATCCTTCTTAAACATCATGAAAAAAATCGATTCTTGAATATGTTACATGCGGAGAGGAGAAGAAAGTGTAGTATTTATATGTTGGGTTAATTTCTCTCCATATATCAATTATGCCTAGTTCTGCCATTAAGTTGCGTGCTTATCTAGTTGTATTTTTGGGTTGGGATATTCTTGGGGCGGAAGAATCCATTTTAGGGTTTAAGGTTTGGTTGAAGTCTCCTCCACAGATCATTATACCTTGTGACTCCATTAATATTTTGTCAAATATCTTTTGATAAAATTTCCATCCTGACCCCGGAGGGACCTATACATTATACAAGGTCATCATAACACCATCAATCTTCCCCTTAATCAAAATAAATGTACCATCATTGTTTGTTATTTGTGTGAGATGTTCATAAATAATATTCCCTGAGATCAAGATAGCTACCCCTCTATTGTGCCTTATGCCATTTGAAGATGAGAATACATGTTTAAACCCCTTCCTTTGAAGTGTGCTGTGCTCTATTTCTGTGAGGTGGGTCTCTTGTAGGAAAGCTATGTCTATTTTCTCTCTGTGTAGTTTAGTTAGGATTTTATTCCTCTTCGTTGAGGACCAGATTCCATTCACATTCAGGGTCACTATTTCTACCATATTCCTATTGTAGTAAGACAACCTGAATTCTCACTGTATCTCACATTACCTGCGTTAAACGTAACTATATTTAGGTCTTCACTTTTCCCTGAACAGAACCGTTTTTAACACACACAAGAACAATATCTTCCGGATATAGGGAAAACATTATTCCCTTAAAGTCCCTGTTGCTGGGTGGGGGGATATTCCTCTTCCAAGGGCTGGCCCCCCCTCTAGAGTTGGAGTAATTTCCTCCAGGCTTCCTAGGTAAGTCCAACATTAATCGAGAGTGGCATCCAACCAGTCGGCTGTTGATAGTTCTCAAATCTTTGCATTTCTTATTGTACATTTAGTAGTGACCATAGCCAGAAAGTTTTACACTATTATAAAAGGGCTACGTTAGAAACAACAATACTTAAAATAATAATTATACTCCCAAAAATAATAAAAGAGAATACAAGAAAATTAACCAAATCTAGTTAGGACTTTGTATCAACATTGTCTCTTCTTTGTAGATAAGTATCTGCCTTAAAGCAGCCCTCCATTTTGACTTACTGTCCAGGATGGTCACCGATCTCTCTTTAGTGCTGTGTTTCTCTCCTGAATTCCTTTAACTTCTCTCTCACACGCGTTGCTGTTTGTTTTCCGTCGTTCTTGGATGGCACCCGTTGCCATGGATGCGCCGTCTGGATACGTTCCTCTATACCTGTTTCCGGCACACCTCGAAATTTTTACCTGGATCCCAGGATCCCATCTCTTTAGTTTCAAATCGTTGGAAATTCACAATAACAGATCTGGGTGGCGAGTTCAGATCGGGTGTTGCCACTAGTGCTCTGTGCGCTCTTTGGATCTCTAGGTTTGTTCCCTCTGGCAGGCGAGTTTGGTGGTTAGCAGGTTGTTGACAAAGTCCGCCACTGACGGGCCTTCTGTATTTTCAGGTATTCCGTAGATCCTTATATTGTTTCTCCTGGATCTATTCTCCAAGTCCGTCAGCTTTTCTTGTAACTTATCTTGTTTTTTTAGGAGCAGCAGGAGGCCCTCTTTAGTTACCACACCATTAGCTTCCAGCTCTGCAATACGCGTTTCAGCTACGTTAATAGCCTGTCCTTGAGCTTGTATTGCGGTGGTAGTTTAAGCTAGCTTCTGGCTGATCTCTTGTTTGAAAGATATTAATTCTTCTCTTACGTCCTTTCTGAGATCGGATTGGAAGTCTTTGAAAGTGCCCAGCATCTCTCGTTTAAATTCCCGTAGGTCTTTAGTGACAGACGTGAGCTCTTTGAGTAGTTCACCTGTTTGAGTCTTCCCCACTCGCATCTCGTCACCATTTTCTTCCTCCATGGAGGCCACTGATTCGGGCTGCGTGGTTGACTTCGTTGCGTTCTCGACTTTTTCTACAAATTTTTTTCCCTTGTTTGTCTTTGCTCCTTTCATTGTGATAAAACCCAGCCTCTGAGTGTCGATATTTCGAGTATTATTTAGTTATACGGCCGACTGGCGTGGAGCTGTTACTTACTGCTGCATTCCACCTCGTAGCCTCACCCGGAAGTCTATCTTGATGCTTTTTAATCTTTTAAACATTTTATGACACTATAATATTATTGGCTGAAACCTTTGGCTTAGTTTGTCAATAAAGCTTATTCAAATTCACTTCAGCTCTTCAGCTGTTGACCAAAGCTAACCGGCTAATCATCAGAGTTTAGACATTGTTGTTTTTTCAGACCCAGCCTTAATTTAAAATGCCTTAATTCAATGACGCTACAGTGGCTTTGGTTAAAGTTCACAGGGGGAAACTGTATTAACCCTTTAATTGCTAAAGACTAGTTTATACTCTATCTGCGTAGATGCAGATACATGCAATGGCCTTATACTTCAATGCAAGAGATATTCGTCAATCAAGCAACGATTGACGAATATCCAATAGAGTCCAATTGTTTTAGTATCCATCAAAGACAACAGAGATCGACAGTTTGTGATTGGTCAGCCCAACACCAGCCCAAGATCATTTCACCAGAATGGTGCTCTATAGTCGATGTAATTAATAGCCAGTGCAGCTTTTAGGCTTTGGGTTCTTTATTTTGAAAAGCCGGTTTATCTGATATGATATTTTGATGATTTTGAAAACTAGGAGGTGTAGAGAACAACAAAACAGACAGCTGTGTTTGTTTACATACGTTTCTAGAATATTTCATGAGATGCCCTTCTGTTTAAAACTTTCCAGCACAATCAAAACTCACTGTCTGTCAGCCATCTCTCGTCGAGTAGATGTACGTTTAAAAAGCTGATGTACATAAACTACTGTCGACCAGAAAAGCCATTACAATGGTAGGCAGACCCACCAGAAAAGGCCAGCAAACCCTGCTGTCCTGGCTGAGAATTGCTTTGCAGCAACGGAGAAGTATAAAAAGAAACAGTCTCTGTCATTACATCTGTGTGTGAGTTTAAAACCAGCTTAAGCCTCGAAATGACCGACTGGACTTTTTCTTTTCTTCTTTACCTGTAAATAAGGAAAACCATGTGAAACTAACTGAGCTTTGGGCGTTCGAAAAGATCTTTAGGAATCAGAGAATAATTTTGTTTTTCAAACACAGTATTATTCATTACGGTTCATTTTTTTTCTTCTTCTGTGGATAAAGGCTCTCACTGTAGTTCCCTGAAATCATAAAAAAATTCCTTTGCAACCATTTCCAACCGCCGTTAAACAGAAATTAATGGCTTATGTTATTATTTTCAGTTTATTATGTTAAAAGTTTGAAAAGCCCTTCGTTTTTGAACCATATATTTTGCACGTTGTTCGAATGCACCACAGGTGTGCAGCGTAGGACAAGTTTTTCGCCTGATGTTGTTTCTGTGGCTTATAAAACAAAAGCTTCATCTTTTATACCTGCAAATTTCTTTTTTACTTTCTGCCTGTGTTGTTGGCTTTAGGCATATCCTGCTAGAAAAAGATGTGGTGCTGTTTGAACCACTGAAACCTTGGGCTGCTCAGTGTGACACAGCTCTAGAGCTGGGATGAGCTCGCAGTAAGGTGTGGAGCAGTTGGACTTTCCGGGTGCAAAGTCCGACTTTGAAAAGGTGTTCCAGTTGATTATTTTAACTCTGAGGTCAGATTTTCTGAGTTTCGATTACAAATGAAATGCACCATATGTGTTTTGCATATACATTTTGTTTTTCCGGCGCTTTTAAAATTGGGATTGGGATAAAATGGGATTCTTACTAGGACTAGTTGTTAAAGATCCATAACTTTCAGGACGAAAGTTACGAGACGTAATCTGGGGTGGGGGGAAATTTGGCACAGATCGCGTGGTGCCACCAATGTGTACTTGTATAGCAAAATTAAAATGGTCAAGTCAAAAATTAATGTTTTGAATTTTTTGGATTTATTGTTGAGTTTATAGATGAGGCCAGACTCTGGCAGCTGGTTTTCATTCTGCTTCTAACTTCCCACAAACATGTCATAAATTATTATCTAAAATGGCTGCCCTAAAACAAACATTTATTTCAGGTTTATTACCAGAAGCAGTCCATGATTAACTGAGGACAATAATCATTAACCTGTACAACACTGAAAATACAATCTTAAGTACATCAGTTACACATAGGATTATGACCCCCTGCTATTTACTCCATATGTCCAGATGGTGCAGCAGTACTAGGTTCTATCAGTCAGTAAAAGATCCACATCCATACCGGTACTGCTGGTTATTCTTTATCAGGGTTTCTGTGGGCATGAACAAGCATTAAAAGTAATCAAATGGATAGCACAAAAATTGAGGCCTTAAATGGCATTAAAATCATTAAATCTGATTCTCAGTGTCATTGAAATTCTTTCAGGAGTTTAATGAGAAAAATAGTTGTGTAAAGGGGGATTCTGATACATACTTTATGTCTCTAAATTTTGTTACTTTTCCAATAAAATGTCCTTTTAATGTGCAGTTCCTTTCCATCTACTGCTTTGCGTCACGTGACTGACCCCAATCATGTGACGCGCCTCTCCCCTTTGAACAACACTTCTCCAGCAAAGCGTAACAATTTTGCGGATGAAAATGCCAAAAAAACCTAAACTTTGGCTGTATTTTGTAAAAGTAACCAGGAAACAGAGCTAAATACAAGAAGATTTGTGCTGCATCATCTTCATCAGCTAAAGCATGTATCGTCATTGATGGCAAGAAAAGCAGACCTGAGTCTACAAACTTCTTCCTCTCCTGCACTAGCAACAAAATAACACTAGAGGTGACTGAGGATGAAAGGCTTGTAGAAGGATAAATATGCCACAAAACAAACTTCCCAACTGTTTGAGATTATCCAGTGAGCATAAGTTCGTAAGGCGAAAATGCCTAGTATATGCCAGTGGTCAGAGGAGAATGGCCAGACTCGTTTGGCAAGGCAACAGTAACTCAAATAACCACTCGTACCAAAGTATGCAGAAAAGCATCTCTGAACGAACAACACGTCAAACCCCGAGGCAGATGGGCTACAGCAGCAGAAGACCACACCGGGTGGCACTTCTGTCAGCTAAGAACAGGAAACTGAGGCAATAAGTCGCACAGGCTCACCAAACTTGGACTATAGAAGATTGGAAAAATGTTACCTGGTCTGTTGTTGAGCCGTTTTAAGTCCCTGGCTCTGATGCTGCTACCCCAACAGATGATGGACGAAGAGATGACACTCTCCACCACAGACTTGTAAAAGATTTGCAGCACCTTGCTGCAAATCTTGAAGGACCTCAGCTTCCTCAAAAAGTACAGTCTGCTCTGTCCCTTTTTGTAGACGCTTCACTGTTGATTCTCCAGTCCAGTCTGTTATCCAGGTGAACTCTGAGGTATTTGTACTCCTCAACCACCTCCACTTCTTCTCCCATGATGTAGACAGTATTGGACTTATCCCCGTTTCTTCTGAAATCTACAACCATCTCCTTTGTTTTGTTCACATTCAAGGTAAGATGATTGTTTCCACACCATGCCACAAAGCGGTCCACCAGCTCTCTGTATTCAGCTTCTTCTCCAACTCTGATACACTCGACAATTGCAAAGTCGTCTGAGTATTTCTGCAGATTACAGGTCTCCGTCTTATACTGGAAGTCTGAGGTGTACAGAGTGAAAAGGAATGGTGAGAGTACAGTCCCTTGTGGTGGTCCTGTGCTGCCGACCAGCTGGTTTGACACACAATCCTTCAGTCTCACAAACTGTGGTCTGTTTGTCAGGTAGTCATTGATCCAGCTGATTGTTGAGGCCTCCATCTGTGTCTTCAGGAGTTTCTGACAAAGCAAATCAGGCTGAATTGTGTTAAATGCACTGGAGAAATCAAAGAACATGATTCTCACAGTGCTGCCTGCTTTGTCCAGATGACAGTGAGTTGGTTGAAGCAGGTTGATGATGGCATCTTCAACGCCAACTCCATGGCGATAAGCAAACTTCAGGGGGTCCTGATAGGTTCTAGTTTGCTTAGTCATGTGGAGCAACAGGAGTCTTTCCAGGACCTTCATGATGTGGGATGTCAGGGCATGTGGCATGTCATAAAGCTTGAATCATCTCAGACTGGATTCTTGAACATGACAATGAGTTCACTGTACTCAAATGGCCCCCACAGTCACCAGATCCCAATCCAATAGAGCATCTTTGGGATGTGGTGGAACAGGAGATCCGCATCATGGATGACAAATCTGCAGCAACTGCACGATGCTATAATGTCAGTATGGACCAAGATCTCTTAGTAATATTTTCAGTACCTTATTGAATCTATGCTACGAAGGATTAAGGAATTTCTGAAGTTAAAAGGGGGTCCAACCTGGTACTAAAAAGGTGTACCTAATAAAGTGGCCAGCGAGTGTATATTCATGGGTTGACGGAAGTACTTTAGATGGAATTAAAAATGGTGAAAATGGCATTAAAAGGGCATTAAAAATCAATGAATCAGATGAGCTGATTTCAATAGAACCCTGTTTATATAGAGTGTTACAAGAAAAAAAATCAGGTATCCATAGCGATGAGTTGCAGGAGAGCTCAGTGGGTGTTCTGTCAGTGCTGGGGACAGGAACAAAGGACTGAAGTACTTCAAGCTCCTTACTGACATAGCCAATCTCACTGTAGTCTGTTCCTGCCAATCCAAGTGCTCATTCTTTGGCATCATGTTAGTGTGTTTACTTAAGTGAGCTGAAGTAGACTTTGACCTCACAGGATAACTGAGGCAGAAGGGTGATGCAGGGAGGATGTGCAGTTTGTAGGACACTTAAAAGAGCAGATTTTATAAAGACAGAAGTAAAAGAGGGTTTTAATGAGAATGGTTTTGGCACTAATTATTTTTGGAACGCCTGTATCCCTATGCAGCAGGCTGCATCAGATCTCTTTTAAGAAGCTGATGCTGTGACTTGCATGACATAATGAATACATCTCATATTCAGCTTTGGGTACTTGCTTATTTATGCTTATTTGGTTAACTATTTTCATTTCATGTCAGTTCATTCTAGGTTAAAGCATCACATTTTAGAACTGAAAACTTGTCTCTGGGCAGGCTATAGGCAAAGTGGTCAAATTTAAAGAAAAAAATTGAACTTTATCAAGAGAAGAAGTTAGGCAGACCAGTAAAAGGAGACAAGGTGTGAGCTGGAGCTGGGTCATTCCGTTTCTATGCAGTGAAACAGATTTTAAAACCAATTCTTGATTTAGCAGGGATGGAGAGAAAATGACACAGGCAAAATATGATCTGTGCTTTTCATCTCTCCGGCATTTTGATCCACTTTCTACTGAACTGTAGACAAGCTTGCGATGTATTATAACTAGTATAACTTGTAATGCAAGGGTTATGAGACTTTCTCATAGATTTTAGTTGTTTTCTTTTTTGACTAAATGCACAGCAAACAACTTTTGTTTCTTCACTTTTTCTTCCACACCTGCTGTCCATATTTCTTGTCATTACAGGAGTGTAACTTGAATTACTTTTAAAAAAAAGACTTTGCGGTGGCGTCGCGTGGCGTTTGGGGTTATGCTGCATTCACACCGCCCCATGCAGCAGCGTCAGCTTCGGCAAGATTACATGTAAAGTCTATGGTTGAGTACGTCAGAGGTCCGTCAGGGGCTCTGCGTTGCGTTGAGTACGTTGGCTCCGTCAACGACGCTTGTGTTTCATACGGCAACGTACCAACGCATGCGTCACAGAAGTTCAGCGAGCTGAGCTTTTGACGGATCCAACGGAGTTAACGCAGTGCGGCAACCAATCAGAGTGTCTCACAGTAGTAATGTCACTATACGCCGTATCTTGAATGAAGCGCTGGCCCAGTGAAAACATTTTCAACAAACGCAGATTTAAAAAATCAGAAATAACACTTACCAAAGACAGATGGACAGGTGCTCCTAAAGAGGAACAGGGCACCTGTAGTTGGTGTCCTGGTAGGAGATTTAAGCTCTGATGCGGCCGAGGAGGTCGTAAAATTAGGCGCGGGACAGACGGAAGTAGCACTGAAAGCGAACCTCCTCCATACGCAGCTCCTGGAGCGAATGGTTAAACTCCCTGAACTCAGAACGCATCTGAATAATGGGCCCTGATGCACCCGATGTCAACGTTGTCTAGCTTTATCAAGCTAATAAAGCCAAGCCACTCTCTCGTTACGATCCACCATAGTGCAGAAACTTCAGAACGTGCGGCAACAGAGGAAGCCCCGCCCATGTGTTGTTTTTTCCTCAGAAGCAGGCTATGGAAGCCCAAAAGTACATACGTCAAACTTCATCCGTTGAGTGCGTTGCCTGACGCAGACCAAATGAGCGGTGTGAATGCAGCTTTAGTGTGGGCGCCCCTTGAAACGGAGGCCTTAGTCCTCAACGCGGTTTTATCGAGCTCGAATCCCATCCTCTGAACATTTGCCGCAGGTCTGAGCGCACAGTAAGTTATGATCCTTATGGATATCGTTAGTTTACCCCGTAGTGGTTATTCTTCTTAGGTTCCAATTAATAATATGTAGTAATCATGTACAATACCAAAATAGCTCAATATATGAGATTTAAAAAAACCTAATTCATACGTTTAATTTCATACAAATCTTCAAAATTACATTTTTTTTATACTTCAACGTACAAGTGTGGTACATTTCACAACATTAGTAGAATATCGATATCTTAGTGACTGCATGGAGCAGAGAGTAGCATATGTACACAGCAAGCATTAAGTTTATTACTCACAAGCGATAAATATGATTGATAATGATGTAGCCTAATAGTAATTACCTCTGTAACAGGCATAGAATTGACAAGTATGCCGTTTTTCCCCTTTTTTGGCCAAAGACGAATCCATGCACATACTCCTCCTCTCTCTAGCCGAAGCGCAGTTTACATTTGCAGCCGCAAAATCCCCCTTTTTTAATACTGCTCCTTGTGCCTGTTATGAATTGCTCACACAATCTTAGTAGATCACCCACAAATGAAGGACAACCCACAGGCACAAAATGTTCATGGCGCACGCAATTTTGTGGTCATTAATAAGAGTATTGATAAATCAGGTTCATAGTCTGTTAATCTAGTCGATGTGTGATGTCTAATCTAGATTCTCTGTTCAGCATGTTCGAGTCGGAAAATTAATTAAAATACATGAAAATGAAATACTAGTACATACAACTACTGTATATGTAATTAAACTTTTACATTCTGTTGGGTTAAATAGGTCATGAGTGCATTTTGTTTGATTCAGGTAGTCAAAATGACTGACAACAGAAAATAATAGCGTGACATTTGCTTGACATCGACATTTTATTCTAGGGATTAACCTGTTCCACTCCCTTCTTATTTCCTTTCTGAAAGCCCCTAGGCTAAGTTTGCAGGAGTTTGAAATGCAGCATCATATTCCATAACTGAAAGAAATTCTGACAATAAAGGTAGTTTTAGGTCTTCATTCAACTAAAAATGTTACTGTGCATGGGAGTCGGGAATGTCAGTAGAGCTGGGTATTGATTCAAATGTAAAAAATTTATGCAATTTCGATTCTCAAGAGTTAGAATCGATTATCACAATCCAGTCAAATCAGATCTGTTCCCATTTTATATTGATATGGGTTCCCATCTTATAATGATATGGGTCAGCTCTATTCTTTTTTTTTTAACCGTTTTTTAAATTACATGACTGTAATTCAGTGACACAACACTGGGTGGGTTTACAGTTCACCAGGGTAAACATTATCAACCTATTCACCCTCAAGGCTTAAAATGCCCCTCTAGACCTTCCCCTTATATTTTAGTTGTAAAAAGGGGAAAAAAGGTTAAATGATTAAATAGCTCTTGGGACATCCATGATTTTGAATCTGGTTTTCTTTTTCTTTTCTTTTTTTCAATACAGTACTAGTATTAATGACTGAGTCTTTACACCTGTGGCTTACATGAAGTCTACTCCTAAGATACAAACCCAAAGTAATACAATAAAACAGTTTTAAGGTGAAAAATAGCAAACATGGAGTAGTTTCTCTTGGCCTGGAATTCGAAGTAATGCTTCTCAGAGTCAACCTCTCACAATTCGTAGGCTTTCAGCTCCAAAACAGTCACTTTATGTTTTTATTTAGATTTGAATTGGTTTTTTTTTAACATTTTTTAAACAAGATAAACAGCCTGTCTGTGCACCAGAAGGACAGGCCACACATTTTTTTAAATGTCCTTGGTTAGGGGCAGTGTCGAGTGTTCTGCGGATTATGATTATGAGTGGACCTAATTGCTATAATTTATAAATGGATCATATTAGGTTTTGGCCCTGCAAATGTAAGAATTTAAAGTGAGTCAGGTTAAGGCTAGGTGATGGATCTCAAACCTTACGGTTAGTAATAAATCAATCAGGCTATCCAATCAGAAGTGAAAATGCTGGGACCTTGCCCCCTAACCATCGACATCTCTATATTTATATTTATATATCTCAATATTTACAGAAAGGCCCTATGCCAGCATTGTTACATTAAAGTTGTGCAGAGAACCCAAACTTAATGCCCATGTCTCTTGCGTTGAATTCGATCCTCAGCCTTAAATTGAGAAATTTCTTACCAAGTTATCTCAGTTCCACTGTTGGTACACTGCTCTGTAAACTAAATTAGCACTTAACTTGTGAACCAAAACAGCTGCTAAATACTCTGCCTTCAACCTGTATTCAGAATCCATTCTGGGACTCTTTATTGCAGAGCTTCAGCTTGACTTCGTGTTTGAGCCTGAAATAGCCTGGACCGAGCCCTTCTCTAAGAACAGAGAGTTGATGGAGAGCCATGACCTGTGCTGATGTTCACAATATAAGGGTCTTAAGCGTGACCTCATGGGAATCTTTAAAAGCATGAGGTGATTTTAATTAGTAATCCATCAAAATAATTCATATTTTGATTTAATCAGAAAAACCCACAATTAAATTCGAAAATTAACAGTGTTCATCTCACCAAGTTGGCGCACAACTTTGCACAGTAACATTACCGAAACACTGACTCAGCCCCTCCCCACAATACAGAGGGTCACTTGAATGATCATGGCAGTGAGCTGCCACTGTTATTGCTAATAAGACTTGTCCCAGCAGGTTTAGAAATAGTGAGGTGGTGAAATGATCAGCACACACCTTCTCCACTTACGCACTGTTCAGCAGAAAAGGAATTCAGAATCAGCTTATACATGAAGAAATGTACAAAAGTGCAAAACTGTTTTGTTTCACAGCAGAGTAGTTAACCATTGTGGATGTAAGGTGTACATTGTGTTAACTGCAAAGACACTCTGGAGAAGAAACTCTCATTGTGGCGGCTTGTTTTTTGCAGATGCCGCTCAGTAGTGCAGACCTGAGGGTAGAAGTATGAACAGTTTGTGCCCAGGATATGTGGGCTCTGCAGAGATATTAGCTCACACTAGACCTGTACAAGTCCCAGACAGAGGAAGGGTCCACCCGGTTGATCATTTCTGCAGACCTAATTTTCTGTTGCTTTCTGAACCTGTCCTGTTTTGTGGATGAGCCGAACCACGCACTGATGGAGGAACACAGGACAGACTGAATAATGGGCATGTAGAAAATGACCAGCAGCACCTGTGGAAGGTTGGACCTCTTGAGTAGCTGCAGGAAATTCTGTCCCTGCTGGGCCTTCTTATGAACAGGGTCTATGTGTGAGGATCAGCTCAGGTCCTAAGTGGTTCCAGTAGACACAGTGGTGTTAAGGATGGTGGAGGAGGGCAAGTATGGGTGGTGTTCTCTTGAAGTCACCCATCATTCCTAGAGTTGTGAGCAAGTTTAGCTCCAGGTGGTTCTGACTCCGCCAGTGGACCAGCCAATCCCTGCAATCACTGAACTGCAGTGATTTGTGTACCGAGAGGGGCCAATATTGCTAATAATCAATTGGGTAAGCATTTAACACTTAGTAGAGCCTGACTGAAACTGTTAGAGCAGAAATTAGTTGGAACCCATCGCAACCTCTCAGTTTCAGTTTATTCACGCAGCTGAAATTCACAACACATATCATCTCAAAGCACTTTACAAGAAAAGTCATTTCAATTCAATTGTACATACATTCCAATTAATCCTTGAGTTCGTTATTACAGTTGATTTAAAAGTTTGACAGTTTTCTATCTAAGTCATCCCAGCAATGAGTTGTTGACTTGAAGCATTCTCTCCTTCTGGACCAACATGTTGCGAGTAGTAGACAGTATGGGTGTCACAATCTAAAATTGAAATCGATCTAAATTACGTCTTGACGATGCGCATCGGAATCTAAAAGATGTTCGCGATCGTGTCCTCCTGTTTACATTCTGTAGCGTCCCCAGCGTCCCACTCGGATTCCTAGCAACAGTTAGCAGGCAACCGTCTATTTACTCAGATTTCCTCATCACAAGGAAACACGCTGAATTTTCCCTAGCAAGTAACTCTCACCAGTTCTCATACAACTCACAACGCCACCTGGTAACATTATTAACCGCTATATCACAATAAGAGCATCCATGTGAACACAACACACCTCTACAGAGCATATTAGCTGACACTAGCAAGTAGCTATTTGCTTGAGAGGATGCTTTTGCCCCTGGGTGGACATCGGTCATTTTGAAACTCTGGATACGGCCTTGTTTCTATCGTATTAGTAAGGGAAAGCCTCTAAATCCCTCTGGTAACTTCTCATAATACTCACTCAATTTGGATAATTCAGATGTCTCTGGTGCACATTGTGTCTCGCTTCAGTGTTAATACAGTAGTCTGATGAATAGAGGTTAAAATTATTTACCCAACAGGCTGTTTGGTCTTCAATAAATTAGACTCAGACTCAGTTCGAGAGCTCATTAGGAATGCGAGATAATAGAACATTTTGCAATGGCAATATTGGTAAATACTGCGATGATGATATCAGTTGCAATATACATTTGACCCCCGCTATTCATAAACTACTGTCACCCACAAACAAAGTATGCCAATACTAGAGACCTACTCTAAAAATGCTTAGAATGGCCTATTTTAATAGTTCACACACCTCATTAACATTAGTAACATAGTAACATTAGTATGCTCAGTAAACATCATCTCAGTACCAACGAAGCTAATGTCTACAGGCTTCCTTATTTTTGTTCTTGGGGTTACAGCCAATCAACTAGGGGATCAGGACGATACCAGCTTAAGATGAAACTGAAAACAAATATTGGTACTGAAAATAAAATTTGGCATTTAAAAATATAATTGTAGGAGGTTCCGGTGAAGATGGTTGGCTAGAAGAAGTGTTTTCACTATGCTCCCGCTCACACCTGTATCTTCCATGGTATAATGCACGCTACTGTCAACAGTCTGGCTTAAATTACTGACTGAGAGTCTAGGGAGTCAACAACAGCCCTAAATACGCCTGGTGCAAAACATGTCGAAACAGACAAAGATACAGACACAAAAGACGACGGCCACCATGATGACCACTGCTAGCCAAACTGACAAGCTAGTAACAACAGGTGATCAGAATTCGCTCCTGATGGATACCACAGCTCTCATCCGTGCAGTGACAAATAACATCAGTGAGGTAATTGACCAAAAACTGTCTTCACTGTCTGGGACACTGGAGAAGATTTCTTCCTCGCTGGAAAACCTTTCCAAACGAGTCACGGGGGAAGAGCAGAGAATCTCAGATGTGGAAGACGGGGTCACTGGTCTTGCAGGAAGGCTAGTTGAAGCGGAGGAGAAGATTATTGCAAAAGGCTTGGATGATTTGGAGAACCGCAGCAGGCGCGACAACATCCGCATTATTAATCCGAAAGAAGGCGCAGAGGGTGAGGATCCCATTCGATTTTTGAAATCTGGCTACCAGCTACACTTGGGCTGGGAAACAGCTCGACGGAGAAGGCCAACATTAAAATTGACCGAGCGCACTGCGGCCTGGCTCTGCGGGGTGCCCGCCCCAGGCCGCTGATCATCAAGCTCCACAACTCCAGAGATAAACAGCAGATCATGGCAGCGGCGAGAGCGGCCCCCGACCTTCATCACGATGGACAACGGATCTTTATACACCAGGATCTGTCCTGCGCGATCCGCGAGAAGCGACTGGGATTTAATGCCTCCTGTAAGGCATTGATTGACAAGGGAATCCGCTTCAGAATGCGCTACCCAGCGATGCTTGTAGTGAACCACGGTGGCGCTGAGCACAAGTTTGACTCCCCAAAAAAAGCACAAAGTTTCATCAAGGCGCTGGACTAAAATACAACCAATACCTTCCCTGTATAAACTGTGACATTTCTGTAATTAAGCTGGGACAATATTTAAAGGGGTTCAGCTCACCACCACGTAAGTCCACTGTGTTTAAGGCAGATCAATGTGCTTTAGGGCTAATATAGTATGCAGTATTAATTGTTTACTGAGTCTTTACCTTGGTTTCACAATGGATTCACTTCTTCTGGCTAGACTTGGGTCTGTAATACCACTCAGTAGGTGGCTTTTTTGTTGTGATATGTTGACGTTCACTCCAATTTCTATATTATAATGCAGTTTGTTATGTATATAAGAGCTCTTTTGCCATTAGTTTATGATGGCTCCGTTCATGTCAGCACAGCTACTTTATGCCACAGGTCAGATGTTTTACAGTGTGTTTATTATGAAGGGTCATTTTGTTCATTTTGGGTTCACAATTCTTGTCCAATGACTGAATACTTTTATAATGAGTAGCTTAAAAATTGTAACTCTCAATGATTTAATCATGTTATTAAGAGACGTAAAATATTTTCCTCACTCAAAAAAGATGGAGTGCAGATTGCGTTACTGCAAGAGACTCGCCTAAAAGATTCTGAACACTTATAACTCAAGCGTGACTGGGTGGGACAAATTTACTATTCCTCTTTTAACTCTGAAAGTTAAAGAGAACAGCACCTCTGAACCCACTGCTGTTCATACTGGGTCTATCTGTAGTAGGGCTCTCCCTATCCTCGGTACAAATGTTATTGTTATGTAAACTTTAACATTTAGCAAGGCGATGTGTACGGGGGCCAGTCAGCGCCGGAGAGAGGTTCTTTCAAGGGGATCCTCCCGCACAGTGCGGCCGCCCATTACCTGCCGGGTTGAATCCCCCGGGCAGACTGTGCGGACCCCACCCGTTTATCTCTTAAACGTTTCTCGCCCTCTTCAACTCTGTCCTCTCAGTTCTGTCAATTTTTCCTTAAGATAGTTGTCGACTATCGGTCTCGTGCCGGTATTTAGCCTTAGATGGAGTTTACCACCCACTTTGGGCTGCATTCTCAAACAACCCGACTCCGAGAAGACCCCGGCATGACGGGGGCCGTTACCGGCCCTACACCGTCCACGGGCTGAGCCTCGATCAGGAGGACTCAGACAGAGTGTTGGTAGCCAGGTCTCCTAGTAGCTAGGAGACAGGTTAATGTTAGTAGCTATGCTGCTTTAGGCTAGGCTGTTGGAGGACATTATTAGGGTCTGTTCCTACTTTCTCTCCTACTTCTCCCCAACTGCATGATGTGCTGTCAATTCAAGCACTAACCTGTTTTCTATTATAGTAGGTGCTCCGGATTAGCCCTGCTTGACGACCCTGACTAAGATGGCATTGCAGTGACGGAAAATTCTCCACGTCCTGCAACAAACTTCTGCATCAGTTCTATTGCTCTTTCTGTGTCTCTGTTATGTATTCTCCAAGCCACAGACGGTCGCGGCAGATAACCGCTTGTGCTGAGCCTGGTTCTGCCGGAGGTTTCTTCCTGTTAAAAGGGAGTTTTTCCTTCCCACTGTCGCTTCATGCTTGCTCAGTATGAGGGATTGCTGAGAATTCCACGACGCAATCTTCTGTGGTTCTGTAATTTCTACACTAAACATTGTATTGTAATAACTCTTTTTGTAAAGTGCCTTGAGATGACATCTGTTGTGAAATGGCGCTATATAAATAAACTGAATTGAAATTGAATTGAATTGAATTGTTTCAATGGATTCAGAGACAACGCCCCACTGTTACACATTGGTACAGAGAAACGTTCAGAGTGTTGCCAATGGAGCGCCTTAGTGCCACTATAAAGGGCAAGGGTGATGCTTATGTAGGATATGGAGGCCTTTGCTTGATTACTTACCTTGCTGTGCTGTTGCATAAAGGGGGATCACATTTTGTTTTTAGACATAATAATTAATGTCAGTACAACCCTCCCCTCCCCTTTTTTTTCTTGTTCTTTTTCCCTTCTCTTTAAATGTGGAACACTGTACATATGTTGACCCAGACATGTGTTTCTGTAACTCATGTACTTGCATTTGTTTTCTTTGGCTGTGCTGAATTGTTGCTGTTTGTATTGTTCTTAAAAAATCAATAAATCATTGTTATATAAAATATAATTGTAACAAAAAATCTTGATTTTGAATGTGAATGTGAAAATTTATGTATTGAAAGTGAAATAATAATTGGAAGTGAAAAAAAAGTCAATGAAACTCAAAATATATGCATTAAAGCAACTCACAATCACATTTACAAAATTTGAAAAAAAAAAAAAATCTTCAATGCCAATCTTTTTTAGCTGCTGCTGCTTTTCAGCTTCATTCAGCTGATACTCATTTCACGTCGTGCCCGCGCATGATGGACAGGCCTTAAGAGCCGCTGGTGCTTGCTTTCAGCTGGCAGTGAATCTGCCATTTTATACCCGGTCTCTAACCCAGTAAAGGTCACTTGTGGGGATTTTTTTATATCTTTAATTCCAAAATGTCCACGTACTACAGTAAAATCCACTGCTATAACTATAATGTTTATTTATTTATTGTTGTGGTAGTCTAGTGGTTTGAGTTGCTGTCTCCAAGTCGTCATGGTATAAGTTCAAAACCTCGTATGAACTTTCTTAATTAATACATTTTTCTCTTGTACACAACTGCACTTTTTTTTTTCATAATATTTTTTATACTGACGTAATGTTATTATAGTAAGTAAAGCAAAACTTATGCACAAGGTTTAACATACTGCTGACGGAGCTCATAAAGGTAAAAGTTTTGTGCAGCCTGCAGACCATCAGCAGACTAAGGGATCAGAACACCCGGTCGAAGAAGAATGATTAAAAAGCCTAAAGGTCAACACAATCTAGTGGAGCCAAACCCATGACAATAGGACTTCTAAGCCAAATCCTTAACGATTAACTTTAAAGTTATATCAAAATAAGCATTACAGAAGCTTTAGCAGTGGATTTTGCTGTAATATGTGGACATTTTAGTGTTAAAAATATATAAAAGAACTACAAGTGACCTTTACTGGGTTTAACGGGTATAAAATGGCAGATTCACTGACAGCCGAACGCAAGCACCAGCGGCTCTGAAGTCCCACCCCTCGCATGTGTGCACGACGTGAAATGAGTATCAGCTGAATGATCCAGAAAAGCACCAGCAGTTAAAAAAGATTGGCATTGAAAAAAATGATGAAAGTGTGAAATTTTGATTCAGGTTAATAGGTCCTGGACGATAATTCGATAGCAATTGATCGATAGATGTGTGGTGCGATAGAAAAAAAAGGGGTAGATAAAAATGTTCGATAGAAAAACAAGTTTTCCCTCATTTTCTTATTGTAGCCTATCAGGCTGCTTAATACAACAATAATTACTTACTCCAAACGAATCATTAACAATGACCCACCCAGCTCTGTCAGCCACCCTCTCTCCTTTCAAACCACAAAAAGGATTAAATATGGAGAGCCTAAGTCTCTTTCCCTTCCGGTCGGCCCAATGGTCCCCAAACCGAAAAAATAACGAATGGAAGTCAATGGAGCGATAAAAGTTATTTTCTGGTCTGTTTTGTCTTACGTCCTGAATCACACATATGTTGTAATTCGATTTAAATGATAACTAACGATGTACGTTTCGACTGTGTTTGTCCAGTGATTTGGGATTTATTTGATTGTAAAAATTTACATTTGAAATGCCTACAAATCAGAAGTCAGAAGTCACATATATGACGTAATTTTGCTAACGGGAGTTAGCGTTAGCTATAGCACGTAAAACACTCACCTAGAGCTTGTAGAGCTTCTCCTCCATGCTTGTTCTCAGTCCACCGGCTGCTTTACCCTCGACTTAGCTGCTACTTTCCACATGGTCAGATTTATAGAGGTTTAATGCTCCTTTCTTCATCCTGGAGGCTACGGCCATCCCTCTCCTTCTTCTTCTGCAATTGTAGTCCGCAAGGCGTTTTTACACAACACCTAAAGTAACTTTTACCTCCGGTCGAAAATCAGAGTTTTCTCTGCATCGAAATTTATTTTTAAAATTCACAGACATCATATTTTCGATCCACGGCGCATTTCAAACTGGACCAGAAAATAACTTTTATCGCTCCATTGACTCTCATTCCTTTTTTTTGCAGTCGGGGACCCATGGACCAGAAGTAGAAGGGCGTGACTTACTGTGCGTCCACACCAAAAGCGAATTAAGCGAGCGGCGAGTCAGGTGTACATGTTATGTCAATGGAGGAGTGCGATGACGTGCCGCAGGGGGTCCTGCTTCAAGTCAGAAGCAGATTTGCGTCGCGAAAACGCTTTTCTGCCTGATCTTCGCGGAGGATTTGTGCGAATGAGGCGTTTGCGGCGCGTGAAAAATTCTGCTCAAGTTGAAAAAGTCTGAACTCCAGCTTCAAATCGCGCCGCGTCAACCAATCAGGGGACAGAGTTTCAGTGATTCTGTGACTGTCATGGAGTCACAGCCTCAGCAGGACATGGAGGAAATACTGATCAACATTGTGGCTAATCACCCAGAGCTACATGACACAAGCAGTTTTCAATACAGAGACAGAAATAAAAAAACAAACTATTTAGACAGGAATGCTCTTAAGAGGTTTGTGGGTGGCTCTTAAAAGAGCTGTTTTTGCTGTAAAAGCACCTCTCGGCCTAGAAGTCAGCCTTGAAACGGCCTCCTCACCTGGTTTTCTGGTGGCAGCTCCCGCACCACGTCCCACGCTGCCCAAATATTATAAACTTTTACGACATTCACGGCACAAACTGGGCGAGCAGGTCACGTTTTCCAGGCGGCGAGGAGCCGGTGTTTATGAGAGGCTCGCTGCTGTTTGTGGATCCCTCCGCCGTAGCTAGATTGTATCTGTAGCTCACCAAACCCCCGGTGCAGCGGTCCCAGCTCTACCGGAGGCCAGGCCGAACACGTTATCCACTCTGTCCTCTGTCAGATCGGAGACCATAGTCCATAATCCACCGGCAGCTGCACTCTAGCCCCAGTTCCGCTGAACCTCGGGCCGATCACGCAGTCCTCCATCAGCTCGGTCCATAATCCACCGCTAGTTCGCGCGTGAAAATACCATATTTGAAGCGCGTCCAGTTCGCGTTGGACACGCTTCAAGGTGCAAATGTTCAAGCATCCAGCTGGGGGCATGTGGCGCGTTTTGACGCTTTTGATATGGACACAGGGTTAGGCTCCCCATTTTGAGCTGAAAATTTTTTTTTAATAGTCCCTAAGCGAACCTTCACCGTAAAACTTAAAAGTTTCAGTGGCTCAGGTAAAGGTTACGTTCCGTTTTGAGCCGATCCTCCACGCACTAAAACATTAAACGTAGCAATAATGAATGAAATAAAAAACTACGATCAGCTGTTTTAAGCAGGACTCCTGTCTCCAGCTTGCTACGAATCTCTTACAGAGAGACACAGGAAACTTACCCAGGTCGCGTTGCTAACATCTGTGGCTTTCAAAATGTCCCCTCAGTTCTGCTCCCGGTCCTCAGAAGCGAAAAAACGCTTTAAAAAACACAACAGGGGTTGGATAGACCTGCTGGCTTCGGCTCTCAGTGACTGAGCTGCAGTGTTGGAGCCCATCAACACTGGTGAGTAGCTGTTAGCTTTATGGTGCATTCAGACCAAGAGCTTTGTCAGCGTCAGGAAAAGCTCACAAAGCATCTAGTTTGACCGACTATGTTGAAGCTTGCAAAGTCTGCAAAGTCTGCCACTTCTGCCACTTTGCTGTACGTTCTGAAGTATGGCAGATAGTATAGAGAGAGTGGTTTGGCTTTATTTGCTAAATAAAGCTATACAGCATCGACTTTGGCAACATCAGCCGTTTGTGGATACACCCTATTATACGGATGCGTTCTAAGTTTGGGGAGTTTAACCATTTGCTCCAGGAGCTACGTACGGATGAGGTTCACTTTCAGCAGTACTTCTGTCTGTCCCGCGGCTAATTTTACCACCTCCTAGGCCGCATCGGAGCTCAAATCTCCCACCAGGACACCAACTACAGGCGCTCTATTCCTACCGAAGAGCGCCTGTCCATCTGTCTTCGGTAAGTGTTATTTATGATGTTTTAAACCTGCGTTTTCTAGACGTAAAATGTAGGTTTTTCCTGCTCCCGTTACATACAAAATACGTGTAGTGACATCGTTACAATTATAAGCTCTGATTGGTTAACGCTCAGCTTTATGAGCTTTGAAGCATGAAAAGCAGGAAAAGCCTGAAAAGTTGAGGGAGCTCACAAAGCGCCGCAGAGACCGTGACGCTCCCCCAACGGCCTCCGCCAAAGACTTAACATGTAATCTTGACATTGCTGACGCTGATAAAGCCTGCGGTCTGAATGCAGCTTTAGCCTACAGCTGAAGAGCTGAAGTGAATTTGAATAAGCTTTATTGACAAAATAAACCGAGGGTTTCAGCCTTTTAATATTATAAAGTGTCATAAAATCTTTAAAAGATTAAAAAGTATAAAAATAAGCCTTTAATTTAAATTGCTAACAGGACTAAAAATATATATAACATAATGGTTAATAATATTACTTTTCTTTGTATTTACTGATGTTACTCAGTCTCTTGGTTTGTTTCTGTGTCTTACAAACTTCCTTATGATAAAAAGAAGTGTTTGAAAATGTAATTAATTTAATTCTTAGTTAAAATCTGTTCATAGAAGATAACAAAATGACTTGGGAGCCACTTAAAATATATTTGTTACATTATGTGATTTTTTAATCGATAATTATCGATATCAATCAGTATGACTATTTTTTTTATCGATAAGCTTTTTTCTATATCGTCCAGCCCTACAAGTTAATTGTTTAAATGCATATATTTTGAGTTTCCTTGACATTTTTTTCACTTTCAAATTTTATTTCACTTTCAGTACAGAAATATTCACTACATTTATTCCAGATTCCAAATTAAGGAACAGTTGGAATAGATGGTGGTTTCACCTTTTTCCCTATCACTCTATGATCTTAAGCATTTTTGGCAATGTCATTTGTGTCCAATGTGACATTCTACTACCTTGAGAATGTCGAACTGGCTATATATTGCATTAGCATGTAAAATGGAAGTTAATGACTCTTAGAAATACGTTAGCCAACAATTTTATTACTGTAAACGTTTCTTTGTAATATAAATATTGCACAGACTGATATTGGAATGACAATATATTCGTGATATATCGTGCAGACCTATTGATCATATATTACTACCCCTCAGTATTTTCGGTAAGCCCACAGGTTAGAGAGGAGTCATGATCAGCTCCTCTTAATAATGGCAGTGCAAATGAGTGGTGAGCTCCTACTTAATAATACATCAGCACTAATGATACAGGGCTGCTGTATTATTAGTGCTAATGGTCCTGTTACTGAGTAGGCTGAATAGTTTCCGAAAACCCCCAATCTGCCCTGGTGGTGTATACATGGTCAGCTTTGTTCTCTGAAGACCTGCTGTGTTTCCATCTCTAAGGTGGCAGCAGATCCTTACTGCCTGGGAGCTGGGTGATGACTTTGCATGGATCAGACTTGTTAGTAAAGATCATGACACAGAAGCTAAATTGGACATTTTGGAGATGGAGTATAAAAGCCTTAAACTGGTTTTTGTGTTGTCAAAGCCTTTTAAAGGCCTTACAACAGTGCCAGGGATACTTTATCCCGCCGGTCAGTGAACAACGACTGATGAGAAGTACAGTAGTTAACCAAAGTTGCCTTTAATGAAAGAGAAGATACTTTAATACTTAGACTGCTACCTTAAAACTACACAAGTCCCTTCTAATATTCTAGACAATATTTTTAAAACTTTAAGTTAGTTTTTTTAATCATGCTGTGTAATCTGCATGGCTTTATCCCTGAGCTGATGTACTTCTACTAGCAAATATGTAATCCTTAGTGCGGTATGTGTAGGGTGATTTAGGGGGATTTGGAGACAGACAAGTAGACAAATTGACAGCTACATTAAATTAATTTCCCTAAATAATGCTTATTTTGGGAAATGAATCAAAACAATAAAAAAAGAAGCTGAAAGATGTGCTGCTGATAACAATCAGTGCATCTACACATTGACCCAACTCTATTATCACCGCCTTTTCAGAGCTCTTGCCTTATTAAGTTTTTCAAGAAAGTACTCCCGGCAAATTTCTGGGGCCATCGAACTGTAATGTCTTCATTCAGAAAATCATGTGAGTTTGAAAGCATAATTCATTTGCATCACAACAAAAACACTGGCCAAAATGCGTACCTCACTTACTGTATATTTGGAACTATTTTCTATCTATTCCAATCAATCTGTCATGGTGGAGGTTGAACGAGACCCAAGATGCTGACCCAAAAAAACAGGGAACAAGTGCTGTGCAGAAAAATCAAAAGGTTTTATTACAAATAATAAATTGGAGCAAAAACAAAATCAAAGTCCTCACAAAAATCCAAGGGGCATGGAATAACCGAGGCAGGCAGTGGTCCTGGGTAGTCAGAGATGTGGTGTTGACAACCGTCTGGCACTGAATGAATGAAAGTTTGGTCCTTAAATACTGAAATGGCTGATGATGATAGAGTCCAGGTGTGCTGACACGCCCCAGGCCCACTGCTCTGCCTGGAGGAAGGGAAGGAGAAAGAGACATTACTGCAGGAGTGAATAATAGCAAAGAAACCAAACCATGACAGTACCCCCCCCTTAAGAACCGCCACCAGGCGGTGCACCGAGCGCCCCAGGATGATCCCGGTAGAAAGACTGCAAAAGGCCAGGGTCCAAAACAAGGCGGCGCGATATCCAAGACCTCTCCTCCGGACCATAGCCCTCCCAGTCAACTAAGAACTGAAGGCCCCGCCCACGACGCCGCACATCCAAAATCCTGTCAACGGTAAAAGCCGGGTGGCCATCAACAACCCGGGGGGGTGGAGGGGGAACGGCCGGAGGGCTCAATGCGCACGAAGAAACAGGCTTCAGCAACGACACATGAACAGTGGGGTGGATCTTTAGAGAACGGGGAAGTTTAAGGCGAACAGCTGAGGGATTGATGATCTTATCAACTTCAAATGGACCAATGTAACGAGGAGCTAGTTTACGGGAATCCACCTGGAGAGGCAGGTCTTTGGACGACAACCAAACCCTCTGACCAGGACGATACTCTGGAGTCGGGGCACGGTGTCTATCAGCCAGGCGCTGGTTCCTGGTGGTTGTCCTCAGGAGAGCATCCCGAGCCTGACTCCACACTAGCCGGCAGCGTCGAACATGTTCCTGGATAGAGGGAACTGCCACCTCCACTTCTTGTGCAGGAAAAAGTGGAGGCTGGAAACCAAACATGCACATAAATGGCGACATACCGGTAGCCGAGGAGGAGAAGGAGTTGTGTGCATATTCAATCCAGGGGAGATGCTGGGACCAGGATGCAGGATGGCGGGCACAAACACACCTCAGAGCAGTCTCAAGGTTCTGATTGGCACGCTCCGTCTGACCATTGGATTGAGGATGATATCCAGAAGACTGGCCGATGCCCCCAGAGCCCTGCAGAATGCTCTCCAGACCTGAGAGGAAAACTGAGGACCACGATCAGAGACAATGTCTGCAGGAATTCCATGGAGACGGAATACCTGGTTAACCAACAACTCAGCCGTTTCAAAAGCTGAGGGAAGTTTAGGTAAGGGAATGTAGTGAACACCCTTGGAGAATCGGTCAACTATAGTAAGGATCACTGTGTTACCTTGAGATGGAGGAAGACCGGTAACAAAATCCACTGCTATATGAGACCAAGGACGATGAGGCACAGGAAGTGGATGGAGAGGACCAGCAGGAGGCTGATGTGAAGCCTTGCCCCTGGCACAGAGTGAGCAGGCTGCAACAAATTCACGTGTATCCGTAGAAACAGAGGGCCACCAAAAACGCTGACGGAGGAGCTCCAGAGTCCGATGTGTCCCAGGGTGACAGGCAATTTTCGAACTGTGGACCCAGTGCAAAACTCGAGACCTGAGGTGAGTTGGAACAAACAAACAGCCATTAGGGACATTATCAGGTGAAGGGTGTACCTGAAGGGCATCCTGGACCTCTTGTTCCACATCCCATAAAGCAGCACCCAAAAAACAGGATGGATGAAGGATTGTCTCCGGTGGGGAACTTGTGGATTCATCCTCCGACTGGCGTAAGAGGGCATCAGGTTTCACATTTCTGGATCCAGGTCTGTAGGTAAGAGTAAAATTGAACCTGTCAAGAAACAAAGCCCACCTGGCTTGTCGAGGGTTTAACCTTTTGGCTGAACGGAGGTAGGACAGATTTTTGTGGTCGGTCCACACGATGAACGGATGCTCCGCACCCTCCAGCCAGTGACGCCACTCCCCCAGTGCTAGCACGACTGCCAGCAGTTCACGATTTCCAACATCATAGTTGCGTTCTGCTGGTGATAAACGACGTGAGAAAAATGCACAGGGGTGTAACTTGTCATCCAGACCTGACCTCTGGGATAAAACTGCTCCAACTCCGGAGTCAGAAGCATCAACTTCGACTATGTACTGTTTGGTCGGATCAGGGTGAGAGAGGATTGGAGCAGTGGTAAATAAAGTCTTAAGCCTAGTGAATACCTTGTCTAACTCTGGAGTCCATTTAAATCTTTGCAGTGTGGATGTGAGTTGAGTGAGTGGTGCAGCCACCTTACTGTAGTCTCTGATGAACCGTCTGTAAAAGTTGGCAAATCCTAGGAACCGCTGGAGCTGCTTCCTGGACTCTGGAACTGGCCATTCCACCACAGCTCTGATCTTGGCAGGATCAGGAACCATCTCACCCTTTTGGATGATGAACCCCAGGAAACTAACAGACTGAGCATGGAAGTCACATTTCTCTGCCTTCACAAAGAGGCCATTTTCTAGAAGCCGTTGGAGGACAAGCCTAACATGCGTCTGGTGTTCCTCTAAAGTTTGGGAGAAGATTAGTATGTCATCAAGGTACACAAATATGAACCTGTTCAGCATGTCCCTTAATATATCGTTAACAAGTGACTGAAAAAAAGCAGGGGCATTTGTGAGGCCAAATGGCATAACTAGGTATTCAAAATGCCCCAGTGGTGTGTTAAAAGCTGTTTTCCACTCATCTCCCTCTTTGATCCGGACTAAGTGGTAGGCATTCCTCAGATCCAATTTCGTAAACACTGTGGCTTGGTGAAGAAAATGGAAGGCAGAGTCTAGCAAAGGCAACGGATATTTATTTTTCACAGTGATATCATTCAGACCTCTGTAGTCGATGCATGGGCGGAGTGTGCCATCTTTCTTGCCCACAAAGAAAAACCCAGCACCTACAGGAGAGGAAGATGGCCGTATGAGTCCAGCTGTCAGGGAATCCTTGATGTATTTCTCCATGACCTCTCTTTCAGGGCGAGAGAGATTGTAAAGCCTGCTGGAGGGTAGTTGGGCCCCAGGTAGGAGGTCAATTTGGCAATCATAAGGGCGGTGTGGCGGCAAGGAAAGGGCTCGCTGTTTGCTAAAAACAGTGGCTAGGCCATGATAAATTTCAGGGACGGAGGAGAGGTCGGGTGGATGTGGCGCCTTGGATACTTGGACACTCTGGGGAGACAAAGCAGACTTCAAACAGTGTACATGACAAAAGGTGCTCCAACAGTTTACAGTGCCTTTAGACCAGTCCAAATGGGGATTATGTATCTTTAACCAAGGGAGACCGAGGATAAGAGGTGAGTGGGGTGACCGAATAACAAATAGTTGAATCTCTTCTCGATGATTACCTGAGGTCAACATTGTTACTGGTTGAGTCTGATGAGTCACCTGAGCCAAAACGCTACCATTAACTGCATAAATGGTTCTAGTGTCAGAAAGTGGTACTACAGGGATGGAATGCTGGTTTACAATGGATTCATCAATGAAACTTTCATCAGCTCCAGAGTCAACTAAAGGGAAAAAAGGTATAGTAGCTTGACCGACTAACAAATGTGATATTAACTGGGTATGGTGGGTAGAGATAGGAGAATTGGAAACATGACCCATTCGAACTCCTCTTACCTCGAATGGGTCTAATCTTTTGGCCGCATGGGAGAGTTGGGCAGGAAATGACCAGGTTGACCACAGTAAATGCAGAGCCTCTGTTGGAATCTCCTCTCTCTTTCAGCAGGAGTGAGCCTGGTTCGCCCCAGCTGCATCGGTTCTTCAATTGAAGCAGAAGATGGAGCTGATGCAAGTGGAACAGGTGCTGATCCCATGGGAGTTGCAGGTAGAAGAGCCGGTCGCCGGGGAAAAGGAGGTGCAGAGCGAGCACCACGTTCACGCCGTCTCTCCCTGAGGCGGTTATCCAGTCTGGTGGCTAACTGCATGAGAGCTTGCAAAGAGCCACATTCATCACGGAGTGCTAGCTCATCACGGATCGAGTCATCAAGGCTCCTCAAAAACACATCCTGGAGAGCGGTCTCCTCCCATCCGCTCTCTGCAGCCAATGTCAAAAATTCAATAGAAAAGTCTGCCACTGACCTGGAGTTTTGCCTTAGCGATAACAGTTGACTGGCAGCTTCTCGACCCCGAACAGGACGATCAAACGCTCTCTTCATCTCTGTGGTGAAGAGGTCATAAGAAGAGCGAAGGGTCGGATTATGATCCCACACCGCAGTTGCCCAGTGGGCGGCACGTCCAGTTAGGAGGCTAACCACATAGGCTACTCTGGCTTGGTCCGTTGTGTAGGTTGTCGGCTGGAGACTGAAAACCAGAGAGCACTGGAGGAGGAAACGACCACATGAGCCAAGTTCACCATCATACCTCTCCGGTGTAGGGATCTGGGGTTCTCGTGGCACGGGGGCAGGAACAACGGCAGCAGCAGCAGCAGGTGGTGGCGCCGTCACAGACGCAGACACTTGACCGGCTACTGCGTCCAGATGCTGTCTTAATACAGACACAGTAGAGCCTAAATTCTGTAGGGAATCCATAATTTGATGGAGTGACTGGGCATGTTGGCCCACCAGCGCACCTTGCGCAGCCAACGCTTGCCTCAGTGCATCTGAGCCAGCAGGGTCTCCTTGGCCAGACGGTTCTGTCATGGTGGAGGTTGAACGAGACCCAAGATGCTGACCCAAAAAAACAGGGAACAAGTGCTGTGCAGAAAAATCAAAAGGTTTTATTACAAATAATAAATTGGAGCAAAAACAAAATCAAAGTCCTCACAAAAATCCAAGGGGCATGGAATAACCGAGGCAGGCATGGTCCCTGGTATTCATAGATGAGGTGTTGACACATCCGTCTGGCCTGGCAACTGAATGAATGGAAAAGTTTGGTTCCTTTAAATACTGAACTGGCTGATGATGATAGAGTCCAGGTGTGCTGACACGCCCCAGGCCCACTGCTCTGCCTGGAGGAAGGGAAGGAGAAAGAGACATTACTGCAGGAGTGAATAATAGCAAAGAAACCAAACCATGACACAATCCGTGCTGTGGCCAGTCTCAGCTGTTGCACCGTCGAATCAGCTGTTTCATTTCTGAATGCATGACTAGCATTCATAGTCAGACAAATTGTCTGACTACAAAGCATCTTTTGATGAAACCCATTTTAGCTGAATGCCAGACGGAACAGATTTTAGATATTAGCACAACACCAAAGGGATAGGATACCTTAATGAACCGAAGTATACAGGTGCCGTATTTTAGCTGATGGAAGCTAGAATTTGCAGAGAGCGAACCAGGGGACAGAGAAGTGCTCAAAACTTAAGTGCAGGTGCAGTGAAGGTGAGGTGCAGAAGTGCAGACTATGTAAACATGAGATCTGATGTTTTTGATTGCAAGACAACAGCTCAATTGTATTTCATTGAGACAGATGTGAGCACACACGCATGAACGAACAATAATTCCTGCTTTACGCTTGTGTACGACTGTGTGCTCACTTAACAGTGTCTGCCCTCGCGTTCTGTCTCTGCTGCTCAATCCTGTGTCAGACTCTCACAAATGTCTGACATCTACTTATTATTGGAAACATTTATTCTTAAAGCACAGCTGTTATTGAAGACAAACCCAAATGAAATAATCATGATGCATCACTATGCATCGATATATCGATGTGAAAGGTGATCCCGGAACGTTCCTGTTGTTACACTCCGGGATTTGGAAGTGCCCACCATTGTTTTATATATTTTACGTGCTCTCTCTTTAGCGGTCTTTTGTCAAAGTCATTTTAGTGTGAAGCTTTATGAAACAGTTGACCGGTTCACAACAGCTGACACTGGCCAGAGCACGGATTTGAATGGAAAGGGTGAATCATGCTTTCAAATGCACATGATTTTCTGATGTAACACCGCACAGTTTATTGGCCCTAGAAACTAGCTGGGACTACTTTATTGAAAACCTTACAATGGCAAGGCCTCTGGTAAGGATGGGATACAACTTCATGTCTTAAAAGGAAAACTATCCCTTTAATGGGGAAATAGTGAAAACTGATACTATGCACTAAAAAAAACTTGTTGGGTGAGCATAATAAAATTATGTAAATCATTTCCACCCAACTGATTTAAGTTGATTCAGCAATTATGAATTTTGTTGAGTGAACTAAATGTAAACATGTTGGGTCAACCTCATACATTTAGGTTACTATAAGGCACAAAAAATAAACAGTATGTTCAACCAACAATTTTCTGTGTGGCTCCCCCCCCAGCTTTTAACTCACTTACCCATCCTGCCTCTACATATGCTCTATATAGCGCCTGTTGTGTTGTAGCCTGTGGTCTCCTTTGCAGTTGCAGGACTGGGATTCTCACTGTTGATAGCTGGTGCTACAGCTTGATGACTGATTTAAGTGGTCAACTTTATTGTTATTGTTATCTGTCTGTAATCTGTTCCAAAAGGACAGAGTCGGTCTGTCTTGTTGATTTTTGTTTCACATAGACAGGAAAAAAGTACCATGGTGTGGTTATTAGTGGGACAATCTCAATTTTCACTCCTTTGTGGCGTGTTAGCTGTGAGAGAACTACTCAAAAATGTGAAACCCCAACTTTTGGCTCATGTATTCAGAGTGAATACACCGGCATCAAAGGGTTTCTGAAGTCTCGCTGCAGTGAAGAAAATTAGTATACATAATCTTAAATAGCAAGGTTGGTAAGTACTTCTGTTATAAAAAATTAATGGTTTTTAATTTTATCCCAAAAAATCTTTGAATTTTTGTTAGTGTCCTTAACACATTCCATGAACTAGAAGAGCACTCAGCGAGGCAAGACCTCTGCCAAGGCAGCTCAGTCCCTCCAGTGATGTGATCTACTTGTAACTTTTTTAGATTCCTTTACCATTAAAAAATAACTTTTGCAGCTGGATTCACGCTGATATCAATATTAGTTCAGTAGTTCATCACTTTTTTGGTAATGGCAGTTTTTGGATCACATCCCAATTCTAATTATATGCTCCTGGTCCCATTGCAGATATTTCCTGAGAATTTCATCAACATCCACAGGTAGGAATAGAACTACGATAACAGAAACTAGAAGCCAGGCTGATGACCAGAACATATTTACAAGGGCGTCAGTTTGTTTTTCAAATTGGCAGGGAGAAGAACTAAACCTGACAATAGCTATCTAATTCCCCATGAGAAATTATCTGTCCGAGGCAAAAATCCTAAACCTCATGACAACAACCTCTGCAGCAATCCCACTGTTTGATTGCACACAGATGTGCATTATGGTCACATTTAGAGCAGGAACCGCAGCAGGTATATTCTAAGTGCAACTGTTTAATTACACTTTAACAAGTAGTTCTCTGTTCAGCTTGTTTGGATTGAATATTATTTAAAGTGAATAAAAGATAAATACCATTGAATAGGTATCAACTCGTGGGACTAGAGATAGCCACTAGCCCTACCCACAGAATTTAAATATTGACAGGTACGTGTCAGAGTCTCATCGCGAGGTAACGTCCGATTCCGATCGAGTCTACTATGTGATTGGGCCATATCTAATGTATATAGTATTCAATCAATCAATCAATCAAATTTGTTTATTGATCCATGGTAAAACACAAAACATTACATTTTCTTCTTTGGATAATTTAAATTCCCATGTGCAAAATGGAGCAGAAAGAAGATAAAATCTTATAATATCTGTTCTCTATTCCAAAAAGAAAATAACCTCGCTTAAGCAGCTTACAGCCAAAATTATACCACCTTCATGATTCAATACCATAAAATGTTGGTTTAAATGACAGCATTCATGTAGTACAATAAATCAAGCAGTGCACAAACAGCAAACAAGCAATCCAATATCTATAGAAAAGGAAAACAACAACATGGACCTCACCATGTTAATACTGTCCGAATATACTCTTTGTAACTATACTTAAACTGCCAATGTTACTAGTCCCAATACATCTAGAGAAAACAAAAAAATACAGAAAGCAAACAAAACAACCTAAAAAACAACATAGACCTCACCATATTAATACTGACGGAATGAATACTGTTTATACTTATACTTAAACTGACCAATATTACTACAACTTTTAAGGTTATGATGCAATGAGTTCCAAAATTTTACTCCAATAACTGAGTGGCGCATTTGTTTTATTGTTGTACGTGCAAATTGATCTTTAAAGTTATACTTTCTCCTTATAAACTCTTTTTTCCAACTGATAAAGGTGTTGTATTTTCTCAGGTAAAAATCTCTGTCTTGCTTTAAACAGGATTATTTGTGTCTGAAACTTAAACAAATCTTCAAACTTCAAAAAATTCTGGATATAGCAAATAATTTGCTTGTATGTTCCCGGTAGTTAACTTTGTGAATAATTCTTATAGCTCTCTTCTGTAGCATAAATAAAGGTTTTATATTTGTCTGATATGTGTTCCCCCAGACTTCTACGCAATAATTAAAATATGGTGCAATCAGTGAACTATAAAGTATTTTCATTGTTTCATTATTTAATACCTCCTTCACATTGTTTAAAACAAAAAGGATTTGGGAGATTTTTCTTTGAATGTGTGCTATGTGAGGTTTCCATGATAGCTTATCATCTATAATTAGACCAAGAAACGATTGATAAAGCAACGGGTTCATTTATTTTCCTTTTTCCAAAGACCATGAATTTTGTCTTATTTTAGTTCTGTGGTAATTTATTTACATCAAACCATTTCTTCAGTTTTAACATTTGATATTCAATAGATTGTGCTAGTTTCTTTATATTACTTCCAGAGCTGAAGAAATAAGTATAATCTGCAAATAAAACAAACTGTAGTAAATTGGAAACATCACAAATGCCATTAATATATAAAAGAAAGAGTTTAGGTACCAGAATAGAACCCTGTGGGACCCCACATTTAATTTCCATGAGTTTAGATTTAACATCAGTTATCTTTATTGAATCAGTTGAAGTTTGAATAAATAGAATAGGAAGAATTATTATAATCCACATCATAACTCAACAAACAATGCTGGTGTTGGGTATACATTTAGTTTAATAATTGAAATATACAGCAATTGGTTTACACGTAACCTATTATTGGAATTTGTTGATGTTATGTCACATTTATTTGTGACAAGGATGGAACTTAATAGTAATGCACACAGTTCTTTATGAGGATTTAATCTGTACTGTGATTTGATGCAGACTGCTTCTTCAAAGGGGTCTTAGTTCACTGTCTGACCAAGCATCTGCTGGCAAAACCATAGGGTACATGTTGTAAATTAAGGTGAAGAAGTAGGACTTAGCTAAGGAATATAAACAGATTGGACAGGTTAATGGAGCTGAAATGGGAAGATTCCTGGCTGGAGAGGCGAGGGCGTTGGCTAAATTTATGCTGCTCAATGTTCTTCTTAGAGGTATAGTCATGGCCCTATTCTTTAGTGTCTAGCCTTGTCTCTCTCCTATGGACTAACCTTATGGCTGAGCCTTTACTGTAATTAATTCTATGTGCTTTCCTTCATCTTATAACTTTAAAACCAGCTCAGAACATTTCTGTTAAGCAGTCTTTCTCTCCTAAATGAAGCCATTAAAAGAGATACTACTGCCATTAACGTTTTATATTTAACTTTTTATAACAGAAAGTGCTCCTAGATCTTTGATTCTCTTTCCTTTTTTTCCTCTGCTCTGTCTTCTCAAACCCCCAGGCGGTCGTGGCAGATGGCAGTTAACACTGAGTCAGATTGTTGTTGGCTGGAGGTTTCTTCCTGTTAAAAAGGAGTTTTTTTCTCTCCACTGTCGCTACATGTTTGCTCAATATGAGTGATTACTGTGAAGTTAACAACACGTCAACTGTTGCTACATGTTCCTCCAGAGGGAATGAATGCTCCTAGTCAATGACTCAATGCAGTTTGTTGGGTTTCCTTAGATACTGTATAATTTTTTTTATGCAGTTTGAAAAATAAACTGAACTTGATGCAGTGTTTAACACTAGGATCAATTTGATTGTAAAGTGCCTTGAGGCGATATGTGTCATGAATTGCCACTGTATAAATAAATTAAACAGAAAAGTACAATATAAAAACGTCAGCAATGCCAAAAAATACAGGAATATGTGTACAAGTTAGAATTTAGTCATGGTTTTATGAATTTATTGGGGATTAAAACATTTTAGCGTTCTTTTGATGTCGGTGTGTTCTGGTAGAACACGAGGAAAGACGTATCAAACTTATTTCCCTTCCAAATCAGAAGATGTGCAGCAGTGCCATCAGCTCAGAACTGGCAGAAACCCGTGGGACCCAGGTACAACCATCTACGGTCTGGAGAAGTCTGGCCAGAAGAGGTTTCATGGAAGAGTTGCAGCTAAAATGCCATACCTCTGACATGGAAACAAGGCCAAGCGACTCAAGTATGAATGAAAGCATTGGAACTGTGGTGAAGAAAAGTGGTAGCAGGTGCTCTGGACTGATGAGTCAAATATTTTGCTGTAGCAGAAGGCAGTTTGTTCATCGAAGGGCTGAAGACTGCTACAATAATTAGTGTCTGCAGGCAACAGAGAAATATGGTGGAGGTTCCTTGAAACTTTGGGGCAGCATTTCTGCAAATGGAGTTGGAAATTTGGTCAGGATTAATGATGTTCTCAATTATGAGGAATACTCATATAATATGATTGGCCCCAAATGTATCTGCAAGTAGGGCATCGACTCCAAACATAGAGCCAAAATCATAAGGAACGTGTAAGTAAGTGTAAAGAAGAGCAAGAAGTCCAGGAAGTAATGGGATGACCCCTAGTTTAAACTGATCATCGAGTGTGTCTGGGAGAACATGAAGCGATATGAGGAAGCCTGCAGCCACAGAAGATCTGTGGTTAATAAACAACCTACCAGCCGACTTCCCTCAAAAACTGTGTGCAAGTGTACGTAGCAGAATTGGTTCAGTTTTGAAGGCAAAGGGAGGTCACACCAAATATCTATTTGATTTAGATTTATTTTCTGTTCATTCACTGCACTTATTGATTGATGAAAAAAGTATTAATGCTTCCATTTTTTAAAGCATTTTTTGTTTACAGCCTTTTTTTCACCCCTGCATAAAATGTTTCCACATTACTGTATACTTTTCATTTCTTCATTGAGGGACAAAAAAGTTAACCTTTTTGAAGATATAACATTTTTTGAGCTATTTTTTTATGTGTCTTTGCATTGCTGTGGCTTGCGTTATGCATTTTAATCTTATCATTTGAATGTGTTTGAAGCATTTAGAAGGTTTGTCAGTGGTTTCTTGTCTTGGATTAAAAGACCCAATTGTTGTTTCATGACTTTCTCTTTCATCATCACACACGTAGGGTGTGTGTGTGTGTGTGTGTGTGTGTGTGTGTGTTTGAGTGTCCGCTTTAGTTTGTGGCCGTCCAAGGCAGAGACAAAAAGACTTTATGATTCTCCTAGTTCTGGATGAACAATGTAACAAGAGGCCTGTTCATGGTCAGGCAGACTCTTCCTGGCAGAGGATTCAGTGTCCCCATGTGACCTGATAATCACACAACACTTTACTACAATCCAATGAAAATGAAGAGGGGAAAAGTATTGAGGGTTAAATGAAGGACAACTAATATATATGTGTGCAGCTGAAGGAGATTAACAGAGGTCTCAGAACAGAGGAAAGGTACCAATGGGTTCATATTGTTGTTGAGGTGAGCTGTAGCTGTATGTGTCCGGAACCATCCAGAGTTTATTGTGTTTATTTCAACCCTCATTATCTGACTTTCTCATTTTCTGAGGGAAGATTCTCTGGAGAAGTAGCTGGACTGGCTGCTCTTATAATACAGTCAGTCCTGGCAGCCTGCTCTGTGTCCACTTAAGATATTAATTTTTTCTGGTGTACTTGCAGTATTATTTTTTTTATATCTGTGATAATGAAAAGAGAGAGAACAGTATCCTCAGTAGATACTCTAATTAATGCTGTGATCTCTTGTGTTTTCTCCCCTGCAGTGGGTTCTGGCATTTGAAGTTTTCATCCCACTCGTCCTCTTCTTCATCCTTCTGGGTTTAAGGCAGAAGAAACCAGCGATCCCAGTAAAGGAAGGTAGACACCTCCTAAACTTTGCAACAACAGCAATTTGTTTTTCCAGGAAAGCTCACCTGAACCCAAAGACAACTACTCCATCTTTATGATATAGATGAAAAACCCACCCAAGGGTGGAAAGCTTTTATGAAAGAACAATAGGTTATATTTTAGGTTATCCTTCTTTAAGAAATATTCATTTGTACGGCATTTTTTATCAATCAATCAATCAATCAAACTTTATTTATAAGGCACTTTTCCAACTACAAAAGCTTCTCAAAGTGCTTCACAGGTTAAAATGACCCCACCCTTCCCAAACCCAATGTGATTTATCTAAGTAGACAGAACCCACCGTCCTTAGTGCTGACTTGTAGCCGCTGACTTCGTAGAATTTAGGGTAATTAGATTATAGACTATAGATATCAATACATCATCTGTTTACATGTTGAAGCAGGCATCCGGAGAACAGATGTCTGCTTATTATCTAGCCAATGTCAACTAGTCCTCTGGAGGCAGACAAGGAGGACTCTGAGCTGTATTATATTTTCAAAAGACACACCGCCTTTTGCAGTCATGTACCGTACTAGATACATTTTCATACAAATAAAACGACATACAGCAATCTATCTAAAATTTGAAAGACGTTAAAAAACCATAGCTACTTAGGTGTGCGGAGAGTCTTTGAATGTAACAGCATGACAAGTAACCTGTTCTGAGATGTACTGTTTGGTGAGACTACTTTATCTATGGGTCTGATAGTAAGACAATGATTGATTTATTTCTAAATTTATCTGCATTTCTAACCTCATGAGAAATTATATATTCCACTAATAATTTAAGTTCAGTTAAGCTGTTTTACACATGATCCTAATTGATACTGTTTATAAGATAAGCAGTCTGTCATTTAGGTTTGTGTGTAGCTGTGAAGATTTTTTTCCCCTGAGAGATTTCTTCTCTTTTTGCGTTCTTGTTAACATATTTAAATGTCTGACAGTTAATCAGAACACTGATAGCAATATACTGAGCTACAGTATATTGCTAATTAAGAATATGTGTGTTTTGCCAAATGTTTGTTGTCTAAACATGTACTTTATGTAAATGTGGCTTTTTTTCCATTGCCTGACTAGAAGTACGGAAACCAGAAGTTTCCGTACTCTGAATCAGAAGTCATATATGCCTTTTTTTTTTCCTGACTGTCTGAAGTTAATACCAAACTTCACTTGTTTTAGGTCACTTAGAAATTCAAAAATTATGAAAGAATCATGAAAGAATAAATATGTTGGTATATTAATTATCTATATGTATATTAGGGCTGTCAAAATTAAGGAGTTAACACAGGTCATTTAAGTTTTTAGACTTAACTAGATATTTTTTAGTGCATTGACACATGCACAGAATGACCCACCCTGTTTATCCCACAGTTTTACCAGCACTGCTTTCAGTGTTTGTCACATAAGCAGCATGGCACACCTACATGTAAGCTACATCCAGTCGCAGGCCATATGGTTAATGGACGCAACTTATAGCGCTTTTCTAGTCATACTGATCACTCAAAGCGCTTTGCACCTATTCGCACTAGGGCTTGTATCAATTCAAATTTCAAGAATCGATTCGATTCCGATTCTCAAGATTTGGAATCGATTCGATCTGATCTGATCCAATTTAATATTGATATCGGTCAGTGCTATTAAAAGTTTTTTTTTTTACTGTTATCTTAATATATGCCAGAAATTCAATGACTTAACACTGGATGAGTAACAGTTCACCATGGAAAACTGTATTAACCTGTCAGACACAAAACTTTAAATGGCTGTCTGGACTGTTCCTTCCCATTTCAACTTTAAAAAGGGCAAACTATTCTAAAAGATAAGATCGATTTTTCAACTTGTGAATCGATTCGATTTGATTTCTATAAGAATTGATTCGGAATCGATTTTTCGATTATTTCAACACAGCTCTAATTCGCACTCACACATTCACGGACAACTTAGGGTTAAGTGCTTTGCCCACGGGAACATCAACATGTAATAGGAGGAAGCTGGAATTGAATCATGAACCTCCAATTGCAAGGCAACTACTCTACCTACTGAGTCACAGTCACCATATAGTGAGCCTAAGGCTCCTCTCCTCTCAGTCAGCTCATAGGTCCCTGATGGAGAAAATTAAAAACCCGAAAAGTCAGTAAAGAAATAAAAGGGATTTTCATGAGGTTTAGCTAATTGAAATTTCATAATCCTAACTCAGGGATGTCAAACTCAATTTTATTTTGGGCCACATCGAGCTCTATAACGAAACTATAACAAACCGTTAAAATGTGAGTAAAAAAATCTGTATCTACATTCAACGTTCTTGAAATTCTTGAAAATTATATCTTGAAATTATATAAAACTGAAAATGTTTATATAATGAGGTGATTTAGGGCTGTTCAAATAAACCCAGGTTTGATTTTGTATCAAGATGCACATAAATATAACTTAAAGGATGTATTTGTAGGGTCTTCTAGAGTTTAGAAGGCCAAATAAATGGCTACGGTGAGCCAAATTTTGGCCCCGGGTCTTGAGTTTGACACGTGTGTTCTAACTGATCTAGAACAAGAGAACTTTCTCCCGATTTAACTTCAGACAGTGAGGAAAAAAAGGGTGTATGGCGTAGTTTCTAGTTTTGTTTAGATCAGTCCTTATCTGACTCTTTTCAGCTTAGATTCCTTAGAGCGCCCCCTGTTGCTTGCAGCCATTGAACAGTAGCATCCAGTTTGTTTTGATGCACCTTTCTTTATTTTTGTTCTTCCACCTCACCTCTACCTTCTGCCTGTTGTTCTTCTTTTGTTTCTCTCTGTCTGCTCATGGTTTATTTCGTTCCTCTGCATGATGCATGTTCTCAACATGTTGGATGGAACAGTCTGTAAGTGTCATCATTAAAAGAAATCTTTCCCCGGCTGATCTGACACATGTATCCGCTTTCCCCTGACCAGGATGTGCTAATCCTTCTGAACCTGTTTGGCTTTCTTTCTTTGTGTGTCTTTGGACTAAATGTTGTCTAACCCTAAATTAGCAAATAGTGGTCTTTCAGCAACACAAAGGCTTTAAAAATGATCAAACATTAAATCAAATCTTGTTTGTGAGCTAAAAGGCACAATAAGTGTCAGATTAATGAAGAGTAGGGTTGGGTATTGAATCAAATTTTAAGAATCGATTTCCGATTCTCAAGAGTTAAAATCGATTATCACGATCCGATTCAATCTGATATGGTTTGATATAGATATGGGTCAGTGCTATAATAAACTATTTTTGGAGCTGTTATCTTAATTTTTGCCTGTAAATCAGTGGCTTAACACTGGGGGAATATCAGTTTACCAGGAAAACTTTTATATATGTACACTTTGAGAACTAAGCCTTAAATGGCTATTTGAATTTTTAATTCTTATTTTAGCTGTAAAAGAGTGTAAACTATGTTAGAGTTAAATTATTTTTGAACTTAGAATTTCTATAAGAATTGATTCAGAACTTATTTATTTATTCATTTATTTAACACAGCCCTAATAAAGAATAGCAGAAATCCAGTCTTTCTGTAAAGTTAACTCAGACTTTCGGTAAATAATTTTTTAAGTCCCCACTTGGTCTATACTGAGTGGGTTAGACCCATGTTCCCAGCAGTGTTCATACATCAACCATATGACAATCAGGGATTTCCCACCAAAAGCAAGGGGGCCGCTGCTGCTGCTGCTGCTGCTGCTGCTGCTGCCAGTTCTTCACCAGTCTGGTCTACAGCCATGTTTGATCCTTTGTTGTGTTTGAAGATCATGCTGCAGGGAGCTAGGCACAACAGCTGATAACCACATATCTCGGCATCACTCCATGTGCTGACAATTGGTGGTTGTGAGGGTTTTCTGATACTGTCCAGCTGATCTTTGATCAGCATCGCTAGTGTGGGGATTTAAGCAGCATTTGGAATGGTATTTGGTAACCCCAACTAATTATATAGGAGAGCAGTAGCTTTTAAGAAATGACTCAGTTATAAGGTTTATGGATTCAGCTGAAGCTCCCCCACACGGCATATTAACCTACTTAAACTCTGTGTTCATAAGAGACTGGAAGCTCATGTCATTCCTGAGCTAATCCAACTTTTTCCTAAAGTTGAGACTCTGGGGTTTTACAGCTTTTTAGCCGGAATTTGACAGATCAAAGGAAAACTAAATTTAAACATTTTAGATATGTCACTCACAACATTTTGGTGGCCTGCTGGTCTCCATGGGCCCTTCTAAAGCTCCTGAAAAGACGTTCTTTTGGGATGACAGCAGTTTTTGAGGGTCATGTGCAGAGCATCTATGATGGGGGGGGGGGAAATCAATCATGCCAAAAGTTTTAACTAATCACAAACTGTAGAAGTATGAAAACTCTCTGTGTTTTGATACAGTTGTTCTTTTTGTCCCACATGTTTCCCTTGTCATATAGAAATCCTGCTGTGTTTTGCTTTACTCCTGAAGAAGCAGAGATCAGGAACAAAATTAATTCTAGAATTTCAAACACACACTGAAACTCAAAACATGCAATCTTACTGCTCTGGCAGTTGTGGTAGGTTTATTTTTCTGTGTACTAAAACAACATATGAGTAACAGGCAGTAATACAAAACCCATTTTTAAAAAATCGAGTTTTAACTACAACAGAAGCCCGTTTTTATGTAGTAACTTTACAAACAAGTTTTTTGCCCCTTTGAAAGAACTCTTAAAAAAACCAAACTTTTGGAACCTTCTTTGTGATTGCTGAACTACCGAATCCTCCAGCTTTGAGTGGATCTATGTGCTTACTGCAGGTCCCTCAGAGCTCTGTCACATCCTAGTGCTATGATGGTGGCTGATACGAACTTCCTCATCGAATGTTTGAACCTTCCACTATTTATTATCGAAAAGATCAATGTGCAGCCCTTATTAGCGCTGCTATTCAAAAGCATTTGTAGTGGAATTCAGAAGTCAATGAGATTCCTTTGGTTCTTGGTAACAGTTAACTAACCGATACCAAGACTAGTACATTAGAAAAGTATCTGCCCTCATTCCATATACCAGTGTCGGTATCAAAGCGTAATTACAATGATTTGAAAAATAGAAAAAAACTTGTAAACATGATATGTTAAGTCACATTTTATATTATTTCATATTTTATAGCCCTTCATAGCAACATTATGTTTTGTTCCCAATCATTTGGGTCTGGCTCTAGCGCCATCCTGAGGCGAATAATGAACTGCTTTGTGGTGGTTTTTTTGTTATTCTATTTCTTTAATTTCTATTCCTATAATCCAGTCAATGCAACTTTGTTTCACACAGCAGAATGAAATGCTATCATGTCTTTGTACTCTACTGATGTTGGGCTCTGCCATGGATTTGTTTTCTGTACTTATCCTGAAATCTCAGTTGGATGATCAGAGAGGACCCATGTCAGTAGGCTGATAGTTTTAGCTTTTTTTTTAGTTTAGGCCTTTTTCCCTGAAAAGTAAGATTGTAAGAGTGTATGTTTTTTTTTTTGTTAAATTCCTTATATTATTATATTATTATCATTATTCCTTATATTATATTCTTCTGACAAAGAAAGCGGGTATCCAAAGGTTATCTCTGTAACATACAGTACAGCAGCAGTCACATTTAGTGCCATGACACATAAAGATGTGTTAAAATACTTTAAATATTGCAGAAATCCAACCATTAATTTGGGTACATTTATTCAGCCTGGAAAAATAGCATGTTAGGAAATATTATTTGTAGTTTTTTTAAGGATAATGAAGCATGTGAAATGGGAACATTGCAATACAGCACTTTTCAAACAGCTGATAGAAGCATAAGATTTCTGACAGTGGAAATTTGAAAAAAAATTGATAGATGGTTATTATTCATGTCGAGTGTTTATAGAGACAGTAGAGTCCCAAAAGGCAACACAAAAGGGGTAAAAGTAAAATTTTAAATATGAGCTTTTAAATAAGACTTTGGTGAATTCAATCAAAGTGAAAAACTGAAAACGATTAGTTGAAAACCAGATGTAATTGGGTCTTTCAGCAGGATAATGATCCAAAGCGTCTGAACAAATCCGTACAGGAATGGTTCACTACACCCGTTCAGCATTCTATCATGGTCATATCAGTCCCCACACCTGAATTCTGTAGAACAGTGGTTCCAAATCTTTCCAGTCCTGACCCACAAAATCTAAATTTAAGAGGCCTGTGACCCTAACTCTTGATGGAACATACAGGCATTTTTGTGAGTCATTTAAAAAGTGGTACAATAACAACATGACCAATATCAGCAGCCGATTTATCTTTAATTAATTCAAGTCCTGTTTTTCATCTTTAATTTGATTTATAAAATGGAGATGCTTGCTAATTGCCATTTCTGGTACCGACATTATTTTCTCAAGAGAATCTCAAAACCCCACACCCACCTGTTTTTGGGAACTGGTGCTGTAGAAAACAATATTATTTAGCTCAATAAGAGTTTATATGAGATGATTCTGGTCCATCTACAGAGTGTACAAAGATCCCTTTTTCTGTGTTTTTACCAGTGGTGCAAACAGTCTTCACTGTTGTGCTGCAGATTCCCCATTTCTTTAAAACGTAAGGGTAGATCATCTAGATCAGATGGAAAAGTGAGCAAGGGAACAATAAAATAGTGTTTTTGTGGGCAGAACAGGATGATTCTTCACAAGAATGCAATCGCATCACGGTCGTCATGGAAACATGGTGCTTTTGGCAAGAAGTGTGATATCAGGGGTTTTAGTTCTGCTGAGAGCTATTTATCCAGTGCTTATGAACAGCCATGACATATAGAGGCTGTTTATGTTCAACAATCATAAAATGTCTTTGAAAGGCAGCGCTGACATGCAGGGGCCTCTCTCATCACTTCCTTTTTCCTAACACAAGCCCAGAATCTTTCCCTGCACCTTTTTACTGTCTAATCCAACATTTCATGACATGACTGGTAATTACTCGATCTTTCTCTGCATCCACTGGGTCTAATCCCCACTTCCTGGTCAGCCACTATTATGACCTCCCTCTTTATCTCTGGCTTTTCCTCTTTTTACCCCTCTATCTTTTTTCTACTTTACATCCAGCCTTTTACAGCGCAGCGCCGCTCACCTCAGCAGGAATCATTCCCATCATGCAGTCGCTATGCCCAGATGGACAAAGGGATGAATTTGGATTCCTGCAATACAAGAATTCTACGTGAGTATAAAGGAGCGAGGGATTTGCTTTTAAACTTTTCTGTTTCATTTTGTGTGACTGTCTTTTTTGTACCACTATGAGAAAAGCTTGACCCAACCAAATTTTTGCGATGCTTAACCGGTCAACTGTTAATCTGGTAAATACCACCATGATGATATAAGTGCTCAACCTTGAGAGGACTAATTTTAACGAAGATTTAAATGTGGATAGAACTTGATGGAGATTTCCTGCTTGGGTTGTTAACAGATTCAAATAATTCAATCAGTCAATTATTTCTTATCTTGCCACACGTGCTAATTTCACTTATTTAATGTGTTCAAAAAAGTTAAGGATTTCCACAGAAGTTAAAAACAACTAACTAAAGTATATAACAGCTGTGTGCTATGTGGGTTGTGGGGGTGGGGGTGGATCAATCAGAGAAACCTTTGATAATAGAGGGCAAAAAGTATTGGTGTGGAAATTAATTTGTGTCAACTACAGTATGAAATTTTTAAAAGTCTGTTCATTATGAATACTTTTTTTGCCCCACTTATGCTTCACCTCGATCTCGGTGTCACCGATGTTCCTTTCTTTACTTTCGCAAGGATTTCATGCCTGTGTCTGAGGATTTGGTGTTACCAAATTTGGGTAATAAAGGGCGTTTCTGTATCCAAATGACTGGGAACAGTCACGAGTAACTGGGTTCGCATTGTGGGATTTACCAACAGATGATTATGGAGAAACGTGTACGAGTGCCCTCTGCACATTTCATAAATCAGACTTTTGACTGTTGGTACGAACATTCTAAATTTCATTCTTACAATAGAATATAGGACAGTTTCTACAAACATTTGATAAATGAGGGCCCTGGTCTGGTAGATTCTCAGATGTCTTAAAGCCCTACTGATGCTCTCATGAGAAACTTTTTTTTTATTCAGTTACCTGAACTCAATGCTTGAAGTTGAAAATGTTTGCTCGTCTGCACCAAGTTGTCGGGGGGGGGGGTATTTTATTAAACCAGTAAAAAAATCTTTACTGGTTTAATAAAATTGTGTCAAATATGGAAAATATTAGGTTAACATTACCCCTGGTCCTCTGATGTCCATTGATCTTTACACATAAATGTAAATGCCCTAGTATGTTTTCCTCTTCTTTACTGGAAAGGTATACATATTAATAACTTTTGTGTATTAGTATGAACATTTTCTTCTTTATCCATATTTTTGATTTCTGATTTAAACTTATTACAAATAAAGGAGTGAGGCGTTTCATAATAGGGAGTAACTGTAAGTTGCTGTTTGGTTGGCATAATTACATTTTCTGACTATGTTTCATCTACATATCATCCTTTTCTAGAGTGACTCAGCTGTTGGAACGTATCAGTGAAGTGGTTGAACAGAACCGGCTCTTTACATCTGACAGACCGGGTCTGGGCCAGGACCTAGAGACCCTGCAGCAGCACCTGGAGAGTCTCAGTGCTGCGGCTTTTCCGCCTGAGTACAACTTCAACGGCAGCCAAGGTTAGACTCTATAAACACATTTAAGTTTCACTCTTGACCAATAAACAGCTTAATCGTTTCTCTTAGGGTTTGATACTTTCTGGTTGAATGTGTCAGGGTATTATTACATAGCACTGCCTTTATAAAGATGCTCAGAACACTCATACAGGGCTGGATCCAAAGGTGGAGCTTGATATTCTGCATTTAATTGCCATTACCTATTCTTTTAAGTGTTTTTATTATTCATTGAGGTGTTAATAACACAGAGTTTTTCATGAGTCATCTAAGACAACAAATCATCTATTGATGAGAAGCTGAGTATTTATGGAGTGACCTGAAGTTGTATCTGGGGATAGACCATAAAGCCCATCTGGACTTCTTTTCAACCAACAAGGACACTTTATGCCCCTTTTCAAGTAGGGTCAGTTTGGCCTGGACCATGTTGCATCAGCTCGGACCACAACAGTCTGGTTTTGTGTCCATTACCATCTCAGGAACCCGGCAGTGGGCGAGGACATGGGCAGACTCAGCTTAGCGAAAGTTACAGTAAAAATCTGACATGAAGTCATCATGCCCAACACCGATCATCTGTGGCTGATGAGCTTCCTGTCTTCAATTAGGTGGATCATATTCTCCTTGGAAAAAGTTAGAAGACTAATTCACCCACCTCTAATCGCTCAGTCATCGTCATTGATCCCATCATGCTCTTTAGGTCGGTACTGATCAAACCAGTACCAAGTACTGCTTCCCGACTGGACCGTACTCCAATCCACATGTGGAACGCAATAACAGCCCAGATCACAGGTCGGATCACAACTCCAACCTAACAAAAATCAGCCATCACTCAACGTTTTCCGACCTTACAGATGCCGATGTTGGATCCGGTATCTAGCCCACTCTCTCTCCCATTGCTCACTGGCCTTTCACCATAAATGCCACCCATTTCTGCAAAGCACTTCTAGTGCTTGCAGTCTGCTCCCTCCGTTATTTACACTTTCATTTATTTAGTTTCCCCCAGCAATGTTTTGAACTTGCTGGAAGCCATGCTACACAATTCTGTTCTAACTCTAGTGGAAAAAGGGCATTAGTTGCTCTTAATAGTTCTTTTACATATGAGTAAAATGAGAAGGAAACCCTCAGCATTTACTACTAAACAATAAGCTGAAACATTGTGATCCAAATGAGCAAGTCTCTGTAAAAAAAGGAAGCAATAAAAATCAGTCACCTCCAGATTGGGAAATGTCTGCACAAATACAGGAAGTTCAAGAATCGGTTAAGTTCCATGCCAAAATTAAAAATAATTAAAGAAAGCTGATTTGCTGAAGCCAAAGCGGGACCAATTCACTCCTATTCTGGTTTATAGAAATGTCCCCAACGTATGGTATGAACTGAAGTCTTGTGGCAGAAGGCTGCTTTCTCAGGTACAAAATGACTAACACCCACATATTTCTCAGTTAAACCAGAACGAACAACTAAGTCTCCATGAGAACACTTTTTAACAGATTTTTGCACCTATTGTCTTGCCTCTGACCACCCCACCAACCCAAAAATGGCTATAACCAAGCCGTGTTCCCTTCAGTAACAACGCCCACCCCAAAGAGTGTTGCCAGTAATGGGTAAACTCTTTGGAAAAGTGCATTTACTATCCAGAAGAAGATTTGAATTTGTAGTTTCTGAGAGCCTGGTCACCAGTCAGGGCTAATAACGCTGAAAAACATACAACTGCAGTCACCAGCCTACTCCTCAGTGTAGCTCTGACATAAATACCGTAATTTCCAGACTTTAAGATGAGGCTGATTATAAGCCTATTGTAGGGGAGAACAACCACAAATGTGTACAAATAAAAGCTGCATCCAATTATAAGCCGCAGGCGTTTTAACGTTTAATTACCATATGTAAGGGTTCATGCAGAGGGGATTGTCAGGAAAGGGATTGGTGTTTAGGGAAGCTTGGATTTTATTAACATTTCAACACGGTGGAAACACCTTGGTCGTTCTCTCTTTATGTGTTCATCCAATCTTCATGAAAAACTTAAAGTTCAGGCCATATGCTTTATGATTTTATTACCTCTGAGAGCTTTTTTCCTCCTATTGCATTGAAACAGTTCTTCATGCTGGCGTCGCCAACATCTCAAGATTGATTCATTGCTGTCGACGATACGTGAAGCCGCTTTATTTCCTTCTTTAAAAACCAGGTCGACTGCCTTTAAAGGGCGTTTTTTTTTTTCATCCTGGACCTTATTTTTAGGAAATTATGTTTTTATTTCACTCACCCTGAGAAATTTGGAGCCAGTTTGAGCCATTCAATAGTATTTATACATCCAGTCTTGATATGCTGTATCCAAAGAACAGGAGTGCTTGGGGCAGTCCAAATGCCCCTGATAATAAGGTTTAATCCGCCTTAATTTTACCATGTTTATATTATCCTTGGATTTATGAACGGCTCAGAATTGCTTCTGTATTTTCTTCTGGGCCAATGCACTTTTCTTTATTTCCGATTTGGACGTAATACTCAATTAGGCTGCATTAGGACTGCCAGTCCACGTTTTACCGCTTTTTATTATTTTATTGCTAAGCCCCAAATCGGCCCGGAAGACAACAGAAACAAACATAAAACTAAGGTCCAGGTTGAAAAAATAAGCTTAAAAGCTGTTTCATATCTTTTTTTTGTTTTCTATAATGAGGGTTGTAAATGAAAGCAACCTTTTCGCAAACTGTCTCGCTCTGGTAATGTTTGTCTGTTCCACCTTGTTTTTTATTGTTTGCGCAATCTCTCTCTCTCTCAATCTCTCTCAAAGGCCCAGTATCCCTTCGAGGTGAAGGACGTAAGCTGTACAATCCAAAGATCAAGGAAATCCTCTAGTAGCTTTTGGCTATAAAAATCAATAAATAAACCACAAGGTTTTATAGGCCGCAGGGTTCAAACCATAGAAGAAAAAAAAAATAGTGGCTTATAGTCCAAAAAATACGGTACCTTATTGTCTTGTGGTGACTCTGCCATCTTTACTGTTGATACCACTGAACATCTTGGCTCAATGTGTATCCAGATTCATAGATGGCCAGACCCTAGCCACCTCAGCTTGCTCCTCTCAATGTGGAGGAGCAGTGGCTCTAGTATGAGCTCTCACGAATAACCAAGCTTCTCACCCTATTTCTAAGGGAGAGCCCAGACATCTACGGAGGAAACTCATTTCAGCTGCTTGTATCCATGATCTCGTTCTTTTGGTCACCACGTAGAGCTTGTGACCATAGATGATGGTAGGAACGTAGATTGAACTGTAAACCGAGAGCTTTGCTTTTTGGCTCAGCTTTCTCTTCACCATGACAGACCAATACAGTACCTTGATCACTACTGATGCAGCATCAATCATTGTATGAATCTCCCGCTGATTTTCTTTCATTCGTGAACAACACCCTCAGACCGCATAGCTCAGTGGATCATTGGGACATTCAAAGCCCTCCACCAAAATAAAGGTGGCAGCCCAGGGAGAGGCAGAAGGCAATGTGTTCAGCAAAAAACAAAGCTTATTTGAAACCATACGTAGGGACATTGTTTTAATAAAAAATGAATGAAATGGGCCCTGCTGTTACACACTAAGGGGTTGATTTATGAAGATTCCTGATACTGACTGCAAAATTGCATGTGGCGCTAAAAACTTGCGTAACGTGTCATTAACTTGCGGGTGATTTACTAAGATTGCGTGAGTAATTGCGTTAGTAACAGGTGCAAGCTGCAGTATTCAAATGAGGAGTTTGCGGCCGCTAATGCAAGCTGCACCATGGCTAGAGATAGGAGGAATAATGCGCATGGATCCATGCTGCGTCTTTGGCATAAAAATTAGGCTAAAATGCTGTGAATTCTGTTTTTCGTTTTTCAGTAATAAATGTAATTCATGCGGTGTACATGCGCTGCTCTTTGCTGCATGCACATATCTTATTGCAGGGTTAGACAGATTAAAACTGCAGCATGTCTGAATTTTGTTTTTAAAATGTCATATATAATGCCAGTTATCATTGTGGTATTGTATATGATTATTACATTTTATTAATGAACTCCAGGAAGGTTAACCACTACGTGAGAAACTAATGAGGATCCACTAGGATAATGTGCACTCAGCCCTTCACCAGGTGGAGACGTTAGGAGCACGCAGTGAGTTATGATGCGTCTTTGGGGGAAAAACAGGAAAATATTAACATAACTGTCAGGTTTATGGCTCCTTATGCTTAGGTTATATTGTGTGTGAATGACATTTTTCGTTTGTCAATCATAAACTTGTTGAACCTGATAGCACAAAATTAAGATGTGCTTTTCAGAAGTGCTAAAAACAGACGCTAAAATAGCCAGCACAAACATTTTTATGCTTAGTAAATCACACTGCGCCTGGAACGCCTACTTATTTGTCTATTCTCCTCCCAATATTTTGCGTCATTTTAAAGAAACGCCCAGATTGCATATTCATCAAAGGCAAAAGCGCTAAATGGATTGCTAGCGTCTTGCTGCGGGTAACAGTCGCAATGCTCTCTACGCCGTGTTGATAGATCAGCCAGAGCCTATTTTTGTGAAGCTGTTTATGCACAAACCGTTGATAAATCAGACCCCAAATATAGAAGCTTCAAACCTTTACTAAAAATTCACAAGTTCTAAGTGAAAACAAGTACTTGTCCTAAAAAGAATTAATATCCGAGAAGCCTGCCATAACCCTATGTTATGGTTCAAGGACAATCCCAGATGACAGATTAGTGGATCAGATTAAATAAATCATGTCATCATCTCATTATCTGCCAGAGCAGAACAGACTAAATTTGACTTCTGTATGGAATTAAAGCAGCATTTGAGTAAAAATATTTGGCTAGAAATGTTAAAATTATAAACATGTAATATTTATAACATTTGATCTGTATAGTTTTGCATTTGAACATCTGTTACAATCAGGTATATTCTTGATTGAATATCATCTCTTTAATTTATTTTCTGTTGTATATAATATGCCACAAACCAAATCTACATTTTACATTTCCATATACGGTACATGTAAAAAAAAATCGTTGGAGCTTTTACACAAAATCCTTACCAGGCAATTCTCAATATGTTCCTCTTATTTCTTACCAAGCAACACAATGAGGCTTCAAAAGATGAATTCACACCTCAACTCAATGCTCTGGTGGTGAACAGATTACAGTATTAATATTTAACCGTCCACTAGAAAAGTTAAATGTTCAAATGCAATTAAAAAGAAGCAACCCATATATAAGATATAAAAGTATGTCCTACCTAATTGAGTAATCACTCTAATCATTTAAGGCCAGTAGTTTCCCACATTTTTTCCTCCGGGAACCCCCTGCATGCGTCCCAACCCACATTAAAAGTTTAATTATAAACTTTTATTTGTAAAAAAATGAACAGCAATTAAAATTTTTTTTGTATCTTATTATTATTGTTTTACACAGTAGGGGTGTCAAACAAATTTCAATTTTGGGCCACATCAAGCTGATGAATATCCTTAAAGGGCTGGTTGTGGCACAAAATATTGATAAAAACTATAACAAACCGTTAAAATCAGTTTCCACATTCCAAAAGTATGTCTTAAAAGTTATTTTTATCTCATGGGTTTTTTCCTATTATTTATCACCCAGTGTTCCTACCTAATTCCAGTCCCAGGCATTGCTCTCCCTCTGCCAACCATGGGAGGGCCCCACACTGAAGCCTCCTTCCTGCTTGAGGAGTGAGCAGGCCCTTCTTTTCACCTGAGGGGGCAGGGTTTCCCCAGCTGGACGTAGCACGTGGAAGGATCACGTTAATCCGGCCAGATCCTCCCCAACCCTCAAGCGCCCCAGTCAGCCAGGAGGAGGCAGTATAAAGCCCAGAACTGGTGCATGTTTTTGTGGGAGTAGCTCACATTAGCTGCTCAAAGGAACACGGGGAGAACATGCAAACTCCAAACAGAAAAGCCCTTTTGCCAATCCCACCCAGGGTGTGGGTGCCGATGATGTGGATGAACAAACACACCCACAGCATTCCCGGCAGCTGTGCCACCGTGCTCCCTGATTTAATTAAACAGTGATTTTATTTTACTAACAAAATTGTATTGGGGTGCACAAAATAGAACTTACATTTTCTATCTATAGGGTTCTCTAGAGTTTAGTGGACCACATAAATGGGCATGGAGGGCCGAATATGGCCTTGAGTTTTACACGTGTGGTGTAAGCTATACAAAATACAATTTTGTTAAACTTACAACATCTGCACATACAAAATTGTGCAGACACCATCTGCAATCTCTAGGGATCATGTTGGGTTCTGCACCCCAGGTTTGGAATCAACGATTTTAGATGTAGACAAAGAACATCTGGGGGTGACATGGGGTTTCTTCTACCAGGACATTAGCAGCAACTCTTTTGGAGAGAGGGGGAACTGGTGTCAAGTTAGTCTGCATGCGAGCAGAAGAATGTGTCAGTACCGTTACCTACATTTTTTTTAAAGTACAGGTTATTTTATTTTTTTATTTTTTATTTATTCATTTCGGCAGACAATGGCAAAAAACAAAACAAAAAAAAACATACAGCATACAAATAAACCGATCCATTTCCACCTGAAAGTGAGTGGGAAGTAAATAACTTATTAAATCCCACCCCCAATTCCCCATTCAGAGCTCACCGCATTCAACTTCACTGTTGCATTGCTCAAGGATTACTTTACAAATAATATATCGGGGCGGCATTTACCATTGGTAACAAAAATTGCAAATAACTGTATACAAACAATATAAGAAAAATTAACAATACCAACAATGGTAATGGACAATATACCAGTAATGGTAAAAACCAAAATAAACCAAAGATGGTAGGGAAACATTAAGCACTTATTAACACTATGAGACAACAGCAAGTTAAATTAAAGACCCTCTTCGCTATATTTTGACCAAATGCAATGTTTATACAATATTTTGAATCGATGGACAGTTTGGAATTGCTTGTCTTGTAAGTCCAGTTTGTTCCAGAGTTTCACTCCACATACAGACACAGAAACGTTTACGAGTGTTTTGAGCTCTCGGCAATGAAAAATATCCAAAAACCTCTCAGGTCATAAGCTCGCACTGGAAAACGTTGTAGGTTAGGCGGTAATAATTTGTTGAATGCTTTGTATAAAACCATAGCTGTACTATATTTTACAAGGTCATCAAATTTTAACAACTTTGACTGCATAAACAGATAATGAGTATGGTCTAGAAAACCAACCTTGTGAATGATCCACATTGCTCTTTCCTGTAATATAAACAGAGAATTAATTGTGTTCTTGTAAGTATTTCCCGACACTTCAACGCAATACGTAAGGTATGGGAGTACCAAAGTGCAGAATAGAGTACGGAGTGCATTTCCATCAAGGTATAATTTTGCTTTATAAGGTATGAGAGCCTTTTAGAGATTTTTGTTTTAATGTGTCTGACATTGGGTTTCCATGACAATTTAATATCAATAATTATGCCCAAAAATGTAGTCTCATTTACGATTTCAACCTGGGTACCATCAATTCTTATGGTCTTATCAGACATAGCATTGCGATTACCAAACATCATTATTTTAGTTTTGTTTATATTCAAGGATAATTTATTTGTGTCCATCTACTTTTTTATTGTATGTAGTTCCCTGTTTACCGTCTTTACGAGGTCATTATAATCATCACTACAGTAGAATATATTAGTGTCGTCTGCAAATAGTATGAATTTCAGATCTTTGGACGTGTTAAAAATGTCATTTATGTACACATTAAACAGTTTTGGCCCCAACACTGACCCCTGGGGGACACCAAAAGCAACACCAAGAGTATTTGATAAGTACTGACCCATTTTTACAAACTGTACTCTCTCTGTTAAATATCTTTTTAACCAATCCCCAGCCAGCCCCCTAATTCCATATCTTATATGTATTTATATATATAGTATTTATATATATATAGTATTTTTGAATAAAATTACAGACTACAAAAGATTATAGAATTAAAAGAACTACTTTTCACTATTACTGTTGATTTAAAAGGTTGGATTCAGATGGACTTATTGTAACCAGTGTTGGGAGTAATGCATTAAAAAAAAGAAATAAGTTACAGGATTAGATTACTTTTTCAGTAACTGAGTAATGTAATGCATTACTTACAAAATATACAGCAATATATTACAAGTTACAATTTCAGTAACTCAAGTTACAAAAGCATTTTAAATTGTTTTTCTGGCCAACTAATGCAACAGACCAAATCAAGCTGGATGCGGTAGAACAAGATCCCCCGTCCACTTCCTGTTGCCTAAAACTAAAACATCAGAGAATCAGGACGGCTGAGGAAAAGATTGACTGTATATTTAAACAGGGGCATCATTCACACTGTTTTCCTAACATTCCCACTGTTGTAAGACTTCAGACATCAGAGTCTCATCTTTGTCAACCATCTTTGTGATGAGCACTTTCAGCACCTTCTTTTGATCAGATTTAACAAGCATTACCATGAAATAGAAGGCATACAAAGGAACTTGAGACTTAATTTTAATAAAATAGTGTTAAAACTACAGTATTTGTGGTGTGATACTTGTGTAAAATTTAAATTAATAAATTACGGTGGTTAGAAGTGGTGGGAAATATTTAAGATATTTTACCAGAAGTAACTTAAAGTAGTGTAACTCAGTTACATTTTTAAGACAGTAATATGTAATGCAAACATATTACATTTTTGACATTGTAACTAGTAATGTGAAATATATTACAGTTTCTTTGTAACTTTCCCAACACTGATTGTAACCCTCAAAACATGACCGGAGTGTCCTCCAGAATGACTTAGTTTGAAAATACCAACATGTTTAACTTTCTTTGTTTGTGTGTCTGTGTGTGTGTGTGTGTGTGTGCGCGTGTGTGTGTAGGCTTTGCATTGGCCAGTGTGTTGAAGAACGAGCAAAGTTTCCAGCAGTTCCTGGTCAGGAATCTTTCTCTCTCCAACTCCACAGCGAGCATCCTGCTCAACAGTCCAGTGAATCTCCAAGAGGTGACTTATGTGTTTACGCACCACATTGGTACATGGTCACAGGTCAAATTAAATCTTTCTGTAACCAATCAGAGATGATGGCTCAGAGCAAAACATAAAAGAAGGAAGAAACCTATTTAAGTTAAATCTGTGTCATTTTTATGAAGGTGCAATACTGTAATAAATGAGACTAGTTCAATTTAACGAACATTAATATAAATCATTTTCTTTCAAAAACAGTCTGATTTTATGATCCAAAAGCATGGTTACAGCCTTCAGCTGATGGTTCATTTCCTCTCAGGTACCTCCTGCTGCTCTGAAGTTACTCAGTGGTTTTCTAAACCTTTTTAATTATAACATTTGTAGAAATGTTGCATTCTTCAGTTGTTATGGCCAAACTTAACAGTGTCTGGTCTGCCATCTCAGACCTCATTCCTGCAGAAAAGTTTTGGGCTGAAGGGAAATCCTACGAGAGGAAACTAAGTGTTGTCCTGTTGATTGACGTGGGGTTGTAAAGAGTCTTGACATCAGGGGGCTCGACCGGTGTTTCCCTGGTGATTTAAAAAGCATGATTTAAGTTCTCCTTACAGAAAAGATGATAGTGGTTATGCCAACCATCTACCATAAAGATGAATAACTTTAGAAGAACTTACCAGTCCCCACATTTTTGTTGACTGAAACACATTTTTTTTGTCTGTATGGCTGCTGTAGGTCTATAGTCTTATCTTCAGTACTTCTGTCAGAGATGGTGGAGTGCCAACCAGTAGGATTCATGGAGAAAAAAGCATCAGTCAAAAACCTGTAGACAATGTTCAGCAGATTAAGGTGAGCATCAGATCACCAAGGTCATGTGAGAAGGACTGACTTTACACATCAAACTCTTTGGCCCCGTCCAAAAAAAACTATCTCTGTCCACACTAGCGTTTTCCCTGCGTATTAGAATTGATCTCCATCCACATTAAAACGACTGAAAACGCGGATCACGTGACCGTTCTCCAACACTGGACATGCCCTCGCCTGTATAAACAGGAAACAGATTGACCATTCCTCAGCTGCTAGCAAAGACATCAAAGCCAGTAACGCTTGTAATTCATTATCCATGTTGCAGTTTCTAACGTAATGTACTCCAGGCTTTTTTTGTACGTTATCTTCCGGGGACGGGTTGTGTGATGGGTGGCTGACGAATCAGGGAAGGATACGCCACGACCAATGACACCCATACATAGAGCCGAGTGTGATCTGCTGCGTCATCGTTTCTAAAGTCCTCCGTTTCGAGACGTCCACACCAAAACGCCCTCCGGAGTTTCAAAACGAAAAATGGGGTCGGCAGCGTTTCTTAACTTCTCAGTTTTGGGTCTCCGTTTTTGCCGTTTTAGTTCGGATGGGAGGTGCAAACGTAGCAAAAGGTCTTCGTTTTTAAACAAAAACGCAGTAGTCTGGACCTGGGCCTTTAAGTAATTTCAAGATTTTGTTTAGGAAGTGAGAATATTTTTGCCTGACCACTACTTCTTCCTTAATTTGTACATATTGTCTGCCACAGTGAAAAAAGGCCACAAAATCTTAGCACTTTTTACTATCATGAATTATTTTCCACCTGTAGGAGAAGCTGCTTGGAGGTGTTCAGAGTCTAAATGGAGGTCTGATACACAAAGCTTTACACGATCCAACAAAAGCAGCCCACAGAAAGGCTTTGGTCCAGATGATGTCCTGGGCATTAGGCCTCAATGCACCCTCAGAGAGCGAGAGAGAGCAACTTCAGGGAATCCAGGAAGTTCAGGTATACTTGCTTCATTCCTTTATCCACTGAAACCACGTTATTTAGATACAGTGGTTACGGATAGTATTCTCACTCCATTGCATTTTTCACTCTTTGTTAATTTCATGTTTGTATTAATGTACACTCAACACCCCATCTTTAAAGATAAAGAACAGAAATGTAGAACTATTTGCACATGTATTAAAAAAGAAAAACTGAAATATTACATGGTCATAAGTATCCAGATCATTTGCTCAGTATTGAGTAGAAGCACCTTTTGAACTAGTACAGCCATCAGTCCTCTTGGGAATGATGCAACAAGGTTGTCACACCTGGATTTGGGGATCCTCTGCTATTCTTCCTTGTAAATCCTCTCCAGTTCTGTCAGGTTGGATGGTGAACGTAGGTTGACAGCCATTTTTAGGTATCTCTAGAGAGATACAATTGGGAATGCACATCACCTTTGGTTTCACAGCATGTCAGTGTGTACTGTATTGATAAAATGTGTTGATTCACTTTATTGAAAATATGACTGTCTTACCCGTTCAACAGAAATGTGGTCAAAGCTGCATCGGTTTTGAAGCCTTTTAAGATTTAGAAGTTCAAAAGGTTGAAATATGGCTGGGCAAGATGACGAGTTATATTGTTTGGACGATAGCAAATGTCTCTCGTTTTATATTAAACTAATTTAAGCCACTGTTAGGTAGGGGTGCAACGGTAAAGGTAGCCCACGATACGGTCCGTACCTGGGCCACGGTCCATGTTTTGTGCAGAAAGAGACTGCTTTTTTTAATCCGAAAACATATATTTTATTTTTTTGGGAACAAAAAAAGCAGAATGTCACAGTTAACTTAACACCTGTAACTGTGGGCGGGTGAAAGCCGTGAGAATACAACATAAACGAGCTGTGCGTCTCTCTGGGATTATGGTTCACACACAGGGCCGCAGTAACAGATTTTTTTCTGCATTTTACCGGTTCTTTAAACGAGAGCGCATCTGACCAAACTGACACAGGTGGCGGATAAATATTCTTTGTGTGCCTGCTTCTCAACGGGCAATTGTGTGTGCATCAATGAATGGAACGCAGCACATCTCCTCTTTGCTTCGCGCTCCGGCGCACAGCAAAGAGGAGATGAACACAGCGCAAACCGGTGTTGTGCGAGAATCTGTTCCCCTGAAATATTCTGTTCCCCCTGGTGTTACAGGGGTATGTTTTCCCTAACCTTTTGTCGTTTCTGATTGACTGACCGGTTGATTTCTTACTAATCTTAACATTCGAGAACAATTACCTAACCCTCAGTCATTTTCTAACCCTAACATTGGATGAGCTTTACCTAACCATAAACTGACCATTTTCCCAACCCTGCTCTTCGGGAACCAGTGCCTAAACCTAACGGGGGAACAGAATATTTCAGGGGAACAGATTTTCGCACTACACCGGCGCCTCTGAATGCTGGAGCCCATCCGGGCAGAAACCGCTCAAGTCGGGAGAAATTTGAGCAGTGCCTGGGCTGATTTCCGAAAAAAGCGCAACCGACCCGTGTACATTTTTTCGCTCCTCACTGTGCTCCGTGATTCGCGCATTGTGGAGAGGAGGTCGTGTCTCTATGCCAACCAGCTGCTGGAGCGTGGAACAGCAAGCTGGTTGTTGCACCTGTGTCTGGGAGCGCGGCGCAGTTTGGTAACGTCGGGCCGGCGGTAACTATTTACCAGCACAAAATCAATGGCAGTACCGAAGTCCCGCGGTACAGGAGGACGGATTGTCCCGTGCAGGGCGTACCGAACGGTGCGGTACTTTACCCTTTGCATCCCTTGTCTGTAGTTTGCTAAATAAATTTTGATCCAGGGAGGGTTTTGTAACTAAAGGTTTAATTACAGCAACCCTAAATTCTTGAGGCACATATCCATTCATTAAAGATACATTCATCATGTCTAGAATAGGGCCAGTAACCAGAGGGAACACTTCCTTAAATAATTTGGTTGGTATTGGGTCTAACATACAGCTTCAGAGTTTAGATGGAGCTAATATTTGTGTTAATTCCGAAAGTTCAACAGAATCAAAACGGTACAGACATAAACAAGGTATTACAGTTCTATCTGATACTGCCTCATTTACTGAAAACGAGTTAATTAAGACATTAATTATGATGATGTCCAATTATGTTTGGGTGAATGTCAATGGCTTTATTTTTAAAATAATTTATTTTAATTATGAAGAATCCCATAAAGTCATCACTACTGAGTGAAGGGGGGATAGTTGGCTCAATCGAGCTATGACTCTGTGTAAGTTTTGCAACTATACTGAAAAGAAACCTAGGATTGTTTTTATTTACCTCTATTAATGATGAGAAATATGCTGTTCTAGCTTTTCGAAAGGCGTTTTTATAAAGTATTAGACACTTTTTCCAGGTTAGAAAAGAATCATTTAAGTCTGTAGAGCGCTATTTTCTCTTCAGTTTCCTAGTATTCTGCTTTAAAGTACGCAACTCTGCACTAAACCAGGGATCCAGCCTCTTATGGATGATTACCTTCTTTTTTAAGGGGGCTACACTGTCTAGTGCCAAACGCAGTGAGGAAGTAATACTTTGAACTAGACTATACATTTCTGAAAGGTCAGTGTTGGAATTACTGCCGTCCACTGTGGTATTCTAAGACGGATAAGTCAAGCAAGAATGGAACAGATTCTTTAAAACTTGTTACAGCACTGTCTGATAAAGTTATACTTTAATGAAATTTTCTTTCTGATTTTGGAACGTTGGGTAAAGTAAATTCAAAGGTTATCAAAAAATGGTCAGATAGGACTGGGTTATGTGGGAAGACTATCAGTTCAACACACTCAATGCCGTATGTCAGTACATAGTGTGAAGTGTGTTGACCAGAGTGTGTGGGTCCCTTCACTTTCTGAGTAAAGCCAATTGAGCCTAAGATAATATTAGGGCGACTGTGGCTCAGTGGTAGAGTAGAGTTGGCTTGCAATCGGAGGGTCATAGGTTCAGTCACATGTCGATGTGCCCCTGGGCAAGGCCCTTAAACCCCCCCAAAAAAAAAAAAAAAAACATCGTCCTACCGAGCCATGTTGGTTGTTGGTGTGTGAATGGTGACTGTGTCTTCAATGTAAAGTGCTTTGAGTGGTCAATATGACTAGAAAAGTGCTATATAAGTTCAGTCCATTTACCATTAAAGGCTGCAGTTAGGCTATCACTTTCAATGTCCATGTGAATATTGAAATGCCCTATTATAATTACCTGATCAATTGTTAAAACGAAATCAGATAAAAACTCTGAGATCTGGTCCAAGAATTGAGAATAAGGGCCTGGTGGACGATACAAAACCACAAAAAAAGGAAGTAGTTTTAATGTTTTGCAGTTTGGATGAGGAAAACTAAGGATTAGATGTTCAAAATTTGCAAATCAGAATGAAAGATGGTTGCAACTCCTCCTCCTCGCCCATTACTCCTGGGAATTTGAAAATTTTGATCATTTGTAGGAGTTGACTCATTTATAGTTACAAAATCCTCCTGCTGCAACCAGGTTTCTGATAAGCAAAATATATCAATTTCATTATCACATATCAAGTCATTTACTAATAAAGTCTTTGAGGAGAGGGATCTTATGTTTAGTAAACCACATCTAATTGCCCTATTTCTTTGTTTGGTCCGTGTCGTATTTATTTTAATGAGATTCTCATAGTTTGCTTTTGTCAGGTTAACTTGCCATGGGCAACACACTGTCTCAATGGGGTGTTGAGTGGGTAACAGTACAGAAGCTGCAGAGAGGTGGGTTAAACTATGACTCTGCTTCCTGGTCTGGACCCTGGTTTGTCCGTGTTTTGAAGGACTAATAAATCTCTCCAGAATCCTAGAAAGAAGAGCTGCTCCATCAAAAATGGGATGGATGCCGTCTCTCCGGATCAGATTAGGTTTTCCCCAAAAAGTTTTCCAATTATCAATGTAGCCCACGTTGTTTTCTGGACACCACTCAGACAACCATCGATGAAATGCCAGCATGAGGCTAAACATGTCGTCAGTGGTCCGATCGGGCAGGGCATATAAGATAGGGTCACAGGAATATCCATCCATCCATCCATGGGAAGGCATTCGGAAGAAGCATTTCCCTTCCTCAATTCATTAGCTTCTGGTGGAAGGTTTTAAGGGTCCTCCAGACTGCAGAGGCTTAATGGTCCTACAGATTGCCTCTAAAAGAGTCTCCAGGAATGACTAAATATAATATCTAAACTTAAAGGGTTTTCTTTCCACTTAATTACTTTGCAAACTACAGCAGTCATGATCGAGAGCAAAGCAATATAAAGTTAGTTTTCCATTGTAACAGGAGCAGCTAGGTGTTGTTCAGGTGACAGTAAGACTGCAATTACTGTGCCTTCTGAGTTGATCTATGTAAAGTTATCAAAGGATGGATATCAATAAATAAAGCGATATGTAATGTAAATTCCTCACTATCTCCGAAACATGTGTACATATTCTTTTACTAATTCTTTTAGCTGATTGAGTGAGATATTTTCAGACTTAGAGTTGAGCCACCTATATAGAAACTGTCAACCACAAATCTTTATCTCTGCATTTTTTTTCCAGGGAGTTGTTCTGACTGGATCCATGCTGGAGTTCCTTACCTGTGGGGAGAGTGGCGGCACTGAGCTCAGGAAGATTCTGCTGGTGCCTGAGAAGCAGCAGCCTGCCCTGCAGGCGTATAACACCCTAATGTGTAGCGGAGAGAAGGGTCAGAGATCAGAGCGCTTTAGACAGCTGAGCAAGGAGCTAAGAGAGCAAATCAACACACAGAGTGTTGCTGACAAGGTACTATATGCATGTCTGCTAGAGCTTCAGGATATGGCTTAAAAATAAAATCTCAGATATTTTCATAGAGTCGATTTTTGATGTTATTAAAAAAACATCTCTTTTCTTCAAAATGTATGTTGAAAATATGCCTTTATTTGTAAAAGATCTGAATTTAAAGTCCAAATAAAAACAAGATAGTGGAACCTTAGCGAGGAGACGTCACCCGTCCCACGATTGTCCAATTTATCGCCAGCCCAATAATATCTGTCGGTCTGTTTTATAACGGAATTGATTTGGGTCGTATGGAATTCGATTAATCCAAGATAACCTGACCGGTATGTTTTTGTAGCATAATTCAAATTATTTCCCGAAATTTGATCCGAGTTTGGATGTAATAAAGGTAAAAATTATGTCATTAAGCTTAAAATCAGTTGAAGAAGTGACAGACACATTACTGTGAATTCAGAAATGTTAGACTATGTCACAAGATTCAGATTCTTTGTCATCATAAAATAAAAATACTATTAAAATTCAAGACACTGTGGAAGCAAGTTCTAAAAGGTAAAGCAGTAATCAAAAAATCAGTAACTAGAACTTCAAGCAGTTATCAAAGGGTTCCAAGCCCTACCCAGCCAGTTCGCCTGTGGCCCCGCCTTCCCCATGTAATCTCCTCCTTCCACCATATTAAAACGGATCACCAGGCAGCAGTTTAGTCCATTTAGGAATTTGCAGGGCAGCCGCTGGGTAGTAAAGTACCAGCCCCCTTTAATCAGTGTTCTGATTCTGATTAAATTCAGAAATTTTCTGTATCCACATCTGTTGTTAGTTGGACATTTAAGTAGCAAATACAACAAAGAAACATCCAAAATTGGCCCAAATTAGTGACAGGACATATCATCTGACTACGACCTGTACAAATTGTTATCAGCAATAGAAAAAAAACATAGCAGTCGATCTATAGATATATAGAGGGAGGAGTTCCAGAGACGTATGTCATGATGAATACAGAGAAAATTCAATGACTGCAAAGATGTTTCTTATTTGCCATTCTCAGAACCACCCTGGATTCAGCATTATCCAAAAACCACCACCCTTCTCCCAGAGCAAATGCCTACACAGTAGTTACCTTGGTTGAACCAGATAATGGGCCCCAGAAAAAAACAAAACCTTACTAAACAATGAATTAAGCTGTAACAGAGGAATAATTGACTTTCGCATCATAATAGGTTTTAGATGTAAAAAATACCTAAACACAACACTTATCTGGTGTCTCCGTAGCTTCATCTGGAGCAGCCCAGCTCCTTGCCCCGCCTCTCTCAGTCTCACCTCGGCGCCCTGTTGAAGGACTTGGCGGATGTAGAGAGGCTACTGAAGGACGTGGACCTGCTTTCTGGACTGGCCCGTCTGCTACCCAAGGGAGCATGCGCCGGTCAAAATCCAGTGTCCACGAACAACGGAACATGGCCCCTTAACATGACCGCATGGAGCGTCAACACAACTGATGTTCCCAGAGAGGATGGAGAGGAAGGAGCGGAGGGAGGTGGAAAAGGGAAGGCGGAGGAGGAGAATCCTCACTCTCAGTTTTCAGCGTTTGTTCAGCTGTGGGCAGGACTGCAGCCCATTCTGTGTGGGAACAACAGGTGCGTAAAATCTCCATGAGTCGGTGAGAGAGCAGCAGAACCAGATAACAGGATGAATAATTTCATACAAACCCATTTAGATTGGTTGGGAATAAAGTCAAAAATAAAAAATTAAAATGAGCCCAAAAAGAACGGAATGTTATTTTACGGACTGATTATTTTGAACTGAGAAATTATTCGTGCAACAGCATGTATTAGGACTATTATTGTCAGACATAAGGACATGTCATCCTCAAGAAAAAAATAGTAATAAACAGCAGATATTGATAAGATAGAATCTAAAATAATGGCACCATTAACAGTTGTTTTTTTTTTTACAAGATAAAAAGTCACTTTCTGTGACTCAGCAAAAGATTTTGATTGTGGCTCACTTTTATTCCAGGATCATTGAGCCTGAGGCGCTGAAGCAGGGGAATATGAGCTCATTGGGTTTCACCAGCAAAGAACAAAGGAATCTGGGCCTGCTCGTTCACTTGATGACTACAAATCCCAAGATCCTTTACTCCCCCATTGGATCCCAGGTGGACAAAGTGATTCAGAAGGTAAACAGCCTCCTCTGAAGGCATCTTAACGTGTAATTGTTAACAACTGTATGATAAAAGCGTGTTCCATTAGTACTTTAAATATTTTACACTCAATTCACTAAAGGTGTTATCTAAAGGTACTTTAAGAGAAAAGTCATTTCAATTTAATCATATATTCACGTACATACCGATCCGTTTAAAAAGTTCTTGGTTTAAGGAATCCCAGCAGATTGCAAGTCGAGTCGAGTCATTGACTCGGAGTTGTTCCCCATTTATAATGTTTGGTCATTTAAAGAGGACCAACATGCAAAAATCTGTGAATAGGATAAATCTTTAATGGAAAAATAAACATTTACAAGTGGTAGCAGACTTGGGAGGGAAACACAGGAAGGCCTTAGTTAGGTCATGGAAGGAACCAGTAAAGAACTATCCAGGTCAGAGTGCTTAAATGAACTGATGAGGAGTGAAAGAGAGACTGGGACTATTTAGGGGAAAGCAGTTGAAGGTGGGAGGGAGAGAACAGATGGAGACAATCAGAAACTAGACCAGGGAGCAAAATGGTAGGACGACAGAAGGAAACATGAAATGGAAAAAAAGAGAAGAAATCCTAAATAAGAACTAACTTAGAAGTAACTAAAGATAAAATATCTAAGAGCGGACTACAGCAGTGCTTCTCAATTATCTGTGTTTATGTCTTTTTGTTGCTGTTAAATTCAATCTCCATTTCCCACACCGTGGTTTGGAGCACCACAGCTCTCTGTGTAGACTTGTTCTGCTGGGCTGAACAGGGAGCCTGTTGATCAGTTTGAGCACTGCTGCCACCTAGTGACTGGAGGCTTAATCACCCCTACCCCTCCGCGCCCCGCTGGGGGGACGGGCCCACTATTAGAAGCAATGGACAAGAGTGAGACTATAAATGAGAACACTGGTGCACAAAGGAATAAATACTGGAAGGAGAAACAAATGAGAAAACTGTCTAATGAGAAATAAAGAACTAACAAAGACTAAAAAAACTAAGGAAACTAAAACAATAAAATAAAAAGTTAAAACATCTTAGCGCAAGAAGAGCTATATATGGAAACAAAGAAGTGTCAAAATAAAAACATTAAAGTACTTGAGTTAAATATAAAAATACACCAAGAAATTAACTAAAATGATAATGTAAACTGAGTAAAGAAAAGAACTAACTAAAAATCAAAACCCAAACACCTAACATCATAACATTAGCAAGAACATGGCTCACACAGTTCTACATATTGGAGACCTCTGATAAGGATCTCTGTGTTGGAACAGTGTTATTATCTGCATTTTAGTTTGAATATAAAACTTTCTAGATGGAGTTAAATTGTTTAACTCTGGTTTGCATGTAGATCAGCTCTTCTGGCCTGGAAAACCCAGTGAGAGTTGGAGATGAGTGCTTTAGACAGGTCATAGTGTGGGGGGAAAAAAGCTGAAGCATAAAAATCTGAAAATGTTGCTGACTTTGTTTTCCTTTTCACTTACAGGCTAATGAGACGTTTGCGTTCGTGGGGAATGTGACACATTACGCTCGAGTGTGGCTAAACATCTCAGCACAGCTCAGGACTTTTCTGGAGGAGGGCCGGCTGCAGAACCACCTAATGTGGCTGGAGCAGGTACACTGAAGTGTGGTGCTGTTTGAAAAACAAAATATGAAAAAATGTGAAAAAGTCAAGGGCAGTGAATACTTTTGCATGTTACTATATTGCTCAATGCTGTGATCGGCTTCCTGACACTGCAGTCATGTGGTTTCTTATGTCTTTTTCCAGCTGTCCTCAGAGCTCCAGCAGCAGCCTGAGCTGTTGAACGGCACCGACAGCGAACTGATGCAGGCTCTGATGATGGGAAACTACACAGTCCCAAACACATCCACTCTACTGGAGCAGCTGGACACCATTGACAATGCTGCCTGTGGCTGGACACGCTTCATGTCAAAGGTCAGCATAGTGGGGGTCATTTGGAGTGGATGATGACCATTATTGTAAAATTAAAAGTAAAAGCTCTGACATGCTGAGACATGATGTAATTATTTTATTGATTAAAATGTCTGAATAGAAGTTAGTTAGCCTGCTTTTTAATTAAATTTTTTGTGAGTCGTTATTTTTTTTGACCTTATCCACCTGGATAGCTGAGCTGCTTCTATCCTAGACTGAAAATAATAAATATCTACTGTACTTACTTTACTGTATGGATCCACTTAGAGCTTCTAGGAGGCATATCTGCATTTTTCTTGGCTTGAAATAGGACTGAGCGATACGGCCTCAAATCTACATTGCGATATAATCTAAAGCATGTGCGGTAGCGATATATATTGCCATATATTATTCTTTTCTTTATATGTCAAATTACTGCTTGAGAACATTCTCACTTTCCAGATACATCGCAGCAGATCATTGCACAAAAGGAAACCTGCACATATTTGAATTGAATTGCTTCAAAGTTCAATAGGTATATTCTGCTAAAAGAAAAACAAAACATGTTTAAACTTGCAATATCTAGTGTAAAGACAAACACTGAACATCAGTATAATCTTCCTTGCGTAACTGGTACAAATTATTTAGTCACAGCTTGATGACATCATCAAAATGCGACAATGCAGTATAGTCAAAATCTCTACCTTTGGCTAAATTCTAACATTTCTACTTTATGCCTTTGATATTGTCCACTACTAGCTGGAAATTATTAGAATAAAAGAGGTATCTTACTAAAGCCCCCTGATAGGCTGAGATCTAGATAGAAAACTTCGATTCAGTTCAATTCTGTTTATTTACATTGCGAAAATTCACAACACATCATCTCAAAACATCCATTCTAAATCCATCAAATTATCAAACAATGTAGTAAAGTTCAGTTTATTTATCAGATTGGGTAAAACAGGCAAAAATATGCCAAATCAAGTTTAGCTTCAACGGAGAGAAAAATACTGAGAGAAAACAATGTTAATAGTTGATATAGCAACCAATAATACAACTGGTGAGTAGAAGAAGAGATAAGTAGCAGAGTGAAGAAAAGTGGCCAGTCTGTCCTCCAGCAGTTTAAACCTATAGCAATGTAACTACAGAGATAGCTCAGCATACCCAGTCTGTTAGAATGAGACATGAGAGAGGCAGAGCCAAGAAAACCGTCTGTCTGGACTGCAAGGTATGGTAGTATGGGTATGGTAGTAGGCCCGCGGCTACTCTAATTTTAGCAATATTCTGGAGGTGAAACAGCATATCCTAGAAACCGGTTTAATATGGGATTTGAATGTCATGTTTTGGTTAAAAAAAAACAAAGAAAAAAAAACACATAGGTTCTTTACATGATTACTAGAAGCCAATGTAATGTCATCCAGGTGAAGTGATTGACTAAGCTGTGTCTTTTTTAGAGCTTCTGGTCCAAAGATGACAACTTCTGTCTTAGAATAAACTTTATTAAACCTTTATCTAACCAGGATAAAACTCATTGAGAGTAAAAATCCATTCAAGAGTGTCCTGGGTCGTAGGCAGGGCAAAATGACAGACATCAGTTTCATACATTCATAACCATTCTTAAAAGCAGAAAGTCTAGAGTCATCCAAGTTTTTATTTCTTCCATATGTGCCTGTAATCTACCTGTGATTGGATTTATCCGGATTTGTAGATAAATGTAGCTGAGTGCCAAAAGGATAGGAAATTCAAACCATGCTGTCAAATGATTTTACCAACTGGATGCATATAAATAGCAAAAGGAATTGGTCCAAGCACAGAACCCTGTGGTACTCCACAACTAATGCTTGAGTGCAAAGAAGATTTATCATTTACATGAACAAACTGAAATCTTTCAGACAGATATTTACACCAGCCTAGTGCTGTTCCCTTGATCCCTACAACATCTTCAAGCCTTTCTAAGATAATATTGTGATCCACTGTGTCAAAAGCAGCACAGAGATCTAACAAGACCACAGCAGTCACTAGTACATTTTCTGAGGCCATGAGAATATTATTAATAGGTTTACCCAGCCTGTTCCAGTGCTATGACGGATCAAATTGTAAAAGCTTACAGTGTAAAGAGGTTCTCTGTTCCATCTTGTCTCTCTCTGGGACATCATACCGATGACTCTTGTGTATGGCTCCGTGTCACTGCAGCAGATGCGGTGTGCTTGGACATAGAAGCTGGGCTGCAGCGCTGTTATCTGGGCACAACATAGAGCTGATCAATACAAATCAGCTATTCTACTGCATCCTCCGTCTTCATGTTTGTTTTCTGGATAACAGGATAGATTATTTCCAGGTGAATGAGCACACACAGTATTTAAACCTGCAAGTAAGAGACTGTTGTGGCTTTGGTTTCTACTATCACAGTAGCAGTGTTGCTGATGGTATGGCACTGTTTGGACCACTCTGACTAGATCAGCATCAATGACTGAGATGCCTTTTGTTAACTGTGGCACAGTTTGTAATTCTGTAAATCCATTTCTGCTGCGGACCAACATTTTTGCCTCATATTTCCAGGTCAGTGTGGATGTCTTCAAAGGCTTCCCCGATGAGGACAGCATAGTCAACTACACCCTGAACCAGGCCTACCAGGATAATGTCTCTGTGTTTGCCAGTGAGTTGTTCCTCTGCACCTTCAATGCCTTGCAAAAGTATTTATACCCATGTAGTTATTCTCATTTTGTCACCCCATACCAAAAGACTTCTTATCTTATTGGGATTTTATGTGATGACCTAAACAAAGTAGAGTAGAACTGGGAACTGGAAGTGAAGGGATTCCATTTTTTAAAGCAAAGTTAGAGTCAAAAACTGTGTTGTAAATTTGTTAGTTCCTGTCTGTCAATGCTTTGTAGAAAACTGAAGCATAAATGTCTCCAGCAGGTTTGGACTAGAGAAGAACTAGAGGGAACTTGGTATAATTTATTATTACTATCAAGGGATAGAATTAATGAGATAAAAGTTGTGATTCATCATAAAAACAATAATCTCCAATTGATATCGTTCTGAACCATGAAGGTGCCTATCTCCAGCGGTGATTGGGTGAGAGGCAGGGTACACCCTGGACAAGTTGCCAGTCCATTACAGAGCCAACTCAACATGATGGCCGTGGCTTGACAAAGGAATGATCTTTACAAGTCAATGGGCCATGCGATCCTCCCCAGAGCGATCAACGAGCCACACTCTTGTAGGAATCAAATATTCAAAACCAAACCAAACAAAACACCAACTCTGCTTACAACTAATTAAATAAAGTAACTAACTTAACATTAAACACATGCATATCTGCATATAAACTCATGCAAACGAGCCGGACAGCAGTGAGAAACATTGGTTATCATTCACGAATGTAAAATAGCCAATTTCAGCAGAACACACACACACACATATATATATATATATATATATATATATATATATACAGGCTCAAAATTAGCTCCATCCAGGATAATAAGAAATCAGATCACTTCTGCTTTTGACAAATTCTTCTGTCCACAGTCGACCAAATGAACATAAGTGCAGAAATGCTGTCCTGGATCACTGAATGCAGATAAATGGTCATCCTCTTCAGTGCACTGAAAACTTGTTGGAAGAGACGCGTCTTGGTAACCTGGCATCAGCCAGATTTATGTGCAGCCTCACCCGGTGTCGAGCCTGCACATTTCGATCTGGAATCTTTGCAGTAGAAACCGTCTGAATGAGGGAGGGCCATCTGGCAGAATATTTTGTGTTTATTGGAGAACATGTAACGTAGCGCCTGGCTGGCACTGGCTTCTATGCAAGCATCTACCAGCGCAGCCATGTTTGTTTCACTTTTCACAAAATGCTTCCCTTTGCTCATTTGTTAACGAAGAAATAGTATCCAGTTCCTCTACAACGCATTCAATAGCCATGTTTGTTTCACTTAGCTGGGCACTTGATACTATCGTCACAAGTGAAATCCCGCCCCAAAGCACAATGCTGACAAACGATTGAGCTGCGAAATATTGGTCGGAGAGTTTAGATTGGATTTGTCCTAGATGAATTCTCCCGAGTTTGGAAAACTCCTAATCTCGCAAGAATCCATCTTGCAGAGCAAGGTTAGCGTCTTGGAACGGGTGCTCAGAAACGCTCCTTCTTGTATGAGCCGTCAGCTTTTGGTTTCTGGTTTCAGGGAAAGTTTTTAGAGTGATTCTTTTCGGACCAGCCGGAGTCAATTCAAAAGGGGCAAAGGAACTTTAGTTTGCTAGAAAGTTCAAGAGAGTTGGCTCCTTCCAGATCAGAAAACCGCGGATAGACCAATGGCTGCCCGTGCGCATCCCCTTACTAGACTGTGATTACATCACTGGCCACAGACCAATGAGAGTCTGCTGACGTCGTGGTGCACTTGGCAAGATGGCCGCCGACAGGGCGCAAGGAATGATGGGAGACGCTGTCCGTTTGGTATAGTGTGAACAAATCCAAAAGCGTGCATTTGGCATGTTGACTGCAGGAATGTCGACCAGAGATTGTTGCCCGTGAAATATTCATTTATCTACCATACGCTGTCTCCAAAGGCATTCCAGAAAATTTAGCATACCATTCAACCGACCACTCAACAGCAGACCACATGTAACCACACAAGCCCATATAAATATTTTCCATATTTGACAGGTTTTCTTTAAACAGTGATGGAAAAATCTGAAGAATGTCGTACAGGACAGAGTAGTATTCAAACCTCTGAGCACAAGAACAAACGCAGCGATATTCTAACTTCATGCATGTACAGGTAACTAAATCAATCAAAGAACAAGCATAATCTCAGACCTGGACATTGTACTCAACGCATCTCGCTAACTGGGAGCAGGGAGCACATTGAAGAGCTACTGAGGTTTTGTTTGCATCTGGATGACTGAATAGGATGCACAACACCTGGCAGACAGGCAAAGACAGACCACCGCAGTTTAATGCAAAAAGAGAGCATCCAGGGAGATTTACTCCCATTGAAGCCCTTGTTCAGAGCTTGTGGCATTTTGAGTTAATATCTTGGTTGAAATGTAATATTTTAACTAAGAACTATACTGTATGTTTTTTATATTTTACTAATTTGTAAAAAAATCGCCCATACAGTAAAACAAATAAGTAGAATCTCAATTTTAGGGGTGCTGATTCCATGGGCTAAAAACACCTATGGTTTAGGGACAGACTGATCTCATTAAAAACATGCAACGGCTTAGCAATAGTATCTAAGGAGGGCGGGGCTTATCAGGACTGAGTGCCAGGTCAGGTTGACGCTTTGTTTTAACCCTTAGCATGTTTCAGCTTGCTGCACCCCTACATTGCTGTACACAGCTATAAATAAGCTACTCAGATTTATAAATACTTTCATTCTTAACATATTTATTGAATTTTGTTGATCATTGAGAGAAACTTTTTGTTAATGTTATATTAAAATGTATGATTCGTGTAATCAAGATAGGTAATTTAGGTATAATGTGAAATTATTTTTGGAACGTACATGTTTTTTTTCTCCGTCTGTAAAAAATATTGTTACCATAACGTTACCAAAAGTTTAATATTTATATTATTTTCCCTGCATACTGATGGATTTATTCATGTGTGTGTTGGCATCAAAGCACCAGATAGTGAAGGTGGTAATAAGAAATTAGCTACAGAATGAGCTTTCTTTTTACCTACAAATTACTGTTTTTCTGTCTGTGGTTGCTGTTAGTATTATCATTAGTATTATCATAGTTATTTTTATCAAAATATTTTCATAGATTTATGATATTCTTCTTCTTTTTCTGTTCTCAGGTGTGATTTTCCAGACTAACAAGGATGGATCTTTGCCACCTCATGTTCTGTATAAAATAAGACAGAACTCCAGCTTTACAGAGAAGACAAATGAAATAAGAAGGGCCTACTGGCGACCTGGTCCCAACACTGGGGGGAAATTCTACTTCCTTTATGGTTTTGTATGGATTCAGGGTAAGGCCTTTTGATTTATATTTGTGTTTTTGCTTTTGACAGGTGTGACTGTGTTGCAGTGTTAGGGCTTATACTTGCATTAGGAGCGAAACTGTGTTGAAGCTGATACAAGTCATGGAAGAGCTCAAAATTAACAACAGCAACAGACCTAAACTTAAACTTTGTTTAGTGTAAAAATTTAACTGATCTTAAAAGAGAGGTTTAAATTTAATCTGTCTAAATATTAAACTAGGTTTTAAAGTTGGGTGCAACAATTTAAACTTAAACCATGATTAGTTGATAGTTAAACCTTATTGGTACAATCAAGCCTTTTTGTTTAGAGAGGCATGTCCTTGTGCTCCTGCACCTACAGCTAACATATCTGCTCCTCTCTAAGGCTCTGCCATAAATCAAGACCCAGATTTGCACATCTATCAGGTGCTTGTGTAAAACGTATTGTTTCGTTTGTTTTACTAAGACCAGCATTTTCGGCATATAAAGCTTACCACTGTGCAAAGTGAGCTGGGAGCACCTGTGAAGATGCCTGAGCCTCTGCAGGTCATATTTTATGCAGGAGGCAAAGGGAGAGAAAAGCTGTTCATCAAACAAGAAGTTTATGCGGAGTCTGCATCCAGACAAGACTGGCCCATCTCCTTTTTCTATAATTAATTGGTTTGGAGAAGAATAAGAAGACAAAAGAAATGGATAGTTAGCATAGTTAAATTGTTCCAAAGCTAACTAGAGACAAAAGATCATATTTTGCTGTAAATATTGCAGCATGTCCAACATTATAACCAAATAAAAGACAATGTTTGCATCCTCTTATATCCAGTTATCCCAGTAGACTTTGAAATCCAGTACTGATAAAGAAACGCCAATTTGTTGTGAGTGTGCTTGATGCACGTTAAATTGACCTCAGAGGGAAAATGATGCCCCTTTTCTACTAGGGTCGGAACGGTCTGGAATGGATAGGTTTAGAACCCTTTCCATTACCTGACTGAGCCAACACCTTTTCTTGGACAACCTCTGCCTTGGTCCAAAGCGTGCCAAACCCACCCAGCACCCCCACCCAACATGCCCACCTATTCACTGACTGGTCCGGTAATGCGATATGCCTCTCACTCCTACCTAGCACTGGTAGCTGCTGATTGGGCTGGCAATGTTTGTTTGACGTGATGTCTCAGAATGGGGAAGCATAGCTTCAAGTGTGTTCAAAACATTGCTGGGGGAAACTAAAGGAATGAAATACTGTAGCAATGAAACCAATGGGACAGAAAGCGGGCTAGTTACCTGCTGCAGCTTCAGCATTTGGGACGTCGGAAAACTGTAAATGGCTGATTTTTATCAGGCTGCCAAAAGGAGTGGAGCTCCGGTCGGAGCTGTGATCGGGGCTGTTATCGCGTTCCACATGCAGGTTGGAGCAGGCTGTGTCCCCGTGGTGTTGGGGAGGAAGAAGCCTGGTAGCCAATACAACAAGAGAGAACGGCTCTGTGGTGATCAGAGAGCAGGAGGCCAAATCGGCTGAAAGGCAGTAGAGACAAAGGCCATGTCCACACGTAGCTGGGTTTTTTTTTAAACGAAGATTTTCCTCTGCTCCTTGAAAAAAAAATCTCCATCCACACATAACCGGATAAATGCGTTTTTCAGCACATTCATAGACGTGGCAAACCTGTAGGGCGCAGTAGTTCTCCCCAGTCCTATCCGCCAAGAGAAACTTTATATCCTCTCTTCAGCACACAGCAGTCATACAGCTTATAAAAGCAAACAAACAAGACGCGCTTTATCAATGGATGATAGCAACACAGCGCTGAGGAAATAAATGCTGTTTTCGAGAGTAAACACAGGTCGCACATGTGGTATTGGAGCATTTTTGGTCGTGGAAAGTGGCGTTACGGCTCTTAAAACTCCGTTTTCAACCGTCCACACGTAGATACTGAAAACGGAGAAAACGCAAATCTCCACTTCGGCCGGAGTTTTTAAAAAGCTTCGTTTTTGGTGCCGAAAACCTCCGGCTACGTGTGGATAACAGGCCAAACCGTAGAAAAATATCTCCGTTTTGTGAGATACCCGGCTACGTGTGGACAGGGCCAAAGTGTCCACTGACTGGACGAAGGCTGATGAGATCTGTACTGGCATGAGAAACACAGATCAGGAGCCAGAGGCATGAATGGATCGATGTCTGAAAGATTTGATGTGAGTCAAAAGTCTTTTAACTTTTGAAAGGATCTGTGTTGTCATGATGACTTTGTGACTGCTTTTTGCTGCTGCTTTTTTTAAGCTTAGTGCGCTCATGTCCTCACCCACTAGGACTGGCTGGTATACCGAAAGTTTACCGATGCTGAAATTCATGGCTGTTACCAACGTCATTTTGCCCGTATCGGGCAAAAAATGTAAAGATGTGTTTCAATTTACAGGTGCTCCTGCCCCTTTAAGAAATGAGTGATGCATTGAGTCACGTGACTACGTACAGTCATATGACTTCATCTCTTCAGATTGAGAACAGCAATACCTATGTAGCAGCTGTGTTGCTACGAGTGTTTATACTCCTTCAGTGACTCTTTTTCAAACAAGCGACTAGCTACAAAAAAAGTGACTTTTGATAGTGTTATCGGATGCTTTGAGAATCTGACGCTGCGGATTGTTACTGATTGCACTGAGCAGCAGAGATGCAATCGACCCAGATTGCTCCAAGCTCAGCAAGCTGTAGCTCCGCCCACACTGATCCCGCCAGTCGGAGCAGATATTAATCCCATTGCGTCCAGAATGTTGATACACTGCTTGAAGCTGCCGCTGGCTGATCCTGCTCTGATGTAAATGCAAAATATTTTGTCTAAAATTCGTCTGCACTCTAGAATCACCAATTTCACTCACAGCCCCCGTCACTTCCTCATGGTCTGTGTGGTCACTTCTCTGACTCCAAACAGGACTAAGAAAAACAGAAAGGAGTGGGAATCAAACCCTGAATCAAAGGCTATTTGAAGCTGTTCAGCAACAAGAAACCATCACGTTTTCAAGCACATTATGTAAATTAAGCCTCTACTGGACCTGGACCCTCTACTGGGGGGGTTGTCGTTATCGTCCACTTACTGTTATCGAGGTGAACCGCGCAATATACCATGACATTAATTTGAGGTCATTCCGCCCAGCCCTATTGCCCACTGCTGTGCTTCTGAGATGGTAATGGAAACATAGCCATCCGTTCTAGGCTATATTGACCCAACCCGTTTGGGGCTAACACGACCGTAGTGGAAAAGGAGCATTAAAAGTTTGTTGAAAGGTACAAGTAGCCCTTTCCCTTTGGTCCATGTTTGTGTTTTACTGATTGATTACAGCCACCAGTCAAACCATTTTAATGTAATGTTAAAGCTCATCTCAGAACCCAGGATGATTGGAGATAGATTGAAGGACTTTGGATTTTTAGGAGTGGTTAAGAGGTTTCAGGGTCAGAAACATTCTCCTCTGTATACCAAAATAGTCTTTAGTCAAATTTGCAGCCATCTCTCCAACAGCTGAACCTCGGCCTAAACTCTGTCATTAAATACCGGGGTGGACATTTTCTGCTTCTGGTTTTAGTTTGGGTTAAACACACAATGAAATGTGTTTTTTGTCAAGATTTTCTTTTGTTAATAATAAGTAATACCTTGTAAATTAAACTTTGTTTACTTCTTGCTTCGAGTGGTTCTCAGACATTATATGTTTTTTTTTTCTTTCACATTTTCCTTTAGACATGATAGAGAGAGCCATAATCAACACATTTGTGGGCCATGATGTGGTGGAGCCTGGTAACTATGTTCAGATGTTCCCCTACCCATGTTACACCAGAGATGAGTAAGTAGTGGATTTCTTATGTCCACATAGCAATACTCATTTAATACTTTCAGGTGTAAACATCTTCTATACATAAAAAATAATGTGTTTTTGGAACCTTTTGATTTTTCACATATGTAATTAAATGTTCTGCCTTTGATCCAATCAGTGTGTGTGTTTATATAGTGTGTTTTTTGTTCACTTCTAGTTTTCTGTTTGTGATCGAACACATGATGCCTCTGTGCATGGTGATATCCTGGGTATATTCTGTAGCCATGATGATTCAGCACATCGTAGCAGAGAAAGAACATCGGCTTAAAGAGGTCAGACCCACGGCTTGTGTTCATCGTCTCTGTGGTTTTGTATAAGGCGAGCTGAGATTTATCCTCATTTATCTCGAAAGCATTTTGCACTATCTCTCTTGCATTACATTTAGCTGTACCATTAGAGGGTCCCCCTTTTTTAACTTACGCACACTGCCACCTGCAGGATATGGTTTTGTTGCAGGAAGGTAACTGGTTACTCTACTGTACCTTCAAAAACGATGAGGGAACAGTATTCGGTCCTCCTAGCTGACAAAATCAGAATCTCTAATTATTGTTTTAGTTTTACTAAGTACTAACCTTTATTACACAAGTCACAACAACTGGAAAATTCTATTTTTTTAATTGTCTGATGCTCAAAGACTACAGCAAATGATCCCGATTCTCAGTGAAAAGATCTCCCATTTGATGAGGATATGAGGTATATTTAGAACGTCAACCTTTTTCTACAACACTTATCCAGCGTTTGTTGACTAGTTGGTGGGTTTTTCTTCCTGGCCTGATTTGGACATATAGAAGGAGGAGATTGTTTTTCAGTTTATTAGGTAATAGAATCAACAGTTTGTTGTCAGGTCTTCCGACAGTAACAACAATTTTCCATCTTTAAGGGATTTTGATCAGAATCCCATATGATTTTTTTGGAGAAACACAGTTTATGTTTTGTTTGTATTTTGTTAATTTCCAAGTAACCAATCATCCTAAAGAAAGACCAAATGGCCTGAAGCCCAGAGCACCTGTGCTAAACAGTAGCTGACATTCTCCAAGTAGATTCCTAAGGCTAGAGGTTGGTAGAGTACCCAAAAATTGTACTCTAAAGTAGCTCTACGTTAACATATTGTTACTTACTGTAAGTAAAAGTTAAAAGTAGCTGTCCAAGAAATTACTCAAGTAAGAGTAAAAAAGTATATGGTAAAAAGGCTATTTTAGTACTGAGTAACAGCTCATATAATATTTTTTCAGTGATGTCATCAGACAGACAAAAATATAAAATTCTGATCAAATCCTGCTATTGTAAAGACTAAAATAAATTATAAAAGGGGATACAAATAACAATTACAAAATAACAAATGTTTAGCACAAGAAGCACGTTTCTAAGTTACACTTTTTCAATATAATACCAATACTTACAGTAGGTAATGAATCAATATATCTGAGAACATGGTAGTTTAAAGACCACAGAGGGAATTAAGCACAAAGAGCCTACTGGAATGTACAGACGCCCTAAAGGGGACATGAGCAACAAAAAAAAAGTTGGTTTCTCATACTCACCAGATATCTTGTGTGTAAAAGATAATTTCTGATGCAGTTCATCTTCTCTTCTTTTTTCAGAATGAAACTGGTAAAATTCAATTCAGTTTATTTGTATAGCGCCAATTCGCAACAGATGTAATCTCATGGCACTTTACAAAAAAAGTAATTTCAATACAAATATACAAACAATTCAATCATTTACACATTTTCTACCTAAGGAATACCAGCAGATTGTGTTGAGTCGTTAACGTGAGGTTGTGCCCGGAACATGTAGACTCCAACCACAGCAATCGCTCAGTAATATCTCATTCTGACCAAGCATGTAGCGACAGTGGAGAGGAAAAACTCCCCTTTAACAGGGAGAAACCTCCTGCTAATATCTCATCTGCCAAGACCATCTGGGGTCTGAGAAGACGGACAAGGGACACACAACGTACAAAATAAATGATGTAAGAGTACTTTACATATTAAAGAAAGCAAAAAGTTAACAACAGGCATCATTCGAATCAATGCTCCCCATACAGCAGGGTGTTGTAAAGAGCTTGAATTGAGCTAAATGTTCTTTCTTGGACGTGCCTATAAAGACCTTGTGGAGCTTTACTTGCCAGGTGTCACTGCTATGCTGTCTTTCAAGTTTTTTAAATCCTGTGGCTTGTTCTGGTGCGCCGTACACACCGTATATGCTTTGATCAGCTAGTTACTTTCATGAATGGGTAGTTACAAACAACTGGCCATCTTCATGGATATAGGTGAATGGACACAAAGTGCATTGAGAATGGATTACACGTCAGAAAAGAAGATTAATTTGTTTAATTCTACAGGTTTCCATTTGGAAAAACAAAGCTAAACTGCAATCGATATTCTCTTTTACGCATGAGAAGGTATCTGTTGCGCTAGAGAAACCTTATTTTTTCTCTCCCATGTCCTCTTTGGGACTCTGTGAGAATAGACTACAAAGCTTTCCTTGTTTTCCTTCTAGTCCCCCCGCTTAGGAGAGAGTTACATGGAAAATTGGAAAATACCAGGATATTTTTCCACACCTGGAAGTGAGAAAGCTGACAAGGGCTTACAGCTCTTAGAGCTTGAATTAATTAAGTTGTTGAAGGTCAGTCATTGGTCTAGCATTGTCTAGAAGCAAGTTACAGTGCTCAGAAATACAGTAACTCCTGTTTTTTTTGTAATGTATAATAATTTAGCATTCAATAAGATACAAAAGGAATTCACATCAAATTGATAATTAGACAGTTTTAATTATAGTAAAATAAATTAGATTAATGTATCTATTAAATTTTATAGTTGTTGGGATTTAAAAGCACTAATCTGCACCAAAATGTTTGTAGTGTGATATATTACCACAGACTTGTGTTCAAATAGGTGTATATTTTTTGCAATGTAAAAAAGTGAGGTAGATAGATATAGTTGTGGTGGTGTAGTGCTTTCTGCATGTCTGTAACTTTTATGGACACTGGCCTCATTTAGTTTCTGGAAGAGATCCCAGAACTTAAGTCCAATTCTTCTTTTTATTCTGGTCCACCCAGAAGCTTTGAGAACAAAGCCAGTCCTCTGTGGACCAGGTAATGCTGATGAAAGATACGATGCGATCGAAGATGAAAGGAGGCTCTTTTTACCCTCTTCCCTCAGTGGAGACCAAGGCTTTCCTGCACTGCATTCCAAATTAGCAGATTAGTGTGGAAGTCACTGATGTCTTATTACATATCATTAAAAACAACCACTCCAAATTACAGCACAACTAACAATATTAATAAATAGCTGTAAAACACATCCAGTTTTAGTACTAGTTCTAGTTGATTCACTGGAACGAATCAGGTGTAAAAACCCAACAACTACCAGTCCTACTTTCAATTATGCTGCCAAAGTGATTGTGATGTGTTAGAATTTCATTGAAATTCTTAAAAATAAAACTTTTTTATCATTTGCTCTTGAATATTGATGCTATATCGTGACATAAAATATTGTGATATATTGGCGTATTGATATTTTCTTACATCTCTAATTGAAATGTTTATAAACAAATTTCTTTAACAAAAGAGGAATATATTTTAATATTTCACCTTTGGCAGTGCAAAATAAAATTAAAAGATTCAAGGAATGTGGAGGAATTTCAGTGAGTAAAGCACAAGACTGCAAGCTTAAGCTGAACAACCATGATCTCTGATCCCTTAGGTGGCACTGCATCAAATATCGTCATTCATCTATTAGAAATATCACCACATGGGCTCAGGACTACTTTGCCAAACTTTTGTCAAGTAGCACAATGCATAGTTCCATTCATCCATCCATTTTCTTCCCGTGGTGAGATGCCAGGTTATGGAGGCAGCAGCTTGAGCAGAGAGACCCAGACTTCCCTCTCCCCAGCCGCTTGAACGAGCTCCACTAGAGGAATCCGAAGGTGTTACCAGGCCATGCCAGAAAAAAAGTCCCTCCAGTGTATCCTGGGTCTCCGCTGGGCCGCCTCCCAGTAGGAGGTGCCCAGAACACCTCTCCAGGGAGAGGTCCAGGAGGCATCCTGATTAGATGCCCGAGCCACCTCGTTTTCAGCCGCTTGTATCTGTGATCTTGTTCTTTTGATCACTACCCAAAGTTTGTGACTATAGATGAAGGTAGGAACGTAGCTTGACTGGTACAGCGCCCACATCACTGCTGATGAGCTACCAATCCGCCTATCGATCTCCCATTCCATTTTTTCCCCATTTGTGTAAAAGACCCCCAGGTACTTGATCTCCCCCACCTGGGGAAGCACCTTGACCCCGACACGGAGGATCCATTCTATCTTTTTCTTGATCAAAACAATGGTCTCGGATTTGGAGGTGCTGATTGTCATCCCAGCGAGCTTCACACTTGGCTGTGAACCGCTCCAGCAAAAGCTGTAGATCATGTTCCAATGAAGCCAACAGGACAGCATCATGTACAAAAAGTAGAGACCCAATCCTGATGCCACTGAAACAGATAACCTTGGCTGCACCAAGAAATCGTCTCCATAAAAATTATGAACAGAATTGTGACAGAGCAACCTTGGCGGAATCCAACTCCCACCGGAAATTAGCCTGATTTACTGCCCGCAATGTGAACCAAGCTCTACTACCTGTCATACAGAGACCTAACAACCCGATTCAAGCGCCTGGTACCCCATACTCCTAGAGTAGACCCCACAGGACCCCTGAAGAACACGATTGAACATCTTCTCTAAGTATACAAAACACATGTAGACTGGTAGGGCAAACTCCCACACACCCTCCAGGACCCTGCTGAGGGTGTAAAGCTGGTTCAGTGTTCCATGGCTAGGACAAAAACCGCATTGTTCCTCCTGAATCGAAGGTTCGACTATCTGTCGGACCCTCCTCTCAAGAACCCCTAAATACACCTTGCCAGGATGAGTTTCAGAAGTTCATCCCCCTGTAGTTGGAACACACTATGTTCCCATTTTTTAAATTGGGGGACCACTGCCCCAGTCTACCATCCATCCATCCATCCATTTTCTGAACCGCTTATTCCTCAGGGGGTCGCGGGGGGGGGGGCTGGCTGGTGCCTATCTCCAGCTGTCAACGGGCGAGAGGCGGGGTACACCCTGGACAGGTCGCCAGTCCATCACAGGGCCACACAGGGCCCGGTCTACCAATCCAGGGGAACTACCCCCGATGTCCACATATTACAGAGCCATGTAAACCAACACAGCCCAACAACATCCAGAGCCTTACCGATCTCCAGGCAAACCTCATCCACCCCTAGAGCCTTGCCACCGTGGAACTTCTTAACAATCTCGGTGACCTCAGCACCAGAGATTGGAGAGTTTGATCCATGGTCCCCAGACTCTGCTTCCAGGCTGGAAGGTGTTTCGGTGGGATTGAGGAGGTCTTCAAAGTATTCCATCTACTGACCCAAGTTGTCCTGTCACCTGTCAGCAGCACATTATTCCCACTGTTAATGGTATTGGTGGCCGAGTACTTCCCCTCCACCATCCGGCGTCTAATTTTGAGACGCCGGATAGTGGATCAGAATTGCCTCGAAGTCACATGGAACTTGCTCTACATGGTCTCTCAAACCTCCTTCTATGCCCGAGTTTTTGCCTTTGCAACCATGCAAGCCTCACTCTGCTTGACTCGCTCCAGGCCTTGCTCCAGATGGAGGCCCCAGTGACGCACGTCGGGACAATGTTGTTGCTTATCATAACTGTGTTTTGGGGTCCACTTTATCTGATCCCTCACCGAGGACTAGTTTGCCATGGGCGACCCTATCAGAGTCATAAAGCCCCCAACAACCTAGCTTCTAGGATCATTGCGACACCATGATAAGGTGGCAGCCCAATATGTAGTTACATCCATAAATGCCAGTTAAAACTGTACTTTGCCAAAATGAAGCCCAATGTTAAGTGTCGCCGTCCATTTCTCTGGGCATGAAGGCATCTAGGATTGCCCATCACATAGTGGAAACATTTAATATAATCAGATGAATCAGTATATCAGGTATTCTTTTGGGGCTGACCCAGACTGTTCCTGGCAAAAGTCCAAAAGCCAGGGTCTGGTCTGGTATGGGGCCGTGTCAGTGTCCTTGGCAAGGGTAATGCACTTCTGTGATCGGACCTTTAATGTTGAAAAGTACATAGAGATATTGAGCACAACATGCTGCCTTCAAGAAGACCTCTTTTCCAGGGACACCTGTGCATATTTCAGCAAGACAATGCAAAACCCACATTCTGCACTATTACTATTACAAAGTCGTGGCTGCAGAGGAAGAGGGTACAGGTACTTGACTGGCCTACAGAGAATGTGTGGCACACTTAGAATTGCAAAATGCCACAACAAAGACCCTGTACTGTTTCCCACCGTAAGACATGTTTGCAGGAAGAATGGGACACAATTACTCCTGTAAAAACTTCATCGCATATGGTGCGTTAATGCCAACCACTTTTTGAGTATAAAGCAACGCTCACAAAGCGACTAGTTCGACCATATGCACAGCAGGTACATTTTTAAGCTGAAGCTTGCAAAGCTCGTAGGCAGGCGTTTGTCTGCCGGACGTTTTAAACACTAGCGGATTGTGATTGGCTAGGTAGCATCGACGTTGGACAACGTCACTACAGCGAGACATTCAGATTGGTTAACATGTAATCTTGCCGTTACTGGCGCTGCCGTTTGGGGCGATGTGAACGCACTGTTAGTGTCTTCAGGCCCTAAACGTCTTTTAAGTATTGTGAAAAGGATTGGTAACATTAGAAAGTTCTATTTACTCTTCCAACTTTTTTTTAAATGTATTGCACAAACACATTGACCGCTGGAGAATAGGCACCAGCCTCTCCGCGACACCTTGAGGATAGATGGTACAAAAAATGGATGGATGGATGCACAAACCAAAATATATATTTTTTTAATAATGGAATTAAATTAAATTAGACATTAAATGATGTGCTGTTGTACTGTTTTTGATGTAATACAGATCAAAGATAATTTTACAAATTACTGTCAAATTAGTTTGATTTTAATTTAACATACTGATTTTAATTTAAAATACTGATTTTAATTTAACATACTGTTTCACTTTTTCTGATTTGGGGTGTATATCTACATTTTACAACAGATTAGTTGGTCCTTTATTGTTTTTACGCTCTATAATGGGAGGGTTGGTGTTTGTGGACCTTAACATTTGCTGAGCATGAAAAGTCTGTTAAAAATGACATGGTTTTTATGTTCTTGTGGACATTAAGTAATATGAAAAACAGGCTTTGATTGTTTGATGTTTGATCTGTCTAAAAACCCCATGTGTAACCAGTGGGCTCCTTTATCAGGTGATGAAGATGATGGGCCTGAACAATGCAGTCCATTGGGTGGCTTGGTTCATCACCGGCTTTGTCCAGCTCTCCATCTCCGTCACAGCTCTCACAGCCATCCTGAAGTATGGCAAGGTGTTACTCCACAGTGACCCGCTCATCATCTGGCTCTTCTTAACCATTTATGCTGTGGCCACCATCATGTTCTGGTGAGTGCTTGAGATTTCACCTGAACACTGTTATAATACAACAACATTTCATTTTCAAACCCTGATTTCTGACTACAGGGTGCACGTTCATCTTTTTAAAACTGGCGGAATGTTTCAGTCAGAAGCCGAGGAGATGATTTTATGATTTTTGTGACCATCTTCAGTTTTATTTTATTTATTCTATTACATATTCAGATGCACTTATCAGTAATAGGTGCACAACAATAGTATCTATCCCAACAGCCCTGTTGTTGTGTAGTTTGATGTGGTTCTGTTTATTTTGATCCTACAACACTATTATGTATTGCTTTTAAATATAAATAAATATTTTGTGACGTATTGCTGCTATTACTTTGAATATTCTAATCAGAGGGTAGAAAATTTGCAATATGGCTGCAATAGATAATATTTACTTGTAAGTCTATCAGAATTAACTGTGGTTCTTAGCCCCTGGTATCATGAGTTAGCTGGCCTGGACAGGGTCGGGAGCAACAATCTGTGGTAATAAGATGGAATACAGCTAACATGAAAATTCCCAATGTAATTTACAAAGGATAATTCATACTTATATACACAATTCATGTAAAAACTATAAAAGGGATGTAGGAATGGGCAAATTGCCAACCAGTGGGTATGAAATGCAATTTTTAAGTGAACTGATCCCTAGCTGTTTGATGCACACTGATCATTTTTGTTTAAAGTGACAGTGTGTAGTTTTTGCAGTACATCTTTGAAAATAGGCATTAAAATATTATGTAATAATAATTACGTAAAGCACATGAATTGCAAAATATTTGCGATATTGTAAAATATGACTTTAAAAATCAGTTTTAAAATACATAGGCGCGGGTCCTCTTTTCAGGGGAAAGCCATATTAGATAACGTCTTCTACCAGAGCCCGGACGGACAAAGCGCACGGAACACGCCCGCTATTAAAACATTGTTTTCACCTCAAAATGCAAAAAAGTTTTGACATAAATTTTTACCTCTTCACTAGTTCCAAGCGATGAAAGAGAGACTGTTGTGCTCGTCATGTTGCTGCAAATGGATAATTCTCAGGGAATTGAGCGTTTGAAAAAAGCACTAGTTGGACCTCCGTTATTGAGTTTCTTACTCGAAGACACAGATACCGCATGCTTGTGATAATTTAGGTATGCACTGCCCCACTGGCCGAAAATTACACACTGTGCCTTTAATATAATCTTCCTTTATATTAAAATATTGTCTGGTTTAATGTATTCATATGTGTTACATTTGGCATTGCGGTTTTGTTCAGTTGCATCTCTGGCATGAGTTTGGTGGAGCACAACAACTCAACAGCTATTAGCATCAACTAATTTCATAGTGATGCATAGAAATGGCCCGCATAATATAGCACGAACCTACACAATACAAACACAATTTTATACAAATTTAATTGAATAATGACACCTTTTTTATACATTACAAATAAAGGGTCACACACCTGTGTTGTTTTCTTGAACAGCTAAAATGCTGATTTTTCATCTTAGCAAAATTGTGAATAACTTTAAAATCTTTCAGATACTCCCTCTAAAATCTATAATAATCTTTTAAAGTCCTTGAACAATGTTAAAAGCCACTGCCTGGTAACCTCCCAGATGTTTAATCTGTCTTTTCTTTTCAAGAGGCAAGGTGCCAAATATTTATTTGATAAAAAAATCTATCTCGTCTATTTTTTGGTTGGTGGCTTTAATATGAGTTACGTACGACAAACCCCGTACTGATCTGATCTTTGGTACTCTATAGGGAACCTAAGTCCCCTCCCCTTGCGGTCGGCCCGTGGGTCTACTGGCTGAAAAATAATGAATGGAAGTCAAAGGAGCGATAAAAGTTATTATAAGTCTGGTTAGCTTTGTCTTTTGTCCTGAATCACACATACAGTGGGGCAAAAAAGTATTTAGTCAGCCACCGATTGTGCAAGTTTGATGACAGAGTTCAGTAATTTTCATCATAGGTACACTTCAACTGTGAGAGACAGAATGTGAAAGAAAATCCAGGAATTCACATTGTAGGATTTTAAAATAATTTATTTGTAAATTATGGTGGAAAATAAGTGATGAAGACCAGAAAGAACTGTTCTGGTTCTCCTCTGGCAGCACAGGCGACCTCAGGTGAGCTGTCAGAGGCTGAAGAGCTGCTGCTGTCCAGGCCAGGAATGCTACAGCTACGATGGTGGCAGGTTTAAGCGCTGGCTCAGGATGAACTGATCTTAATGGTGCAGAACTGGTTGCAGCTTGGGAGCTGAGAGGGGCTGGAACAGGAACTGGAAGGAAAAGACACTGGTGCTAGGCTGGTTGATGTTAGAGAGCTGAGTGAAGCTGGGAAAACCGGAACTGGTGAGGAGCAGACCGGAACAGGACTGGTTGAATTTAGAGAGCTGAGTGGAGCAGGAACTGGACTTCCCAAGACTGGATCCGGACTGACAGAGGCAGGAGCTCCGACAGCATCTGGGCTGAGATCTGGAGATGCGAAGGTGATTGCGCTGTGTGCCGGAGCTCCGATGGCGATTGAGCCGATAGGCAGAGCTGCGACAAGGACAGAACTGGCACAGGGAGGAGCTGCAGCTGCAGCTGACCGGCAAGTGGAGACAGGGACTGGTGGGGTTAAGCCGGGAGCAGCTGACAGCGTCTCGTCAGATTCCTCCTCCGTCCAGAAAGCTAGACAGGAACAGCAGCAACAGGGCAAAAGCCATCAAAGATCCAGTAGGGAAGGAAGAACCTGCTGGAGCTTAAGTAAAAGAAGAGGTATGCGGATCAGGTGAATGCCATGAGGATAATAAGACTCATGACAAAGGAAGATTAAAATAACAAGTTAAAATATAAAAAAAAAGATTAGATAATAAGATTCAATTGCAAAATACTGATGAAAATGTTAAGACTGATAGCATTTTAAATTATCAAGTGTAAAACAATAATAAGATATAATCAAATAAAAATCCAAAACAGTTTAACAATAATTAATAAATAGTAGTCAGCTAAAAGCTAAACTAAATATTCAAACAAATGAAACATTCAAAGTGATTAAACAGATATAAATAAATAATAATAATAATAATCAGTTAAAAGCTTGGCTAAAAAGGTGAGTCTGGAGCCGCATTCATTCTTTGTGGCCCTGAGGTTCTCTGGCAGCCTGTTCAAGAGGTGAGGGCCATAATAATTGAAAGACGCCTCACCAGGAGTCCGTGTCCTGACTTTGGGGATGACAAGGAGACGGCTGCTAGAGGAGTGCAGAGACCGCGATGGTTCATATGGTAAAAGCATTTCTGACAGATAAGAAGGCCCAGGACCATTAAGACAATAAAAGAATCATTAAACGAACCTTAAATCCTAATTGTTACATTTTAAAATCTATTTGTCTTTTTAAAAAATCTGCCTTTGTGTAAGTCGGGATAATGTGAGATGAGACAATCTGTTGGTTTTGTAATGCTTTCTCTTTTTCCCAGTTTCTTGGTGTCAGTAATCTACTCCAAAGCTAAACTGGCTTCAGCCTGTGGAGGAATCATCTACTTCCTCAGCTATGTGCCCTACATGTATGTAGCAATAAGGGAGGAGGTGGCCCATGATAAGATCACTGCCTTTGAGAAGTGCATTGCTGTAAGGCCTTTTCAGATTGGTCATCATGTTGTTGCTGCTGGACGCCTACTCAGATCCTCCTGATGCCTGTTCTTTCTTGGTTCCAGTCTCTGATGTCCACCACAGCCTTTGGCCTTGGCTCCAAGTATTTTGCACTGTATGAGGTGGCAGGTGTTGGCATCCAGTGGCGCACCATCAGTCAGTCGCCAGTAGAGGGCGATGACTTTAACCTGAGTCTTTCCATGATGATGCTCATTATTGATGCTGGGGTGTACGGTGTGCTAACCTGGTACATAGAAGCTGTTCATCCAGGTGAGCAATCACTGCTTGCTAAATGCTAAACCATCATTCTCACCTTTCACAGTAATTAAACACAAGCTTCCCTTCTCCTGTAGGGATGTATGGGCTGCCACGCCCATGGTACTTCCCCCTGCAGAGGTCCTATTGGTCGGGCAGTGGACGTGTTGAGACGTGGGACTGGCCCTGGTGTGGAGGTGGGGCTGCCAGGCTCAGTGTGATGGAGGAGGATCAGGCCTGTGCCATGGACCAGCGGAGGTCCGGTATGGAGCATTTAAGTTTATTATGAGCTGATGATGATGGTTTCTTCTCATGTTCTACAACCCTTCAGTTAAAGATGAACATGGAATCACACACAGTTATGTGAATGCGACGTGAAGCTGGTTTAAGGAAAGTTTGTTTCACCCATGACTGCTTAGTAAAAGAAATACTAAATGCCCAGCATTCTATTTGTTACCATAGGGATCAAATGATGCAGAATATGGTAGATAATAATCTGCTCCTGAGAAACGTTTCACAGGAGCTCTGGTCCTCTTAAATAAAACCCTCAGACAGAAGATGGATGGCCCAGAGATCAACAACTTATTTGCCAAGTTTATGAACCTGCCATATATCGTTAATCATCTTTTATTCCAAAATAAGCAATGGATAACAGCACCGTGTTAAGGTGTGAGATACTATACAAATAAGCAATAGAACTAAAGAAATTGTCTTACATTTTATCCTGTATTTTATATCTTGTATTTTCTGCACCTCTTCTTTCTCATGTTTTATCTGTAACTACAGAGGAGATGCGGGGCATTGAGGAGGAGCCGAGCCACCTGCCCTTGGTGGTCTGCATCGACAAACTGACTAAGGTGTATAAGACCGGCAGCAAACTAGCCCTCAACAACCTGAGCCTCAACCTCTATGAAAACCAGGTGGTCTCCTTCCTGGGACACAATGGAGCTGGAAAAACAACCACCATGTAAGGAATTGAGACTGGATGGGATCATAACTATATGGTTTTAAAAAGAGAACCTTATAGGTGATATTTAGTGTTCTGATTTAGTAAGAGAGTGAAGGTGCATATTAATCTGTGGCAGTTTGTTACTTTGTATTCAGGGGGTTTTATTACCACAAACAGATCCTGGATATCAAATCCTAACCTGCTGGGTTTTCTTTTGAACAAATTTCTCTGCTGAGCATTTCATACCCTTTCTGCTTATTTCCAGTGTCGGCCACTGTACAGCCAGTTATTGTATGCATGCTAATGAGGCCATGTCAAGTGTTTTTTTGTTTTTTCTCCCCCTCGAATATGCTTCAGATGCTGCATTAATCAGTCCCTCCAGGATTTTGCAGCACTTTTTTGGGACTCTTGATTCGGCCTAAAATGCCTTATTTTGTGTCAGTCTGTGAAAAGTTGCAATGTTTTTAATTAGTGGTTTCATTTAATTTTAACCAAATCACTTGAAAATTCTTTCAAAATGTATATTACAAAAGTTACATTCTGAAATTCTGACATTTTTATTGTAATAGGTACTCTGTTGAACACATAATTATCCAGCAGAATACGCTTAAAGTCGTCTTATAATACTTGAACACAAAAAAGAACAGCCCAACAACTTCGGGTTTCTAGAACTTTGGAATAAAAAAACAGTTCAATTGGTTCCTTTATGACTCTTTGACAAATAACTCAGTAAATCAGGCAGAAAATTATTACCGTTAATTAATTATTACCTATCTAAACTAGCTTTTAAAACTGAGCAGGCTCATTAAACCTGAGTTCACTCAACGCTAAGTGCAATTTTGTGCTTTAAAATTTGAATATAAAAATATATACATACCAATAAGACTCCATAACTGCCCTGTAAGATGAGCCTTTCCTCTTGGTGTTCCTTCATTCTCTGATGAAGTGAAGTCACTGACAAACGTTTTTGTCTAAGGCTGTGTGGTTCACTGACCTTTAGAGGCTCGTAATCTAGGTGTACTAATGGACTCAGACCTGAACCTCCAGGGTCACATAAAGGCGATAACAAGGTCAGCTTTCTATCACCTGAGGAACATTTTTTTGTACCATAAAGGACTGATGTCAGAGAAGGACCGTGAAAAACTGATCCATGCGTTTATCTTTAGTCGGATCGATTCCTGCAACAGCGTCCTCACAGGTCTACCTAAAAAATCAATCAACCAGCTGCAGCTGATCCAGAACGCTGCTGCTTGTGTTCTCACTAGAACTAGGAAAGTAGAACACATCACCCCAGTTCTAAAGTCCTTACACTGGCTCCCTGTAGCTCAGAGAATAGACTTTAAAATACTCCTACTTGTTTATCAATCATTGAACGGTTTAGCACCAAGGTACATTGAAGACATGCTGTCACTATATCAACCCAGCAGACCACTCAGGTCCTCCAACCCTAGCTTACTAATCATCCTTAGAATCAGAACTAAACAGGGAGAGGCAGCTTTCAGCTTCTATGCTCCACAAATGTGGAATGAACTTCCAGACGAATGCAAAAAAGCTGAATCGCTAGGCTCTTTTAAATCAAAGATAAAAACTCTACTATTCAGAGCTGCATTTGAATCTTAAATTGCGCTTTCTGATCACTTTTTGTTCTGTTTACCCGATTGTGTTTTATCTGTTTTAATCTGTTTTAATTGCATAAATTTGTTCCTTAAATTATTTTTATTGTTGTGGTTTAATTTCTATTCTTACTTTTTTTATTTCTTTTTTAAGTGATTGTGTATTAATTACATAAATTTGTTCCTTACATTATCTTTTCTTACTGATTGATTAATGTTAAACTTATATGTTCTGTTTGTAATCATGTGGTTTCATTATCACTGAATCATATAAAGCACCTTGAATTGCCTTGTGTTGAAAGTGTGCTATACAAATAAAATTGCCTCGCCTTGCCTAGAGTTCATCTGCCATGATGACCCCAAGGAACTTAAAGGACCCCATTCTCTCTAAACCCGCTATTGTACAGTGGAGCTGGGTCCCAAAGAAGTCCAATACGTCTCCTTGGTTTTGATGGGATTCAGGCATAAATCATTGTCTGAGCAACAAGCTGTAATTAGACTCAGGATAGTGACCGAAAGAACCTGCAAATCATGCTTTTTATGTGTGTCTCTGTCTTTATCTACCTGTTATCATCAAAGGTCCATCCTGACAGGTTTGTTCCCTCCAACCTCCGGCTCTGCCACCATATATGGCCACGACATCCGCACTGAAATGGAGCGGATTCGTCAGAACCTGGGCATGTGTCCGCAGCACAATGTTCTGTTTGACAAGCTAAGCGTGGAGGAGCACCTGTGGTTCTACTCCAGGCTCAAGGGCATGGCTGAGGAGGACATACGCAAAGAGATGGACAAGTTAGTAAAAGCCTGCTGCACTGTAGGAAACCAGTCTTTTTTTTAGCTTTTTTTCCTCCTTTTTTCTTTTTTTTCTCCTCTCTTTTCTTTCTTCTGATGGAGGGACAGATGAAAAAGAGACAGAAGAAAACAAGCACATATGATCACTGGTTTTGTCTGTGCAATATTTACTGTTGTTATCCAGGGATGGGTACCCAAAAGTTGTACTCAAGTAAGAGTAGCAGTAGTTCCACATATTTTTACTTAAGTAAAAGTAAAAAGCAGCCATCCAAAAATGACTTGAGTAAAAGTAAAAAGCATTTGGTAAACAGTAGGGATGCACCGATGCATCGGCTGAACATCGGTAACAGGCAATGTTTGCCTCATTAATGGCCATTGGGAAATAAAAATGACATTCGCCGATAATTGTATGTGTCATGAAAGTTCTGCACAGGGAACCCCCCGCCCTCCTCCTCTTTATTTGGGTGCTGGGAGATAACCAGACGGAAGAGGGCACCCGCGCACTTTCCCCGGTAGATTAAACAAACAAGATGGCGGTTGTGTGGCAATATTTTACAGTTTCCGAGAAAGATCAGCTTTTTGCAGTTTGCAATACGTGTTCCGCTGAAATTTCAAGAGGGGGGGGCTGTTAGAAAGTCATTTAACACAACAAATCTCATTGGACATTTGAAAAGCAGGCACGAGGCCGTGTACAGCGATTACCTGCAAGCCGACCAAAAACGGAAAAACGAAGCCGCCAAGAAAGCGCAAACCCCCGGTAAAACTCCGACTTCAATTGACACAGCGTTTGAGAAAGCAAAACAGCTGCCCCCAGACAGCGTCAAAGCGAAACAAATAACAAACAAGGTGATGGAGTTTATTGCTTCAGATGACCAGCCTTTCTCTGTAGTGGAGGACGTGGGTTTTCGGAGTCTGATGAAGTTTATGGAGCCACGCTACACGCTGCCGAGCCGGCGTCACTTTGCCGAGGTCTGTCTCCCCGAAATCCACAACATTGTAGCCACGCACATTCATGAGCTACTGGCTCGCGACATCGCTGCCATCAGTTTCACCACAGATATATGGAGTTCAGATGTAAGCCCTGTGAGCATGCTTAGCCTCACAGCACAGTGGATTGATAAGGACTTCAACCTGGTGAAGGCAGTGCTACACTCCCAGGAGTTCGCAGGTACCCACTCAGCATCTGCCATCTCGGAAGTATTTGAGATAATGTTCCAGACGTGGAAAATTGACAAAACCAGAGTGCATGCAGTCGTGAGAGATAATGCTAGGAATATGACAAAAGCCATGATGGACAGTGGTCTGGCTAGTTTTGGCCATAGACTGTAAAAAAGAATAGACAGCGCCTCCTCACTCCTCCCCGTTTCCCAGAATGACACACTTTCATGGGGGAATTCATGGCGGATTCACAGACTCCTCCTCCCCAGCTCTGACGAAGCATATTCCTAAAAAGGGCATAGGGGCGGGATCTTCACTGTAGACTCTGCCATCGCGGGGCGTGTATGGGCGTGTAGTTCGGAAGTAATCACGCCCATTCTGCTCCCGCGTCGTTAGCTCTGATGCTAAACTTGGCTCGGCCCCCTCATTAATTATGCAAGATTTCAAAAAAATATCTTACGAAAACCAGCCTGGTGACCAGGCTTTTTATGAGCCCAGCGTTATCTCAGGAAGAATGTGTACCCATAGAAAGTTTTTAAAAAATGGGCACCAGGCATTCAAGTTGTTTTTAACGTGTCTTAAGTCCAATGCTTTTGGTCCAATGCTTCCAATGCTTTTTACTGGGGGCCAAGCGGCCAAATGGAGGTACTACAGCAACGGAGGAGCAATGGCGGCCTCCATGGTATGCAGTCACAAAGCACAGCAGCCAGCGGCCATTGGTTTTGGCTGCATGGCGCACACACTGGCAATTCATGACGGTGTTTTTAGCCAGCGCAGCCTCACGGATGTTGTGGCTATTTGCCGAAAAATCGTCGCCCACTTTAAACACTCACCCCTCGCCTATTCATGTCTCCAGGCTGTGCAGATCCAGTTGGGAATGAAACCAAAAAGACTACAGCAAGATGTTTCCACTCGCTGGAATAGTACATATTATATGATGAAGAGCTTGTTGGAACAGAAGCGCGCACTTGCTACGTATGCCGCAGACTACGACCTCCCGGCCACTCTCACTGCGCACCAGTGGTAATTAATTGAAAACTTTATAAAACTCCTCTCCCCATTTTAACAATTGATAAGAGAAATTAGCTAATCAGCAGCATCAGCTGCAGATGTCATCCCCTCTGTGACAGCCCTGAGACGTCTTCTGAGTAAGCAAACTGAAACAGACCACGGCGTTAAAACAACAAAGACGTCATTATTAGAGGCTGTAAATAGACACTTCGATCAAATCCAGTACGATCCCATGTTCTGCATTGCTACCTATTTGGATCCCAGATACAAGGATCGTTACTTTGATGAGGATGTTAAACAACGCGCTCGAGAAAATACTTGAGGCACACCTGTTGCCTGCTGCTGAGGATGGGACATGCGATGGAGAGCGCGCACATCTCCCAGAGCGCAAGAGCCAACGGTCCGACAGTGCTGGGCCCTCCCTGCATGATGTGTTTGAGGAGATTCTGGAAGAAAAAGGACCAGAGAGGACAAGTACTTCTTTATCCCAACATCTGGGTATTTTCCTGGCAGAGACCAATATTCCCAGAGGTGAGAGCGCACTCTGCTATTGGAGAAATAACCACCTGCGTTTTCCAGAACTGGCACAAATGGCTCGCAAGTACCTTAGTGCGCCATATACCAGCACCGAGAGTGAGCGGTTATTCAGCTCTGTGTCTCATGTCTTGGATGAAAAGAGAAACAGACTTTGCTGTGACAAGGCAGAGATGCTTATTTTTGTAAAGAAAAACATGCATCTTATTAAGAAGCAGGCCAGCAATATAGCTGGTGACTGATGTGTTATTAATAATCAGTGGAGGAACTGTTTTTGTTTTATAAGAGCCCAATGTTCCAGCCTGTGAGTTTTGAAACACTATTTTTTTTATTCTGTATGAAAAATACACAAGGTGAAAGATAGCCCTATTTATGTTGGTATTTATGAATAACAATGTATCTATTTTTGGACTTGTTATTGCATTTACATTGGATATGTTTATTTATTCAGAAAAATATTTTTTATTGCGTCATAAACATAATCTTCTGATTGACTAAGTTTTTGTTTATCAGGCTAAAACCACTCAAATAATTTTGTTGGGCAATGTACTAATTTAGCTAAAATTTCATTCATTAGTTAGCAGTCAAAGGTTTTTGAATCTGAAGTCATAAATAAGGTTTTAACTAAAGTCAACCAAAAATTGACATTAAAGGTTGTTTTTGTTTAATAAATTGGTCTGATTGAATTTGTGCTCTTTATAGGATAGTGTGATGAAGAGTCAAAAGAAATGTATGTTTTTCTGTGGCACAAAAAAGGAATAAATAACAACAAAACAAACATCGGCAATCGGCCAAGTTGTTATGTTAAACATCGGTATCGGCCCAGAATTTCCCAATCGGTGCATCCCTAGTAAACAGGCTACTTGACTACTGAGTAACATCTGATGTATTTTTAAAATTATGTCATCATACAGAAAAAATGTAAGATTATGGGCAAGTTCTTGTATTTTAAGGAGAAATTAAAACAGAGAAATTACACAAATAAATCATTACACAATAACGAATTCTAAGTCAATTTTTTTATATAATACCATAGATTGTATATATAAATACCAATACTTAAAGTTGATAATGAATTAATATATCTTAGAACACGTGAAAAATGCTTCCATTGAAAATTTATGGTGTCTAGCATATATTCATTGAACTCAAAATGCAACAAGCTCAACAGACAGATTACATTAAAAAACCTAAGTTTGTGTAAAAACGTGGTCTCCTTTAGAATATGTAGGAGTGTCTGTGTCTTGTCTGGCCTGTTTGTACCCAAACAATAACAAATGAAATCTTAAACAAGGTAGCAAAGCACAGTGACAAAACAAAACAACCCTTATATCTTTATACTAACTAATCTAGCCTCTGCCCAAGCAGACCTTATTGAATGATTAAAGTTCTCCAGGTTGCTTTGTCAATGATAAGCAGAAGCTTAAACCATGTTAGCAGGTAGGCTAACATGGCTGCTAATGGCTAGCAGTTTGGCCCCGGTGGGGGTTCTATGGCCAAAAATGGCTGGTAGATCAGACTACAGCCTTTCCCCTCAGCTTGATTCGGCTAAATAGCGATCAGCTCCAACATTCCCTCACTGAAACAGTACCTTTTATTAAACTTTCCAGCCCAGCGTCTCATCCCACTGTGAATGTGAACGGCTGTCAGCTGGTCACTCCTGCAGCATGCAGAAAGGCGTTGTTGTCTCTCTCTCTCTATCATGGCAGTGATCTGTATTTCAGAGATAGCTTCTGCAGGGCTTAGGACAGGACATTGCAGTTTGTGTCATCAGTCGATTGCAGTTCACCTGATCGATCAGCAGGCTGTTGCATCATCAAAGTTATTTTCTCTCAGAAATTTGCTTCCTTCCACTTTTCAGCGAAAGAAAGATAGTTGGTTGCTAGTGTTCCTCTCCTGTGCAAGCCTCAGCCGAAGCACACGGATTAAGAGAGCAAAGGTGTTGAGACGAGACCTTTATAAAGGTTCTTTTATTTTCCTGCTGGGCTAGAGTGTGGATTAGTGCCTACCAACCAACAGGGAAGTCTGTTTTTGCACCAGTAAACATGGTGTGTGGCACTACACTAGTCAATACACACTACTGTCAGTCCTTCCTTGGATCAGTTTTTGCATATATCTTTATGGTTGTTATTGTTATCCCACAAAAGGCATGAAGACAATAAATGATTTTTGGTGTTCAGAATGATTGTAGACCTGGAGCTATCTAACAAGCGCCACAGCTTGGTTCAGACGTTGTCAGGTGGGATGAAGAGGAAGCTGTCCGTGGCCATCGCCTTCGTTGGCGGCTCCAGGGCGGTCATCCTGGATGAACCCACAGCGGGGGTGGATCCTTACGCCCGCAGGGCCATCTGGGACCTGATTCTGAAGTACAAACAGGGTGAGTCATGCCACTGGTCCATCATTGTAATAACCTCTTCTCCGTCCAGGCTCATTTAAAGGAAACGTATGTAGGATTGTGGCCAAAAGTGGTACTGCAATCACATTCAAAATACAGTAGAACTGTGCATCCCTTCCTGACTCGAGGTTGCCAGCTGCTGCGGGATCCAGCAGGAACGGCTGACCCTAACTAAATAACATTAGCAATGGTCATACAGGTTAACTTTCAGCATGTGTAGTCCACAATGTACGCGAAGGCAACACTTGGAAATGTATAAATCCGCTTTATTGAGACCGTCGCATTTCGGCGTAAATTAATTACCCTGATGAAGGCTTTAAGCAGAAACTCGTCGGTCTCAATAAAATGGATCTACACATTTCCAAGAGTTGGCGGAGTTTCCATTCATCCTTCTTTAATGTCTTGCAGTCAGTCATTGCAGACAACGGTGTTAGCTGTGTTTGTACCTCTACCACAGGCCGAACGATCCTGCTCTCCACCCATCATATGGACGAAGCCGACCTTTTGGGAGATCGCATTGCCATCATCTCGCATGGAAAACTAAAGTGCTGTGGAACGCCACTTTTCCTGAAGAGCACCTATGGAGATGGATACAAACTGACCCTGGTGAAAAAGCAAAGTGAAGGCCGAGGTGTGTAGTCCCAGAACAGAGCATTGCCTTAAACCGTCCTCTCTTTTAGGGGGCAACTGTGGTACAGTGGGTAGAGTGGTTGTCTTGTAATTGGAAGGTTGTCGGTTTGATTTCAGCGTCCTTCTATCACATGTTGATGTGCCCCTAGGCAAGGCAATTGAGTCCAAGTTGCCTACCGATCTGTGTATCAAGGTATAAATGTGTGTTTGAATATGGCTCTAGTGTAAAGAACTTTGAGTTGTCAGTATGACTAGAAAAGAGCGATTTAGGTTGAGTCCATTTATGATTTCTTTCTTTAGACTGTCCTTGATCTTTTAAAGGAGTCTCCATCAACAGTTTTTCTATGAAACCTGCCTGTGTTTTCACTCATTCTCAGTACATTACATGTTTCCAAATGTCAAATAATCAAAAATATGTGAAATATTCTAAATGTAAAGAATAAGAAAAAACACTTTTCCTTATCATTGTATGAGTGCAGTTACAGTTTTAAAAACCACTGCTTAAAAATATGGGAATATATTTAATCAGAAATGTTTTTATCCCCAATTGAATTTAGTTCTACAATCTACTTTACCTGGATGACTGACTTCGTTCGTGTTACTGTTAGAACATAGCAGCTCATACAGCCCCCCCAGTCCTTGTGGTGTCCCTTTACCTGTACTTGTGTTTTGGTTTGACCCTCCAGGTCAGGGCAGCCAGCCAAAGCCTCCCTCCTCCTTGTCTCCATCCTCTTCGCTGTCGCCCTGCTCAGAAGCTCGGGTCACCCAGTTTATTCAGCATTTTGTGTCTTCCTGCCTGCTGGTGTCGGACTCCAACACTGAGCTCTCCTACGTCTTGCCCTCTGAGTCAGTCAGGAAGGGCTGCTTTGAGAGGCTGTTCCAGGTAAGAATGCACAGATCTACAGCAAACCAACTCCACTAGGAGTCGTACTTCCATCAGTGTCTGAGACAATTTTCCCTAAAGTGGATCAACCTTTAAATTATGGAACGCCAAAGTGTTCAAAATTAAATAAATAAATAAACATTATGAAATACATATCAGCATGAATTAATATTAAGTAAATATTTAATGTGACAATGAAATAGTCAAAAAAGGAATTCTGTTAAAATGCAATGCCCAATATTTATATAATATATTTTAATTTTTAGAATATTAGTATTATTTTATATATATTTAATTAAATATTTAGTCAACTACCATTTTTTTCATACTATAATTTATTTTGAGTTTTTTTATTTAATATAATCAGTTTTTATTCAAAAAAAGTTAGCTTTTATTTCTTAATAGGGTTTTTTCATCATGGTGTATTTATTTCAAAATGCCATTTAACATAATGTCTTAGCCAGCCAATCAGAATTAGCTGTTGGGACCTGGATGCTGATTGGTTTGTGCTTAAACATGATGTTCCTGCAGGAGGAAAATGGCGAGGACCGGCTAAAGTCGTTTAATACTGTTATTGAATTTAATGCCTTTAGGATTTTATGTATGGCTTTATAATTCTGGCAGAATATTTGATCACTTTTGTAATGTGGATGTCTAATCCAACAGTCGGTGCTGCTCCAGTGTTCTAGGTGTAAAGCTGCTCAGGGCGCCATGCCCGTGATTAGACTGGGGAAAGAGACTCAGGTCGGCTGTTTGGTACGATCATTAAAACATTTCAGAAATAACACAGAACACGTTTAAATAATCTCCCTTTAACTGAATGTAACTAACAACCAACCAGGGCTTCCTCTCCCGTCTCCTCCTAGTTGTGCTGGAAAAAACAGAAAAGATAACAGTAGAACTCCATTGCTATTGTCAGACAGCTGAGAGCTGAACCTGGGATATTTTCAGATTATATCATCCAGAAGAATCAAGATGGGTCTCTGAAACGGTTCATGATAAGTTATTCCTCTCAATATGAGCTGTTAGAGCAACCAGAGCTGAACAAAGTTCCTGCAGCTCTGACCCTTTACTTAGCATGCTGCTAGCTGCTCAAAGAGCCACAACAACGGCTATCCAGGAAGACTAATCTAAGTTCCAGCCAATCAGCGTCCAGGTCTCAACCGCTGATTCTGATTGGCTGACGGACAACTTTAGTTCTTAAATTGGTTTTTGAAATAAATACCATTATGAAAAACCTCATTATGAAATAAAACCTGACTTTGGGAAAAAGACAGATTGGAATAAAAACTGATGGAATTAAATAAAAATGTCTTGAAATAATTTATATTATTATGAAGTAAATTGCAGTAAAATAAATACTTAATGAAATATATATATATAAATGTATAATCTAAAATAAAAGAAATTATGAAAAATATTTCAAAAAATGGGCGTTGTATTTGAAATGATTTCAGTTTTTAATAATTTCATTGTCACATTATATTTTTATTCAATATTTGTTCATGCTGATATTTATTTCATAATGTTGTATTTATTTATTTAATTTTGAACACTTTGGCGTACCGTATTAAATAGCCTCTAATTGAGGGTTTAGTATATATGACCAATATGCTACTGCAACCAAATATTCTGAACCTTATTGATCTTTCTGTGAGAACAATTGAGATATATTCCTGTCTCAGGTCAGGATTGTATATTCTTGACTGAACAGATTTCATTTGTAGAATCTGAACAGACAGCATGAAATTGTATTAGCAACATTAAATCTTTTGAATTTGGGGGTAGCAGCGTAAATTTTGTCAACAGCTGACTGACAAACTATTAATGACTCCTTTTAGCAGAGCCCGACTGTTCTCTGCTTTTTTTTAGTTGAACAATTTAAAATTTGCTGAGCAGATAGATAAAGATTCCTAATGGTTTGATAATCACTGATGATAAAGTCAGATATTTTTATTCATCACACAACTCTTCACAGGAGTGACAGCAAGAATAAAGATGAATATGTTTGTAGGCTTTGGAGCAGAGCTTGGCCAGCCTGGCGCTTACCAGCTTTGGAGTGATGGACACCACATTGGAGGAGGTGTTCCTCAAAGTCTCTGAGGAGGACCAGTCTCTAGAGAACAGTGACGCTGGTGAGACCACGTTCCTTAAGGGTCTTTAATAATTTTGTCAGGATTTTCTTAAACTGCGGATTTTCCTTCTCTTTACAGATATGAAGAGTTCGCCTGGGGGCAGCTCATTGGGGAAGTTGTCGGTGGGTTCAGGAGCTCATGATGGATCGCATCCTGAGAGCGGAGCCTCCGTGCAGAATGAGAAGTCTGAAGTTGAGCTGAGCAATCTGGTGCAATCCTCTGGGCTCAGCCATAGCCTGACTTCCCTGAAATCCTCTTCATCTGTGGGCTCCATACGGGGAGATGAAGGAGGGCTGTATTCAGACTTCTATGGAGATTACTGTCCTCTCTTTGAAAACGGCCAAGAGTCAGACTCTGCAAGCTTGAGAGGTAAGGCCAGGTGCTGTCTCACTTTGTCTCACAGAGCTGTCTGAGGAGAGAAGCAATATAGTACCCTCACAGATCCTGATGCAGTAGTTCAGATGATTTAATGATTTGAGAGATAAAGCTTAGAATTATGAAAATGTCTCTTAATTTACTCATTTTTATTTAGGCTTCATCGCTTGAAATATTTGTCTTTTTCACACCAATCTCTTCTACCATGCAGGTGATCCAGAGAATCCCACATTCCCAGAGCGGGAGCTCCTGGAGGGGCAGGGGAGCTTCAAGTTGGAGGGCTGGTGGCTGAAGCTGAGTCAGTTTCATGGTCTTATCATCAAGAGGTTCCACTGTGCCAAGAGAAACACCAAAGGCCTTTTTTCTCAGATTCTCCTACCTGCTTTCTTTGTCTGCGTTGCAATGACTGTGGCCTTATCTGTACCTGAGATTGGTGAGCTCTTTCATCCAGTTTTTAATAGATAATCTGCTCCCATGTTTAGAGCGTACTTCAGCTTTCTATCGTTGCTGTGCTGCAGGTGGATAAAACATGTGAAGTTACAGGATGAAGGCTGTATTTGTTGTGTTTTACAGGAGATCTACCACCCCTGATCTTGTCTCCTTCTCAATATCATAACTACACCCAGCCCAGAGGCAACTTTATCCCTTACGCTAATGAAGATAGACCCCAGTACAGGTAACAGTACCTATATTAATAATATTACAGCATAAAAGGACATTTGCATGGTTCTAGTTCTATTAAAGCCACAACATATATATGTTAGAAGTTATCTTAACCTGGCAGTAGGTGGGATAAATCAGTGGCCAGTGATGGTGAGGGGGGTGTGAAGCATGGTTGGTTTGGTCAATAGAGCTTTTGGACATGGGTGATATGGCGTTCAGGGTCTACACCAAAATCGGCCGCCATGACTGAAGAAAAAAAGGAAAGTTTCAGAGATTGTCTCTTTATAATCTGCCTGTCCGGTTAGTGGGAAAGAGCGCCCCCTGTGGTAGGTCCATTTAAAATATTGTACTTTTATTGCTGTACACCTTATGTGGCTGATTAAATACAATTTGGTGGCTGCTTTGAAGCTTAGGACCAGTTCAACATTAAAGCACCATTTGGACATATTTTTATAGAGTTTGGACTGTATTTGCCCATTGAAAGTGTAAAGATTTAGACAGCTCAGATTGGACCTACATTATTTTAACACTGAACACAGATCCTTTAAAACACAATTAGATATTTATTTATCCTGTTTATGAAAACACAGAAAGATTTTTTGGCATTCGGACCACTTTAGAATAAGATAAATGTGAAAGGCAGAGCTACTCATACCTGGACTGACTAGAGTGTGCCGTTTCAGATCTATGTGCTTCGGTTATTTATGTTTCTGTTAAGTCATTAAAGAAATATCCTGTTGTTAATGCATGGACTTCATTGGGGAGGTGGGATGATGTTTAGTTGTGGGGCAGGTGAAGGAGTGGCTTGCCCAGGGCACCTTTCACAGAAGAACCACCACTGGGTGTGATGATTGCATCTTGACTGCTGTAGATTGTGGAGTTTTCTCTTTAGACGACGAGAATCCTTCAAAGTGGTCCCAGAAGGGAAAACCAGCTAGCAATGTTGTTTGTCCTGGTTTTCCAAGATAGCTCACCTCCCTTCTGTTAGCCTAGTTTCGTCTGACCAGCCCAAATCCTGTAAAAGAAGCAGTTCTGAGGTTCTTCCTCTGGTATATTATGTTGTATTGGAGACCAGATATAAATACTGCAGTAAATAAAGCAGTGTGCTGTCTAACTGTATGACTTTTGGACCTGCAGGAGTAAGCTGTCACCAGACGCCAGTCCACAGAAGATCATCAACACCCTCCGTCTTCCCTCGGGTGTGGGAGCAACATGTGTCCTTAAGACTCCCTTCAACAGCACCCTTGACCAGCTGGCCCAGACGCTCAATCCCAGTGCCAACAACTCCAAGACCCTGGCTGCCCAGTACTTTGACTCTATGTGTCTTGACTCCTTCACCCAGGGGGTCCCCCTCTCCAACTTCGTGCCCCCACCACCTTCTCCTGCTCCCTCCGATGACCCAGATCCTCGTTTTGTTGATGGGTTGTGGAACTTCACAGTTGCCCCTCCAACCACAGTTCACGGTGCGTCCAACTCATGAGTCCAAACAGTGTGTGCATTCCACTTATTATACAGTTGAAACTCTAATAGTTAAAATCTCATGCAAAAGTTAATTTATTACAGTAATTTAACTTAAAAGGTGAAACTAATATATGATATAGATTCATCACATGCAAAGGGAGATCGTTTAAAACTTTATTTGTTATCGTATTGATGATATGGCATATGGGTTAAAGTTTGAGCCTAAAATATTGAACCTTTTTGCAATATTCCAATTTCCTGTGATTTTGATTTTCAAGTTTTCATACACTATAAGCCATAATCATTAAAATTGCAAGTCTTGAAATATCTTCCTTTACATGTCATTAGTCTATATCATATATTAGTTACACCTTTTAAGTTAAATTACTAAAATAAAGAAACTTTTGCATGATATTTTTGAGTGTCACCTGTGTTTCACAAGACGGAAATATGCATCTACACCCATATATAGTGATAGATGTCTGAGGTTCTTTAAACCCTACATTTGTCAAGGCGAGGCGAATTTGTGCGTATGGAACACTTTCGGGAACAAGGCGATGGCAGGTGCTTTAAATGATTTGGGGGAAATTAGAAGCAGCAATAAAACAACAATAAAAAACAGAAAACACAACATAAGAGACTTGAAAAATATACTACTTTTATGACATGCCAGCTAGTGCTAATCAGTTACTCAAAGGCAGCTCTAAACAGATGGGTTTTTAGCCCTAAATTAAGGAAACTCAGTGTTCCAGCAGCTTTGTAGTCGTCAGAAGTTTGTTCCAGGTTTGTGGGGCATAGAAGCTGAAAGCTGCTTCTCCATGTTCGGTTCTAGTATAGGGATGTTTAGTAAACTAGAGTTGGAGGACCTGAGTGCTCTACTGGGTTGGTATAGAGACAACAGGTCTTCAGCATACTTTGGTACTAAACCATTCAGTGATTTGTAAACTAGTGGAATATTTTAAAGTCTGTTCTCTAAACTACAGGGAGCCATTCAAGGACTTTGGAACTGGGGCGATGTGCTCTACTTTCCTGGTTCTAGTGAGGACATCAGCAGCAGCATTCTGGATCAGCTGAAGCTGTCTGGCTGACTATTTAAGCAGACCTGTGAAGACACAGTATCAATCTGACTAAATATGAAGCCATCAATGAGTTTTCCTTTTGCAACATTAGTCCTTTAATCTTAGAAATATTCTTCAAGTGGTAGGCTTACCTTATTATTATTTGTATATCATCCTGGAGGGTCAGGTCTGTGTCCGTTATTACATCTAGATTTCGAGGTTTCTCGCTTTATTAACTAAAGCTGTGGGCTTATCTTGATCACTCGTCTTTATTCCCAAAAAATAATTACTTAATTTTTTCTTCTAATCAGCTGAAGAAAGTTATGGCACATCCTTGCATTGGGCAAATCAATGCATTGGCTTACAGTTTGGATGGGTTCAAAGTCATCTGTTGACTTTGTAATGTAAAGCTGAGTATCATAGCATATTGAACATATTTATGGTGACTAATATTTTAACCAGTATCACAGTTACTGACATTTAGTAGCCAGTTGCAGGTATTCTATATTAATTAAACAACAGCAGCAAAAAGTAGCCAGCACAACTATTATAAAAATTAGTATGCTAATACATTGACAATACACATAAGACTAACCAAAATTTATTACAATCATTTTAAACAAACACAAAAAACACAAAAAAAAAAAAAAAACCAAAAAACACCAAAAACAAAACCCCCCACACCAAAAAAAAAACAAAACAACACTCATTCACTCAAAAAATTTACAATTACTCTTCTTATCTTTCTTTCTTTACAAAAAAACAAAAAAAAAAAACACCAACATAATGACCTGCATTTTATAACATGCATTGCCCACTAAGATCCACACCCTAATTAAACCACATTTTGCACAACCAACACTTTTAGCTTATATTGGTATCTTATTTAGCTGATTCAAAAAATTAACATTATAACCCCAACCAACAACAAAAACACACAAACATTAGAGCAAATACTGTTCCAATATTTCTAGAATTATTAGTCCCTCCAGGATTTTACAGCATTTTTTTTTTAGATTACTCCAGCCTAAAATGCCTGATGATGCGACAGCTTTTGTGAAAAGTTGCAACAAAAGTTGCAATGTTTTTATGCGTGACTTTCTCTTATTTTTCACCAATCATTTGAAAACTGTTTGAAAATAAAGCTTTTTAAGAATACATATACATAGAGAAAATGTAGAGAGAAAGTGTTGATTTTGACATTGTAACTTTGCTTTCTGCTGGACCAAAAGTATGACCAGACTGGCAAAAGAGCTATGGTCCACTGCTGATTTGGTTTTTATTCTTAATAAATCAGTGGATTTACAAAGTTATTCAAACTTCAGATTCTGTCAGTCACATAAAGTCTGTTTTCCTGAAAACTTGCGGCTTGCTGCTGCTGCATGTTCGTCACTTTTTACAGCTGATTGTTTTCCTTATAGGACATACAGAAATCATGTAGGAGACCTATTTTGGATTCAAAACTGTGACTTTCGCCAACAGGTTATGGATTTTCATGATCGGAAAGAGGAAACTGTACCCCATAGCTCCTTCCTTGGTAAAATGCAATTGTAACATGTGTTATTCTTGATCCATGTCACAGAAGAAACAGGGAGTGTACATGATATGGGATACCATCAGATATAAGATAACGAAAGGGAGAGTCATAACTGGTAAAAGTTGCGTTAAATTGCGATAATTAGATAAAATTATCGGGGATTGGCTGTATTTAAATAGTTGGGATTGCAACATCACGAAATCCTGGATGGACTGAATTATTAATAATAAGTATTATAAGTGTTATTCCAAAACATGGATAGAAAGTGTGTTAAATAGATTGTTGTTGTTTTCTCAGAGCCTGTTACATCTCCTCCCACCCTCCCACTCTCCATCCACGAGCCGGTCCGATGCACCTGCTCCATGCAGGGAACAGGCTTCTCCTGCCCCAGTGGGGTCGGAGGACGCCCTCCTCTCATGAAGGTGGTAACAGGGGACATCCTGGTGGACATCACAGGCCGGAACGTCTCTGAGTATTTGCTCTTCACTTCAGACAGACTGAGGCTTCACAGGTAGGCCTGATAGACCACCTGGATAACCAGTGGCTGGTGGTTCCATAGTTAGTTAATATAATTGAGATTTGAGGACATGTCAGTTTAAACATGAAACTGAATATTTCCTGGACTCTAATTGGTTGATTTTAACTCCAGCTGCTGTTGTTTTTTGCTTTGCGACCTGTTTCCATTCTACTGTTTAATGCAAGCTGCTTACCAAAGCAGCTCCATTTCTTTTATAGTTTCACGATTTGTTATCTTAGTTATTGGCTGATAAACACTTCAACACATGATGAAGCAGTGATGGTTTCATCACTTCTTTTTATTAGGATTCAAAACTATTAATACAGAAGTGAAAATGTTCCCTTTTAAAATCCATACAGGGTTTGTTCTGCTGATTTTTCCCTGACATTTTTAGGTTTTTTGTTTGTTGTCCTTCTTTATGTGTTTTAAATTAGTGAAACACCAACTCAACAACAGCAGTTTAAGCCTTGACAGTTTTTATTTTAGGATCAGATTTCAACGCATCCAACCTCCACCTGGCATAATTGGCTAAGATATTTTAAAGATATATTAAAAATAAAGAACCAGTATTAAATATACCTGAAAGTTAAAAACTAAAAGTAAAGTGTATATATTTGATCAGTGCTGACATCTTTTTTGGTTTTTAACAGGTACGGTGGTTTAACTGTGGGAAACATCCAGAAATCCATCCCCGCGTCCTTTGGAAGAAACATTCCTCCGATGGTTCGCAAGATAGCAGTACGCAGATCAGCTCAGGTGGGACAGGCAGCCTGAGGGTTTCTGTTGGACTATTACAATGTAAGATGTTGCTTATAAAGCGCCTCCCTGTGTTCAGGTTCTGTACAATAACAAAGGCTATCACAGCATGCCAACCTATCTGAACGTACTGAACAATGCCATCCTGCGCGCCAACTTACCTGCATCCAAAGGCAATCCTGCTGCTTATGGTATAAAGCTATCATTCTGTTTCACTATTGTCAGTTTGCATAAACTCCTGCTGTTCCTGATACAGTATAATTAAGAAAAAAATATATATTTTTAGCATGTTTTTATTTTTGTTTTTTTTTTACTGAAGGTATCACTCTGACCAACCATCCAATGAATCGAACCAGTGCCAGTCTTTCTTTGGACTACTTGTAAGTTCAAAAACAAACACTTGTACCTGCAAATGTACCTGCTGTATAAGGTTGAAAACAGTTTTTGTGCTTTTTAAATTCAAAGCACTGCATTTAAAAAGGGCACTTTCCAGGTGTTTTGAATCATTATAGCCCTATAAATAAGTCATTTTGGGGGTTTGAATTGTTCTCTTTTAAGTAATAAACCATTGGCTACAAGTTGGAACATGTTTTAAAACAAGAATGTTAAGAGATTTAGGTTGAATTATCAATATAGTTTAATCTTTCTGTCTAAAGCTTCTGTATGATTTATGCCCATTATTATGTTTTTATTTGCTCTGTTTATATGAAATACTTTTTTCATGAAGCAGCCAAACACCGAATGGCCTTGTGTCAACATTACAAAAAATGTCGCTCACTGGTGGAGAGAAAGCGTTTCAGGATAAAAAAAGTGGATCTAAAACTATTGATCTGTCTTTCTATGTACAGAAAATCTTAATGTACATGTGAGTCAAATAATAGTAAATAACAGCAAGGATTTAGCGTGAGGGAAATAATTAGATTGCTGAAGTAGATGCAGTGTGAAAACATTGGTCTCCTCTGTATCTGCAGGCTCCAGGGCACCGACGTGGTGATCGCCATCTTCATCATTGTTGCCATGTCCTTTGTACCTGCCAGCTTTGTGGTTTTTCTGGTTGCAGAGAAATCCACTAAAGCCAAACACCTGCAGTTTGTCAGTGGCTGTGACCCTGTCATCTATTGGCTGGCCAACTATATTTGGGACATGGTGAGCAGGACGCAGGCGTCATGTCTCTGTTGCTCATGCTGTAACTTCTGTAGCATGGATCCAACTCAGAACATGTTTTTATCTCTCTCCTGTCCCCAGCTGAACTACCTGGTACCTGCCACATGCTGCGTTATTATTCTGTTTGTATTCGACCTGCCAGCTTACACCTCCCCAACCAACTTTCCAGCTGTCCTCTCCCTCTTTCTCCTCTATGGGTGAGACTCTAATATGCTTTTTCTGCCATTATACACTGGTATTAGGAGTTTGCCTGGTTCTACTTTATATCCTGAACAACACAAGCTTTCCCTTGCAGCTGGTCCATCACTCCCATCATGTATCCAGCATCCTTTTGGTTTGAAGTTCCCAGTACAGCCTATGTGTTCCTCATCGTCATCAACCTCTTCATAGGCATAACTGCAACTGTGGCCACCTTCCTCCTTCAGCTGTTTGAGCATGATAAGGTTTGTGACGGCAACAACTGAACATCATAAAAAATAATGAATAGGGTTTTACATTAATATTTTGTTTTAACCATACCTCAGAGACAGGAAGGCAACATTAGACTACCATTGTTGATTTCAACTCAATGGAAATAATTCTGACTGATAAAACTTAAGGCTAAATCTGTTAAAGGTATCCTACAACTATTAAACATGTTGGTAAAGCTGAAAATATTTCAGTTCTGTTGAAGATGTTTAAAATAAAAAAGGGAATAATTATGCTTACTGCTGCAAGTGTAATATCTTAAAGTTATAATAGTGTTATTCAATCACATATAGACAGTGCTGGGGAGAATACTTTGTAAATGTAGTTAGTTACAGAATACCAAATACCTGCTTTAAAATGTATTTTGTAACATATTCTGTTACTTTGCTGTATTGTAAATACTTGGAATACTTCCCCTTAAAAACAGCATTTAAGTCTATCAAATGTAACAAAATGCGCTGCTAGCTACTCCCGCAGATGGCATTTATTAATTAATATTTAACATTATTAATACTAAACAGTACTCACTAGGAAAAAAAAAAGTATTTAATTATTTTTGGCGAACAATGCTGCCTCTCAGTGATCTAAAACCAACCAAATACAAAAACTGGTTTTTAGCAGTAATATCTCTCTACATTTTATTAGATTTTATAATTAGTCATTTGAAGTGAAGCTTAGCTGTTTATCAGCCACAGCCAATTCCACTATTTGTCACTTTTTGTTATAAATATGCAAAGTATTGTAAACCGACATTCATTGCACTCCAAATACGAAGCTTTTTTTCTTGTAGCTGTAATTTTTAGGAAACCCATCACAATATATAATCAAGCTAACGTAATGTCAGATACAGAAACACTGTGAGAAATGACCTAACTAACACGATACAGGCCCTGTCAAATAATGGACAAAAAAAAAACAGTGGTAGAGGATTTTTTTAGTTATTTTTTTTACATCGTTGCAGGGTCTTTTAATTTTTTTTGTGACTTTCACATACCTTGAAAGGCTGGCAAGCCGGATGCTTTGTTTCTGGTTTGCCGTTGACATTCTTGATGTGTGGCGCTGCAGTTTCTTGAGACAAAAAATATTTTAGGTGGTAATACAAATATGCCGCTTCATTCATTGATACCGAATTACAACTGGCAACTCACGTTTATGCTGGTTTATGATAGTCGGGAGTATTTCGGCCAGAGGATCTCTATGGTTTTGGTGGCATGTTGTTAAGGGTTATTATGGGATAGTCTACACAGCGCGGAGACACACATTTCCTTATATTTCCTTAAACTTATATATTCATCTTTCAGGTGGAAAGTAGAAAACACGCAAGTATTCCAATGGTATTACGAAAATAAATGTATTCTGAATACCATGTTTCAAAATAGTAACTGTAACGGAATACAGTTACTCATAATTAGTATTTTAAATACGTACCGTACATGTATTCCATTACACTACATATAGATATTCTAATTTAGAGTTTGCTAATGAGACTTAAGCAAACAATATGGAGCAAAAATGCTACATTTAGCTGTATCAGCTGTTTACTGCTAACAGTGTTTGACATTTTTCCAGTTCTGGTTTTTATAAAGTAACACAAGCATTACAAGCTGATACTAGCTGGTTAACCAATCAGCTGCTTTATAGACATGTCACTCGTAAATTGTCATGAGTAGTTTTAAAGGTATATAGGTTTCAGCCAGCTGGCCTACAGTGCACAGCAATATGTGGAGGAGGAGGAGTGTTTCTAAATTCTCTTTAAAAGGATTTCACTTTAGGGCTGGGCGATTTGAAATAAATTTTAACGCGATTATATTTTTAATATCACTCTATCAATATATATTATGATATCCATCCATCCATTTTCTTAACCGCTTAATCCTTTATGGGTCACGGGGGTGCTGGTGCCTATCTCCAGCTGTCAACGGGCGAGAGGCGGGGTACACCCTGGACAGGTCACCAGTCCATCACAGGGCAGGACAAACAGGACAAACAACCATGCACACACTCAAACCTAAGGACAATTTACAGTGATCAATTAACCTGACAGTCATGTTTTTGGAATGTGGGAGGAAGCCAGAGTACCTGGAGGGAACCCACACATGCACGGGGAGAACATGCAAACTCCATGCAGAAAGACCCTGGGCCGGGATACGAACCCACAACCTTCTTGCTGCAAGGCAACAGTGCTAACCACTGCACCACAGTGCAGCCCCATATATTATGATATAAAACAAATAATTATTTTTGTCTATATTTAACATTTTACTGGTACTACTGGAAGATATCAGAAGTAGATTTTTTTGTTAAAGTGACAATGTGTAGTTTTTGCAGTACATCTTTAAAAATAGCCATTAAAATATTATGTAATAATAATTACGTAAAGCACATTAATTCCAAAATATTGGCGATATTGTAAAATATGACTTTAAAAATCAGTTTTAAAATACATAGGCGCGGGTCCTCTTTTCAGGGGAAAGCCATATTAGATAACGTCTTTACTTCTACAAGAGCCCGGACGGACAAAGCACAAGGAACATGCCCACTATAAAAAACATTGATTTCCCCTCAAAATGCAAAAAAGTTTCGCCATAAATACATTTTTACTTCTTCGCTAGTTCCAAGCGATGAAAGAGAGACTGATGTGCTCGTCATGTTGCTGCAAATAGATCATTCTCAGGGAATTGAGCGTTTGAAAACAGCAATAGTTGGACCTCCGTTGTTGAGTTTTTTACTCGAAGACACAGATACCGCATGCTTGTGATAATTTAGGTATGCACTGCCCCCTAACAGGCAAAATTACACACTATGTGTATCATTGACTGCATTCAAAAGACTTAAAATATACAGATGTGGACAAAATTGTTGGTACTCTTCATTAAATAAAATAAAAACTCATAATGGTCACAGAAATAACTTTAATCTGACAAAAGTAATAATAAATAAAAATTATATAAATGTTGACCAATGAATGTCAGACATTGCTTTTCATCCATGCTTCAACAGAATTATTTAAAAAATAAATGCATGAAACAGGCCATTATGAGTTTTTCTTTTATTTAATGAAGGGTACCAACAATTTTGTCCACGTCTGTATATATATTAGATTTCTTATTTTTACCAAAAAATGTTCTCCCTTCTTAAAAATAAATTAGGAAATGATAGAATTCTTTTTTTTTTACTTTCTTTATCTGAATTCTTGAAGTTGACCTGACTTCAAAGTCCAAATAGTTCATTATTGTAAAACACAATGGAAGGCCCTGGATGGCCTGAGATGACTTTGAATTATGGAAAACCAAAAGGTACATACGTGAAATTATTTTCAATATCCTTGATATTCCGAATCTCCATAAACAGAAAACTTGATAAATCAATAAAAGGGAAATATTGCCTAGCCCTATTTTGCCTACGCCGTAGGAATGTATGATGGAAGAGTTCTGGGGTTTTGAACCTGTAACTTATTTTAAACATGTCTAACTACCGCAAACTGTTTATTCCTGGGGGGGTTTTCTGCTTCAGGATCTGAAAAGAGTCAACAGCTACCTGAAGTCCTGTTTCCTCATCTTCCCCAACTACAACCTGGGTCATGGTCTCATGGAGATGGCCTACAACGAGTACATCAACGAGTACTACGCCAAAATAGGTACTTACTTCGTTTAGCTGCCACACCCCAGGGAACAATCCCTACTACGCTTTCATAAACCTAAGGTTAGACTGTTACAATACACAATGAAACAATAATTCACTGAAATCTGTATTATGGCAGTTGCTTTCCAACGCGTAAAACTTCTCCTAAATTACATTGTTGCATTTTGAGAGACAGTGCCACAGTAATTTATCTCATCAGCACAAAGCAACAGATAAACTAAATTATTAGCTATGCACGTTTTCCTCATCTGTGGCTAAACCACAGAGAGCTGGCTCTGTTTCATCATGTTAGGAGGATCAACATTGAGGCAGTGTGGCGTCCAGCGAGGTAAATAACTGTGTGTGTGTGTGTTACAGGTCAGTTTGACAAGATGAAGTCTCCGTTTGAGTGGGACATTGTGACTCGAGGACTCGTTGCTATGACGATTGAAGGCTTTGTTGGCTTCCTCATCACAATCCTCTGCCAGTACAACTTCCTCAGGAAACCCCCGTGAGTGTGACTGATCCTATCCCAACCAATTTGTCCGGAAACGCAGTCACAGATCTCTCACTCCTCCCGTTGGCTATCATCCTAGGCCACACCCACTCTGATTTGGGAACATGCATCACCGCAGAAGATTAGAGAGCACAAAAACACCAGTCCCAGTTTGTTCAGCAGTCTTTTGTTTTCTGTAACGTAAATTGGCATTTTTCTTTTTGGCACTTTTGTCCTAAAATTGAAGTTGTAGAAGCTGGCTGCTTCTCCTTCTCTAACATTTTTGGGCGGAGAACCTCTTGCACCAGTGTTGCTCTGTTGCAAAATGTGTAAAGGAGCCACGTAAATGAGGAAGTGCGCTTGTCTGATGAGTCACACAACCAGATGGTCCAATCAGTGGTTGCAGACCGAGGCGTGTTATTGGCTGAGGTTTCTAGGCAAATGCAGTAGAACCACCTTATTTTTTCGTTTTTCTTTTTAATCTTCACAAAATATTCATAGCAATGCTGTGTTAAGAATTTGTGAAGGTACATGACAAAAAAGTGTTTTTTTTTTAGATTATGTGTTGCATCTTTTATATGAGAGGGAGCTGGTGAAGAAAACTATTGAACATAGATTAGTATTATGGTTTATAGATACCAGGTCAGCTCAACTACAGATTAAAATCTCTGCTTATGAGTCATTTTCATTGATTATTACAGTTAAACACAAAGCTGTGGCGGGGTCACAGGATCATAATGGCAGCAACGATCTAAAGGCAAAATGTTTTAAAGACACACTTTGTAACTTTTAGACCATATAAATACATGTTTTTGAAACGTTTCAACAGAACACTGTTTATGATGTCTATTTTTGGGGCTGTCACTAAATTGGAGGGTCCTGCTGCTGAATACCGCACGATATAACTATTCACCCACGGACCACTTCCACAGAAGTACTGACTGAGTTTTGTTTTATGGCAGTATGCTACCTAATGATGTAAAGAAACCTGCAGTTTTCAGACTTGAGCCAAGGCAGATCCACTAAAGAAGATGCTATCAGAAGAAGTGACGAAATGAAACTAGGCTGCAACAGCTGAGAGCTGCTGGAGGTTCACCACTGGAGAAGGCTTGTTAACCCCAAAATCACACCGGGTGAAAGGATGTGCCCGGTGTGCGCCGCGGAGCTAGACGCTGAGCTGAGCCAGTTTCTCAACCTCAAAAATTGTCACTATTGCCACATTTCCATTAGTGCCAGTACGGAACGGGTAGCTTTTGGTGCGTTTCCATTTCCTACGTCCGTTCCGAGCCGACCACTTTTCTCGGACTACGAAACGCCCACCTATGGACTGATTGGTCAGCATGTAGCCGCTGATTGGTCTGGAGTTGTTTGTTTGTCTCAGAGTAAGCTATAGTTTACAGTTTCAAATAAGCAGCACACTACAGTTAACTGAAAGCAGCATAAAATTAAAAAGAAATCAGTGTGAGTCGCGAATTATATACGTTTTAAACAAAATGGGGATCTTGTAAGTATTTATATATATATATATATATATATATATATATATATTGATTCCATGCATTTCGCCATGTTGGCTGAGTGGTTAGTGTTGGGGATTGTAGTTTTGCAGGTTCATGTCCTGCTATTGCGATTCTTAGAGTCTTTTTCACAGTATGTTCAGGTTCACAGACATTCCTCCTGGTTTCAGAAATTTCTAGATCTAAAAAAAAACATATCATTTATATTTTATTTTTAAATTGTTTTAGGTTCGTTTTAGGTTTTGTATTCAAATAAATGAAACCAAAAACACAATTTCAATGGCAGAACAGTACTTTTAATTTGAGATTTTTCAATGCAGTATTTCTTCTATTTATTTTTGTGTCAAAATATGTTTCCCTTGACTAACATTATTAAACAAGGGCCAACCCCCTCATATTTTACGGGATTAAAGGTTCAGAATAGAGGGTGAATATTTGAAGAAACACTTGGAGGTAGGGCTGGGCGATATGGCTTAAAAATTAAATTAAATTCTTTTTTACACAAAATCTGATTTCAGATTTTAATCAATTTTTTCATACCGGATTTTTTTGTCGTAAGAAAAAAAATTGCAAGTGTAAAAAATATTTTCAAAAACCTTCTTTTATTGCAATCACCCTGTCCTGGAGCTACAGCGCACTTCCTTTGTTGCTGCTCCCTCAGATAGCAGTAAGACAGTACAGATAACACTTTTTTTACTTCATCGCTGTAAAGGATTTTTTCTGTCAAACTGATGCTCAGTTTAGGTCAAAGTACGATTAGCTTCTAAAACCCAGTGTTATAGCTTTTCAGTTTTACTTGCAAAGCGGGTGTGAATGAGGCGTTAGAGAACAAGATATACTTTGCATGCTGAACTAGCCGTGTTGCTGGACTGGTAATTAACAAATTCTTGTTCCGGGAGTTGTTTGGGCATGATGATGTGACACAGTGCCAGGAAAACTGTTTGATGGTTTACCAACTGAGACACGGTTAGTTTGATATTTTGTTGTTTTGGCTGGCGAGCTTGTAAAACCAGCAAAATTCTTGTTCAGATGTGCTCCATAGACAATTTTTTTTATGACAGTAACATTACACCACAAGCCATGAGAGGGCGACAGAGGGCAAATGTCTCCAAAGTTACGGAGTGTGTCTTTAAAGAGCAACTCAACACCCCACCAGAGTATAACCCCGCCCACATTTATTTTTGAAAAACGGCTCAAAAGAAGGCGTTGCCTGGCGGACCAGGAAAAACGCGGGGGGAATACTGGCTGGGCGTGGTCTGGGCTGTGACTCACTGGCAGGCAGCAGCGCAGAGTCACAGACTGCCAGAAAGGCGGAGAGAGCCCCAGCAACGCGGGCTCCTTTGCCTCAAAGGGAAATAATCTGTAGGTTGAGTTTTTCTCCAGTTCTGTGGAGTAACTGAGTGGCTCTGAGTCATATCATTTCGGGCCGATGTCTCGTTCTCAGCAGCAGGTGCCCAGCCTGTAGCGGCATCGCAGCATAGAATGAGCGCCGTCTCGGAGTGGTACATTGTTGTTACCAAATCTAATGCTAAATATCGATTAGCTCGAGTAATTTCGTGTGATTCTGCCTCGACAGGCGCACCTGCAGCCACTGTACATTATTGTCTGCAGCAGAAAATGTGTTGCAGAGAGATGTATAGAGTATCTAAGCATGACGAGAAAATCGTTCAGGAATGTGCAAAAAAAAAAAAAGAAACACCATCACAATTATTCCATTAAAAACAAACTCTCAGCCCAGATTTTATTTTCCATTCCATGATATTAGTTATCCTTTATCATTACGTTTATCATAGGTAATGAGCAAATGTCAGTAAGTAGGGGTAACCATCTGCATAACGGAGCACTTAAGTTTTGTGCTGCAAGCAGTTCATAGCGCCTCGCTACGGCGGTGTGGCCGAGTTCCCCTCTCTTATACAGAGCCGTAGTAAAAAGAAAAGTAACTACGCTAGAAACGCTACGCTAAAGAACTAACTAAATACTATGCTAATGATAACTTTCTAACCTGAAAATCCATGTCAAACGCTCGCTCACTATCCCAACTCCAACTCGCTACAGGGCGTATGCGAGCCTTGACTGCTTTTATACCCCAGCGGCAGAGCGACGGACGTCACACACCTCCAAATCACGTCACACAAACTTCTGAGCAAATGGGGAGGACAGGAATGAAATTCAAATGTAGTGTAACCGAAAATGCACAGATGGCACCACACAGACGGTTTTAGGCTCAAAAGTGAGATTTTATCTAATTTGCAATCAAATGTCAAAAAAGGGACCAGGACATGTAGAGAGAACTATAAGAAGCATATTTATGCAGTTTATAAGCTACAAAAAGTTGATTTGGTGTTTAGTTGTCCTTTAAAAACTCACTGTTAATGAACAGAATATCACCTGCGCAAGTAGCTGCTCAGATTCCTGCATCTTTCAAAGTTGGATTTGCTTGAGTAAAAATTTTGGAGTGTGTGTACACAGAGAAAGAACAGGTGGCTATGACCCCGTTTTAGTTATTTTAGATACATTTCTTTTCACTTTGTTGTTAGTTTGTTAAGTTATAATCAAACTAAATCAATCAAACTTTATTCGTAAAGCAATTTTCGTTCAAGAATTTTAACTGAAAGTCCTTTACAGATTAAATCTCCCTCAGATTTAAAAGCATGATCACAGTTATACCGCCATATCCCCAACCTAACTCCCATGCACACACACACACAGCACACACATAAGAACAATAAAAAGGGCATAAAAAGGATAATAAACAGTTTACCATATCATCAAACAGCTCACTGACCTGAAACATGGTGCTAAGTTATAAATATTTTTTTATGCTAGAAATTTTTTTAAGGGACCCTAGAATTCAAAACTACATGTACCTGGTTGTTGTTTAATTTAGACAGTTTGGGGTGTAAAATGTACTGTACCTGTAAAAAACATTTTAAATAAAATGATGAGAAAGATTCCTTCATTTTATGTAGGTTATTTAATATGGACTTGTTTGATCAAGCAAGGAGGAACAGTATTACAGAGTATTTGCCACGGTTGAACCTGCCTCCCAACAACTTACACAGACCTTTTTATAGATTTAGTCAACCTTGCTATTATCTACACCATATCAATAAACAATTCTTCTCACTGGCAACCCCAGACTCCGAGACATCTTAGTCTGATAGGGCAGGCTCAATCTTAGAACACGTCAGGATGTTCAGTGCTCTGAGGGTCGTTTCCATGGTGATACAGGACGCGGGAATCCTAATATCAGTTCATTTGACCTGACCTAGTATTATACAGTGTCACACACCAGACTAAATCATTATGTCATGAAAAAATAGCACACAGTACTCTCAGTATGTAAGAATACACAGAACAGGTCATTCTTAATATAAAGTTTCCCATTACAGTACCAAAAAGTCTGTGCTGTCCCTGACCTGCTATTCAATTGAAATTCATAATTTTGTTATTGTTACAGAGAAACGGTCCAGTCTGGGCAAAGCTCTGATAACACGTCATAGACCGTACACACACCTCTTAAATTTACATGACCTTCACAACTTCCATGTCAGCAGTATGTAACTGTTAGTGATACAGCTAGTACCCTATCATCATAGATCCATCAGAGTAAATCTGCCAATCAGTATTCAGCTCATTTAATTCATGAGGGTGCAGGGAAAACCAGTCTTTCAATCGCAGGGCTTTATTAATAGATGTATTTGGACAGTTTCCGACCTAACATACATGCTATATAGAGGCTCAAAGAACAGTTTCGATTAGTCATAGCTACTTCATTAGCAGCTTGTCACAAAGACACTTATTGTTTCCTTTTCATCATACAAATCTATCCCCAAGGGAACAGTTTGAAATGTGTCTGCTTTCGCATGTATCCAGGAGGCTGCCAGTCAGCTGTCAGCCTATTGATGATGACGATATAGATGTGGCTTGTGAGAGACAAAGGGTGCTACGAGGGGACGCCGACAGTGATATGCTGCAGATCGAGAACCTGACAAAGGTTTCATTCTTTGTTCTAACAAAATTCTAATCTTAGTAACTGCTTATCCCAAACCAGAAAAGCAACCTGACGCTTAAAATGCTCATGCTGATTTGTAAAACTGTAACACAGGCTTAGTGTTTTCAAAGTGTTGCTTTATTATCCCCCAGGTGTATAAGTCCAGGAAGATGGGTCGCATCCTGGCAGTGGACCGCCTGTGTCTCGGTGTCCGGCCTGGAGAATGCTTCGGGTTGCTTGGAGTGAACGGTGCAGGGAAGACCAGCACTTTCAAGATGCTCACAGGAGACGAGTGCACCACTGGAGGAGAGGCTTTCATCAATGGAAACAGGTCAGTGGCAAGAAACCTTCCTAACTATAGACCATGATTTCTATATAGGCTTTGGCTCTGGGGTTAGGAGTGTAGATGGTTCGAGCCCCAGTTCCGGCTGTCTCTGTCGTTGTGCCCTTTGAGAAGAGACAACCATTGCCTACTGGTGGTGGTCAGGGGGCCCGGTGGCGCCAGTGTCCAGCAGCCTTACCTCTGTCAATGTGCCTGAGGGCAGTCATGGCTACATCATAGCTTGCCATTACCAGTGTGTGAACGTGTGAACGACTGATGATGTAGTGTGAAGCTCTTTTTGGTCCGTAGGGACTGAATAAAGTGCTGTTTACCATTACCTACCGCTTTAACAGCTGTGCTTTGAAAAAGATTTAGTGGTACAGAATGGTGGTGAAAGTACTTGTGCCTGTTTATATATTATTGTATAATAAAATGTTTGTCACACTTAGTATACACCTCTCTACCCCCCAATATGTTTGTACCTGAAACAGTTTTAAAGAGTTATTTTAATATTTCACATGTTTCTGCCTAGAAACTCAGTTTTTCTCCTAATTATTTAAAACTTATTTTAAATAAGTGGTTTAGATCAATTCTGTCTTTCAGCTAATTTTTCATATTTTAACATCAAATATGATCTGTGGTCAAAAAGTGATCTATGATTTTTATTTTTTGCTGTTTAATTTCTATTTAATATACAATAACAAATGTTTCATGTGCCACTTAAAAGACATGTTTTTGAATTATATAGTGAAGTTATCAATGCACATTATATAATTTAGAGAAAATCGCAGTGAAAGGCAGTAAACAGATGTTTATCAAGGATGTTTGGAACTATTGAGGGCTCCACGAACCACTTAACCGTATGTTGACTAGTTCAGTGTGTCATAACTCTCTCTACTCAATCCCTCTGGTTCTGAGTCCATTTTGTGAAAAATTCAGAGACAACAAGAAGTGCAAACAGCATATTCATTAATTCTTCCTTGTTTGTATCAAAGACATAACTTTGCTTTAAAGACAAAAATCTATTGTCAATGCAATCTTACATTCAACGTAATTATCCCACTTTCTCCAGTATTTATGAAACCGTACCATTCTAAATTTAAAGACAAATCTGAAGTTTTCTATTCTATATATTTCTTCTATTACACTTGTGTTGGGAATTCTGAAGGTTATTCTGGTTGTCTGGCTAATAATGATTTAACACAACTACACCGGTAGCCTAACACTGGGATAATTGCTGATAAAACTCAAATTATTCTTGATAAATAGAGTGTAAACGGGGCACCAGCCTCTTACCTTACGTACGCAATATTATTATTAAACCAAACTACCGGTCCATCTGAATGGTGGGGAATCCTTTGCATGACGTATCAACCATAAACACTGAAGAAACACACAGACCAAGCTCAAGTTTAGTCTATATTATTCACCAAATTGCTCAAACATAGGGCTGGACGATATAGAAAAAGAGCATTTCGATAAAGGAGTAGTCATATTAATCGATATTGATAATTATCGATAAATATCACAAAATGTAAAAAATATATATTTTAAGTGCATCCCCTGTCATTTTGTTGTTCTTCAATGAACTAATTTTAACTAAGAATTTATTTAATTAATTTTTCAAACACTTCTTTTTATCATAACTGCGTTTGTAAGACGGAGAAACAAATTACGAGACCTGAGTAACATCAGTAATTACAAAGAAAAGTAATATTATTAACCATTATATTATATATTTTTAGTAATTATGTTAGTAATTCAAATTAAATAAATCATTTTAAGAAATTTTATAATGTTAATACCTGAAAACTTTGGTTTAGTTTGTCAATAAAGTTTATTCTGGTTCAGTTTGGCTCTGGTTCAGCTGTTGGCTAAAGCTAACTAGGTACGCCGAAGCCAGCTGGCCTATCCAACCCTGTAGTGTTTTTTAAAGCGTTTTTCGCTTCTGAGGACCGGGAGCAGAACCGAGGGGGACATTTTAAAATCACAGATGTTGTTAGCAGCACAGGCCACGGATGTTGGTAGCGCTTGGGAAAGTTTCCTGTGTCTCTCTGTAACAGATTCGCAGTGAGCCTGGGGAGGGCGGTCCTGCTTAAAACAGCTGAACATACTTTTATTATTGCTACGTTTAGTGTTTTAGTGCGTGGAGGATCGGTTCAAAACGGGACACAACCTTTACCTGAGCCACTGAAACATTTATCCGGAACAACTTCCTCCGCTGCTGCCTTGGTGTGACATCTGACCGCGGCGAAGTTATGGCGATGGTTTGCTTAGGGACTATAAAAAAATTCTGTTTCAGCTCAAATCATTTCACCTTTTTGTGATTTAAAAGGAGAGAGGGTGGCTGACAGAGCTGCGTGGGTCAGCATTAATGATTTGTTTGGAATAAGTAATGATTGTTGTATTAAGCTATAATGAAAAAATGAGGAGAACATTTTTTTTTCTATCGAACGTTTTTATCTTTTACCCTAGTTTTTCTATCACACCACACATCTGTCGATCGACATATATTGCTATCGAATTATCGTCCAGCCCTACTCAAACAAAGAAAGTAAAGTATGCGTGAGGGTGAGAGGGAAGAAAGCTGCAGCTCTTCTCACTTAGGTGTGAACTCCAGGTAGGTGCGCTCGATCCCAGAAAGACAAACAAACCGCGTGGTCTCAACTAGTTAGCTTTACATCTAAGCAAGGAGCTCATACAAAGGCTGCCGCTTCTCTACTCCTTCTGGGGCAACCGGACCACACAAATCTCCCTGGATTGTAACAGTTGGGAATCAACACCGAGCAAAACAAAACGGACACACTGCTTTTGCTTACAAATCAAAAGAAAACAGAGTAACTTTAACAGGCAGCTCCAGTTGAACGGTGCACAAAGTAGAGGGAGGCTAGGAAGCAAGGGAGCTTGGGTAGTTTAGGGTTCTATCCTACGGGACCAGCCGGGTTTGGATGAAGAAGAAGATTGCTTTCAGCTGAATACCGGGTCTCCCTTTTAGCTCAATGAGGCGGAGAAGCTCTCAACGAGGCCAGGAAGGACGCGGGCTTGTATTCATACCGGCGGGGGCCGCTGCGTCATCCTGGGACGGCATTACAGTAGCAAATAAGCTCTTCTTTGGGCCAGAAGACATGGAAATGATCTGCCACTCGTCTTCACATTGTCTCCAGCAGTTTCCATGCCTAGGTTGGTCAGTCTGCTTTAGTTTTAATTTTGGGGTTATAAAAAATCTGATTCTTGCATGCGAATTCCCTCCAGGAACCCGGACTAGTCATCTGTGTTAAACCAATATTAAACCCCATTTCCTCATATATATTCATTTTAGCCTCTTTTTCCCATTTAATTTAAACATAGTTTGTTGATTGGCCCTTGAGCAACTGTAAACTTTGATAGAGTTTTGCTATCAGTTTAGTTTTGCTGTTGCATTTATACACTTCTACTATCAGGGGGATCAAGGCAGGGCTATGTTCTTCCCTAGTTTTTATGTTACTATTGAAATAGGATCTAACTTGAAGTTATCGAAAGAAGTCTTGCTTTTCTAAGTCATATTTGTCTTTCAGTTTTTCATAATTCTATAATCCATCTGTATCTGAAATCAAGCAAAATGCCCTAATCCCCCTGATTGACCAAAGTTTGTAACGTCTATCTTGTTAGGCTTGAATAAACTCTTTATCATATGCTAACCAGCCTAAGCTGTTTTATCTAAGTTCCTAAGTTTAGTTTTTCACAATCTTCAAACCAAGCATTTTGAGAGGTTCTTGTCCAACAGTTCAGGGTTATTTTTTCTTATCCAAATATAATTTCTTATCTCCAGTTGTTGACTATGGTGGAAGTTCTAAGTCCCATCCAGGTATTTCCATTTTGCTTCATAGGAAGGGTTGTACCAATAGATCAAATATATTAATTGTGAAGCTTTGAAGTAACTTTGTCTAGTCTGGAAGGGAGAGCCCACCTTGCTCTTTCCAAAGCTGTAATGTGCATCTTACCCTGGTTTTATGGACCTTCCATATGAATCTAATCTATTCCACAATGCAAATTGTTTAACCTGTATTTCCACCGGTATGGATAAAAAAAAAAAGAGTAAGTAAAGTCCATCTTTGAATATTTTCCTTTAATTGCTTAGTGATTGGTGAGTATTTATCCAGATTCCTCTTTATCCTCCCTAATGGCTTGTGCAAGCAGTTCTTTCCGAGGGTCATTAAGGCTGTATTCACTCAGTTCGATTGGGGAACAAAATTGCAACATTATTGCTGTTTTTAGCTGGTGGAGTTAGCATTTACACTTGCTTTTTTATCATAACGTAAAAAACTTTGAGCAGCTCTCCGCCTGTGGTGGCGCTATACTTCCTCCTGCCGCGGGGGAACTTCCAGTACAGCTGAATGTAAACAAACCCAACGTTTTTAGGATTGATCTGTTGTCTTTGCCAAATGTACCAGATAAATACTGCTGCAATAACTCAGGATGAACATGGAATGAGGCGGAGAACTATAGAAAATTTTTTTTATACAAAAGGGCTGAGAGTGCTTTTGGTGCGGTCCTGGTCCGTTTACCATTTACACATGCAATCGAACCGAAGGAGAGTTTTTTAAATCCAACCAAGAACGGCATTTTTAGGCGGACTAGAGTTTGTTTGTTTGGTCCGAATCAGAGTTTGATTGCCCATTAATACCTGCGCAAACGAACCGGACTTTCTGGGCAAATGAAAAAGAATTTGTTTTAAGTGGACTAAAGAGGGCTAGTGTGAATGAGCCTTTGATCGTTACCTTTTGGTCTATAAACTTTTAGCAGTGTCACTAGTTTATGGTCAGTTTGGCCTACTATTAGGTGGATTGGCCTTCCCTGTCTCCTATTTGTTGAATTAGTTCAATGTTTATTAGGAATCAATATTAAAACCCCTGTTGCGTTTTCTTGTCTATATGATGAGTAATGTGTATGCCCATACAAATGTTTCAGTCTTTCATGTTCCATATTATTTAGATGTGCCCCTGCTTGAGCCGGTGTCTGGAATTTGATACCCAAATCTTTCAGCGTTTTCCGTAGTGGCGCATATTTCTTTCCTTTTTTTATAACTTCTACCAGGTAATCATGATTTATATAAATCTGGTTTCCATTCAGGTGTATGTCTTTCTTCATCCATGCCTTTGGCAACACCAGCTCCTTGGTACTGTAAGCAAGGAAGCAAAGAATCATTTATTTAGGGGGAGCATGTTAAGGGGGCTTCTATCTGAGCAATCTGTGGGAACGTCGTATACCCAGTTCGGAATCAGTTTGACAGCCCGTTGACAGCTGGAGATAGGCACCAGCACCCCCGTGACCCATTAAGGAATAAGCGGTAAAGAAAATGGATGGATGGATGGAATCAGTTTTGATAAGTCCCTTTGAAAAGTCGATTGGGTTTCCAGATTCTTTCCCTTTCGGTATTCCGAAAACCATAAATAATTTCTCCGAGGCTGTGCTTCTAACTCAGTTAATTGAGCCTACATGTGCTTTTGTTCCTCTGTGGTCTGGGGAAGCACCTTTTTTTTGCATTTGTGCTCCACTCCTCCACTTCACCCACTCTTATCTCCACTTCCTCCATCCTTGTCTCTGCGTTTTTCAGTTTGGTCCCTATCTCATCCACCTTCTTGTTTACCTCCTCTTTAAAAGTTCAAACTTTTGCTCCATGTCTCGTCTTATTGTTTCGCATACATCATTAAGGTCTTTCTTTATTTCCATGTAGCTTGCTGTAATTCCACCATGGATCACATTCATACTAACTTGCAAGGCAGCCATTGTGGAGTGTGTCTTCACCCCCGTCTTCTGTCAGTATTTCCTCACTTTCCCTTTCAATGTCTTTTTCTGTGGTCTTTGTTTTCTTTGGTTTGTATTTCCCCATGAATATTAAGATAAACCTGATGTTCTACATGTAAAAATGGGGAAGTAGTTAACCTTTACCGAGAGCTCACAAACTATGCAGTCACTCGGTTCGCTGTAATACCCGGAAGTCTTTAAATCAGATTTTAGTACCAGTCACAGCACATCAGCTCAGTCATAAATTACCATTGTAGGGTCCTGGAGAGGTCCTCTTGTGGTTAAACGGGATAAAACCAAGGGTCCAGCACACACCTCCAAACTGTACATAGACTTTCTTTGCAGGGTCATTGGGGGACCTAATGAGTTTTGAAGTTGTTTAAGCAGCAGTCAATTTGCAAAATATAAAACATTTACATGTTAGGCTGCCAAAGAGAAGAAGAGGAAGGAAGAGTGAGAGCAGTGGCTTATAGTGGTCTGTGGGTTTCAGAGAAATAATAAAAAAACTGAATATTGCTGGTTATGCTCTGGTTAATTCTCTAATCATCTTAAGGCACTTCAGACTAAAATGTCTGTATGTCTGTATGTTCACAGTATCCTGAAGGACCTATTACGTGTTCAGCAGAGTATCGGCTACTGCCCACAGTTTGACGCCCTATTTGATGACCTAACTGCCAGAGAGCATCTGCAGCTTTACACTCGTCTCCGTGGCATTCCCTGGAAGGACCAGGGGAGGGTCAGTGTCATGCTCCTTCAAACACACTTGCATGTACAGACATTAACATACACACACAGAGACACACACACTTTTTTTTCAGATTTAGGACATGACCAAAAGTTGTCAAAAAATGAAAATGTCCCATATATGTAACAACTGAGGCGTTCGTTTTTATCAAAGCTTTTTGTTCATCTCACCTTTACTTAAGAAACGATATCTCTGTGGCTCTAAAGCAGCTGCTTGACTAGCAAACTCCACCATTCTTCCCAGTACCAGTCGTGTTGTGCCGAACATATAGTTGGATGATAGAAGACCGTATCTGTCAGCCTGCAACCTGCGGCTGATACTGGCTGGTAGATGTAAACATAACATTGTTGTGCCTTTTTAAATGTCAATTTTATTATATTTTAATTAAAATATATATTTTTTAAGGAAATGTTGTACTTTCATTCTACACCCCACTAAAAGCCCTGTGGTTTATTTTTTTAATATTTTTTTATGTAGCTTTAAAGTAAAATGTTCCATATTTAGCATGTAAACCCTATTGATGCTCTGGTATGACCTTAGAGCAGGGGGCCCCAATCCACGCCTCAAGGGCCGATGCCCTACCAGTTTTAGATGTGTCTCTGCTCCAACACAGCTGATGTCTGTGTCATGTAGTGTAGCCCCTTGTGAATCCCTTTTGTAAATAAAACACACACATACATATATATATATATATATATGTATATATATATATATACTGCTCACAAAAATTAAAGGAGCACTTTAAAGAAACACATTAGATACATCAGATCTCAATATGAAGTTGGATATCTATACAAATAACGATAGGGCAATGTCTTAGGAACAAAAGGATGCCAAGTCTTTTAATGGAAATAAAAGTTTTCAGCCTACAGAGGGCTCAATTGTGTAGACACCCTAAAATCAGAGTGAAATGAAGATTTGGCAGGCTAGTCGATGTTTTGAAAAACTTAATTTCTGCAGCTCAAAATGCTTTTCAGTATATTGTGTAGCCCCCACGAGCTTGTTTGCATGCTTGACAACGTCTCGGCATGCTCCCAATGAGACGACGGATGGTGTCTTGTGGCATTTCCTCCCAGATCTGTGTGAGGGCATCCCTGAGCTCTTCTACAGTCTGAGGAGCAACCTGGCGGCGCCTAATGGACCGAAACATAATGTCCCACAGATGTTCTATTGGGTTTAAGTCAGGCGATCGTGAAGGCCATTCAATTGTTTCAATTCCTTCATCCTCCAGGTACTGCCTGCATACTCTTGCCACATGAGGCCGGGCATTGTCGTGCAATAGGAGGAAACCAGGACCTACTGCACCAGTGTAGGGTCTGACAATGGGTTCAAGGATTTCATCTCGATACCTTATGGCAGTCAGAGCACCATTTCCTAGGCAGTAGAGGTCTGTGCGTCCCTCCATGGATATGCCTCTCCAGACCATCACTGACCCACCACCAAACCTGTCATGTTGAATGCCGTCGCAGGCAGCATAACGTTCTCCTTGTCTTCTCCAGACTCTTTCACGTCTATCACAGGTGCTCAGGGTGAACCTGCTCTCGTCTGTAAAAAGTACAGGGCGCCAGTGGTGGACTCGCCAATTCTGGTGTTGTTGAGCAAATGCCAGTCGAGCGCCACGGTGCTGGGAGGTGAGCACGGGGCCCACTACAGGACGTCGGGCCCTCAGGCCATCCTCATGAAGTCTGTTCCTGATTGTTTGGGTAGAGACATTCACACCAGTAACCCTCTGGAGGTCATTCTGTAGGACAAGAGCAGTGCTCAGCCTGTTCCGCCTTGCACAAAGGAGCAGGTATCGGTCCTGCTGATGGGTTGAGGACCTTCTACGGCCCTGTCCAGCTCTCCGAGAATAACCAACAGTCACCTGAAATCTCCTCCATGTTCTGGAGATTGTGCTGGGAGATACATTAAACCTTCTTGCTGCAGCACATGTGGATGTGCCCTCCTGGAGAAGTTGAACTGTGCAACTTCCGTAGGGTTAAGGAATCACCACATACTGCCAATAGAGATAATTACTCAAGCCAAAACCAGCCAAAAAAGATTAAGAGGGAGAAATTTGAAATGACCTCCACATGTAAAACCAGTCCTGTTTAGGGTTTACTAATTTTGCCAATGTAGTGTACCTGTTTTTAAGTCCTTGAACACCAATACAGCTGGAAGTGATTAACGATGCCTTCAGCTGCTTAACCAACCAGAAAATTATCAGACAGGTTTAATTGATTTCGTAGCAAGCCCAATAAAAAAAGTGTTCCTTTAATTTTTGTGAGCAATATATATATATATATATATATATATATATATATATATATATATATATATATATATATATATATATATATATTTTTTTTTTTTTTTTTTCAAATGTTTTGGGTTGAACAGTATTTCTCCAGCGTATTTCACATGGGACGGACGGATTTACACTTTCACACCTTATTATCAGTGATCAACTCAAAATATTCCTACTGTGAGGTAGACTTCCTTATTTGAAGGCGCTATCTGTATAAGGGAATTAGATTGTTGGTGTATGAACTTAGATAATGTGATTGAAGAATACATTGCCCACATCAAACGGGAGTGCATCATTCATCGTAAACCATACAAACAAACAAACACACTGACTTTTAACCAACCCTGAATTGTAAAAGAAAATACAGCCTTGAGTTAACCTCAGAGGGCTACAAGTAAGATGTTCAATTAACTGACTAACCAGCTCAATTGCGCAATAACTAACTAACTCACAAACGGCGACAACACTGCAGTATGCAGCAAGATTCAAAGCGCTCATGAGGAAGCGACACACTGAATGAACCGATGACCTCACCCGCTCAAACTGAGGCATCGGTCACGTGATTCCTCCATTCTTGACGCACGCCTCGAATCGAGACTTCATCTGGCATGCCCACTTATGCTCGAGACACACCTCGGAGCCTCGGTTCATTTGTCCCATCACTTATCACAAATGCTTTCTTTTTAAGTAAATTTTAAGTAGTTTACTGCAATTGTTTAGAGAAAACTGACTTTTTTTTTCCTCCCCTCTTTACCACCATTCTAGGTTGTGCAGTGGGCTTTAGAAAAACTGGAGTTGTCTAAGTATGCAGATAAACCAGCTGGTACTTACAGCGGAGGAAACAAACGCAAGCTTTCCACAGCTATTGCTCTGATCGGATACCCATCACTCATCTTCCTGGTAAAATGTTTGAATAGTTTTTGTCTGATGGTCATATTAACCCGGCAACATGAGAAACGCTTAGTCTCGATTTAAGGCTAATGAGTGTTGTGGATTTAAGATAAAATGCAGCTATTTGGCTATTAATAGTTAAGGGACTGGTTATGGCAGTCAATGAGATAAATAATTTGTGAAAAATTATTAATATTTGGGGCACCACCTGGTCTACTAGAAGCTATTTTGATAGCCAAATGTCTATATCAGTTTCATAATCTGAAGGAATGAATTCTTTAACGTCTATTGATCATGAAACCTTGCCATATGTGTGTGAAACAAGAATGACAACAGGGACTTTCCAAAACATCTAAAATAAAAGAGTTTATTTACAATAGAAGGTAAACTCAAACTAAATAACCAACACACTACTGATCAATATAAATGAATAACTAAAAATAACAGAAACAAATTGATTAAAGAAAATGCAATAAAAATAGAAAAAATGAATTCTGATGTGCTGTTGAAGAATCTGAATGTAAAGCAAACCCAGGGCTTGATTTGAAGGTGCTGAAATGAAAGCTAAAGTAGTTTACGTATTGTGATTAGTTTTCACTAATTATCACCATTGATTTATCTGTAAATCAATAAAACAATGTAATGAAAATTAAAACATTCTTTGGTTTAAGAAATGTTATGTTTAAAATGATCTGGATGGAAGTAATTAACCTTTGGAAAATTACTTTATTCATAGATTGATTACCGCAGTAAACTAATTCCAGTATTTTGATACAAACAGGCCCGGTTTACCCAACGATAGCAGATGAAACATAAAAAGTTAACAACAATAAAAAAGGAAACACCTTTAAAATTAGTTATTCTAACTAATTTACCTCTGCCCAAACAGACCTTATGAACGATTAAGTTCCGAGTTACTCTGTGGTCGATGAGGAAAGGGGGATGAGGCGACGTTAGCCTAGCGGCTAACAATGGCTGCATTAGCTGGTTACAGTGCCCTCAATGCTGTTAGCTTGTCCCCTGATGTGGCTAAGCAGCGATCAACACCAGAGGGGGTTTCGTCGGCTTTTGAGGATCACACAGCGTTTCATTTAGCAATATTTAGGATTCACCTGGTAGTCTTTGGGTCTCTTGAAGCGAGTTTCTCCCAGAACTCAGGCCTTCCCGTCGCCAGCGAGGGAGATTGTTGGAGATTGCCTTCTGTTCCACGCCCGGGCCATGGCAGCATGCAGAAGGGTGAGGGGAGCGAGCTGGCTGCCACCCACCCTGGTTGTTGATGAGCGTCTCCGAAGGCTGCATGAGAAGAGCGAATGGCTGGTTGAGCACATCGATTTATAGGCTGTGCTTGGCCGTTCTTCCGGTGGAAGAGAACAGGTTTGCGCCACCCGATTGCTGTGTGTATGACCCAACATGAGAGACAGAGAAACCGATGAGGTTTTTTTAAAATAATTGATTACTTGATTTCTTCTTTCATAACTGACCTGTCAGCTGCTTCAGCAGAATGTTTGCCCCTGATTCCATTCATCCATTGCTTAGCTGGCAGGGTCACGGGGGAGCTGGTACAACCATGTACATACAAACTTCTACCTAAGGGCAATTTACAGTAACCAGTTAAACTAACACTTAAGTTGTTGGACTTTCAGAGGAATCCAGAAGGAGAGAACATGCAAACTTCATGTATTGTTGCAGCAAGTTCAAGAGTAAAAAGACCTGTAAAACTTTACAAAGAATCCTTACTAAAACCGTACTTGAGCTCTTTTTTGTATTTATTTTTTACTTACGCCTAATAAGTCTTTGATCTATCAAAGTACACACAGCTGCTCACAATGTCTGCTTTATAAATCCGACTCTCCCTAGAAATGTGTTCAGGTGATTTTTATATCAGTGTTGTTGTGCCGAATATCAGTACTGGTGGGATTCAGTTGTAGTCACAAGGCCACAAGCCGGGTGCCTACGACCGAATCTTGTTAGGTCATATGACTTAACTTGTAGTCTTCCCATTCTGGCCATTGATGTTTTGAGTGGTGTGAACGCACCATTAATTCCTGTACAGCGGAGTGATATTGTCTGTAAAAAGTCCCAGGGCTGTTGTACTGTAATATCAGCACTCATGGATTGTCTCTTGTTCAATCAAATTACTAGGTCAGAACTAACTGTTGTATAATGGATCATATCCACACACCCACTTTTTGCCATAACCGGTCAACGCCAAGTGTCTGTTGAATATTCTGCATTGACTTAAGACAGCTAATATTGGATATTTCAAATGTAACCACGGCAACCAAGAGGCACAGCCTTTGCAAAGGGAGAAAATAGGTTCTGTTGTTGCGACCAGGACAGAATGGGTAGGCGAGGCGCCTTACTTACGGGGACACTGTCCTTCCTTGGTCAAAAAAAACGGTTTGGAACAGACTTGCCTTACATGACAGCGGCTGCCGGCTTACGTGCTCTGTTTACGTCCCGCCCATCGTAATAGCATTTTTAGCGTAGTAATATTACTTCAACCATGGAACTGGAAATGTATAACGAGAGTTTAACTTTTTTTTTATATGTCAGTTAAATCAAATGTGCAAACAAATTACTTCCTGGTAGCCACGGAAGCTGCAACTACTAAGCAACTAACAAACCAAAAAACAAAAAATAAAACAAACATTTTTGATATAAGCCCGATGGTTAAAATTAGTTGACTTACATTTAAAATAGAAATTTACCCCCGAAGTAGGTGCTGTCGGCTCCTACCGCGCTGTATTCTGGGAAATTTTTGACCGAGAGAAGGCATGAAGGCACGTATGATGTATCCTTGGTTAGTTAGCTAAACGGCTAATAAACAGAGGACAGATTCCTCGGTAGAACATGAACATTGGAACACGCCTGAGGACGTGTCTCCTAGGCAACCGGGGTGGTACCAAGGCATCAAGTCGAGGTTCCTGGGCATTGAGAAACACCCTGGATGTCTTTTAAAAGGCCAGAGAGCCAATAAGCAGCTCCCAACTGGATAATGGCCCACTGCTGGACCTGAGTCTCCACAGGAGGAACAGAACCTGCAGGAAGCCAGGCTTTAACTGAAGGGAAGGGGCGAGAATGCATTTTAACATGCAGACTAAAAAACAAACAACAAGCTGGATGAACAAAATATCTGTAAGTACAGGGGGTTGTAAGATGTTTGTCCATAAAGCTACACCTACACTTTGATATCTTGTAAACCGCAACAGCGCTGCACTGCCTGTTCTGTCTTTGAACAGATCAGAACCGTCTTGGTCCCCTAAAGGTCAAAAAAAGGTATAACCAGAAACGTTCCGACTCTGCTATCTAGTTTTTGTTATAAACAAGCTAATCGGTTGCTTCTCATCAAACCAATAGACTCAGAATTCAACAGCAAATTTTTTACAAAAATCTTGTTTTTTCCAAAGAGTGCATGAATCTGCTGCTGGTGACATGCATTTCTGCCCTATAAGTTGTCAGAAATAAATTTATATTGATCATTATCCCATCTCATAACTGAACTAATGACCTGCAATGTTTTTTTCAGGATGAGCCCACCACTGGCATGGACCCTAAGGCTCGCAGGTTCCTCTGGAATTTAATCCTTGACATAATCAAGACCGGACGCTCAGTTGTGCTAACATCACACAGGCAGGTCACCTCTGAGTGTTCTAGCTCATTTTAATGGAAGGATCTTCATTCTGTTTCTGAGTGTATCTAACATATCTAGTTGGATGTTGTTTTCCACAGCATGGAGGAGTGTGAGGCATTGTGCACTCGGTTGGGAATTATGGTAAATGGCAGGTTTAAATGTCTGGGCAGCATCCAGCATCTAAAGAACAGGTAAATAACCTTCATTATTCTTTTAGTTTTTGGGTATACATTGGGACTGCTTTAAACCTGCTGAGAGGAGATGATGCTTTTATGTTGCTCCCAAGCAGTGAAGGATGGAGTAAGATATGGATGCAACCTTGTTACATTTTTTTTTCATTTTCATTTTATTGAGAGCCCCATTAGCTCCTGACTCATTGCATCTTCATGATGTTTGATTTGTGACAATACGTAATGGCTCGAGAAGCTGCTTGGCGCATCAGTACACACAATGCCTATGAAAAGTTTTCACCCCTTGTGAGTTTTACCCTTTTATAGCTTTTAAGAATCATTTATGATCAGCAAAGCTGTATAATATATAAGTGAAAACTAAGTTCTACAAAATAGTGACAGAAAATGAATGAAAATAACTGATTGCATGAATATTCACCCCTTACAAAGTATCTGCACTCTGATATCTTCCTGAGAGCCTTGCAGCTCCATCAGCTGACTCCAGCTCTCTAGCACCGCAGAGACGCCGCTCTTTGAGCTCCGTGCGGCGGCAGGTCGTCAGCCTTCCTCACTCTTACCGCTATCATCTTACCATAAAAAATAAAGTCAACCCATGCCGCTCTTCTGTGCTCTTCCACTGGGACCTGATAAAGTGTTTTGAGCTCTTTTGAGCAGCCAAAAACGGAGCATTTTGTGTGGAGCTGCAACATGGTGTTTTCTAATCTGAACAAGTGCTTTCCAATCAGAAACTGTTGTTTACTGCTGTACCTGGTGGGTGGAGACAGCTCTGAGGAGGTTTGGATATTCCAATATTCCGGCTTTCTACGTCAAAAGCCGGACAGATTTTGAACAGCTCAATCAGAGACTGAATGGAAGATCAATTAAGAAAATCATATCTCACTCAAAACAGCATGGATGTTTTTTTCCCAAATTTATATGCATGTATATGCACCAGAGACACACAATAACAACCCAAATCCCAGGAAAAGTGATTTTTTTTCTTAAAATGTCTCCTTTAAAGGCACAGTGTGTAACTTTCGGCCAGTAGGGGGCAGTGCATACCTAAATTATCACAAGCATGCGGTATCTGTTTCTTCGAGTAAGAAACTCAACAACGGCGGTCCAACTAGTGAGGTTTTCAAACACTCAATTCCCTGAGAATGATCTATTTGCGGCAACATGACGAGCACATCAGTCTCTCTTTCATCGCTTGGAACTAGCGAAGAGGTAAAAATGTATTTATGGCGAAACTTTTTAGCATTTTGAGGGGAATCAATGTTTTAATAGCGGGCGTGTTCCGTGCGCTTTGTCCGTCCGGGTTCTTGTAGAAGTAAAGACGTCATCTAATATGGCTTTCCCCTGAAAAGAGGACCAGCGCCTATGTATTTTAAAACTGATTTTTAAAGTCATATTTTACAATATCGCCAATATTTTGCAATTCATGTGCTTTACGTAGTTATTATTAAATAATGTTTTAATGGCTATTTTCAAAGATGTACTGCAAAAACTACACACTGTCACTTTAAATGCAGTGAGTGTGTATCAAGTGATTGTAGTAGACGCCTGTGTCAGGATGGTCCGATCACTGGTTAATCAGTCTTCATGGCTAGCATGAAGACTGAAGAACAGTCCAAGCCAATCAGAGAAAAATGTATTGTAAGGTATTAGTCAGGGAACGAATACAAAAAATCTCTAAGGGGCTGATCATCCGCTGGGGTTTAGTTAAATCCATCATCAAGAATAGAAGGAATACGGGCCATGTGTAAATCAGCCTGTGTTCTTTGGTCTGATGAAATCAAATGAAGCTTTTTGGCCATCAGAGAAATTTGACAGACACCAAACAATGCACATCTCCACTGTGATGTATGGTGGTGGCAGAATCATGCTGTGTGGACGTTTCTCAGCAGCAGGCCCTGGAAGGCTTTTGAAGACATAAGGTAAAATAAATGCATTACGATATGGGAAAATCCTGGAGGAGAATTGATTTCCATCTGCTAGAGAACTACAGCTCAGAGAACATTTATTATCCAGAAATATGAGGACACCAAGTATCCAACTAAAGCTACACGGATATGTTTTGAAGTCAACAAGGTGGATGTTCTGAAGTGGCCCAGTCAAAGCCAAGATCTCAGTCTGATAAGTCATTTGTAGCAGGACTTGAACAGGGCTGTTCACAGCTGATCCCCACCAACCTGACAGAGCTGGAACAATTTAGCAGGAAGAATGGAGGAAACTGCAGCGTCCAGATGAAAAGCCTAAAAGAGACCTGTCTGCACAGACAGCCAGTCTGTGCTGGGACTGCAACTACTAAATACTTACTTGAAGGGGACGGTTTTTCTAAAATTACTTACCTTTTGTTAAATATTTTGATTTCATTTTCATTATTTTCCAGAAATTACTTTCTCTCTTGATATTAAAGGTTTTTGTCAAAAACTGTTGATCATGACTGAATTTAGAGAAACAATAAATGAGTAGAACATATAAAGAGTATTCTTTTTATAGGCAATGTAGTTGACGCACATGTGGCTTTACAATAGATGTACGAAACAACAAATTGTAATGGGCAATTTGTTGACTGATAGGTGAAATACATCTTTGGACAAATGAAAGATGATAATCATGTGTCACATCGGGCAGTTAACAGTGTTCAAGAAGTATCTGGCCATTCTTTACTTCACTGACAGTTTTGGATTAAACACAATTAACAATCATCTGAATAAACTCCTCACATGGTTTAGGTGAACAATAGGAAGGTGTTCCTGCACATTCATTTCCATATTTGTTCTGTCAAACTTAGACTTTAGAACGGAGTCTAACTCACAGATTAGCTCCAGAATTCCCAGATCTGAGGCCTCTAAGAGCCAGTCCTCTCTCTGCCAAAACCTTGACAACAGACACAACTCTGCTTAATAGGGCTGGGCAATATGGCCTCAAATCTATATTACAATATAATATAAAGCATGTGCCCTAATGTGACAAAATGAATGCTTATTAATATTCTCACTTTCCTGACACGTTGCTACAGAACAATTTCAAAAAGGTTTATAATGCCATTTAAAGATCATTTATTGTGCAAAATGCAACAAAAAAATATTCAATTATTTTTCCAAAATAATGCACCACAAAAATTCTCACAACATAAAGGTGACGATATTTCAAATTAAATAAATGCTAATTGTTATGAAAATAAATTTAAAAATTGTCTGCTTCCCTGGTTACTAATTTATACATTTTATACTGCACAAAACGAAACCTGCATATGTTTAAATTAAAAATGCTTTAACAGGTTTCTTTTCCATTGAATGAAAAACAACAACCTTTAAACTTTCAATATCTAGTATGAAGACAAACACTGAATGTCAGTATTCTTGGGTACCTGGTACAAAGTATGTAGCCGCAGCTTGATGACATCATCAATATGCATAACAGTGGTATGGCGGTAAAGTCAGAATTTTGACCTTTGGCTAAATTTGTATGATTTCTACCTTATACTTTTTATATTGCCTACTAATATTACTTTACACTTCCATCCACTGAGAGGCTTAAAAAAGCCTGTGAGCTTAGGCATCTTCTTCATTATCTCTTTGTCCTGTTCCTCTTTTTCTTTTTTTTTTCAGCGCTCCACTAACGTAATTTCTGTTGTCCACCATCATGACAAACTAATCACTGATGCTCCTCCCAAGGCGTATGATGGGTCACACTTGGACCAATTAATAGTCAATAATTCACAGGAGAGGTTGACCAAAAAAAAATCCAAAATGTTTAAACTACACTGTTAATATCCTCTTAGCTAGTAATAAATTTAAGGCAATCTCACACAATTCATTCCCGTTACAAAACAGCGTTTGGGGCCCCCACAGCACCGGGGCCCTGGGCTTCAGCCCCAGTAAGCCCTGGTAAACTCCAGACTTGGAATTTCACTGTTTTTAAACTTGACCGGTTCAGGACAGAAAGTACAGAGAAATGCAACAAATGGAAATAGAAGGTAATGTGAAGAAACAAAAAAAGAGGGGAAAAAATTAATTTAACAATTATTTTAATTCTAACAAAGTGTAAAGGAAGAAGAAAAAAATTGAAAACTGCTTATCTGAGAATCTTCAGACCGACCTGAAATAATAATTTAATTACTTCTACTATTGTAGTGGGAACATTTCTCAATTATAGGAATAAAGAATCAGAAGCGTGAAGAAGCAAGGGACCAGTTGTAGAATTTGTTCCTTTGTGATCATATTCTAGGTTTGGGGATGGCTACATGATAACTGTGCGGACTAAAAGCAGCTCTAATGTGAAGGAGGTGGTACGATTCTTCAACAGGAACTTCCCTGAAGCCATTCTGAAGGTAAGACGAAGCAACCATAGAACTGATGACTCTTACACTTGTAGAATTAGCCGCTCTAATGCACTCTCTGCTGCCATTTTTCCAGGAGCGCCACCACACCAAGGTCCAGTACCAGCTCAAGTCTGACAGGATCTCCCTGGCTCAGGTCTTCAGTAAGATGGAGCAGGTGGTGGAAGTGCTGGGCATTGAGGACTACTCTGTCAGTCAGACCACTCTGGACAATGTGCGTCCCCTCAGTCAACTCTAACATGACTGCATGATACATTTTAATGGGGACGGCTAAATTAACAGCTCCCTTCCTCCTGCTTAGGTTTTTGTCAACTTTGCGAAGAAGCAGAGCGACAACCTTGAGCAGCAGGAGGTTCTGCCCCCTGGTGGTGGGCAGTCCCCTTTGAAGCGCATCTTCAGCTTCCTGAAAGTTAGGCCTGCCAATACAGAGCTCAATGCTCTGATCAGTGAGGCACCAGAGGAGCTGGAGAGTGATGACGATGAAGGACTCATCAGCTTTGAGGAGGAAAGGGTGAGTAGTATTTCAGCCACACCAGAAATATGCGGTTTAAGTGCTTTCTGCAACTACCAGTGGATCATCTGCTTCACTTTCACCCCATATCTCCTCTTTCGCATCAGTTCATTTAATTTCAGTTTGTCTATACAGCACCAGTTGACAGAAAAATTCATCTCAAAGCACTGCACAAAAAATTAAAGAGATAGAGACCATGCTTGCTCAGCTGTTTCTTCACCATAACAGACCTATTCCACCAACGGTTGTTAACGAAGCTTCAAGATGCTAAGGTTTCTTCCTGTTAAAGTGGAGTATGTCCCTCTCCACTCTCACTATATGTAAAGAACATGGCCTGAAGATGCCAAAAGTACCACTTCATCTGCAGACAAACTACCCCCTTCTCCACAACTACACCCTGAGAGGCTGTCCATGGATACCACAAACAGGATTTGAAACAGTTTCTCAACAGCTTGATTGTGGACACAAAACGTAGACTCGATAAGACCCAAACCTCCGTTCTTTCCACTTCTATTGTGGCGTATGACTTATTCAACACGCCACAGTAGGCTGAAGTCAAGGGGTTTTAGACTGATGATGCGCAGGCAGAATAAGCGCACCACTTAGTTGTTTATTATCCAGAAAATGAGATGAAAACAGACACTTACCGGTGGATGTCATTGATACCTGGAAGCCAGTCCAGATCGTTCTGATGTGAAATGAATCCGGTCAACAGAAGTTTCTCCCCAAGCTCACCCCACAGCCATGACACAGGCCCAGCACAAACAAAACAGAGCTTGTGCAAGCGCACGCACTTAATAAACCCATTCCCACTGTGCCACCAATCCTCGTGATGCGGAAGCACATGAAACTATATGCGCGCTGTTGAATTAAATAATTATCATAAGTAATTCAATGCATGTTCAAGCAGAGACAAAATGGAGCCAATTTCCAGTTTAACATTTATTTTGAACAGATTAACAAATTGCAGTTTTACAGAGGAATTTTGCCCCCGTCGTTCCTCTGTGGTCCAGATTTAAAGAAATCTGAACAATTAACTGATCTTCATTTCACAGCTTTATAGACAACCGGGCCTCTAGGCGTTTCTAATCTCTCCAATCAGAACATTTTCATACAGTGTCTTAGCTCTTATTGGCTGTCAGAAAATTATACAGTCATATGGGTGAGACGTTTTTTCTTAAAAGCTCATTCTGAATTTATGGTTTTATGGCAACACAGACATCCTGTTTTTTACAGCTTGCAATAAAACTCACCCCAGAGTTTTATGACTTAAAAGCTTACCTGCATAAACAATAGTGACAGACCCATTTTTACAACCATGCAAACTATATAAACAGTCTTTTACCTTCTGAATAATAAAAGTTTAAACCTTATGCAGAATTACACCACAGCGCGCACATACACACACACACACAGTGTTCATCCATGCAAAGGAGAAACCATTAAAAACACCTTGAATGGCTCCTACAACTTCCTTTACAACATCGTGGCTTCGGTAAGCTTGGTAAGCAGGACTTGTGGTTAACTAATGCTGATTGGTTGTAACGCCAGATGAAAATTATATCAGCTGACGTCACCAAACAACAAACTTTGTAAAATCGGATGAGTTGCTGGTTAAGCACTTTATAACATAGCAAACAAACACATCCTTGCTATGTATTTTGTTGATCTCTTGTTGTTCTCTGCTGCTGTGGGCACCTTGTGGCCCTCATCATTGACACCTCTAAAACGGTTGTGATATACACACATCTTCACTAAGTCCATAAACGACCAGTTTAGTTTGGAGACATAATGGCTGAGAGGACCGGGCCAAATGATTTAACCCTGTCTGATGAAGGACCAGTAAAATTACCTCAAAGTTATAATAGTGTAAACTGACCTATTGTTGGAGCAGTCTCTGGTTCCCTTTCTTAAAAATTGGGACTGTTACCCCAGTCTCTAACTTCACTGGTACTTTCACAGTCTTCCATGAAACACTGACATCACTTCTAAGGTACCTAGGTACCTTAGAAGTGATGTATCCTGCCACCATACTTCTTTATTTACAGTATTTCAAACCCCATACTCCTGGTGTCTGGCATCTCTAATAAATAATGACCTCACTTTGTTGGACTTGAGAAGGACACTTGTGTCCTTCTGTCAACAGCCATCACTGTCTACATCAACTCTTTGAAGAAACTTGGATTCTACACTTAATTTCCCTCATGGATCACAAAAATCCATCCATCCATCTTCTTCCTCTTATCTGAGGATGGGTTGTGGGGGCAGTAGCTTAAGCAGAGAGACCCAGACTTCCCTCTTCCCAGCCACTTGGGCCAGCTCCTCGACCGGTAAATCGAGAGCTCACTCTTCACCACGACAGACTGGTACAGCGCCTGCATAATTTCAGACACCTTACCAATCCGTCTATCAATCTCCTGCTCCATTTTTCCCTCATTCACGAACAAGACCCCCAGATACTTTAACTCCTCCACTTGAGAAAGGACCCGATCCCCGACCCGAAGAAGGCACCCTACCCTTTTCTGACTCAAGACCATGGTCTCGGGTTTGGAGGTGCTGATCCCCATCCCAGCTGCTTCACACTTTCCTGCGAACTGCTCCAGCGAAAACTGTAGATCACGTCCCGATGATGCCAACAGGACCTTCTGCCTTTGTCCATGTACAGTACACCAGTTTCTACAAGTGCTGGGAACCAGATAGGTGTTCTGAAAGCAAGATTTCTGCTTTTCTTTGTTCTATGAAAAACCAACATGCCCTCTGTTTGTGTGTCTGGTAGGTGCAGCTCTCCTTCAACACAGACACCCTCTGTTAAAACACGAACCGTCAGGAGCAGAGAGACTGAACTGATCCCACTTTGTTGAACCTCCGAGGTGCAGAGTGATCCCTCTCTCTGCACAGGAAGGCACAGCGAACAGTTGACCATTTAAGCCTGGAGCTCTGCAGGCTGCTGGGTGGGACAGTGGTGACTGCAGGCAGATATGCAGGAGCAGGACAGAGGATTGTTCCATCCACAGTTGATCCTCAGAATGTATGAGTAGCTGATGAACAGCTACACCTGAATCAATATTAAAGACTGGGTGCTTACTTTGACTTGAACAGCAGTGTAAACTGAGTGCACCATTGCACCACACTCAGCTTCAATTGAGAGCATGCAGTAATGAGGGGAATGTAATAGTCTATTTTTCTGTGGCAGGAAGAATGAATAATTTCTGATATTTCAAGAGTATCTACTAAAGTAGATGTTAAGATGGAAGCAGTTTTTTGATGTCAGTCACCCAGAGGCCATGTACACAGCTCGATTATTGTCCTGATGGTGGCGCCCTTTTCAAACTTGCTCTGACATTGTGTTCTGTGTGAAACAAATGTTTTCTTTTGTGCTTTAAACATATTATGTTGTGGACTAGAGGTTTCCTACTGTAAAGCTGACAGCGTGTATACTAAGTACAACAGCTACTGGGGAGACAATAACTGCACTACCATCACTGTGACACTAAACCCAACTCTCAGTCCAAAATAATTACTACTGGAACTAAGTTCATGTTTATTATTTTTAAGATGATTGTGTAATTTTTTTAATGTAAATGTGCAAGTAAAAAAATAACATATATCAAAAGATTTGGTAATTCGCTGGCATGTGGATTAAAACAACTTTTGTCATTTTGTTAAACCCAAGTAGTGATCCCTCTTAAGAATTGTTTCAATTTTCCTTTCACTGCTGATTCCAGTCTTGTTTTTGGTTTGAATATTTAAATGTTATTTTATATTTTATCTGTAAGTGTACAACAGATGGGGGCGTTCAAAGCTCAGTCTTTTTTGTGTGTGTGTGTGAGAAATGCAATTGAAATAGGCACATCGGAGTCTGATGGGTGCACATCTTTCTGATCACATTAAATGAATGAAAAGAAAGATCAGTTTAGTTCCTGGTTTCCGTAAAAATATAACAATAATCAGCTTCCCCATAACTATTCCTACATTCAGATGCTGTGTGTCCATCTTCACTACTGCCATGGGAACATTCAGCAAGAATAGGAACCCATGTAGAAGCAGTAAGTTTGTCTATTAATTCACTGCCAAGCAGGAAAGAAAAAACTGACTTTAGACATCAATGCGGAAAGGGTAATATTACCATTTCCAAACACTTTGAAGTAAATTAATCTGAAGTGAAATTGTTCAGATGTAGAAAACATTTAAGGCCCCTGACAAAGTTCCCAGATGGGACACTCGAGCAGATTCACAACACTGTTAGATTGTGTCATGCCTAGAGAAAAGGTGGGGATCCCAATCGGTCCCTTTCAGACTCTACAAGCCTCAGCTTGAATGTTAAAACTCATGATCGGACAATTAGAATAACCGACTCAAAATTACAACCAGAATAAACCAAAGGCCTTTCAGACAATGTATGTAGAACAGGTGAGAAAAAAACGTTTGACCATAATTTTGTTTATCAACCAATGAGTCAACCATGAACTCCTCTTTGCACCAAATGATTTGAGTCACAAATTCAAGCTGAATTCAGTGATTGTTAACAGCAGCACGTCTACAAAAGAACTGCAGAAAAGAAAAAAGACTGCCCCCCGTCAAAGTTCAGAACTTAACTTGATTGAAATGCTGAGATACCTTAAAGATCTAAAACCGTGTTGTGAAGAGTTCATCACGCACTGCTTCTGAATTTTTATTTAGTTTTTGTTAAATTATTGATCTGTCATAAACTGTCTGTTTCAGTTCATGAATCTAAACAAACATACTTAAGACTGTAAGAACCAGTGATCTATTTAACTTAGGGACCAGATCGTTTTTATGTACTCATAGTAAGACATATCTAAGTTATAAATACTTAATTTCCAACTCTGACCAAAAATCAGCAAAAACTTATTTCTGACTAACAACAGGGCAGTAATTCATATCACCAGCAGCAGATTTAATGCACTTTTTATTGTTTGAAATCTGAAACTCTGAATTTGAGTTGTATTTATTGAGGGGATTAGCAGATTGTCATCTACATGATGCGTTTCATGTTTAACTTGATAATGAATCAGCCGTTGCCCCAAGAAAGAGGAACAGTCACCCACCGGTTATGAATGCAGATGTTAATTTTTATTTTATTTTACCTGGATGTTGGACTTTGCTGTGCAAGATAATGTCCACAGTCTACTGTGACCTATTGAAGGAAAGCTTTTACACTCAGAAATGTTGATTCTTTTTCATTTTGCTCTTTATCTTGTCTTGTTTTCACAGCAGCGCATTTAAACATAACTTTCCATGTACAGACTGCTCAGATGTTCCTAATAAAGTTTTCTTTGACTGTAAATGGAGGAGCAGGATGGTGGACTTTCCTTATCAGTTAAATAAGAAATTCATAAATAAGAAACGTGTGAGGGCAGAAGCAAAGAGTCACCGGGTTCCTGCACATATAAAATAAGGATGTCCCGATCAGAAGTTCAGGCCTCAGATCCTGATCTGATTTTGAGTCCCGATCTGATATTTTGCCTTTAGTATTTACATTTATAAAAATGAAATATATTTGTAGCAAGTATCTCTACTTTTTAAAGGGCTAATTTAATTTATAATTACGATTAATGTAAAACCGATTAAATCAAAATATTACAGAGAATTAAAGGTCAGCTTCAGTTAACCACTTAGTTGGTACAGTACCATAAAGAAAAATATTTCTGGCAGGCTATACGTTGGCATACACAATCCTGCCCTCCACTGTCATGGAATCACATTCCCTCTATATTTTTGAGTAAATACCAGAGTGGCAGAGGCAATTAATAATAACCATCAATTTCTGGAGATGTTGAACCAAATGAAAACTTAAGAGGTTTTAATTATGGTGCAATAACTCAGTAGGTTTTACATGCAACAAGAGAAAGTCGAATTATTACCTTAGTCTGACTGAAATCAGACTTTTAAAACGCATCTTAGTCCGGCTGGAGACGAACCGAGCTAGAGTTTCAAAAGATTGGTTAAGCAAGCTGAACTGCTATAAGGCTAACAGGTAGGGGCGCATGTCGCCATCTATCATGATCGGGGAGTTGAACGTACTTCATTTAATAATTCGATTTTCTGAGTGACATGTAAACTTGGACTCTGCTCTCAACAGATCTTTGAAAAATATGAAAATATCGTCCCAATCTCGACATCGGGATTTCCCTAATATTTAGTCAAAATTACAAGCTCAAATTCTAAGAGTTCCAAGCCTTTACATCCAGTTTAAAAAATAGAAAACCTCACTCTGAATGTATGACAGATGGTAAATGGGCTGAGTTTATATAGTACTGTTCTAGTCATACTGATGGCCCAAAGTACTTTACACTGGAGCCAAGTTCCCCCATAAGACAAAAAGAAACAAAAGAAGACACAAGAGGATTTAAAGGAAAAGAAGAAAGGGCGGTAGAAAGAGAAACTAGAAATTGTTAGAGAGGAAGGGAAGGACAAGAATGAATAGAGGATGAAGGAGTGCTTTACGTAATTATTATTACATAATGTTTTTAATGGCTATTTTCAAAGATGTACTGCCAAAACTACACTCTGTCACTTTAAGGTCTGAGAGGTTTCCAAAAATTTGAGAACTAAAAACAAAATTGGTGCAGGTACACAAGGAATTCTCTTCATCATTTTTATTTCGTTAACCCTTCATTCGTTTCACATGATTAAAATCCCTGCATTCACCACAAATCTAGGTTTAAAAGGAATTCAGTAAAAACTACATGATAATATAATCAGAATTAAAAACATTTAATAAAAAATACGAGTGTTACTTTAGATTGCTAAACGGAAAAGTCCCTGAAAACTCCAACAACTTTACAGTTGATTAAGATCAGTCTTCATCTTCATCATCAAAGGCCACGCCGGTCGCCTGCATCTTTCTACAAAAGACAGAAGACAGAAGCTGCTGATCCTGACAATCTGAACTCCAGCAGGTTGACTGTGATCTAACTGGACTTTACTTTTTAGAGCCTGGGTTAATCAGCGAAGCACCAGGGAGCCTCCTCTTCACCGTGCCGGACGAAGCGCTTTTCTGCTGCTGCTGTCGAGGCTTAAAATCTGCACAACATAGATGAACTGTTAAAGCCGTAGGTGTTACACAACATGTCTTGCTTAGGCATCATCCACGCTTACAAAAATTTGACAACAGTTGAAAAAAACTCGTTCTGTAACACAGGACCTTCATCGCTTCATCACATTTACAGCCGCTGAACATCATGGTTAATCTATAAATACTGCAACAGTCTTACCTGCTGGGCATCGCTGGAGACTTTTCAGTGGACTCACAGCAGGACTTCCACCTGGGACAAAGACAAACCACTCAGTCAGTTTACATGCACACCTAAAACAAACTTTTGGCCGTAATCAGATGAATGGCTTGGTCAGAATTTAGAGTTGTGTCCCAGTTTACATATCACTCAGAAAATAGACTCCATGACACGAGGTGGCGACTTGCGCCCTTTCGCGCTGACATTCTCCCGTTGGACTAGAGTCACACAGATAGTAAACAAAAGCTGTGAAAAAGACAGTGAAGCAAACGGAGTAAAAGCAGAAAATACACAATGAGCAGAGAAATGGACAACAGCAAAGCAGCACTATTTGCGTTGTGTTACACTCGCTGTTGCCAGTTGTTATGTTGTCAGCTTTTCCTGACTGTCATTTACCTGCAGAGAAATTCGATTTTCCAATCGCTTCATCTGCGTAGCTCCAGTTTGGTTCAACTTCAGTCAAGCTAAGGTGTATTTCAAAAGTCTGATTTCAGTCAGGCTGAAGCAATAATTCCACTTTCCTTTGCTGCATGTAAAAGCACTGACTGACTCACTCCTCTTACAGCTGAGGCTTTTAAAAAGGCTGCATTCCACAGGTGGGAAAACAAACAGATTTATTTGGATAAACTAATGGAGGATGTTCGAACACCCCAAACACCGACCGGAGCTCAGATTGTTGCCTCGTCTGTTCTGATATTCCATTTTTCTACTTCCAGTTTGATGAGAGAACATCACATGGTTTTTACTGTCTTTAGCCTAGTTTATACTTCTCAGTTATCAAAGTTTGCACAAATTTTGTTCTTTTGTTCAAAATCGCCATAAGACCATATTAGATAGATAGATAGTGCGCAAATCCTGCATTGACTACTTATCACATTGAGCACTGTTCTGGTCAAATGATCCCTGGATGCTGACCAATCAAAGGCATACGCTCTCGATTTCGTTGGACGGATACTTAGGAAATTGGGCTCTATTCCGTCCGTGCTTGCGTAGTCTGCGGAGAAACCTTGCGTTAACGGATAATGGAGAAGATTAAACTAGGCATTACTGAACGCAACAATTGCACCGGGTTCTAAAAGAAGTCTATTTAATTATAGGGAAGTTAGATTTTTACAGCAGTATTTGTGTCTGTGGGGCTCAGAATGTGAAAGACTCAATGCTAATTTTATCATTGTTGTAATAAATCCTACAAAATAGAGACAAAATTTTAGGTCCAAATCGACCATACCTAGTTCCAGAGCAGGTTACGAGGCAGTGTCAGATTCAGAACCAGGAAAACCATGAGAGTGAACTAAACTTAATTCTTCAAATTTATGTGACATAAAAAAAAAAAAACAGTTTAGTAGGTAACAAAGAAACATTTCTATACCGAACTGCATCTTAAATGAGATATTGTTGTTTTTCCATAGAAAACAAAAAACAACAACAATGTAATGGAAAATAAAACAAGCGCTGGAAAGATGGTACAGCTATGAACTGAACCCAGGGAAGCCTAGAACCACAACAGCCAAAGTAGTGATTTCCAGCTGTCCCTGGGACATGAAGTAACTTAAGGATCAAATTAAACTAATATGTTTACATTCTAGAGGGTCAGAATGGTCAAACTATAGTATATTGGATGATAGCAGTAAAATCATATACATCATCATAAGCACTTAAAATAGATTATCCAATGTAAAGATTCTTATGCTGCGTTCAGACCGCATCCGTTGGATGTGTCGAGCAACGCATCCAACAGATGACGCATGTCCTAAAAAGCATGCAACGCCTGCATCCGAGGAAAACAGAACGCATGGGCGGGGCTTCTTCTGTTGCCGTATGTTCTGAACCATGACGGATAGTATAGAGTATGGCTTGGCTTTATTTGCTAAATAAAGCTAGACAACGTCGACTTCGGCTACATCAGCGTCATTTCTGAGTTTGGGTAATATAACTATTTGCTCCAGGAGCTACGTACGGATGAGGTTTGCTTTCAATGCTACTTCCGTCTGTCCCGCGGCTAATTTTACGACCTCCTGGGCCGCATCGGAGCTCAACTCTCCTACCAGGACACCAACTACAGGTTCTCTGTTCAGGAGCGCCTGTCCCTCTGACTTTGGTAAGTGTTATTTCTGATTTTTGAAATTCTGCATTTGTTGAAAAGGTTTTCACTGGACCCGCGCTTTATTCAACATATACGTGTATAGTGACATCACTGCAGTGAGACGCTCTGATTGGTTGGCGCACTGCATTAACTGCGTTGGGTCCGTCAAAAGTTCAGCTTGCTGAACTTCTGCATTGCTACGTTGCCGTATGAAACGCAAGTGAAGTGACTTCTAACTTATTCGATATTGGCTTTACGTGTAATCTCGTGGTGTGTGACGCTGCCGTTTGGGAAGGTGTGAACACAGCATAAGGCCTTCCTTGGAATTCTCCCTTACTCTTATCACAAAATTCCATGATTCCTGTTTAGTTAGGAAGCCACAAAGCTACAGCAAACAAACGAGGCAGACTCAGAGCTTGTTAAAAAGAGGTCAGAGGGTGAAAAATGAAACCAAACGGACCGCCAAGCTGTGTGAGTCTCTCAGCCATGGTGAAGAGCAGCTCCTTCAGCTCCTCCATGGCTGGAGCGGCCTCCATCCTGATGAGGGTCACATTCAGCACAGCTGACCCGGAGCCCACGCGAAGATCTGCACTGCCGTTCTCCACCACAACACTTACATCGCCACTGAGGCAGGAGGCCCTGCAGGGGACAACCAGGAACAGAGAGAAGGGGTCTATTATTCGGCACTCCTGCTGCGCTTCAGGGATGCTGCTCAGGTTACATTTCTGCCTCCCCCCCAGATAAGCTGTGGCAAATGTCATTGGTTCTGACCTGCTTTAAATCATGGCTGCATCATGTATTTTGTTTTTATATTCACCCTCATGTGATATAAAGGCTTGCTTTTCATTTAAATAAAACATTGCAGTTGTAAAACACTTAATTTTTCCAACAACGGGTTGGGGAAAGCGAACAAACTGAATCAGCAGGGGAAGATGGAGAAAGCAGTGAAGCATTTTGATATTACACAGCCATTTTTTATTTCTGCATTTAAATTTAGATATTCCTGTTAACTAAATAAGTAAATCCACAATAGTGGAAGATATAGACATCTTTAGGATACTTTTTATTTTCACAATGCTTACGTACTTTTCAGTGAACACAAACTGTGTTTTAAACAATCTGTTTTCAGTGTTGGATTAGCTACAAAAGATAAAATCAGTCTCTGCTGTGTTTAGATCTACAGATGATTCATCTACGGTATATTATAGGGATGTGTATTGGCAAGAATCTGGCAATATGATATGCATCAGGATACAGAGGGAACGATACGATATATTGCAATACGATGAGTTATACTATAGATTGTGATTTTCAAAGCTGAATTTAACTGTAGAAAACGTGTCACAGCATCCGTACCACTCCAACGTGTTTCATCCATAACACATCCAGTTTTATTACTAGTTTTAGTTGATCCATTGGAACTAAAAAAGCCAACAACTACCAGTCCGACTTTCAAATTTACTGCCAAAATTATTTTGGTGTGTCAGAATTTGTTTGAAATTCTAACAAAAAAAAGATCCTTTGCTCTCGAATATACATTTCATGACACAAAATATTGCGATATTGGTATATCAATATTTTCTTACATCTCCAGTATCTTAGATGCACAAACTCCCAAGAGTTGTGTTAACCTTCTCACCTGAACTTGAGGATGTAATCTTCTGTGGACTTCAGGGCCAGCCTATGTCCCTGGGGGAACAACGGTGTTAGACCAGGTCCAATTATCCATCCTGCAACTTATATCCATCGCCACTCCAACACCTGAAGTATTCTGCAGAGCTGAATGACTGCTGGTGTGGAGATTCGGACATTTGATTCAGGGTATTGGAGAGCATCTAAAAGTTGCAGGATGGTAGCTCTGGAGGAACGGACCTGGGTAGTAGGGAGAGGAGAGGAGAACTTACCAGCTGCTTCAGAGAGTCCTCAGAGCATTCTGAGCTCCACACAGCTGCTGCATCTGTCACACTGTAGAGACAGATACACGCACCACCACCATCATCATCATCATCATAATAATCAGACTATTCATCCCACAGCTGATCAGATCAGATGATCTCCACTCACCGAATACAGAGTCCTCCTCCGGCTTCTCTGCGGCTGTAGCATACATATTTAGCCTGGCTCTTCATATCCACCACAGTGCAGAAACAACTGCTATCCCTGTCCATGATCGCTCCTGAGCTCAGCGGAACCTAGAGAAGAGGAGAGAGAGAAGGAGAATCCGGGATGCAGGAGCGTTGAAGTTTTAACTCCACATCTGGGAATGGGCTGACAGCCAGAACTGGAGCTTTAACCCTTTTTAACACGCCTTATTAAACGTCTAACCGCCTATGAAGCCCAACCTTACATTTCAACTATATTGAGAAGTCCTTTAATTTTAGACTGTTGTCCTGTGCGCAGGTGCCTGCAGACGCCCGACAAGTTTGCGCATGCTCCAGTTTCATCATTGTGGTTACCATACAATCTTTGATTGCATACCGCCACCTACCGTACCGGAGCATGTGCGACATCGATATAACAAAATCCAGTCGATGTTCAAGAATACGACCCGTTTTCGGACTAAAACAAATAGAAATAGAAGCCACAACTAAATATATTGGGTCAATCAATAACGTTGTTATGGATACGTGTTTTGTTATTATAATGGGTCACGTGATTGCAATCGGTGACGATGAAAACAGGCTGTTATTCTCATGGGCGCCGTAAAGCATAAACATGTTTGTATGTGTTTATACCATATATATATATATATATATATATATATATATATATATATATATATATATATATATATATATATATATATAATGCCGACATGTTCAATAAAAAATTTAACAATATTTTCCTGAGAAACAAATTAAATAAGGCCTTTTATCCAAACCCGGTACTCAGACTCTCTTTACTACACTAATTTTCGAAAGGACAAAATTAAAACTTAGAGATCTAAATATTTTAAGATACTTTTTACCCCCGAAGTATATAGAAATCCACTTTAAAACCTTAAATGATATTTACCCATCTAACCATTCTATACAAAGTAGTGGAAAAAGGTTACTTATGTAAACAAAATGATGTAAACAAACATCTTTTCTATGATTGTGTTCAAATTTTGACAATTTGGAAATCCCTTCAGGAGTGGCTTAACGCCAACAAAACTCATATAAATAATTTCATGGTTGAAGATGTTTTATTTGGCATTATACTAAAAGATAAAAATACTGAATTTATAATTAATAATCTTATAATCATCACATTTTTTTTACAAAAATGCCGATACCTCAAAACTCCACCTACCTGGAATACTCTTAAAAATGAATCGAAACTGCTGTTGAGATCCTTAGATAAAATGTCCTCAGTTAGTGCCATAAAGCTTCATGATTTCATTTAAAATATATATATATATTATAATCACCTTTTTGGATGATTATACAATATGGAAGGAAGCCTTATTCCCTCAATAACTCTCCCCTCGTGAAACTCATTTATACATTTATTGCTTTTTTTTTTTCATTGTAACTTTTTTTTATCCCCTTATTCATTAAAGTTGTGGTTCATCCATTGTTTTTCTTTATAGGGAGCCTAAGTCACGCCCTTTCGGTCCCCGACTGCCAAAAAAAATGAATGAGAGTCAATGGAGCGATAAAATTTATTTTCCGATCCAGTTTGAAATGCGCCGTGGATCGAACATATGACGTCCGTGAATTTAAAAACTAATTTTGATGTAGAGAAAACGCCGATTTTCGACCGGAGGTCAAAGTTTGGGTTAGGTTTTGTGTAAAAACGCTTGGCGGACTACAACTGCAGAAGAAGGAGAGCGAGGGCCGTAGCCTCCAGGATGAAGAAAGAAGCATTATACACGGAGAAAACCTCTATAAATATGACCATGTGGAAAGTAGCAGCTAAGTCGAGGGTAAAGCAGCCGGTGGACTGAGAACAAGCATGGAGGAGAAGCTATACAAGCTCTAGGTGAGTGTTTTACGTGCTATAGCTAGTGCTAGCTCCTGTTAGCAAAATTACGTCATATATGCGACTTCTGACTTGTAGGCATTTTAAATGCGAATTTTTACAATCAAATAAATCCCAAATCACAGGACAAACGCAGTCGAAACGTACATCGTTAGTTATCATTAAAATCGAATTACAACATATGTGTGATTCAGGACGTAAGACAAAGCGGACCAGAAAATAACTTTTATCACTCTATTGACTTCCATTCATTATTTTTTCGGTTTGGGGACCCATGGGCCGACCGGAAGGGGAGGAGACTTAGGCTCCCCTTTTTATTTATTTTTATTTTTTTATTTAACAAATTTTTCACAGCAAAGATTATACAAAATCTCTCGAAGGAAGATATAAATGAACAACAACCAGCGGTTCTGTTCAACGTTCTGATAAGGAAAATAAGAATAAAAATAAGAAGAAAATTTAAAAAAAAAGGTCATTTAGTCCAACAGTTAAGCCAAAGCGAATACCATAAATTTTCTTCAGTCATCATACTCTTAGTAGTAAAGTTACATGGAAGCTTTACAAATCAGAATGACAAATATTCAGAGACATCTTCACATAGAGAGTCAATTATATTACTTGAGTCTTTCAGTAGTTTCAGAGAAGCAAAAAATTCCCTCAGTTCAATTTTAAACACGATTAGGGATGGATTTTTGTTTTGCCATTTACTTTTATGAATATAGTATTTGCCCATAATTATTATGATATTGCAAAGTCTGAAAAGTTCTTTGGGAAGGTCATCATTACCAAATAGAATTTGCTGTAAGTTTTGATGTGTAATTTTCCTCATTTTTGTTTTCAGCCAATTTACAACGTCTTGCCAAAAAGCTCTTATCACTGAACAAGAGAAAACCAAATGTTCAGTCGTCTCTTCTTCCTTGGAGCAGAAACACACGTGGCTCCACCACAAAGCCAAATCTTTTTTTGAGCATTACTGCTGTTGGGTAGTAACCATTTATTATTTTGAATTGCAATTCTTTGACTTTAGGAGGTATTGGCCATTTCATAAACTTAATATATTTGTTAGTTATTTTATCACTATAGTGTCTTATTTTTTCATTTTGTTTAAAATTATGAAATAGCTTGGATTTAAATATTTTACAGATATAGTTATTGTTGCATTTTTTGCTATTTAAGGGAATTTGGAAAATGTAGTTTAGGCAAATTTATTTGTCTTTTGGAATATTGTAAATAATTTTGTATCAAGTTTAATAAAGCCGTGGGTATTGCTTTACACACCTTATTGTAATCCTTTATTGAACACTGAATATGAAATTTTGTTTTAAATTCCGTAAATCTAAGAAAATTACCTTGTTCATCTAGTATATCTATGATAAAAACGATTTCGTTTTCAAACCAACTTCTGAAGAAAAGTGTTTTACCATTTATTGTTATTGCTCTGTTGTTCCACAAGGTGGAGCCATGTGGAGTAAAATTATGGACAAATACCATTCTCCAATAATGAAGAACTTGTTTATGATAATCAGATGCTTCACTGGCAATTTGGATACCTCGAAATCACACTTCAAAAGAAAGTCCAAGCCTCCCACTTCACCAAAAATATTTTTGGGAATATGATACCATATAGAATCAGGTTTATCTAAAATAGCTTTTAACCAGTTAACCCGAAAAACTCCGACCATAGATTGAAAATCAATTGTTTTTAATCCCCCTTTGTTATAATCCTTAACAAGTTGTGATTTTTTGATATAGTGTTTTATTGCGCCAGATAAATTGGTAAATTATAGTATTAGCTTTTCTTATATTCTGTGGACTAATATACAGAGAGTAACTTGGATGAATTAATTTAGAAATTCCTTCTGATTTGGACAAGATGTTACGCCCTAAAATAGTCATGTCTCTTGTTAACCAATGGTTTAGGTTTCTTTTCATACCTTCTAATTTTTCTTTGATATTTTTAGATTCTCTCATTTCCCTGTTTTTAGATAAGTAAATGCCCAAATATTTCACATCACTTTTCACTGGTATCAACTCCATATCGGTCTCAATGCAATTATACAACGGTAATATTTCACATTTTTTAAGATTAAGGCAAAGACCTGATGCCCTGGAAAAAACAGAAATTACATTTAAAGCCTTCTGAAGAATTGATTTGTCCTTTAGAAATAAAACTGTATCGTCAGCAAATTGGCTAATTTTCAATTCTTTGTCACAAATTGTTATCCCCTCAACGTCTTTATTATTTACTACAACATAAGCCAAAAGCTGCGTGCATAGAATGAATAATATTGGTGAAATAGGGCACCCTTGTCTAATTCCACAAGAGACATTGATTCGGGGTGATGATATACCTGATTGAAAGGCAATATTTCAAACACTGTATATTTGGTCATAGAACATTTTAATTACTTTACAAAACTTGTTGGCAAACCCAAAAAGATGAAGTGACTTCAATAAAAAGTCATGTTCGACAGAATCGAATGCCTTAAAAAAATCAATAAACAATATTAGGCTTTCCGTATTGATACGGCTCTGGTAATCTAACATATCCGTAATTAGTCTCACATTGTTATGAATATGTCTGCCTTTAATGAAAGCTGACTGACATTCATCAATTAATTTATTTAAGACAGTTTTTAATCTGTTAGCATAGGCCAAAGCTAATAATTTATAATCATTACATAATAGAGTTATAGGTCTCCAATTATCTAATAGTAATAAGTCTTTATTAGGTTTCGGCAACAAGGTTATCAGACCAGTTTTCATTGTTTGGGATAGCTGACCATTTCTAATACAATAAAGATATGCGTTAAATAATAAATTCTTTATATCTGTCCAAAAGGTCTTGAGAAATTCTATAGATAAACCGTCAATGCCTGGTGATTTACCATTTTTCATTTTTTTTAAAGCCGTTTCAATTTCAATTAAGGTTATATCTCTTTCTAATACAAGGTTATCTTCCTCTGTTAGTTTTATAATATTTTTGTTTACCCTTTTCATAAAAGCATCACAATCATCACTCTGAAGTTTATTCTTATATAAATTGCTATAAAATTGACATACTTCCTCTGTTATTTGGTTTGTGTCCTGAATAACAATTCCATTTTGGTTTAATTTTGTTATTCATTTTTTTATCTGTCTCTGTTTTTCAAGGCTATGAAAATATGAAGAGTTTTTTCCCCCTGCTCGATCCATTTGGCTTTTGATCTTACATAGGCGCCTTTCGCCTTCTACAAGTATATATGATACAATCCGTTCATCGGTTCTGAGTATGTGTTACCTATTATGTCTCTTCTACAGTTATGTTGGGTTTTCCACATAATACATTCATCTTTTTCATTATTTCCTTTTGTTTAAGTTTACGATTATAGGCTACATTCTTTCCAAATTCAATAGCTATTTGTTTCACCCTAAATTTAACCACTCCCATTTACTTATATATCTGTACAATCCTTTATCCTGATTACAAAATTCTTCGTTCAGCAACAGGGTATTATTAAATTTCCAAATATTGTTTGATTTGTGTTTTTGCTTAATTAATGAGAGTGACAGACTAATGAGACAATGATCCGTGAGAGGAGATGATTGTATTTCACATTTTGGTGTAAGATTAGTAATATTTGGAGACAAAAGCCAATAATCTAACCTTGAGCATAGGTTAGCATCTGCTGGGCTGATCCATGTAAATTGCATTTTGTTAGGGTTCATCACTCTCCAATAATCTATTAAGTTATTGGATAAACAGAAATTGTTAAATGTGTCATCATATTCTGGTTGTAAGCCCTTGGGAGGTTTTCTGTCAAGCCAGGAATTAGGTGCCATGTTAAAATCACCTCCTGTTATTATATTGTCCGTGCCATAAGCTGCGCTCCAGACCCTGATTCAGATAACTTAAACATCATATGTCTATTGAGAGACCTGTTATTATACCCATATACAATAATCAAAATTATTTTGAAATCAAATATCTCCACCGCAACCATCTGCCAGTGGCCTTCTTGATCACTTTTATAGTCCAAAATTTCCCCTATAAACCTAGAAAATAAAATCATCACTCCTGCAGAATGAGAAGTTCCATGTGAGTACACAATATTGTCTCCCCATTGTTGCTTCCAGAATTTTTCATCGTCCTTAATAGAATGTGTCTCTTGTAACAAAATAAAGTTGGCTTTGACTTCCTTACAAAATAAAAACACGGCCTTATGCTTAATGTTGTTTTTTAAACCTCGAACATTTCAGGAACTAAAAACAATGGACATAACAATGAAACAAAATACACGTTTTTTGATGCTCTTAAGAGAAAAAAAAAATCAGGAATGAACAATCTATCCTGAATTATTGCTTTGACATTAACAGTTATAAACCCCTTTATTAAAATGTCTGTATCACTCTGATGAACAACAGCATGACACTATATTTAACCTCTGTAAGGTGCCTCGACTCTTTTACCGTCTATAATGGCGTATCCATCTTTCAAGTAAGCTTTCTTCCCGTTGCGCCTGGCCTCCTGAACCGTTGGATACAGTTTTGCCCGGGCTTCACGATCTTCTTTTGACCAGTCTTGTCTAAATTGGATGTGCATCTCCTTGCAGACTCTGGCCTCGCACGATTTCCTCCAGATCTCGTCCCTCGTCGTCCTCATGCCAAACTGCATGATGATCGGTTGTGGTCTTGTGTTGAAGGCGGGGTTATCCTTCTTTCCGAGACGATGGACAGTATCAACCTTTTCTCGTAGTTTATCTACTGACATCGGTATCACTCTTGTGAGAATACCTATCACAGTTTCTGTAGTATCCTCGTCTTCTTTCTCTGGTAGCCCGATCAATTTGAGATTCCAACATCTTCCGTAGCGCTCGATTTCCCGGCATCTTTCCTTCAGCACATCATTGTCTTTAGTCAGCATATCCACTTTCGCCTTGAGTTTAATTATTTCGTTTTTATTATCTGTCACCCCTTTCTCGTTGTTCTGGATGCGCTGTTCAAAGTATTCAAACTTTTTTTCAAGCACATCCAGTCTTTCCTCAAATCTTTGTGACAGAGTATGAATAGCATCGTATAAATTATCCATGCTTACTTCTCCTGATTTTTCTCTCTTCTTTAGTTTTTTGGGATTTGGGCTCTGTAACGGAGTGTGGTCGTTCAGTTGTTTTGCCATCTGTATCTCCTCTTCAACACTATCGTCAAAACAGGCCTCACATAACCCGTCCATGCTGTAGTCATGCTCATTGAAGCTAGCTTGATTCTGGATGTAAGCCATTTGTCTAAGTCTTTCTCGTTTGTGCACAGTGACTTTAGGGATGACAGTTGATTCAAAAATAACTACATTCGATGTCAAAGTCACTTTTTCTGTCACACCCTGCACTTTTGCGACTGCTCACTCCGCCATCTTGCTCCCCCCCTCAGACTTAGGCTCCCCATACCAAATTGAAACGTGACTAAAAGCCTCAAGATTGCAAGAACATGGGCTTCGGAGCTACAATGTAACATGTAATTTTGTTTACATTTTGTGTAATGTAATCGTTGTATTTCTACATGTAATGTTTCTTCAATTAAAAAGAAGCCTTGGGTTCTTCAGTTAAGTTTCTTTATTGCTCATGTTTCATCAGCTGTGCACACACCTTAATCAACATACACTCTCTACTTAAATAGATACAGATTATCACATTCCTTGTAACCCCACTGCCCTCTAGTGGATGGTATCTTATCACTTCATCCCCTTTTTCTATTTGATATTTTTTTTTTTTATAAAACGTTTTAATTAAAGATTTAGTCTATCTGGAAGTTTAAGGGTGCGTGTCGTTCTCCTAAGCACAGGTGGTAATGGTTCAGATGATATCCCATCTAAAACAGTCTGGGACAAATCTGCTGTTGTTGCACAGTCTGAGACAGCTCCCTCTACTGACGATGTGGGTTGTGCAGCCAACTCCAAAGTATCCTCAGGTACTTGATTTTCAAAAGTCTCTCTTGTTTTCAACAAGCTTTGACGATTTCTCCTCAGTATTTGGCCATCTTCAGTCATCACCACATAGGATCTAGGACCCACCTCCTCCATAACAGCAGCCTTTTTACTCCAAACTCGTGAGTCTTCAACCCTCACTGTATCGTTCCTTATAAGTGGCTCCAGGCTCTTGGTTGACTTGTCATAATTCTTTTTCTGCCTTGACTGTAGATGTTTTTGTTTCAGTCGGATGTTCTGGGATTTCTTGCGATGTGCTGTGTGAGGGAGAGTGGTTCTCAATCTTCTTCCCATCAAAAGCTCAGCTTGAGACACACCATGTTGTAAGGGTCATGCTCTATAACTTAACAAGGCCAGATTTGGATCTGAATTGCTGTCTTTTGCTTTCTTGAGAAGCTGTTTTATAATGTGAACTCCCTTTTCTGCTTTCCCATTTGACTGAGGATAAAGAGGGCTGGCAGTCACATGTTTAAAATCATATGCTACAGCAAAGCTTTGAAACTCTACAGCTGTAACACGGTCCATTGTCACTGAAGAGAATTTGAGGGATTCCATGTCTGGCAAAAATATTTTTCATGTGTGCAATCACAGTGGTGGCAGAGATGCTGGAAAGGATTGCTATTTCTGGATAATTTGAAAAATAATCTATCAGCAAAAGATAGTTTTTTCCATCCAAGTGGAACAAATCAGTTCCCACGTTTTGCCATGGTTCCTCAGGCATGTCAGTAAGCACCATAGGTTCTCTGGGTTGTTTCACCTGATGTTTCAGACAGGTCTCACATCGTGAAACCATCCTATCAATGTCAGTATTAATCCCCGGCCAAGAAACAGCTGTCCGTGCTCTTCTTTTACACTTTTCCCTGCCATGGTGGCCTTCATGTATCCTTTTCAGAATCTCAGGTCTCAGTGACTGGGGAATTATGATTCTATTCCCTCTGAGTAAAAGTCCGTTGATAACACTGAGATCTGCTCTGATGTTGTAATATTGCTGACATTCTCCTTTAGGCCAGTCTCCCTGTAGCTTACTGATAACCCTCTTCAGTATTTCATCTTTAGCCGTTTCCTCAGCAATCTGTTGCGATTTCCTGTCTGTTATGGGAAGACATTCTTTTATCATCTTCACATGAACATTTACATCCTCCTCCATGGTGTTTTCACTTTTTGTGGTTGCCCTGGACGGTGCATCAGCTAACACTATGTGTTTTCCTGGAGTGTAGATGAGGCCAAAATCATAGCTTTCTAGCTTCATCATCAGTCTCTGAATTCTTGGTGACATCTCACTGAGGTTTTTCTTCACTACAGCGATTAGAGGCTTATGGTTAGTTTCTGCCACAAACTTTGGAAGACCGTAGACATAGCAGCGAAATTTTTCGAATCCATATACCAGTCCCAAACACTCCTTCTCAATTTGTGCATAGCGACATTCATCTGCTGTCATTGTCCTTGATGCATAGGCGACTGGTCTCCAACTTTCTCCGTCAGCCTGCAGCAACACAGCTCCAATCCCTTTAGTTGACGCATCTGTAGAAATCTTTGTTCTTTTTGTTGGATCGTAAAACATCAAAACTGGTTCCGTTGTAAGAATGTGTTTTAGTTGCTTCCATTCTTTTGTTCAGTCCATTTGAACTCTCTTTTCTCATGCAGCAACTGCCTCAGATGCACAGTTTTTGAAGACAAATTTGTAATGAATTTTTCAACGAAATTAATCATTCCAAGTGCCCTGAGTACTCCTTTATTATCTTCAGTATTGCTTTAATTTTACTTTCACCTGGCTTGACACCTGCCCTAGAAAGTTATCTTCTAGAAAAAGGATTTATTCTACCCCAAACTGGCATTTTGCTTGGTTCAGCTTCAGCCCATTTTATGGATTCTCTGTAGCTCTTTTCTGAGTCTCTCATTGTGCTGCTCCAAGGTTTCTCCCCATAGTATGATGTCATCGACATACACACATACTCCTTCAATCCCTTAAATGATGTGCAGGACAATTCCTGCGGAGAAGGAACAGAACCATTGTTCCTCTGTGTTCCTGAAAACGTTAGCGTTGCTGCTGACACCAGCACTACAGTCCCGCCAGAGCCTTTAACTGTGGCTGAACCGATGGCTGCGGAATCAGAGGCACCAGATGAAACCTGCCCAGATGGAACCACTTCCATGGAAAACCCGTACAGTACTGATCCTGCGCATTGGGGGGAAATTGACGAGTCCGTGCGGGCTTACTGAGCTGTCAAAATGTGAATGCTAGCCTTCAAGCATCAGAAGCGGGTGTACAAACATCAGAAGCGGCTTTTCTCCAGATCGCACTTTAAACGTAAGCTCGCAAATGGTGAGTACGTCCCGAGACAGTGGCTACTTTACTCTCCATCCTCCAGAGCTGCTTTACTTTTCCTGTCACATTTTCAGCTATGCTAAGAGTCAGTCATGCTTTGAAACGGGTTTCAGTGACTGGAAACACGCATCAGAACTAGGCATGGGACTTTTTGTCGACAAAACGACCGACATTTGACACATGCTCCCCTCCACACACAAAATAGAGTGTCGACATGTCAAGGGGGCGGGGCTTGTGGGATTTCCAAATTGCATTTTTTTTGGGCTTTTAATTTATTCCATTTCCTATTCAAATACACATCATAAAGTGCCACTTTTCCCATAATTAAATAAAATATTTTTAATAAAACAAAACCAGTCTTTCTAAATGGGATCGCCACTTGACTGTTGACCCCACTTGACCCTCGTTCAACTACACACATGACAGGCGACACAGTCAACATGGCGGCAGTGGCGAATAACAGGAGTAAGGTGTGGGGGAGTTTTGTTGCAAAATTAATGATAAGGTAGTGAGGTGCAAATTGTGCGGCAAGGACTTTGCTTTCCACACATCCATGTCAGGGATGCAGGCTCACCTCGACAGAAAACATCCGATGCCGTCAGTAACACAGAGCAGCATGGACGTCTTCAGAGTGAGAAAGCTGGACAGTCGCCGCGCAGAGAAGATCACTGGTTTAATGACTAGCATGGTAGCTAAAGATGTCCTGCCTGTTAGCTTTGTCGAGGGGGCAGGTTTTCGCGAATGAATGGCTTTTCTGGAGCCTGATTATCAAGTGCCGTGTCGCAAAATGACGACTGTGCGTTTGGAAAAAATTTATGAGGATAAGGCTGCGTCTCTCCGTAAATCGCTCTGTGCAGCAGATCACCTGGCCATCACCACAGACGCAGGGACGGCTCTTACTACAGAGTCATACGTGACTGTTACGGCTCACTATTTTGAGGAGTGGAAAATTAAAACCGCTATCCTGCAGACACGCGCCATGCCAGAGAGGCATACCGCCGAAAATCTTGCTAATATTCTCAGAGAAGCAGCTCAGGACTGGGGCATTGCCGACAAAATTGTAGCTTGCGTTCACGACAATGCTACTAATATAACTATGGCAACCTCTCGCCACCTGGAGTCACACCGATGCTTGGCACACACGTTGCAGCTAGCCATCAATGATGGCTTCAAACTGAACACCATAGCCAGTGTTGTCGGTGGGGCAAGTCGTCTTGTCTCGCACTTTCATCACAGCACGGTTGCGTCTGAGGCGCTCAAGAAGAAGCAGGTGATGCAACTTAAGGAGCCTCACCGTCTCATCCAGTACGTAAAGACAAGATGGAATTCTATCCATGATATGTTTGAACGCCTCCTCGAGCAACGTAGGACCATAGCAGCAGTTCTGTCAGACCGAGAGGTGACAAAAGTGTCGGATGCCAGAACCCTGGATCTCACAGATGCCAACTGGCTGACCATGGAAGAACTGCTGCCAGTTTTACGTGCCCTGAAGTCGGCCACAACCGCTCTGTGCAGTGAAAAAGAAGTGTTGGTGTCAGTCGTTTACCCGATTACAGCTGCTCTACTTTCCAGGTGAGTGAGTGTCTGTCAATGTGTGTGTTTTGTAATCGTATTTGTATGATTCTTTTTCTATATGGGGAGAATTATTCTATTAAAATATAACTGCCTTCCTTGTCAGGCACCTGCAGCGGGACGAGGGGGAGTCTCCAAGAGTCTCGCAATTCAAGAGAAAAGTGTCAGAGTCTCTCACCTCTCGAATGGAACCTGAAAATACCGGCACCGCGCAGAAGGCAGCCGTCATCGCATCCTTTTTGGATCCACGTCACAAACACCTAAAGTTCACGACCAACGAGGTTAAGGAAGCTGTGCACGAAAAGGTTAGAGATCTGTTGTCCGGGCTCCGTGCGGTCTCAGGTGATGGTGCGGGTGTTGATGATGAGTCCGGGCCCGCAAAACGGCCAAAACAAGGTGGATGCAATGGTTTCATTCTTCGGAGAGGACTATTTCATGGGGGACACGGTCACATCTGACCATTCTGAAATGGCACGTTACACAATCGAAGAAGGAATATCACCCAATCAGGATCCTGCGCTCTGGTTGTCTCACAATGAGTATAGATTCAAAAACCTGAGCCGTCTGGCGAAAGCCTATCTCTGCATCCCCGCCACATCTGTACCAGCGGAAAGAGTGTTTTCAGCCGCGGGACTGGTCGTGAATAGACTCCGCAGTCGCCTTCTACCCAAACATGTGGACATGCTTCTGTTCTTAAACAAAAATTAGGCCGAAATGGTAAGATTCCTATTGGTATACTTTATTTTCACTGCTGATTTGTTATGTTGAGTTGATGGTATTATGATGCCCACTGTGGTTTAAAAAAAATGGGCACGCTGTTTTCAATTTTAATTGTTGCTTATTTTCACGTGTGATAAGCATGTTAATATAGAGTGTTTATTTTTAATTTTTTTTCATTCGGAAAAATATATTGTTTAGGCTACATGTAGGCTACAGAGCTAATTAATGGACAGGCCGTTTTATTTCTATGAATTCCGAACGGCAAAAAGTACGTCTTATGTGTTTTTAAGGCTGTTGAATAAACATTTTAAATTACTTTCTCTCGTTTTTATTGTTACTGCTTTAATGGTCAATATTGACACTAGAGCCATGTTTTTGAGACTCAAATGAACCAATACAACAGTGTAGAATATTTTCCACCCTCTGCAGTCAGCATTGCTGCTGCTCTTTTTAAAAAACAAAAAGAAAAAAAGGCGACACATGGGCCTTGACAGTCGATTTCCCAAATACCGTATCGTTCCCATCCCTAGTCAGAACGCATGAAAGAGCATGAAAACAGCGATCATCACAGAAAAGCAATACTGACATATATTACGCTTGCAACATCCAGCGGAAGGATAGAGACAGAAATGCACAAACAATTTGAACCAGAGTTTGCTTATTGGACTGAAGTGTTGAGAAGAGTTGTGTCTGTTGTCAAGTTTTTGGCGGAGAGAGGACTGGCGTTCAGAGGCTAATAATGGGAATTTTTGGGGTATTCTGGAGTTAATCAGCGAGTTTGATCCCTTTTTGAAGTCTCACATAGAGAAATATGGAAGTGCAGGGACAACCTCATATCTTTCTTCCAAAACATGTAAAGAGTTTATTCAGCTGATGGGTCATCGTGTTTTATCAGAAATCGTCAGTGAAGTAAAAATGGCGACATACTTCTCAATCAGTGTCGACTCCACATCAGATGTGGCACATATTGATCAGCTAAATTTTGTGTTAAGATATGTGTCACCTGAAGGACTCTCAGGAACGCTTTCTGAAGTTTTTACCAATCGAAAGTCATACTTGGGGAAGCTTTATATGAGTCTGTACTCAAGGTTTTGGAAGAGATTGGGATTGATATTGGCAATGGGCAATTCTATGATAATGCTGCCAACATGTCTGGAGTATATAAAGGACTACAAGCACAAATAAAATAAATTTACCCCTTAGTTGAATGGGTTCCTTGTGCTGCACATACCCTGAATTTTGTCGGAGTTAATAGTGTTAATTGCTGTTTTGAGACAGCTTATTTTTTCCAGTTTGTGCAAAACCTATTTAACTTCTGCTCTAAGTCCACAGCAAGGTGGAGGGTGGTGACAGATGGACTGCAGCCTAATGCAAACAATTGCATTGAAACATTGAAGTCTCTTTCTTACACTAGATGGGCTGCACATGCTGTTGCCACACAGGCAGTGCATTTTAACTATGCAAACATTCAAAAATCATTGAAGAACATTGTAAATGACACAAACCAAAAATGCAGCAACAAGAAATGAATCAAGGTCCCTTGACAAAAAAATAGATAAGCTTGAAACAGCCTTTAATGTGCACATTGTGGCACTGCATTCTGCAGCGCTTTGAAAAATCAGGTGTAGCTTTGCAGTCTGTGGAACTGGATTTGTGTAAAGCTGTGGATTTGGTAGAATCCTTGCGGGACTACATTGGAGGTCTGAGAGATCAGTTTGATAGGTTTGAGTCTCAAGCAAAGGAGATGTCTCCAACAGTTTTACAGGTTTACAGAGTCAGCACTTAAAGACCAACAACTCCAAAAGTATTTTTTGAAGAAAGCACCACATCAGAAGTTGAGTTATCAGCTCAACAAAAGTTCTCCACCTGTGTTTTTTTGGTGGTTGTTGACAGAGTACTTTCTGAAATAAATCACAGGTGTGCTGCATATGAGAACCTCAACAACACTTTTGGCTTCCTGAACAATTTGTCTCATGTTAATGTTCCAGAGCTAAGAAACAAAGCATCTCATCTCCAAAGTAAATATTCAGCTGAACTGGAGATGGAGATTGTCCAGTTTAAAGATTTTATTTGTGGTAAAGGCATCACATCTGCTCCATTGCTTTTATAGTCCATTAGAAAAAAGAACCTGCAGGACATTTTCCCAAATGTGGACATTGCATTCAGGCTTTACCTGACATTTCCTGCCACGAATGCAAGTGGTGAACGATCATTCTCCAAGCTTAAAATACTGAAGAACAGACTTAGATCCACAATGGGACAGGAAAGACTGAACCATTTGACTCTCATGTCTATTGAGAGTGATCTGGTGAGAAAGCTGGACTTTAGTGATCTTGTCAAGGACTTTGCTACAAAAATATCCAGAAAAGTAGGCAACTTTTAGTGGTACATGTATTGCTTGTTCATATGGCTTTGTAAAAGTGTATTTGAGGATAGCACTTTCTTGCCCTTAATGTTTTATAGTTTGTGTTGAAATCCATGCAACAACAACAGCTGTTCAAGGATTTTATTTTATAATCCAGACAGCATAATATAGTTTGGAACCCTAACCTTTTCAGTAATTTTCGGCTTGTCATCTCTACCAAAAGCAAATAATTGTAATATATATATATATATATATATTATGCCTGTAGCGATGTGTCGATGATGTCGACGAATCGACGTCAGAATTTAGTCGACGTCATAGTTTTGCGTCGACTCTTCGCCACACACACACGTGGGATAGCAAAACATAACAGAATGGAGGACGAAACAGCAACCTGCTCACGCAACGTCCAAATAAGCCCCGCAACAAGTCCCAATAAAAAAAAAAAGGACTAAAACAACTCGCCTTAAACCATCTACAGTATGGGAATACTTTAAATTCAGTACAAAACGTAAAGGCATTGTTATTTGCTGTCTTTGTCAAGCGGAGTTGGCATGCCTTACAAGCACAACAGCATTGTGGGAGCATCTGAAACGGAGGCACCCCATCGTCACTCGTGATGGAGACAATAACAAGTAAGTACTAATGTTGACTAAATTCATTGCGAAACCGGTCGCTTTGCACACAGTGCTACTTTTGATAAAACCCTGGCTTAACAAACGTAGTTAGGTCAAAATGTCGAATTTCCCGTTTTCGGATAATTCAACACAGTATGCTGCACTATCACGCTGTGAAAAAATACATACGTTTTGACGGTTAAACCCTGGCTTTATTTAGGTGTGCTCACACTATCTTACATGACAATTTACTTAAAAATGTGATTTTCTCCTCTTCTGGCATATCATGATGGAAGAACCAAGCCAACTTTGGAAGCGGTTAGCTTAGCGATACTTTTGCAATACCCTTGATAACAGTGTTTCCCACACATAGACAAATGTGTGGTGGTGCGCTACAGGTTAAACTCCAACCGCCACATATTGCGTTTCGTACTTCTTTTTTACGCTATTTTACGCACACCTCCAATAATACCCGACTGCAGCTGCAACATTTCCACCTCTTTCTCAGACAGCTTGTCTCTGCCTGACAGCAGGGGGATATTTCTGCAGGCGGGGAGTTTGCGCAATGTTTGGATTTAGTCCACAGCCAAGCGCTGTTGTTCCTGTGGGATGGAGGGAGGAGAGTTAAAGAGGAGAAAGGAGGAGTGATGTAGGGAGGAGAGTTAAAGAGGGGTGATGGAGGGAGGAGAGTTAAAGAGGAGAAAGGAGGAGTGATGGAGGGAGGAGAGTTAAAGAGGAGTGATGGAGGGAGGAGAGTTAAAGAGGAGAAAGGAGGAGTGATGTAGGGAGGAGAGTTAAAGAGGGGTGATGGAGGGAGGAGAGTTAAAGAGGAAAAGAGGAGGAGTGATGGAGGAGGAGAGTTAAAGAGGCATGAAAAGGAGGAGTGATGTAGGGAGGAGAGTTAAAGAGGGGTGATGGAGGGAGGAGAGTTAAAGAGGAGAAAGGAGGAGTGATGGAGGGAGGAGAGTTAAAGAGGATGATGAAGTTAAAGAGGAGAAGAGAGAAGGGAGGAAAAAAGGAGTGATGGAGGAGGAGAGTTAAAGAGGAGTGATGGAGGGAGGAGAGTTAAAAGAGGAGTGATGGAGGGTGAGAGTTAAAAGAGGGGTGATGGAGGGAGGAGAGTTAAAGAGGAGAAAGGAGGAGTGATGGAGGGAGGAGAGTTAAAGAGGGGTGATGGAGGGAGGAGAGTTAAAGAGGAGAAATGAGGAGTGATGGAGGGAGGAGAGTTAAAGAGGAGTGATGGAGGGAGGAGAGTTAAAGAGGAGTGATGGAGGGAGGAGAGTTAAAGAGGAGAAAGGAGGAGTGATGGAGGGAGGAGAGTTAAAGAGGAGTGATGGAGGGAGGAGAGTTAAAGAGGAGAAAGGAGGAGTGATGGAGGGAGGAGAGTTAAAGAGGAGAAATGAGGAGTGATGGAGGGAGGAGAGTTAAAGAGGGGTGATGGAGGGAGGAGAGTTAAAGAGGAGTGATGGAGGGAGGAGAGTTAAAGAGGAGTGATGGAGGGAGGAGAGTTAAAGAGGGGTGATGGAGGGAGGAGAGTTAAAGAGGAGAAAGGAGGAGTGATGGAGGGAGGAGAGTTAAAGAGGAGTGATGGAGGGAGGAGAGTTAAAGAGGGGTGATGGAGGGAGGAGAGTTAAAGAGGAAAAGAGGAGTGATGGAGGGAGGAGAGTTAAAGAGGAGTGATGGAGGGAGGAGAGTTAAAGAGGAGAGGGTGATGGAGGGAGGAGAGTTAAAGAGGAGAAAGAGGAGAGTTAAAGAGGAGTGATGGAGGGAGGAGAGTTAAAGAGGAGAAAGAAGTGATGAGGAGGAGAGTTAAAGAGGAGTGATGGAGGGAGGAGAGTTAAAGAGGAGTGATGGAGGGAGGAGAGTTAAAGAGGGGTGATGGAGGGAGGAGAGTTAAAGAGGAGAAAGGAGGAGTGATGGAGGCAGGAGAGTTAAAGAGGAGTGATGGAGGGAGGAGAGTTAAAGAGGAGAAAGGATGAGTGAAGGAGGGAGGAGAGAAGAGCAGTAAAGGGAACAGTACTATGTTGCACACACTTAATTAGCAGTTAAGACAGTCAGTTTGACTGTTCATCAGGTTTTATGTTGGGACTGTAAAAGACACTCAGGAATGTCTGTACTGTACTTTTTTTTTTACTGGAGAGATTTTATGTTGGGACTGTGCAATACTTTTGTTTAATAGAGTATATATTAAGATTTTTTTTGGTATTTATTTGAGATACACTGGTTTTCATTAATCAAGCAACCTAATATATATATATATATATATATATATATATATATATATATATATATATGTGTGTGTGTGTAGCCATGATTAAGTAGGGCCCACACATTGGCTCAAGCCCAGGGACCCACATCCTCCCAAATCCGGCACTGATTGTGATTGTCCATTTTTGTTATGCGTTACCTTGGCTGGGTGAAGTTCCAGTTGTCTCCTTATTCTCACGCAAAGCACGGTAATGCCTTAGCATGGATGAATGTTATTATTGTATCCAAACACCTTGGAACACAAACACTTCACTTTTGGATAAAATAAACTTTGAAAGGACCGTTTGTGATAAGCAAATCTAACTTAAAATAATTTTAGATAGAAATTACCTTATTAGGAGTTATCAGGTCAAAATGTTCCCACAAAGGGGAAATTCTTCTCTTCCTAGCTGGCTCCGTCCTCTCACTTATCTCTCCCTCCTCACTCTCTTAAATCTTCAAACAATCTGTCTCTAAACTCAAAAAACTATATAAACTACAACCAAACTCTCCAATCCAAACTATCAAAACTCTGTCCAAATACCAAACTGACTGCAACTCTCCTACACAAACCCACATTTTAAATGGAGCCTGAGGGGTTTCTATTGCTGTCAAACCAGTCAGCAAACGCTGAACCGCGTCCAGAAGCAGTCGAGTGGTACAGCCATAGACATACGTAGACGCCTCATGGAGCGAATTTGGCCACCGCTGCGATACGTCAGCGTTGCCGCCATATTGGATGTAGCAAAGCTGTGGTTTAAACTAATACAAGTAAATAGACTTAATTATATAAAGCGCCTTTCTACAAAGACATTTCTTTTAATGCCTGTTATTTATTTCTTCATACATGTACTACTATACTTGAGAAACAGTTAGGGAGCAAATGTATGTATTTAATCTTCTCATGTGACTAAAATAAGAACTTTATTGACCACAACTGAGTGTGGCTGTTACACATGGGGAGCTCCACACTGACTCTCCCTCCGTTAGCCGCTCTCAGCCCGTTGTCATTTTCAATCTATATTTATTATGTACATTTCAGGATATCTCAACGTTTATTCCAAATCATTTTTTTTCTTATCTATTTTTTTCTTCTATTTTTATTATTTTTAAATTCTAATTAATAAGTGTACAGTACAAAACGGAGTGCTGGATGCCACTCCTAAATTGTAGACACAAACCAGCTGTGTTAACAACACACAGCATGGATGAAGTCCTGGCAAGCAGGTTACTAAGAGTGTTGGAAACCTTCTAACAAAACTGAAGGAAAAGCCTTTGTGAAAGGATTGAATGAGGAAAACAGATTCCCTTTGTTTAAGCATACATCCAACGAGGTATTTATTTCTTCATTTAGTTTTAAAATATTGTATTTCATTGCGCTAACTGTAAGATCATTTGTATTTGATTTCACGGTTTGGAAGAGGTCTTTGGAATGTCTCAAAACAAGATTGAGGATTAATAACCTTTAATAAACCCGTAAGAGGAATCACTTGCGTCTGTTTCTCTTGGCGGGAGTCAAACTGTGGATGCGCATCCACAGTGTGATGAATAAAGATATCTCTGACGCACGCAACACAGCTGGAATAAAGTAATGCACACAAGTAAAATGATTAATATGAAGAAAAACAAAAATAGAAATTAAAATAGAATTATGAAAATAAAAGAACCAAACAACTAAAATTCAACACAATTAAACCAATTAAATAAAATAAGATCAAATAAAGTCTTGCTAGGGGTTGAATGCCAAAAAAGAAAGATATTCTACCATGAGCAGAATAAATAAGAAACAAATGAATGACAAAAAAATAAATGCTGGGGAATAATATTATTTAATATTAATAATATTTTCCTCAATATCAGGAAATTATGTTCTCAAAACTGTTAAAATGGACAAATAATGCAGTCTATGATTAAAGTAGGCTACTATCAAAGTTTATTGTTAAGTCTTACCTCTGAAAAGTTATTCCCTCAGATTTTGTTTGGTGCAATTATATGAAGCACAAGAATGCGGCAACGTTTTTCCAACCGGCTCCAACTGCAGACGCTTGCCACATCCAATATGACGGCGACGTTGACGTACAGCTCAATGCTAAATGAGGCGTCTACGTATATATGTCTTTGGGTACAACCAATGGCCGCTGGCCGCTCTGCTTTGTGACTGCATGCCATGGAGGCCGCCATTGCTCCTCCGTTGCTGTAGTACCTCCATTTGGCCGCTAGGCCCCCAGTGAAAAGCATTGGACTTAAGACACGTTAAAAACAACTTTAATGCCTGGTGCCCATTTTTTTAAACTTTCTATGGCTACATATTCTTCCTGAGATAACGCGGGGCTCATAAAAAACCTGGGCACCAGGCTGGTTTTCGTAAGACAATTTTTTGAAATCTTGCATAATTAATGAGGGGGCCGAGCCAAGTTAAGCATCGGAGCTAACGACGCGGGAGCAGAATGGGCGTGATTACGACCGAACTACATGCCCATACACGCGCCGCGAGGGCAGAGTCTACAGTGAAGATCCCGCCCCTATGCCCTTTTTAGGAATATGCTTCGTCAGAGCTGGGGAGGAGGAGTCTGTGAATCCGCCATGAATTCCCCCATGAAAGTGTGTCATTCTGGGAAACGGGGAGGAGTGAGGAGGCGCTGTCTATTCTTTTTTACAGTCTCTGGGTACAACCGCCACCGTGGCTTCAGACGTCACCGTTTTCGGCTCCTCCCCTAAATGAAGCAGGCCTCACGCTTTGCGGAAACGCCCCCTCCCTCCACTGCTCCACACACCCTGTATCCTCGGCACACATCACTACTGTCTTGCTTGTTGCACTCGCTATGACGCTGCACAGATAGTTTCACACGCACGCATGTCACATCAAGAGTCAGGGCATAAAAAAGGAAAGAAAAGAAGGAAAGAGGAGACAGAACTCCAAAGTTGACAGTATGTCACACAGTTTTTAAAAAGAAAGGTATCTTGCTCTATTCCCGTATTTCAAAACATTTTGTTGCTACATGACATGCTTTTATCTAGCTATCTTAGTAAAATAATCGCTAAATTATGATTTACATCCAACATCTCTACTGTCTCCGGATTACCATGTCTCATAGACACAGATTCACCTGCCTCTGCACACCCACCTCCTCCTTCCCCCCACCTCCTCCTTCCCCCACGCCCCCATCTCAGCCGAACAAAAGTGAGCCCGGGCGCCAAAATTTTGAAGATAAATGAAACTAAAATTCTGATTTTTCCAAATATTATTAAGAAGTATAAATCATTTTAGCATGATATATATATATATATAATATATATGTTTTTAACTAAATGTGATACTTGTTTCAGTTAGGCTGTCTCGTGAGAGATATGTGTTTCACATACCATCAGAAAAACGTCTTTTGTGCATTTAAAATATAAATCGGCCAAAGGTAGCATATGTAAATAAATAAAACTTAATTCACTCTAAGCAGCCGCAAAATCCACCTATTACTTCAAAAACGGGTCAATGCAATGTCCAGCATTCAGCAATAGCATGAAAGAAAAGTACTCAATTCCCCAGGATCATTCAAACAAACTGGTGCGATTCTGCCACCTGCTGGCGTTGCAGCAGAAAAGAAAACAAATCCCAATATAGATTTATTGTGAATGAGTGTAAATAAAAGATGTTTTAATAATTGGACAGTTTCATTTTTTTCAAAATAACACCAAATTAAACATTTATAGAATAATGTATTGAAAAGACCAAAAATTTGAATCGTTAATCAGAAAAGAACATTCAGTCACTGGGTGTGCTCCTGTATCCACCTGCAGAACCTCTGGGAGTACTTCAAAGGCCTGACAGTTGAAAAAGCCCTGCCTGGGAAACGAAGGTTCTTCCACAGGTTCTCCAGTCTTTTCTTTACACTGTACACAGTAAAAATGTCAATTATGCCCACAAAGTAACGGCGGTCTGCTCCATCAATCACATGAATCGCATTTTTGAAGTTTGGCAACAGTCTTCGATGATGTTCATGGAATTCCTGCAGTTCTGTATCACAGCTTGTTTCTGTGTCAGGGTATTTTTTCTCCTGGGTAAGAATCTCTTCACCAGCCCCCTCATCTGCTGCCTGGTGCTGATCTGTCATACAGCCAGCACCATCCGGTACCTCTTCACTTTGACTCCGTAGTAAAGGAACACTGGATGGCTCTGAGTCAGTGGGATGTTCATCTAAGTCCAGAGACCTACAGGAAGTTCAGAGTAAAAAAGGGAATGCAATCAGGGGATCTTAGTTTAGTAAAAAAAAAAACAGGACTGTTTTTGAATTACTTTGACAAACACAACAAAATCCGTTAAGGCATTTCTGACCAACAAGATGAAGTTAGACTTAAGAAATCAACAGATTTCACAAGAAATAAAGAAAATACTTTTTTAAGTTGATGGTGAAGTTGGTGCTAGCGATGACCAACCTGGAAACTATCCTTACAATCTAGCATTCATCACTGAAGACCAGACCGGTCACATGAGACCAACTACTAATCCAGTAAAAGTGTCCATCTGTTTTATTTTTCATTAATTTCCACAGCTTTATTATTTTGAGTTACCATTGTGTTCTTGGTTTTTGATATCAGAAAAAATTGCTCTGCTTGGAAAGTCCTGAAATCAATAAGGTTTACCTCAAGTTATTCCAGAATTACGTTTTTGATGTTATAGAAGAAATTGTGTTTCTCAAGAGAAAACCTCTTGGTTGTTTGAAGGTTGGGTTTTTCTTTATTGGTTTACCCATTTTCGGTCTTGAAATTAGAATTTGGACATTCTTGTTTCAATATTTCCATTAATTTCACTATATTTGTTTTTGCACTAATAAGCTTGATGTGTTACAGATTTTATTTAAAATAGAGTAATAATAGAGTAAACCATTATACTACAGCCACCATGTTCCAATGCTGATGATGAAAATCTGAGTTTTTTCTTCTCCAGACTCAGTTTTCAAACCAAATATTTTTTTGTGGATTCTTTAAGACAAAAACTACATAAATTCATGACCTCTGATAATAACAATACTATTTTTTTTCATACCAGATATCAGCTACTTCTCACATATCTGTTATATTTTTTACAGTGAATGAAATATTGTACTTTTATTTAGACTTTCATTATCAACCTAGAGAGGACATTTCTGGAGATACTGAAGATACACCTCTTAAAACATAAACATTTTCTAATGTTTAAGCAGTTCACAACCTTTAGGAACCTACTTGGTGGTACGAAGAACGAGGTCGGCGAGAGAATGCTTGCCATCCAGCTCATCTTGATGCAGAGGCTGATGGGCGAGCAGAAGACTGTAGTCCATCACATTGAGATCTCGGAGGAAAGCTGAGTCAGCTTTTACTTGTCTGGCAAACCAGGATTTTTCTTGGCCTACAGCAATCACAACAAAATTCTGTTTGCATGCTTTTTTGTTCCCTTGCTCCCCAATAACACACCATAGATTCAGTGGGCATCGTCCATGCTAAAACTCAGATATATTTGATCTAAAAACTAAGGGTTCTCCTAATGTTTAAATCACATTTCAGTTTTTAGTATTGCCCTACAGTCATAATTCATAAATTAAAATATTATTGAAAAGTTAATTTAGTCCAGTTCTCACCTAATGATCAGTGGAAATAAACATAGGTATAGAAAATGATGGATGGATGGAATGAGAATAATTTAATATAATAAAAATGAACAGAAACGTAGACTTAGTTAAAAGCATTTTTAATACCTTTTTAAAGGTTGAGCTTTTCAAAAGGTACTTTTAATGTGACAAGCCTCATAGAAACTCATACTATAATTTATTAAATATAAATGTGTACGCATATTTTGTTTTAGCCAAGGTTAAACTAGAATAGAATAGAATGGAATAATCCTGTAATTTTCCCACAAGAGGAAATTTGGTCGTAACAGCAGCAGGAAACGCATATACAAAAGGAACAAGACACGGAACAGAAACACACATTATTTTTACAGAAGAAAAAAAATTACATCATGTACAATAGTTACCAAAAACAGAGTACTGTACAGTTATTAAGTTTAAGTACAGATAAAGTGATAAACCCAAGTTGTAGTGTGCAAACAGAGCAGGATATTGAAAGATGTTTAAATAAGATAATATTTAGAAAAGTTAGAAAAGTACAGATTGTGCATCGTACTGTGCATTAAAATGTAAACGTGTAACTTCCAATAAGTTTGTCTATATAGACTGGGAAAAATAATGTGCAAGGTATAACAGTAGTGGTGTTGTTCGGTTGAAGGTTGAGGTTAACAGATAAAGAAACCCATGTGCTGGAGGTTTGGGAATGATCGTGTGGTGTATGTCAATCAATGTATAAGGGCAAATTGCTTGGTCTAAATGTGTTCTTAGCACAGAAAAAACATCTATTGAGCCTTGTCTGAATGAGCTGTATGTTTGTTGTTCCAATACTAAAACTGAGTCTATCCTTCAGTGGGTCTCTAAGAATGTCTATTTTAAACTTGGTTCTAACACTGAAGCATAACATGACTACATAAATGATAGGTGTGGCCTACAGAACACTTACCCAATGCAATGCTCTGTCCTTCAAAGTTATTGTCTTTCAGTACCTTTATGACTTGCTTGCCCCCTGTCTCAGGGTCAGCCCATCTCCCCACCTCACAGCCTTTGATGTCATATCTATAAAATATAAATATCTGGTATGCAGCAACAATAAACACACCAAAACAGAGTGAGTGTTAGCTATAAGGAGTACCTAATGTTGATCCTCTCATCAGGATAAAACACACTCTGCATCACAATGAAGTACTTCTGGAAAACATAACTGCACTGTGAGTACTGCAGCTTTTCAGTGGATTCACAGAAAACTCAAATAAATCAAAATAAAATACCTCAATTTGATTCAGAATAACAATCTTGTGCACTCCTGGAAAACAAACATTTAAGGTTTATTTACGCAAGTCAGTGACAGTCTGGGCTTAAATCGAGGATTATCCACTTGCTTTTATAAGTAAATAAGTAAAGTTTATAAAGTGCTTGTCACAGACACAAAAGTCAAAAACCACTGAACAACAGAAATCACAGTTGAGTTATACAAAATATTTTTTTAAAAAGCATAAGAAGCATAAAATCAATGATGCAAAGGGTGATATGAGCGTATTTGCTAGTTTTAGTGAAGAAGTCTGGCTGCTTGGTTCTGAAATGCTTACAGACGTGAGACTCAGGATCTGTCCAGACTTGTAGAATGAATATTACAATAGTCCAAATGTAAAAGAAGGCATGAAAAATTTTCTCTAGATCAGCTGTGTGGACTATGTGTCATATTTGGGAAAGGTATTTTAAATGAAATAAATAGGAATGTCAAAACCTAATGAAGAGTTGAAAATAATTCCTAGATTTTTTACCTAGGAGTTAGTAAAAGAAGCATTAGTCTGATTTTAGTATGTTGTGAAAATTGGCTATTTTATATTTTTCTATTTCGTCTTATTATGTTTAAAAAATCCAGGAGAGCCACTAATTGAGCTGGAACAAACATTGGAAGAGGGTGAAAATCCATTCCAGCTGGTACAATTTAAAATGTAACAGGTGGACGTCTTCTGCATATATGTGAGGAGAAAAATCAGAAAAAGGCTAAATAAGGGTAGGAAGTGAACCAATGTTAAAATAAAAAAAAATAATGGGTCAAGAACTGACCCTTGAGGAATCCCAAAGGTCAGAGGAGCGGAGTCTGAGGAAACCTCTTCTGTCCTAATGCAGATTTTTCCGTCAGATAGACAGTCCAATGCAGAGCCAGAAAACCAGCCAGAACACCAGCCAGAACTTTAAGATTATTGCTAAATGCTACATGGCCAACATTATTTAGGATAGAGTAGAACCAGCACATAATGTTTTTCTTCATCAGCATCCATTAACAGATCAATGTGAACTTTTCCTAAAGCAGTCTCAGTGGACAAACACAAAAAACAACGTACTGAAACAATCTGACTGGTTACAAGACGTTTAACCAGCTTTAGACTATCTAGGTGGTGTTTTCCATATATTGTTACATCATAATTAACTCAGGTTCATTGTGAGGAAATGTAGTCAGATTATATTGGATGGGTTTTAAATGTTCAGCTTTTGGCTGAACAGCTCTCATTCCTGCAAACAGGGACAAAATCTCCCACAGTCAAAGGTCCAAACACAAAGAGTTGAAGTCCTCAGATATTGTAGAAATGGAAAGGAGATGAAACGTTATGCTTGATTAGAAAACATGGTGTAATAAAACCCTTCAAGAGTCTGGAACAGTGGATTAGGAAAAGGAAGTAACAAAGATTTATTTCAACCATATTGCCAGTCCAACATTTCTGTTTAAATCTCTTAATATGATAAAAATATTGAAGAAGAGGCTGAATAGAGTAACACTCCTACCTAGAAACCGCACAAGTAGTGAATGAGGGTATTTCTCCAAGTGGTCCATGTAAACTCGCAGATTGGATAGAAGAAAACTGACCTCTCGCTTGCTCTGGGTCTTCAAGAAAAACCTTTTGTCGTTTCTACAAACAAGACACACGGGCATCAGCTGCATTTGAGATTCTCCAAAGTTTGAGCTCTCACATTAAGATCAAAGATCTTTCATTGCTTTTCTCCTGCTCTACATCTACAATATCTCCTCTTTATCTCATTCAGGATTTGTTTTAAAAAATATTCTGAATGTTGATCAGCTGCTTCCACCTATTACAGTACAGCTGCTATACCTACGGTGCACATCATAAGTGTCCAAAAGTAAAAAAGTAATCATTCCAGTTACACGGTATTTTAAACCAGTTCAGAAATCTTTTTGAAAAGCAGTGCATGTATTGTATATAATGCTGTATAAGCAACTGCACCAAGCTGCTACCTTGTTTTGTGCTCATCATTCTGTCACAAAATAGCATGACAAACAAGAGATGTGAGAAAAAGCTACATCTCATGAGTGAGAAGTACTAACACAGAGAATGAACTACAGATTAAAAAGAGAGAAACCGTAAATCAAAGAGGCTGATATTTTGAACTCCAATCAGAAGATTAAACTGGTTATGGACCATCATTTAGGTAGTTTCTTGTCCTTGTTTAATCATGAATTCTACTCACGTGAGAAAGAAATCTGCCTTGCTTTTGGAGTTGCTGATAAACTGAAGGTAGTTGGCGCTAGAGCAGAGGGAATTCACAAATTCCTGCTCAGTGATGTCCAATGAATTTCTCAATGTAGCAAACACTGGTGCTGCAAATGTGTGCATCTCAAACCCCTAAGTGGAAATGAATCAAAAGAAACCTTGAAAATGTGTTCATGTGTCCTTCATCCTGCCTAACAACAATGTCATGATGTATTTCTGTCATCAGAAATAAAACGATTCAAAAATACTGTTTGGATTAGATGGGTGAGAATGACCTCTTACCTCTAGGCGTTGAATGTCCTTTGTCTTGAAATGCACATCGGTGAGTGAATTCTGTTCAATAAGGGGTAAATGTTTATGAAATATTTGTTGACTACAGTAGGTTTATATTGATAGTCCAGCTACCTTTCTACTTACCTGGCCTTCTGTGTCAGCCATGGCCTGAATGCAGACTCGCATGCCTTCCTTCATCATGGTAGTCAGAGAGTGAAACTCATGTTCATTGTCAATTTCAAAAACCCCCACCATCCTCCATCTCTGTCTCAACTGCCACCATTGAGCTCGACTGGCAGCTCTGGGTCTGTCAGCAGAGTTTTTCCCTGCCATCTGTGACAGCATGCACATGTTATTACAAGAATGAAGTAGTAGAACATACCACAGGTAATTTTATTGCAATTTTATTCAATTGTTTTTAAAGTTATATTTCTTAAAAATATGATGAAAAATAGATTGTTTCTGTTTTTGAAAAAAAATGTTTTGTTGTGGTTTTAAATTTTGGGCTGCAGTTTCACATTAGAAGCACTGTTGACTTGCAGCAAGAAGGTCATGGGTTGAAAACCCAGGCTGGGGTCTTTTTGCATGGAAATTTACATGTTCTTCCTGCGCATGCATGACTCAGGGTACCCTGACTTCCTTCCGCATTCAAACACATTGCTGTTATTTTAACTGGTTAATCTAAAAATTGCCTTTTGGAGTGTGGGTGTGCATGCATGGTTGTGTGTAATGATGCAAGGATAACACTTTTTGCAAACCAATACAATACCGATACTTGGATCTGAGAACTTGCTGATACAGAGTACCAATGCCGATACTTCTACCACACAAAGAAGCCCAATGAATTGAAAGACAGGTTTTATTTTCTTCTCTGCTTGTTACGACAAATGATGGTGAATTAGATAAAAAATAAAATGATAATAAAAAATTACCCCAAAACTAAAATTTTAAGTGAAAAATGAAAATGTTCTGTGAAAGTATTGCAGAGTTTCCACATTTTAAAGGTTGAGTATGGACCATTTTTCATAAAAAGCTACATTTGACAAACCTAATACATCCACAGGGCTTTTAGAGGGGTGGAGAATAAAAGTAAAACATTTCCTTAAAAAAGTATATTTAAACTTAAATATTGTAAAATGTACATTTAAAACTGGCATTGTCGGGCACGACAATGACGTCAAGCAGCTGCCCCAGAGATATCCTTTTCCGTCTCAGGAGAGGAATGACCAAAGAAGAACAGAAACTAGAGTAGTTTTAGGTCAAGCCTACACTAGATGTCTAAAAAACATAAAACATTTCCACAGCATCAACATACTCGGAAACTGCGACTTTCCTCATTGATCGGTAAGCTAACTCACTTGGTAACTTTGCTAACGTTAGCTGTGAGTTAAACTCCTCTAAAATACATTCCTCTGGACACAGTTCAGGTTGGTCACCGGGCGTATTGGCAGCGAACCAGGCAACCCAACAGCTGGAATGGTATTTTATTGTTGTAACTACATATAAACTATATGTTACTATGATGCTCATGTTCCATATCCAACCTATGAGTATCGGTTCATTGTATTTGTTAACTTTAACCGATACCAATATGAGTAAATTAGAATGGTTACCCGATATCGTGTCAGTGCATCCCTAGTTGTGTGTCTCTGTTACTCTATGATGGACTGGTGATGTCAGAGACTCATCGGTCCAACCTGTGGCATCCGTGCACAATCATGACCCTCTTCCTCATTGGTCCACATATCATATTTGAGCAGTCTTCACTCACTTACTCTCCGTACTGACATATGGTCCACCAGCCCGGAACTCCACTCTCGTCTGATGCCAAGTTTGTTATCTGATCCGTCAGCCAGTCCAGTCTGCCTGCCTCTCCGAATCTTCATGTCCAGCAGTCATCTTAATCCAGGTTCTGCATCTGAGTGCGTTGCTTTAATAAAACTACAGAAGCCACTATTGTTGTCGACTATATCCGCGATGAGATGGTGGGGAAGGAGTCGCCAACATCCCTCGAAGCTGCTGTCAAGTTAACTCGAGATCGATCGCCGGGTTCTGAGCCGAGCAACTCCAGTGCAACGTTTTCTTCCGCCAGGTCAGCACAACCCTCCCCCACCCGCTGATTTCTCCTCTGCTGCTCGCTACCGGGAGCCGGAGGAGCCGATGCAGTTAGGTCAGAGAGAACGGCGTCACCGTGAGGGGCTGTGTGCGTACTGCGGGGATAGAGGGCACTGACGTGCAAACTGCCCTGTCCGGCCGAGAAACGACCTGACCAGGTGATTCTGGGAGGGGCATCACCTGGTTTCAGCAAAACCAAGCCATTTACTATCACAGTTCTCAGCCATTCTGATCAACCTGCTCATTCCTGCTCAGCACTTCTGGACTCTGGGGCTGTCGATAACTTCATCTCTACTGATCTGGTTTCCAAACTTTGTATTACTACTGAAGAACTGTTGCATCCAATCCCTGTTTCTTCCGTTGATAGACGCCCACTGTTGCCTTCGCCTATCCATTAATGTACCGCGGCCATCAAAATGATGATAGGAGATCACCATGAGACCATTCACTTTCTAGTGATGGTCTCCCCCACCAGTCCGCTCATTCTTGGTCCCTCCTGGTTTCAGCAGCGTGACCCATACATCTCCTGGAGTAATCGTAGAATCCTCCAATCGGGGACCAATTGCTTAACTCATTGCCTGCTTCTTGATGTTGTGAACACCCCGGGTATGTTACACCCGCCGCCGCCTGCTGATTCCATCCCACCTCCCTACCGGGATCTAGCAGAGGCGTTCTCCAAGTAACGAGCTGCTTCTCTACCTCCTCATCGCAGCTATGACATGGCCATCAACGTGCAGCCTGGTTCGACGCCCCCTCATGGTCGGATTTACCCTCTGTCATCAGCGAAGAATAAGCAGATGGAGACCTATGTCAGAGAGGCTCTGGAGCAAGGTTTCATCCGGCCTTCTTCGTCTCCCTCCTCCGCTTGATTTTTCTTTGTTACTAATTACCGGGGCCTCAACCAGATCACTATTAGGGACTTTCATCCACTTCCCCTCATGAATACCGCCCTGTATTCTCTCTCTCTCAAGCTACCATCTTCACACACTTGGATCTGAGGAAGGCGTATAACCTCGTCCGTATCAGGGAGGGGGACGAGTGGAAGACGGCCTTCAGTACCTCCAGTGGCCACTGGGAATATTTGGTGATGCCCTTCGGCCTCTGTAATGCCCCAGCCGTGTTCCAACGGTTTCTGAATGATGTGCTTCGTGACATGCTCGGTCGTTGGACATTTGTCTATCTGGATGAAATTCTGATCTTCTCACGTTTTGAGGTTGATCACTTCCGACATGTTCGAGCCATTCTCCAGAGACTGCTCCAACATGGTCTGTTCTGTAAGCTGGAGAAGTGTGTGTTTCATCAACCATCCACTACATTCCTAGGCTATATGATTTCCAGCCAAGGTATTTCTATGGACCCCCAGAAGGTCTCTTCCGTTTCTAACTGGCCCTTACCTTCCAACCTGAAGCAACTCCAGTCATTTTTTGGCTTTGCTAACTTTTACAGACGCTTCATCAGGGATTTCAGTAAGTTAGTGGCACCTCTCACCAATCTCACCCGACCTGCTGAACGCCCCCGTCAGTTTTCTCTTCCTCCAGAAGTTGTCAGGGCCTTCCACAATCGTATTCAGAGGTTTTCCTCAGAACAGTTCTGATATGAAAACTCACCCCTGTTGCTTCTTTTCTAGGAAGTTTTCTCCAACAGAACAATGGTATGGAGTGGGTGATAGGGAGCTTCTTGCCATAAAATGGGCCCTGGAGGATTGGCGTTACCATCTCATCGCCATGCCTGAACCTTTCCTCATATAGACTGATCACCAAAACCTCATACACATCAAGAAGGCCAAGTAGCTCAACCCCCGTCAAGTCAGGTGGGCTCTTTTCTTTGAACAGTTCAACTTTCATATTTCTTACAGACCTCGCTCCAAGAATAAGAAGGCCGACGCTCTCTCCCAGCAACATTCTTCTAACGTTCCCATCTTTGAACCTGGTGTCATTACGTTCCCCAGAACATCTTGGCTCCATTCCTTTGGTCGCTCGAATCATCCATTGAGACGGCCCAGTCCACCGATCCTGCTCCGCCGGAGACTCCTCCCGACCGCCTGTATGTGCCTCTGCAGTGTCGCCAAGAGGCTCTCATCTGGGTTCACTCATCACCAGTTGCTGGGCACGCAGGTCCAAGTAAGACACTCCAGTTCCTGCGCCGTGCTCTCTGGTGGCCATCCATGAACTGAGACGTCATGGACTTTGTCAATGCCTGTTCCGTCTGCGCCCGGTCCAAGTCATCGACCCAGAGACCTTCGGGTCTCCTCCATCCGCTTCCAGTATCATCTCGCCCTTGGTCCCATGTAGGAGTGGGTTTCATCACCCGCCTCCCAAAGGCAGGACCACCATCGTCACCTTCGTAGACAGGTTTTCTAAAGCTGTCCACCTGGTTCCTCTTCCCGGCCTCCCCAATGCCAGAGAGACTGCTGAACTCCTTCTCCTGCATGTGGTTCGTCTCCATGGCTTTCCCCGGGATGTGGTCTGATAGAGGACCACAGTTCAGCGCCAGGTTTTGGAAGGCCTTCTGTCGACTCATCGGCGCCTCCCGCAGCTTGTCGTTGCCCTTCCAACCTGAGTCCAATGGCCAGACGGAGCGTGCTAATCAACAGGTGGGCAAGTATCTTAGATCTTTCTCTTCGTCACTCTCTGGGTTGGCCCCGACATCTGCTTTGGGCAGAACTTGCCATTAACCTTCATATCTCTTAAGCTACCAGACTCTCTCCTTTCGAGACCTGCTATGGGTATCAGCCACCAATCTTCGCCCACCAGGAGGTCGAGGTAGCGGTCCCTGCTGCTCATCAGTTGGTCCGACGCGCCAGAGGGGCATGGATTCGGGCAAGAGCCTCCATCACCCGTGCCAACTCGGAGCCCAACCCTGACTTCAGCCTGCTTTCAACAAAACATCTGAACCTGCAAGGAATATCGTTGACAAGTCCCTCATCACCGACTTCCACCGTATATCCTAGACGCCCAGGCCCTTCAGGAGCGGGGGGGTCTGACAGAGACTCATCAGTCCAACCTGTTGCCATCCGTGCACATCATGACCCTCTTCCTCAGTGATCCAGACATCATATTTAAGCAGTCTTCCCTAACTTACTCTCCGTCATGACATCTGGTCCACCAGCCCAGAACCCTACTCTCGTCTGATGCCAAGTTTGTTATCTGATCCGTCAGCCAGTCCAGTCTGCCTGCCTCTCTTCACGTCCACCAGTCATCTTAGTCCAGGTTTTGCATCTGAGTGCGTTGCTTTAATAAAACTACAGAAACCACTATTGTTGTCTGTGTGGTTTCTGACAGGTGACCTGTCCAGGGTGTTCCTCGCCATTCACTGAATGACTTCTGGTGATAGGCACCAGCCCATCCAGTGACCCACCAAGGATGAGTGGGTATAGATGATGGATTTTTCCCTCCGTTGGGAAGAGAAAATGTTTTCTTCTTCTGGTGAATCTTTTTATATATTTACTTTTACGTATGTATTTTTAGAGACCAACAAGATTATTTAAAAGGACTTTTTAAAGTGCTGATAGGAGTAGGATTAAAATTAAAATTACCCTAAGATTAATAAACTCTAAATCAGAACATAAAAAAACAATTCCCCCTTGGCACCAGAGAAGTGAATAGATACTTGATAAATTGCCACTGTTTTAATCAGCTTAATTCTTCTATAACCTCTGTCAACAATTACAGTTTAGTTTGCACTTATGTCACTTTTTCATAACGTTTTTATGTCTATTTACATTATATTTATTTATACATTGTTATTTTCTGTATTGATATTTATACATTGGTTTGTGTTAGATATCTTTAGTTAGCTGTTTGTGTTTATCAATCTGCTAAATCTTAAAATAAAAATACATCTGTAGATCTGATATGTGATGATCAATCAGACTGGTTTTGTTCTTAAAATTAAAGTTATCACAGAGGCTGGAAAATAGGAAGCAGTGCAGTTTGAGGAATGGCTCTGGAGCTATAAAGAGGCAGCAAAGAAGATAAAAGCAGCACATTCACAGTCTTATAGAAATTATTATTCCCTTAAATATTGAATTCAACTGTTAGACTAGTTACAACACCCAACAGCTTATCTAAACAGTTGCTTCAGAGTTTAATAACTGAAGCAGAAGACACAAGGCAGTCACTTAACAGGAAGACACCTGATAGAGATAAGAATGAAGAAAAGGACAGAAACTCAGAGAAAATAGATTTATAAGAAATACTTCATGATGATTTCTGTTAGTGTTAGCAGGAGAAAAAAAATCCTAGTTCAATGTAAGGCTGCCATTGTTAGACTAACATTTTTTAATCAGAAAATCGAGTCTTCTACTGAGTTATTCTTTTGGGTAAAGAGCAGGCTTTTCAACAAAAAGAAACATAAAGGATTGATTTATCCTGTTCCTAGCTGAAGCCCTGAGGGTAAACCAAGGATTTGATATATTCCTGTAGATCTTACCTGAGATTCTTGCTCTGACTCCTTGTTAAAGCACAGCAGCTAAACAGCTAAGGTGTATGTGCCAGCAGTGTGTCGCAACATGAGCCTCATTTCCTTCAAAATAATATTTACTCATTCCAGACAAGTTAGACAAGCTCTGAAGGGTGTGTCCCATTCAAAATAAAGGTCTGTGCAAGGAAGGAAAGATACAAATACTAAACAACAGTTGGAGATGAAGTGTACCTGAAATGTATTCGGTTAAATTCAGTTTATCTATATGGCACCTATTCACAAAACTTCATCTCAAAGCACTTTACAAGAAAGTTAATTTCAATGCAATCAAACAAACATTCTATCAGTTTTTTATTTAAGGAATCCCAGCAGATTGTCATGAGTCATTGACTGGCAGTTGTGGACAGTGTTGGCTTTCACAAAGACACTTCCTTTAAATCCCATGCAAAACTGGTTTACAGGACTTCCTTCTATCCTGTCCAATATAATGCAGAAAACTAGTCAAGGCATATGTTACTATAAAGCTGTACTGTTGAAATTATTTATAATCAGGAAGTACAAATAAATCCATAAAAAGTTTTTAGCATATCCAAAATTCCTCAGAAAGTTTTGATGAGAATTAAAAGGAAAGATCATAGTTTTCCACTTTAGCTTCTCTTCATTGGCTTGCCTATTTAATACAATCTCTTTTTTACAGATATAGAGACCTCTATGTGTTCTAGCAGAGCCTTTTGGTCCTAGAATGTTTGTTTACTGGTGGTTTCTCAAAGGAAAATTGGAAGCATAGGTTTAAGTTACCAGGCTCGGCTCCTGAGGACCCAACTCCCAGTCTGTGAGGCAGACATCCTGTCTACTATTAGAATTAGGCTTAAAATGTATGAAGGACATAACAAGCATGTATTCTTGCTTTCTTTTTTGCATATTATGTTTACACTTTGCAGATGACATTGTGATGTGCAGTGAGAGCAGGGTGCAGATAGAGGAAAAGCTAGAGTGGTGGAGGTATGTACTGGAAAAGAAAGCCGAGGATGGATAGGATAGGATCCAGAATGAGTTCATCAGACGGACATTTCATGTTAGATGTTTTAGAAATAAAGTCAGAGAGGCCAGACTGAGATGGTTTGGACATGTTTAGAGTAGCGAACCAGTTATAAGGATGCTGAAGTTGGAGCCACAGTGCTGAAGGATTAGAGGAAAACTAAAAAGGAGATTTATGGATATGATGAAAGAGGAAATTAAGTTAGTTGATGTTAGGATGTTAGGACAGAGGATGCAGAGGATAGGACTAAAAGGAGACGGGTGATTCGCTGTGTCGACCAATAAAGGGAAAATTCAAAAGAGAGGAAGTGCTTTTTCTTCTTTTTCTGTTAAGCTATGTTTCTCTTCTATATGTAGCAATGAAAACGTTACTCATTCAGTTAAAGCTTTCTTTTTTCTATAAGATAGAAAATACTCTTGGACCCGTTCTTTTGTGTTTCTGTTTAAACAAGCTGCTTTTAGAGGTTCCTCCCAGTAAACAGGCTGTTGTCCACTGTTGCCACTAAACTTTTTTATTAACACTGTGAACTGAATTTGACTATATTGTAAGTGAACTGATTTGAAGAACTAATTTCTTTAAAATCAAATAGCCTATAAATTATAGGTGTAATGGTAAAATGTATTGCCTTCTCTTAGGTCTTAGATAAAGTTAATTCTTATGTGAATTAGTGTTAATTATGTAGTGGGAATCTTTCTGCAAGCATTCTTTTGTGACATAGATAGTTCTTATTTGAATTAGTGCTGATGCCTTTTTAATTCTGTGTTACTCATGTCTAGATAAAATGTTATACTGATATGATAAAGTACAAACAGGGACCTATTGTCTGTAAACATCTCATATTCCCTTGTGACCATCTCATGTCCATTGATTCTCTTTCTGACACAGTATACAAAATGTTCCTTGTTCCAAAGTACCTTCTGATTGTCAAATAATATCTTTTGTTTACTACTGACTACTGAAGTGAAACATCCATTATTGCCTCATGACAGATCCTGTGTTTACCTATTCCATGTTGTTCTGTGATTGGCCTTGTGATTATCCTCTGATGCGTAGAAAAAAGTGTTGGTTATCCTACCATAACTGTATGATGTAATGATCGGACAAAAGCTGATTCAATAGGGTGTGGCTGACTACTATATATACCCATGCATCTGTGTTGAAGCTTCAGGGTTCTCAGCAGGAGGCCCTCCGTTCATGTAAAATAAACTATGTACGAATATGGGTGACACGTTGTTTTATTCTCTCATCCGAGGCCTCTCAGACACCCAGATATCTTCCACAGTTTTGGCGTCACAAACAGGATTCGTGCAAGCCTGGTGAGCTAAATTAATTTTATTCTTTAGTTAAAATATTGGACTATATTGAAGTCCTGCCTATAACTTAAGACAAAAACTAAATTCTAAACTGTAATTATAGTGTAGTGGGATTTTACACACTTAATAAAATGAGAGAGATTCCATTAAACGTTTTGGAGGTTTTAATATGATTTGAATCAATCGTACAAGAGGACGGTATCACATCACAGTAAATGCAAAAATACTGACCTGCCTCGGTTTTATAGGAACAAGCTTATATAATTTCTAGCAACCTTGGTCTATCTATTCCACTCGATAAAGTACAACTCTCAAGGTGAAAATCAGAGAGTTCGTGGCGCCTTTCTCTTTGATTAGAACGCTGTGAACTCTGTAGATCTTTAAGGATGCAGGGTCGAAGAACCATCTCCATGGTAAAACAGGATATGAACTATCATTATCAAAACTCTCTGACCATGACTTGGGTAAAGGCGTCACTCAATAAGACTAACAGTCAAACTAATACTACAACATTAAGTAAAAATGTGTCACAGTTGATTGCAAACTACAAACAAATCATAACACTAAATCTTTCCAACAAAATAGTAAAAGAGGAAATTATATTTTCCTATTTGTGGTCAGCTGTTTTCATTATAATTGGGAGAGCCTATTTTTTCTGTCTCAGAAAACATTAGGCTACAATAGGCTACCTGTTTTTCTTGGACAGTGCCCTTGACATTGAATTTGTTATGAATTGAAAAACTGATATAAATGAATTTATTTATTTATTAGATGATATAAGAGATTATTTTTATACCCAATGCCGTCAGCTTCACTGATCATCAACTAAAGTCTTCCCTGGAACATTCTATAGTATTCTCTAAATGATTTTCGATACCGAAGATACTTCATTAGCATGGACCACGCCTACGGAGATTAGATTAGTTTTGATTAGTTCATTTATTGACAAAGGTTAGATAGATGATGTGTCTGGAAGGATGCACTGATGTAGGCTTGTAGACTCTGTGTGGGGGTGCAGTCTTCGGAAGTCGGTCTTCTTCTCGAGCCTGCTCAGGACCCCCCCAGACAAAGAACCTGAAAGAAACGGATATTAGAGCTGGAGTTTGAAAGAGCAGATAAGCAGATGAAGGGATGAGGGGATGAAGGGCTGAGGGAGGGGATGAAAGGATGAGGGGATGAAGGATGAAGGGGATGAAGGGGGGATGAGGGAGGGGATGAAAGGGATGAAGGGATGAGGGAGGGGATGAAGGGATGAGGGAGGGGATGAGAGAGGGAATGACCGAGGAGATGAAGGGATGATGGGATGAAAGGATGAAGGGGAGGGGATGAAGGGATGAGGGAGCGGATGAAGGGATGAGGGAATAGTAAAATGGGGATGTAATACTGAGACGAGATAAAGGATCAGGGGGAGGGAGGGTGGGGTTTACGAGACCAAAGTCTGAGCGACGCTGATGGCTAGGTGCTCGGGTTTAAATAGATCACAGAGTAATTAGGAATGGAATTCAGGTGTGAGATGCCAGGTGAGTCGGATCCGAGTAGATTAGTGAGAGAATACTGAATATGAGGCGTGGTCCAGCTCACGAACCTAAGTTAACATATTAACTTACATTTTTCACTGTTTCAACGGTCAAAAAATTCTAGATTTCTTCTACTTTGAAAAATATAACCTATTAAACTAAAATGAAGCAACAGTTACATGGTTAAAATATGTATTAATGTAATTTGATGCCTTTCTTCTCTCAGCAGAGGTCAGATATGATTTAAAGTATAAGAATGTTTTTGTGCAACTAGCAAACCACCTCACTATTCACATCTGCTGGGAACATTGTTCCACTTCCAGTCCTACAGAAACCTTCCATGTAAGCTGGTGGAGTGCAACATATCGGATCCCTTAAACACAGACACTCTTAAACACAGAACCTAATGTTTGAAAGCAATGCTGAGTTTTTAACTTTGTTGTTGAAAACTGAAACCAAAACTGATGCTAAGGTAGGAAAAGTAGAAATGAAACTAAAACTGCTTCCAGCTGTAAAGAAAGGCAAAACCACTTCATGATCAGGCAGGCATAAAGGAATCTATGGCAAGTAGTTGTGTAATTATTTGATAACCAGTCAGCTATAATTTCCACCCACCAGTTAGTCATTAAATGTTCTAGTTAAAGACTTACTTAAACTAATTCAATATTTTCCTTTACTAGTTTAGTAATAGCTGTTGCTAGTAATACTTTTTGAAAGCAAGTAACATTTTTTTCCAAAAAGTCTGACCTTGGGTTTGAGCTACTATTCAATGAAAATGTAGCTTTAAAAGTGCAAAAGACTAGTGGGCTTTGAAATAACTGACTAGACCCAATTTATCTTCACTACCCAACACACTAATTCACAAATAATCCAAATAGTTGAAAGTCAAACAAATATTTGTGACCCTGGTAAACTAGTTAGCAAACTGAGAAGTACTTGTAACAAGTGCAGATTTTTTGTTGCACTACTTAAACCACAAGTTTAACTTGTAAACGTCCATACACAAAAATATAGCAATTTATCATGTCGGAGTCCAAGTTCAAGTGTGCTGCCCAAGACGAGTCACAAGTCCCTGAAAAGTGACTCAAGTTTGGACTTGAGTCCGAGTCCAGGACTTGAGTTCTCCATCTCTGTTCTGACACAAAACACACAGAGGGAAACATACTCTACTGCAGGGATCCTCAAGGTCCGATGTCTTCCTAGTTTTAGAGGTGTCTCTGCTCCAACACAGCTGATTCAAATTCTCTAACTTCCTCCTCAGCATAGCAAAGTTCTGCAGAGGCCGTCTAACGAGCCATTATTTGGTTCTGGTGTGTTGAACCAGGGAAAGAACTAAAACCTGCAGGATACCGGCCCTCGAGGCCTGGAGGTGGGCATCCCTGCTCTACTGCTTTTATGCCTGTGTGTTTTTAGAGTAAGAACAAATAAGATGGCCAAAATGCTTCATCAGGGCTGGGCTGACCCATCTGGCAATATTTATCTCATAACTGGGTCACAGCTGGCTTTCACATATTTCTTGCGTCCTATGGAACTTAGAAAAGTCTTCATATCCCACCTCTGAATGACCGTTTTTCTTTCTCAGCTGTATCAGGGAATCAGTAATAAGTAAATTAAATGGCAGAATTTCAGCTAAATAGTCATAACTGATGTGCAGATGGTTCTGAATACATCTTGCCGTAGCCAAAGCATGTTCTACGTCGACAATGCACTCAAACTGCTTAGGATAACCGATAGCGAATGATAACTAGTGCTGATGTCCCATTTCTCTGAAATAAGGATTTTATCATCAAAGAATGATCCCTGTCCTCTATTAAGGTTTACAGGGTTAATATTGTGGGTTTTTTTTTTTATTAATCCGTTAGGTTTTAGTTTCACATCCCATTTCCGTAAAACACTCTGCCGAACTCACAGTGAGCGATTAAAATAACCTGTTCTGTAACTGGAGCGAAGGGTAAGCACTAGTTTAAGTTAATATTCAAAACTTTTCCTTTAAGTATTTTGTCTAAATAAAAAAGAATCTGCAACTATCTATTAGTATCTTTGCTCTAACTGTAAATATCAGCTCCTGGTAAAAGTCCCCATCGACCACACACGTTCACTTTCAGCACCCATCCTCTATAGAAAGTCCTGTTTGCTCTGCATAAACCACAAACTGTGACCCCAGCCTATAATCTATAGTATGAGCTTTTTTCTGTTTAATACACTACTAAAGTCAAAAGCAAAAAAAACAAAAAAGACTTATTTTTCATTGCATAGTGGATTATAATGGTTGCATTTGGAACAGTGCATGACTAAATATTAAAGAAGGCAATATGATGAGGATAAAATACACAGCATTTACCTGGTTTAAATCCATCCATCCATCCATTTTCTGAACCGCTTAATCCTCAAGGGGTCGCAAGGTGCCTATCTCCAGCTGTAAACGGGCGAGAGGCGGGGTACATTCTGGACAGGTCGCCAGTCCATCACAGGGCCACATAGAGACAAACAGGACAAACAACCATGCACGCACACACACACACACACACCTAAGGACAATTTAGAGTGATCAATTAACCTTACAGTCATGTATTTGGACCTGGAGGGAACCCATGCATGCACAGGGAGAACAAGCAAACTCCATGCAGAAAGGGCTGGGCCGGGATACGAACCCACAACCTTCTTTCTGCAAGGCAACAGCGCTAACCACTAACCGTGCTGAGATTTTTTTTTTTTACCCTATAGTCCATTTTAGTGATTTCCGAGACACAGCTTTATTGATCCACAAAATCAGCTCAATTGGTTAAAAACAAGCTAATCTGGTGGAGATTAGTTGTTACTATCTGGACCAAACTAGATTCCATTTGGCTTAAAATAGACATGAACATGTTTAGAAAGTTCCTTGAGAAATGTTTTAGGTCATGTGATGCAAAAGGAATACTTGAAAAAGATATAGAACAGAAATCGTATTACATAGGCCAGGATTATATAATGTAGAACATCTATTCTGATGTGGATCTCCCCTTAGGTAAGAATGCCCCCACGCTGCAAAAAAAGAAAAGTTGACTGAACTTAAAAAATTAAGGCAACCAGCTGCACAGTTTATTTCGTTTGAGTAACCGAAATAAAGAGGGTAAATCAAGGCAGAATCGTAAATTTAACAAACTGAAGATAGTTTGTAGGGTCTACTCATGTCTTTGAGCTGTTACAACTTCTGTTGTTAAATTGAAAATATATCTTTTATAAAGTCCAGCCAACTTGATTTCACAAACTGGCTCAACTTAACTGTGTGAATTGACTCAACACAAGCCTGTTTGTTGAGTTTACTCAGAAATGCTTTGCAGCTGGTTGCCTTATTTTTACGTTCAGTCATCTTTTCTTTTCTTTACAGTGCAGAAAATCTCCAAAGGTTTTTTTGCTTTTACGTAAATATGTGTACATTCAAGGAGAAGATGGATGTCATGTGTAGATGTTCTAAAAGGTTGATTTGTCTAATCAACTATAAAGAAACTTTATTTTTTGTTCACTTTCTTCATAAATGCAGATGCTTCTCCCCCAAAAGCTCTTTCTGATTATGTAAAAAGTTAAAGCTGTTCTCAAATCTCAGTAGGAGGTTTGTGAAGCATGAGTAATCTCTCCTTTTTAGTGATTTATGAGATTGAGGGATACACACAGGGTTTGCTTTGTAGGTAAATTCAAAGTATAATACAAGATCCATTGTGCAGGAAAAGAAAATATCAGGCACAAGTCTAAAAACAAGGTGCAGTTCTTGGAAACAGGCTTTGTGGAAGAAAAAGGAAGAGGCAAGGAAAGTGAAACACAGGAGAAAGTGAAACAGTTGCATCACAATGCAGAGTGGTGCTGACCGTACATAAGAGACGTCCTGCTGCACCAGAGCATCAGCAGTTCAGACTGATAAGACACTGAAGAGCGATCCAGAATCCTTCTGAGCCTTCAAGATGAATACGCCTCTCATTGCGTTTCTCGCCTGCCTGCTTCTCCTCTGCGCACAAGGTATTTTGAAAACCTCACAATAGAATAGACCTTTGTATTTTGTTCGAACAACTGAGTGTGAAATGAATGATGAAAAGAAGAGCTTGCATTCTTACTGACAGAAGATGACTATGTAATGAGACGGCACTTCTTCCTTCAACAGCACAACCGGCCAACCGGTCGAGTAAATGCAAGTGTTCCAACAGCCTCCTGAGCAGGTTCAGACTGCAGAGCATCCAGACAGAGCCTGTCATTTACCAGCCAAGTACCTTCTGCCCCCGCACAGAAATCATGTGAGTCTCAAGCTTTCTTTCTGAGTGACATCACCACTGCACCTTTCCTCTCTACGTATCTAATGTGGGGGGTTTTTCTTTCTCTAGCATTACATTGGGAAATAAGGAAAAATGTGTGGATCCAAAGTCACGAAATGGACGGCTTATTCTGAAGCTCAAGTAAGTAACCTCAAGTAAAATATGCTTTATCTTTGGGGAGTTTCTCAAAAAGTAGTCTTTTGTGAATGTTTAAAAGTTCTGGTGTGTCATCCTAACAGTCTGTGGTCTTGGCCTTAGGTCCACAAAACATGGAGGAGTGCACATGACAACAGCATCGGCTCAAACTTCCTTTTCAAGCTCGACAGCACAGCAGACAACATCTAGACTGTAAATCGGATACTCGACAACGTGGAGCTCCAGCTCTGCTCTTTAGTTTCACATTAACACCACTAACTGCAGTAATTGTAGAAAATACCCTGTGATTATGATGGCCAGTTTCTTCATCTTCTGCACACTTTATTATACTTTGTGAAAAAGTTAAATTTTTATATACTGTACAGCTTTTATAATTGTTTAGTTTTCTACTATGGAAAATAGAAAAATAAAAAAACATTTTTACTTACCTTTTGTGTCAACTTTTTTGTATTCTTTGTGTTAGATGTGTTTTCAGCACTACTTGCCCACACAATGGATTAGAACAAGATAAAAAAAATAAAATAAACTGTAGTGGTATTTAAAGTTCACCGGCATCCCAGCCTTAGATTTGAATTCAAGGTCACAGTCTCAGGCCTTTGCTTACATAACTCTGGTTTCAACAGATTCTCACAGTCAGTCAGCATACTGAGTCCTCTGTTTCCCCAATATCTCCACAACACAAAGCAGCTTTATGTGGCACTTTGGCAGCAAAGACATGTCAAATATTTATGAGTTTGGTGTAGAATAAGGAAATATTAAACAAAAAAACAATGGATTTTCTCAGCTTGCTCTGCTCTGAACAGTGTATGGAAGTTACATCAAAGACTGGATCCACTGTAACTGAATAGAAATTGAAACAAAAGAACCTCTGAGGGATGTATCATTCTTACAGTGAGCAAATCATCCACTGTATGCCAAATTTTCAGCTGTTATTTCTTTGTGCTAGAACACAACTATGTATTTTTCATAGATTATAAAAAAACTGCTTAAATGTTGTATTTAAAAGCAATGCTAAGTTGAAAAGTCAACCAGTTTGGCTGCTCGGAAAAAATAAACACAAAGCTGAGGAAATACAGTATATTAGCCAAGTTCATGTGTAAGTTGTTATATGGCACAATTGAGTCGGGAACAGGCATCAGTCTCCATTTGGCATTATTAGAATATTTATCATTGTAAATACAAAAGCCCCTCTCCAGGCATCTCTGCCTGACTTTTTATCAGAAATGCTTTGTCTATTCTGTAAAACTCTGCAACCCTAACCATAACATAAGGAGTCCTTCAGTTAGAAAAGAGTAGGAATTTAGACTAGAGCATACCAATACAAAGCAGAGATGTATTTATTTTTAACTCTCAGTGGGGAAATTCATGTGTACCAGCATCAAAAAGCATGTATTTTCACATGGAAAATATGATGACAAAAAATAAGAATATAATGACTGTAAAGCTCTCGCCCGTTGACAGCTGGAGATATGCACCAGCCCCCCCGCAACCCCTGGAGGACTAAACGGTTCAGAAAATGGATGGATGGATGACTGTAAAGTAAGGGCACATTTACAGCATAAGAAAAAAAGTATAGTTATAATTAGGGTGGTCTGCAACTGATATTTTCCAATTGTTCTAGGCTCCATACTAAATAATGACAATATAAAAAGGATTACAGAATGTTTGTGAATAATTGTGCATAAAATAATAAAACAAAAGCTACACTTTCACTCAAATATATATTTTTCTTTTTCTTTCCTCTGCAATATATATTTCTGTTCTGCTGCAATAACCTGTACTCAGCTTGCATAAACTGAAATTCTACTTCATCTACTACTACACTGTGTTTGCTGGGGAGCCTGCACATTTACAGTCTGCGTGTTTGGATAGTACTTCAGTTGTACCTGAAAGATCCTGTCCTGATGTTTCACTACTGCTGCTCTCCACCACGCGACCGCAGGAACTCTTGCTGTACTTGTGCTGCTGCCAGTGCTGATGTTGCTCCCTTCTCCATATTTGTAAAAAAAAAAAAAAATTCAAAACCGTCTCATAATATCCCAGCTTTTCAGAATCAACAATTGGCATTTTTTTATGCATTGGCTATTTTCATATAAGATCTGTCCTTAATCTTAATGAGATTTTGCCTGGTTAAATTTAGGTTAAATAAAATAATATAATACAATGATCTCAATATTCATGTTATGTACTTTATTTTGTCTATGTTGACCATATTCTTAAATCTGTAATATTCTGTTATGAGAGACCAAGGCTAGCAGTCCCATCATTGGTTGGTTGTCACGTTTATTACGACCATACTGGAGTGTACAGGGGGTTAATTTTGATATTAAACATTATGCTTATTATTCATTTTACAACATTTATCTTGATTTGAACATGCAACTTAGTGATAAGGATACATTTAGTGATTTTTGGGGGTCTGAATAATTTTTCATGTTAGTGTTATTTTGTAAGTTATCTTTAAAAAAGATTATTAAAAGAAAATCAAAGTTGAGACCTATTATTTGAGGTAACCTATAGCTAAAACTATGTGTTAACTCCATCCATCCATCCATCGATCAATCCATTTTCTTAACTGCTTAATCCTTAATGGGTCACGGGGGGGCTGGTGCCTATCTCCAGCTGTCAACGGGCGAGAGGTGGGGTACAACCTAGACAGGTCGCCAGTCCATCACAGGGCCACATAGAGACAAACATGTGTTAACTATCTAACTTTTTCATGAGTTACATGTGGCTGATTGTCACATATGACTCTTGGCTTTTTGTGATTTGAGATGAGGCTAAATATCCTATTTGAAATAATAGTTCAGGAAATGAATTTGGGAAAGATTTTGGAAAGACCCAATAAATACATTCTCATGCATTTTGAACATTAGGAACAAAGTTGGGTGAATTTTTTTCTGTGTTTCTAATAAAACATAATTTCTTTCTCCAAAGATCTATTTTTAGCAGTATACATTTCATATTATACATATTTAATACATTAGTTTGCTAAACTCACAGGCTTAACACAAGAAAGTACAATTATTATTTATTCAGTAACCAAATCTATTTTTTATAGTTTTAATAATTATAAGATGTTACTAAATTGTGTAACTTTTAATTTTTAAACAAACACTGAATTGGAATTAATGTGGATAAACCAACCCCAACAAGAGTCAAGTTGTCACAGTGGGTCAGTGTCTTTGACAATTAATAATTGTTTATCACATTAAATTGACTTTTCCTTTAATCTACAAATGTATCTTTGTGCTGAATGAGCTGCGCCACAGAAGTTTAATAAGAATCAGGCTCCACCTGACCATGGGCCCAGTCATGGAGCAGGCCAGTATGGTAGGCAGGTCACCGGGAAAAGTCCCGACTTTCCTGATTGTCAGTCCGGGCCTGGTAAATAGCCTGTACTTGTATAGCGCTTTATGTAATCCAGAGGACCCCAAAGCGCTTCATACTACACTCAGTCATTCACCCATTCACACAATCACAAAACTGCATCATTTGAAGAAAAGTCGATGTATGTTCATTATCAATGAGAACATTTATTCTTTCGCTCTGTATCCATAGCACTATTGGCTTTACACTTAGCTTTGGTTAAATAAACATTGACACAGTGCATTTAACTTTAATGTTTCCATCGCTGTAATATTCCTTATCCCTTGTTTCTGGGAAACAACCTTGTTGAAGGAAAAGAAGAACAGAAAGTAAAGACTCAGTGTCAGTCAAAAATGAAACCACTGAGCCAAGTTTCCTTGTGGCTCTGACACTTCTACTGCCTTATTATAAAACAACATCCTGATGAGAGCTTTGGCTTCAGTAAACAGTATAAGCAAGACAACCGGGTCCTTTTAACTACTTCAAACATCCATGTGACAGACGCTTCTGAAAGTTTTTAAACAATCCAAACATTTTTTTCCATAAATTCCCTTTCTTAATAGGAGCATAACATGGCCAACTGACTCCTTCTCTATGCTTTAGGTGACATTTAAACATGAATTATGTCCACTGAACATGCATGCAAGACCAGAAACTTCTGGTGTGTCGGTGGTCCAGCTCAGCAGCTTTCAGAGTTCAACAAGTTTATTGCAGTGGGACTAAAACGTTTGAGACCGGATGTTTTGGAAGCAATTATTCTGTTACATCTCCTTGAAGGCATTAACTGGAAAGCAGACCGTTCTGGGGGAGTGGGGTCAGAGATTATCCTAAGAGCTCTGCACAGTGTAATCTGGTGATGGAGTGATTCAAGGGAAGGTAAGGGTAAAACCAAGGTTGTTCTGTTAATAATACGCTATAGATTCTTCCGGGAAAGTATGTTTAGCCTACTTAACCAAACAGTAATAGTTGAGAGGAGAATGCTTTCAATAATGTCTATAAATAGAAAAGATGGAGAGGATGAGGTCTTACTCTGAATTTTCTTGAGTTGTTGGAGATGAAAAGGTCTCTGTTGGGCTGTTTTTTTATAATTGCAAGCTGCATTTTATTTTCAATTTATTTGATGTGGGTTCCAAGCAGTCTTAATGTCTCAGTGATGCATTCATCTTCAATATACACATTGGTTTTAGAGAATAGCTGCCGTTGTAAGTTGGTGATAAGTAAGACATCATGGAACGGTGCACCAGCTCACTTCTTTGCTCGCCACTCAGTTTCCTGATCATCGGTGATGAGTCCTATGATAGTCATATCATCTGTGTTATTGTACATCCTGACTGAACAGTAGTGCGCTGTAAGCTGATTTGCATACAAGAAACTTGACAGAGGTGAAATAACTCAATCTTGTGGTATGCTAGTGCAAAGGAACAGGTGAGATAATGTTATTGATCTTTACTTTACATGCATGTGTTCCAAGGTTGGGCTGAATACGAGATGCTGTAACACCTCATGGCCAAACATATAAAAATCACATCTTCTGCTACAACAGTAAAAAAGAAATTTTTATTTAACTTAATTTCATTTCATTTAATTCCAAAGTCTACCCATGGACATCGAGATAGAGAATTCTTTTTACAAGTACCTGGGTGTTCACCTAAACAGTCAACTTGACTGGAGCCACAACAATGATACTCTTTACAGCCATGATTCTCAAACTGTGGTACGCGTACCACCAGTGGTATGTAAGCTCTCCCTAATGGTACTTGGAGGAAAGTTCTAAATGTTTTTTGAAAATAAAATAAATCCAAAAATGTACTATTCACACACTGTGTGGCTGTGGCAGGCAACAATTACCAATAAGTAATCCTTTTTAGGAGTAAATAAGCGTCCTTGTTAATTATCTATAGTTAAAAGGGTAATAAGCCTTCTCTACTTTATATTTAGGTTGGTCATGATCGTGGTACTTGGAGAGTACCACGATCATGTCAGATCAGACATGATCTGACATGATCGTGGTACCGGCAGCTATACCTTTCCTTTTTTCACCTTAGGAATATTGCAAAAATTAGAACCATCCTGTCCAGGAATGATGCTGAAAAACTAGTCCATGCCTTTGTTACTTCAAGATTGGATTACTGTAACTGTCTATTATCAGGTAGTCCACAGAATACAATTAAAAGTCTTCAGTTAGTTCAAAATGCTGCTGCTAGGATTCTGATGAATATTAAAAGAAGAGATCACATTTCTCCTGTTTTAGCTTCTCTTCACTGGCTCCCAGTAAAATCTAGAATAGAATTCAAGATCCTCCTTCTGACATATAAAGCCCTTAATAATCTAGCTCCATCATACATAAGAGACCTGATTGTTCCATATGTTCCCAACAGAGACCTTCGCTCTCAGACTGCAGGTTTACTGGTAGTTCCTAGGATTTCTAAAAGTAGAATGGGTGGCAGATCTTTCAGCTATCAGGCTCCCCTCCTATGGAACCGGCTCCCAGGGTTGGTTCGTGAAGCAGACAATTTGTCTATCTTTAAAACTAGGCTAAAAACTTTCCTCTTTGACAAAGCTTACAGTTAGAGATATGTTTATAGGTAGTTAGAGTCAGGTCAGACAGGTAGATAGGAAGAGACAGGTTAATGTTAGTAGTCAGGCAGAGTGTCAAAAGTTAGGAAGAGATAGAGTAGCTAGGTAGAGATAGATTAATGTAAGCCAGGTAAAGATCCGGAGCCGGTCGCGGCTTACCGCCGCGGAAGAAATGTGCCCCACAGGGGCCAGCCAGCGCCGGAGAGAGGTCCCTCAAGGGGATCCTCCCGCACAGTGCGGCCGCCCATTACCTGCCGGGTTGAATCCCCCGGGCAGACTGTGCGGACCCCACCCGTTTATCTCTTAAACGTTTCTCGCCCTCTTCAACTCTGTCCTCTCAGTTCTGTCTATTTTTCCTTAAGATAGTTGTCGACTATCGGTCTCGTGCCGGTATTTAGCCTTAGATGGAGTTTACCACCCACTTTGGGCTGCATTCTCAAACAACCCGACTCCGAGAAGACCCCGGCATGACGGGGGCCGTTACCGGCCCTACACCGTCCACGGGTCAGGAGGACTCAGACAGAGTGTTGGTAGCCAGGTCTCCTAGTAGCTAGGAGACAGGTTAATGTTAGTAGCTATGCTGCTTTAGGCTAGGCTGTTGGAGGACATTATTAGGGTCTGTTCCTACTTTCTCTCCTACTTCTCCCCAACTGCATGATGTGCTGTCAATTCAAGCACTAACCTGTTTTCTATTATAGTAGGTGCTCCGGATTAGCCCTGCTTGACGACCCTGACTAAGATGGCATTGCAGTGACGGAAAATTCTCCACGTCCTGCAACAAACTTCTGCATCAGTTCTATTGCTCTTTCTGTGTCTCTGTTATGTATTCTCCAAGCCACAGACGGTCGCGGCAGATAACCGCTTGTGCTGAGCCTGGTTCTGCCGGAGGTTTCTTCCTGTTAAAAGGGAGTTTTTCCTTCCCACTGTCGCTGCATGCTTGCTCAGTATGAGGGATTGCTGAGAATTCCACGACGCAATCTTCTGTGGTTCTGTATTTCTACACTAAACATTGTATTGTAATAACTCTTTTTGTAAAGTGCCTTGAGATGACATCTGTTGTGAAATGGCGCTATATAAATAAACTGAATTGAATTGAATTGAGAGCTCGACATTACTTTACATTACAAAAATACTGCTTTACAGGAAGGGTCAGAGCAGACTCTACCTGCTGAGCTCCTTTCATTAAACTTTACACCTTTTTAATCCCAGTCAACAAGTGATTGTTAACTGGTGACACAATGTGAGATCATTAGACAAAGTAAAACTGATCCATCACCACATTGGGTTGTTCAGAGTTTTTTATTTAGTCAATAGTAAATACAAAACTGCAAATCCAACCACATCAGTAATGAATGGTAATAACGTATAGTTCCATAAGCAAATTTTCAGAGCTGAGATTTTTACATCATACACAGTTAGAAGTGGTTACGGACATTTGTGAAAGAAAAAAAAACCATTTACTTTCAAAAAATGAATCAGAGTAAATAACACTGACAGCAGGATTCAATACAGGATTCAGCCAACATGTCTGAAATCAGAGCTTTCTGAACAGATGAAAAGAGGCATTTAATACTTTGTCTTAGAACACAGTTTGGCATCAGCTTTTATTAGCCTGCCATGTTTTAGCTGTTACAGTGCTGTAACAGTGATGTAGCACTTTGCTAAGCCCTTTGGTTCAGCAACTCCAGCTTACTGGGGTCTGAAATTATTCAGGGCGTCTTGATCTTAACAGGGTGACATGTAGGGGATCTGTATATTTGTGTGTGTGTGTGAATATGATCTCCTTGTATGAGGCACATTAAAAACAAGTCTTTTAATTCACTTAGCTTAGAAATAGCACTGAATACGGCTGACACCAACAGAACAGATTAAGTAAATGAAGCCTGAGATTAAAAAGGTAACAGCCTCTCCACCACAGCTACGACTAAACCTTACTAAAAACAAACATACCCAAAGTTCAAAAATGTAACTTAAACTGCTCTGAATAAATCAATATATTAAATCTGATAAAGTTAGCTGAATACATACAGGTTAAAATCAGATGAGATGTATATGTGCTCCTTCACACACAGTAAGGAGCATTTTCAGTGTGGATCCAGGCCTAAACAAGCCTGTGTGACAGGCCCGACAGGAAGGCTCTCACGCTGCACAGCACACATTGGACTTCTTGTTAGGAAAGTCCCCAAAGAGATTGTGATGTGTGTGAGCTCTGCTAGTTTGTGTGTGCACAAGACTCAGCAGACAGGTTGCTACTTTCTGTTTGGGCGAGTAGAAGTTTACAAGGTCAGAGGAGGACAAATTTAGAGTGGGAACAGTTAACACTTTCTATTCCTTGATCCGATAGCATAAACAGGGACCCTTTCTTAATAGTTTTCTTAAGTAATGGTTATTTACGGACAGAAACTTTGAGAACATTAACTTATCATTATGGTAAAAGTTTCACTCAATTAACTACAAATAAGTTATTTTTATAGATCAGATGTTAAACAAATTTTTCTTCTTTTCTTTCTTCAGCTGGAGCTCAAACTAAGTAGGGCAGAAACATGACAACTGAATCAGGATCTAGATGTTGGATCCCTACTGATGATCCTTTCTGCACGTTTTGCATGTTCTCCCTGTGCGTAGTTATGGTAGTCAATAACGGTGCTCTATAGTCAATGTAATCAGTAGTCACTGCAGCGTTTGGGCACTACATGCTTCATATCGCAAGGCCAGTTTATCTAATCTGGTCTTTTGGTGATTTTAAACACAAGGAGGGGTAGAGAAACAACAAAACAGAACGCTGTGTTTGTTTAAATGCGTTTTTAGAGGATTCTATCAACTGCACTTCTAATAAATAGCTTTCCAGCTTAAACAAAACTAACTAAACTCTAGTTAACAGGAAACGAAGCTGCAACAGTAGGCAGGCCCACCATGAAAAGTTAGAACCCTCTGCTGTCCTGGTCAGAAATTCCTTTGCAACACTGAAAAAAACAGCTGAGAACGGAGAGGATGGAGAACCATAATGTACAATTAGATTATAATACAACGTTTCAAAACCTTTTTATACTATTCAGTGGGATATTTATCCTTTACAATTCAATTGAAAAGTTGTATTTTTTTGGGGGGGGAGATACCAATATACCCTCTCTATGAGGAGTTTGAACGAGTCCCATCAGGGTGCTGCTGAAGGGTGTCCTTGGGAAGGAAAAGGATCCAAATGAGTGTTTTTTAGTCACAATACAGGTGTGGTGGTCAATAAACTGCTGAAAACAGAGGGATCAGAGTGTGAAGTCACTCATATAGTTGTTTGGGTGTGATTTGCTTGCCTTGGTTTCTAACTTTATTATGTATCTGTTTCAGCGAGACCAAAGCCAAGTTTCTTGCCTGCAAGGACAATAAAGTAATTTCGATTCAATCTGGTTCGGAACTCGATCAGGTCATTCAAACATTTCCTCCTAGTCCATTTATTTTTTTTATTGGATCTGGATGTATCGATGGACTCAGTAGGGCGAAACAATTACGTCCCTCTTCATCATCGTAGCAGGCCCCCGAAGGCTTTGGGTAAAAGCTGACTGCTTTTGGTTTTAAGTGAGCCCAAAAGATTGGGCTCACTTAAAACCAGATTATTCCACCTTTTTGTTTTCTATATCACTCCTCTAGTTGATGTTTATTGTCAGTTGTATTTTACAGGAAATATGTTCCATTAATTGTGGAAAACAGAATATATATATTTATGTAATCAAAAGATACAGGCAATTCCACAGTGGTGTATATATTTTGATACTCATTGTAAATCCCGTTTAAAGCACATATAAGCTGGTGTAACACTGTACTTCTTGAGTAGCATATCTAGACAAGTGGCAATCTAGCACAGTTAAGAGCTGGGGATATTTTGACTTCCAGAATTTGGAATTACTGGTTAGTCTGGGTCCCAGTTGGGGGTTGTCTGTGTCCTGAGTAGAGCTGAATGAATGTTTCCTGTTTATGTGTTAGCCTCTTGTCCAGTTCCAGCCAGCAGCTGCACAGACGGACGCAGGAACACGACCATTACTGTGATGTTATCGCTGGACCCTGCCGCCTTGGCATGACCTACCAACTTCTCAGCAACTCTTTGTCCCACAACATCTTCAGCATGTTCAGGTGGAAGTTGTTCTCCACCTTCAGGGTCCACGGTCCCACGGAGCGCATCCATAACCAGGTCTGGGACCTCGGGAGGTTTGACGGAATCAAAGAAACCGTCACACGCCAGCAGCACATAGTCCTCGTCCCCCAACAGCTGGATGGTTGAAGAATCAGCGTCCCCAGACACGTATGGCTTCTGGTCGAAGTCACCTGGAGAACAGATGTGAATGGGATAAGCAGCTTGGAGCAAACTTGTGTGAAAACTTAAAGCACATCAGGGTGAACAGAAAAGCCTCTTCACTAAAGGAACCATAATCTCATCACTTTATTTCCCCGCCCATAGCATATTATGGTTAACCATGAAAGCGTCACAGCCACTTGTGTCGAGACATAGTTCATTCATAGGCATTCAAAGCTCAGCAGTGCCACCTCCTGGTTATTACTAATGGAGTTAATTACTCCACTTAAGCACAACCTGAGTCACTGTTAAATTCAGGGAAGTTATTTTAGTCTAATATGTGCAGTTTCCAAACTGTTCAAGGAGAATTCTCAACAAAAAAAAAATATATATATATATATATTTTTTTTTTACAACTTAAAGGGGAAGTACCTTTTTTTTGCAACTTGGACCTTATTTATAACACAATTATGTTCATCTACTCAACCAGACAAGTTGAGAGCCACTTGAAGTCCATTGGGAGGAGTTTATATCCATTCACCATCAATGAATATATCTATTATGGGAGTCAATAGCTGCTGGAGATTTTGCCGGCTTTAATAAGGCATTATCTGCCACTAAACTCCTTCATTTCACCAATGTTTTGCTATGAATTGCTAGCACTATTCCCCTGTGAGTTTGAAGTTTCTCTGATGTGCTTTGTTGCTATCTTTATAGATGTTTTACAGGCTTTTAATCCAAGTATACATTGCATGATTTCAATGACGTTACTGCCACTGGGAATTCCAGTTGTATTCTGAGCAGAACTTTCATTCTGTGCTTGATGGCGGTCGGTTAAGCCTAGTTTATACTGTGTCTGGGTGCAAGCTTGCACGTATTGATGGAGACATTTTTCTTCTATTCTCTGTTGGTGTCAGTTATTTAACTGACATTTATGGATTATGGTGTTGCATCTATCTTACAGGATGGAGACTGAGGAGTAAAAACGTTAGACTGAACTTGTTATGGTAAACATGTTTCGCTTTTGTGTTTCCAAACTGCACAAACAAAATGACCAAGTGGACATAGTTCAGCTTCCACAGGCTCCCTTTCCACAACCTGCTCAGCTGTAATGGCGGACGCCTGCAATGTCACTGAAATCGCCGTCTGCTGCAAGTCGGAAACAGTCGGATTAATAGACTGTAAACAGCCAGCAGAGAACAACATAGAACCTCCAAGATGCTCCGAGCTCACAAGGAAATAACGCTAGTGATTCATAAGAAAACGTTGGTGAAATGAAGGAGCTTTGTGGCAAATAAAACCTTATTTAGAGGCTGCATTTTTGTTGCCCCACTGACTCCCATTATATGGATATACGCTGACTGTGAATGGACATAAACTTCTTCCAAAGGACTCCAAGTGGTCCAAACTTGTCTGGGTGAGTAAATGAACATAATATATGCTAAAAATAAGGTCCATGTTGCAAAATATCTCCTTCCCCTTTAAATATTTGGTCTGTCATTTAAATTTCATATTTAAAAACCTCTAAGCGTTAAAGGATAGTTCAAACCTCTGAAGTGAGGTTTTGTGAAGTTTTTAGTAACATTTCCACCACCTGCACTAAAACAATTTATTTCACTGAGCTTCTTGGAAAAAAATACTTTATGGGACTTGTGGAAATGAACAATCAGAATCACATCACTTGTTCAATCTGATCTTGGTTATTTAAAACAATTTGAGCTGAAAATGTTCTAATCAGTGGGATATATCATTAAGTTAAAGGAATACTTCACCCCTGGAAAGATGAATGTGTATTTAAAGTGGGTCAGATATGTAGTAGAAATGTGAAATAGTTTTTGAATTTGGAGCATTCTAGACTGAGAAAAGCCAGAAAATGTATTTTTTACTCATGTGGCTGAAATACAACAACTCCCAGAATGCTCTTGCCCTCAGGCCACTCACAAACCACGCCTATAGGCTAGTTTTTTTTACTGTACTAGTGACTACCTGGCTTATTTCCATTCTGTAGAATTTATTTTGGGATAAAAAAGAGAGCATATTATATATTACACAACTTAGACTTTCTCATTAAAAAGATGATGTCAACAAGAGTAGCTTAGCAGCTATACATATGATTTTTTTTCCTCCAATTGAAATCACAATTTCTCTAAGCTGAAACATTCTTTAGGTTAACATATACTCTAAAATAGCAACATCGTCAGGAGCGGGGTATCTTCGTCTGATGTCCACGGTCATTCGAAAATTCTGCTGGTTTTCTAATGATACAAAGCTTAATGCTAAATGCTGAAGTATCCCTTTAACAGAGATTAATAGTCAACCGTTTCACAACAGTGTTGCTACCTTTGGTGTTGCTTTGTTCAGTAGGGCAACATGTCTGTTCTATATGAAGTTCGGTTAGCTGAGGTTTCTGGGTGCATCAATTCACCGGATCAGCTGTCATTTTTCGCTAACTGGTAAAAGGCTAATTTAAAGCCTTTTTGGCATCTAAACAAACTCAGACGAGCTCCATTTCAAAAGTTATAACACTTTAAAGTTGCCAATTTCTTTTATGCCCCATTTCCACTAGGGACCAATCAGTCATAGGTGGGCGTTTCGGGTCGTTTCAGCACGCTTGGAACCAAGGCAGAGGTTATTTCAAGATTGCTTAGAACCCTGAATACTGACGTTATGTGGTTATTCTATGACACTTAAAAATGAAGTCTGCATGATCCGGGGACAACCTCACGTCGATGACTCATCACAATCTACTGGGATTCCTTACACAGAAAACTTAACTGATTAGAATGTTTGTATAATTGTATTGAAATTACTTTTGTAGTAAAGTGCCTTGAGATGATATTTGTTGTGAATAGGCGCTGTATAAATAAAAGTAAACTGAATTGAATAAAAGATCAGCAGTTAAGCATATGCAAAGATTTGTTTTTAAGGAAGCATTGCAGTGGATCATTCTGTCCACCAAATCTAAAATAATCTAAATATAATTTAGGAAAGAACAGGAAGTCTTACCTATGTACTGATTTTACTTATTTCTATAACATAAACTAAAAGTTACCTTGTACATAGTTTATTTAAATAAAAAAATATACCATTTATTTATTAACAACATTAAACACTGAAAATAGTACATTTTAAACAGCATAGTCACGGCAACAATAAATGTCTATTCTAAGTGTCCAGTAGTTTGACACAGTTCTGTTTTTTCTTTTCTGATTGGCTGGGAATGCCTTACCTATGGCTCTGGAGACAGCATAGGTGCCATTAACTCGCCAGCAACCCATGAAGGTGATACAACCCCCAAGATCTTCGATTCTCTGTTTCTCATCCTGTACAACAGAAACCAAAAATAACATGAACATCTGACTCTTCTACGCACCGTCGGTAGATGATCAAGCGCTCAGCAGTTTAATACGGACACAATGATCCTGTCCAAACTGGCCAGGGCGTAGGTTTGTGTGAAGAAAATAGAAAATTAAAGTATTTAATTTGACATAGTAACAGTCCACAGCAATAACATGAGTTAAAAAATTAAACAGTCCCTCCACTTTTGGGTGAAAAACCTTTAATGAAAAATAGTTGCAATGTTTTTATTTGTGATTTACTTTTATATTACAATGTCTCATAAACCTTAGCAAAATAAAATTACTTTAAATGTAATTTTAACAAATAAAATTTTTAAAATGTGACCAGCTCAGATTGGGTCCCCACAACAAGAAAATGTCTGCTTTTATTTTGGTGCTACAGTCCCATCCTGGGCCCTTTTAGCCCCTCTTTATTAACTTACTGGATACGCCTATGCTCAGCACCACTGAATAATCACTTATTAATCATTTTAAAAACTCGTGAGTGAGAACGTATTTTTTTCTTAGTTTGGTCGCAGCGCAGCATTAAGTCTTTGGATTCTGACGCTGTAACGTTGGTTTCTGCCTGAATCCGCTGCTCAAGCATCGAGCAGCCGAAATAAAAGGAAATTAGACTTGAAAAGGGTTGAAACTGTTTTTAATCTAAATAACTCAGACAAAAAAGTAATTGAAACTACAGCTTCTGTCATCACATGCAGACTTCTCAAAACAGTGCGTCACCAATTACAGCTGATTGTTTTCCTCATAGACATACAAATCAAGTAGGTGACCTATTTTGGATTCAAAACGGCGAATTTTGTCAATAGGTGAAGGACTTTCAAGTCTGGAATGAGTAAACTGTATCCTATAACAAATGACGAAATGCAAATGAAACATGTTTTATTCTCCATTTCCCTCATAAAAAGACATGGGGAGTGTACATTTTATGCGACACGATCAGATATCAGGAGAAATTCGGCAGGATGGTGGCTCCACAGGATTTTCGGGAGGGGCACTGAAATTCGGGACTCTCTGGGGAAAATCGGGAGGATTGGCAAGTATGGTTAAAAGTGTTCACGAATAACCAACTTTTCGCCACCAGTCTTCTCTGAACCAAAAAAGCCACGCTTTCATGGATGATCCAGCCAGACGTGGCGTGCACAGAGGGGAGGGGCTGTCTGTGTGTGTGTGTGTGTGAGAGACGCGTGAATGACAGAGAGATATTAGCTCCACGCAGTATGCAAGTACTGCTAAAGGGAATATGGAGAATTACAAAAACAAAAGCTGTAAATTCATCCATAAGAATATGTAACAAATAGAAAATTAACATAGCACCATCTAAAAAAATGGATGGATTTATCTCAGGTTATCCTTTATTGTAAAAGAGAAATTTAATCTAATCATTAATGCAATAAATGCTGTGAAGCTATGGAACTACATGGTTTTTAGGAAATAGCTTTAAGGCTCAGTAAAAATGTGAGCATTTTTTACACTGAATGGTACCTTATGTATTCCAAGAACACGTTTAAAATTATATCTGAGTTCTTTCATCACTGGCCTCCATGTCAGTTTAAGAACAGCTAAGGGGAGACTTGGCATATGGACCAACTTTCCAAAGCAAATATACTCTTTATCAGACTACATAGACAGTGTTTATTCAGGTAATAAACCTTCAAAAATAAGTAAACATCCAATGAGGGTAATTTTGCTCAGAATCACATTGAGATGGGTAAAGAGCTTGTAGTATCATAAGGTTATTAGTAAGAGGTATGGGAATTGTTGGGAGCAATTTTTATTGAACTTTTTTTATTTAATAGTAATTATTTACAGAGCAGAATTTTACAGTGCAAAATCAATATAATTCTATTCTGTCCGCTTTTAAAACCCTAGACTTTACTAATGTTTAAAATCTGACACTGTACCAGCATGATTTCATAAAATAAGATTCAACCAAAATATTAGCTTGAAAGTAAATGACAGGAGAATATTCTCTTTACATAAGCAAGGAATGAAAAGATTCTAGGTGAGGATGACTATTTCTGTCAGAAGTAGAAGGTAAAAGAAATTCTTAATTGTTTAATATTTCAAATCTGATTGATTTAGCATAATTTACTGATATGACCTGAAACCGGCTAAGACAATCGGTTCGTTTACATGCAGCAAGAGAAGGTCGAATTATTTCCTTAATCAGAGCGAAATCTGACTTCTGAAATGCATGTATACACCTTAGCTCGACTGAAGTTGAACCGAACTGGAGTTGGAGAAATCGGACTAATGTAACCAGATAATGTGATTTAAAAAATCAAACTTCCCTGTATTTAAACAACAGTCAGGAGAAGACGATCTATTGGGAGCCTAGGCATTCCGCTTTCGGGAAGTGAAGAGACCGCGGAAGCGGGAACAACAACAAGAGAACGTGCAGCAACAAGTGTAACACAAACAATGCAGTACTTACAAAACGATCTGTGCTGTGTTCCTTTTCTTTGCTCATTGTGCAATTCTTACTTTTACTCCATCTGATTCACTTTAACATTTGTTTACCATCTGTGTGACTCTAGTCCAACAGAAGAATGTCGCCACCTAGCGTTACGGAGTCCAACACACTTCCTTCAATAATTTATTTTTTCTAAGTGAAATGTAATCCGGGAAACGGCTCTTAACTCTCGCTAAACCATTAATTCAATTACTGCCAAAAGCTCCATTTAGATGTGCAGAGGAATTAGTATAAACATTTCTTACAAAACGGAAAAAAAAACTATTTTTTGACAGCAGTGTTCCAACCTTACCTCTCTGTCAGGCTTGTGGGGGTCCATGAGTGTTACAACCTGTCCCTTTCTAACCAACATTGCCTGAGAGTCTCCAAGCCAAGCCACAGTCAACTGCTGACCGTGGATCAGCACGGCAACTCCTGTGCTCCCACTCCGCAGACGCTGTTGACACACAAAATTCTGTATTATAGATTCCTCTGAAGCATATGCAGTGTGGTATAGGAGGTGAAAACAGCATGTAGCAGAACATTACACACCTCTCTCTTGGCTTTGCGTCTGAACATGTCGTCTGTGCTCTTGAAGGCAGCTTTGAAAGCTGTGCCAGCATCACTTTGCAGCGTCTCCTGTTTGCTTAGAGCAACATGGAGGTGAGTGGCAGCGTAAGTGGCGGCATCTACCCCTCCATGTCCATCGAACACAGCGTAATAGGCACGCTCAACTCCATCCTAGACGGGGGTTAGACAGAGGCTGAGTAACAAGGAATATTGACCAAGAAAAATTGTTAACGAGCGTCGCTTGGTTTGTAGGGGGTGTATACCTGGATACCGAAAAGCTGGTTGAATTCAGCTAGAGCCACATGTTTGTCCTCCATCTTCCTCCTTGTGTTCTTGATGGCATGAACAGAACATTGAAAGCTGCGAGAAGAAGAGAAAGGGATCTTGGGCAGTTCCTGGTTCCATTTCAGTGTTACACCTATCAGCCTATTCAGGAAGAGCCGCTGCACTGCTCCCGACTTCAGTACTGAAAGTAGAGCAGAACCCAAAAAAAAAACAAAAACAAAAAAATAAATATATATTATATATATATAATAAATAATAACACATCCAGATTTTTTCAAATATCTTATTCTGTTTTTAGTGAATATCTACAATGCAAAACTGAAAATCCCTTTAAACAGCAGGTAACTAGATAAAAGCAAAAACTTACAGACTTCTTTTTCCTCATCTTCCAGGCTTGCTTGAGCTTCCTGAGGATAGTGAAACGGTGACAGGTCATCCTTCAGAAGCTGGGCGATCGCTGCTTGGCAAAGGAGCACACTAAGACCTGAAGGAGCACACCTGAATCACACATAGACAGGTAGAGAGAATCAAGTTCTGAACTTGAGTCACCAGACATATGCAACAAACAGCTTTGCTCCAGAAAGGTCTAAACTCTGAAGGAGTTCATTTATAAGAAACAGCAGATTAAACAGTGATAGAAGTCAATGGTAAAAATGTTAAACGGTCTATACTTGTATTGCATTTCATCTAGTCCAGAGGACTGTAAAGAGCTTTAGACTATATTCAGTGATAGTTGTGAGCAACATTTTAGCCACAGCTGGCCTTAGGCAGACTGAAAGAAGTGAGACTTCCATATAATTGCTGCCACCACTCCCCCTGACCAAGTCAAGTCATCTGTTACTCCTGGCCCTCCACAGAATGCCACATCTACGGAAAATAAAACTGGATTTAGGAAGCAGGAAGTTGGGGAAGCAATGGTGTTTCTGTAGACAGGATACAAACTCTTCCTGTTGGAAAAATGTGGGTAAATCAAGGAGCACATAAGCTTGTGATACTACACCACTTCCATCCATCCATCCATCTTCTTAACCGCTTATCCAATTCAGGGTCACGGGGCAGCTGGAGCCTATCCCAGCAATTATCAGGCGTTAGGCAGGGTACACTCTGAACAGGACGCCAGTCTGTTGCAGGGCCAACACAGAGAGACAGACAACCATTCACACTCACATTCATTCCTAGGACAATTTAGAATGATCAATTCACCTATCATGCATGTTTTTGGACTGTGGGAGGAAGCCGGAGTACCCGGAGAGAACCCACGCATACACGGGGAGAACATGCAAACTCCATGCAGAAAGACCCTGGGCCGGGATACGAACCCACGACCTTCTTGCTGCAAGGCAACAGCGCTAACCACTGCGCCACCGTGCAGCCGCTTACTACACCACTTGTACACTTTTTTATGATTAGTTTTACTAATTGATTTACAACTAGAAACACTTATCTGTCACACTGTAGTGAACAAATAGCACCTCTACAATGTAAAAAATATTTACTTCATAAAAAAAGTCTCTTTACTCCCAGATTCCAGCAACATGCTGCTACTACCACAATGTGGCATTAAGAGACCACATTGCTTGATGTTAAAAGTGATTTGTTTCAAAGGAAGGGATTAGTGATAAAACTAGCAGTTTATGTTGAATACTGGAGAATCGACCAAGAAAACTCTTATTATATCATCTCTTATCATTTTTAATCCCAAACTGCAAAAGGAAAAATAGCGATACACTATACATGCTCCCAGGATTTATAAGCTTTTAACAACAGGAGACAAGGGTATCCACAGTCAGTCTTTAGTTCAAACCACTGCGTAACATGAAAGTTAAATAGAAGATTCAAGAAGGTAAGAACAGGCAACATGACAGTTTACAAGGAATACTCTAACCACTAATATCAAACTCGTTCAATGATGAGTCAAATAGTTGCCATATTAGTTGGACAGGGACTATGGAAAGTTGGCTACTTTTCTATGGCTACTTTTTTTGCAGAAAAGTCCTTTACAAGATCACTACGATCCAGCCATCTCACTAGATTGTTCCCAAGAGACATGAGAGTCAAATGATTCAGCCTTTCCAGTCCTGTGGATCTAGACATGGGCCGGTATAAGATTCTGACGGTATGATAACCTTGGATAAAAATATCACGGTTTCACAGTATCACGGTATTGTAATTACTGCTTTACAATGTTATATTTAGAGGTCTGGGTAAAAAAACAACTCTTTTTTTTCGAACTGAACACAGTCTATTTTATTTTAGGAAACATATAGAACATTTTGTAACACTGAACATCAGGCAAAATAATTAAAATAAATAATTGAATCTTCTTAATTAAATTGCAGTCACTTGTGTGAGCCTAATCCTGCAGCTCAACAATAATCAACATAAATAAACATAAATAAAAATTTCAAAAACCTCCTTCTAAATGGAAAAAATGCAATCACTAATCAAAACAAAAACATTACCATTTGTCACAGTTCCAAACTAAATACATATATAAATAAATAAATGTAGTCATTTTAGCAGCTCAACAATTTTTGTAGACATGCTCACTTTTTACACATTCTTTATTCAGTTCAGTCCAAGTTAAGATGCAGGAATGTGAGCATGTTCACCTTTCCTGGATTAAGTTTGGACCGGTGAGGTACGAGGATATGTCCGCTACAACTGAACACCCTTTCTGAGGGCACACTGGTGGCTGGGATGCAGAGAAATTTTCTTGCTACCTTGCCAAGTAGAGGTAACTCTTGAGCATGAATTTTCCACCATGCCAGTGGGTCAGTATCAGAGGATATGGGAGGCTGAGACATATACAATTTAACCTCCGCTATCACTCTTTCTTTTAATGGGACATCTCCTTCTTTGACCATTTCTTGTTTTGCTGATGTAATTTTTTTGAGCAAGCAAGACAGAGATTTGTCTTTCTTCTTTGTTGCAGCAGAAGGGACAGTGGTTGTGGAAGTGCTGTTTCCTTGCTCTTGAGCAGTAGTGACGGCAGGTAATTCTTGAGGTGGCCATGATGTAATTTCTTCCAGTTGCACAGCTTCCTCTACAGTGAACATGACAGTCTCATCCTTGTTCTGCGAAAAGTTGCCCTTGAAACGGGGATCAATGAAGCAAGCACTGTCAATCAACTTACTGACATCCTCAGAGGAGTAACGTTGTTGCAGATCATCCCTCATTACTTTTTTCATTTGTTTTGTTAGGGCATCATCTTCCTCTTTTTCTTCCAGTATGCCACTTCCAGTAGTGATGTGCTCCATAACAGGCTTCAATGATGACAGGGTGGTCTTTGTTTCAGAAGCCAGTAGATCTGTGAAGTCATTTAGAGGCCTCAGAAGTTGGCAGACCATCTCCAAAGTGCGGACATCGCTGTCTTTTGGCATTAAATGCCATGAGCTTCTGTCTGCTGCAAGCACTGCACAACAAGCCTGCTGCTGTTCCAGAAATCTTTCAATCATTTTGAAGGTGGACCCCCATCTTGTCACTACATCATGAATGAGTGATTTTTCAGGAATATTCAGGAGTCCCTGACTTTTCTTTAATTCCCTCTTTCTTCTCCAGCTGCGAGAGAATCCTTGAACAAGATGCCTGCATGCTCGAACAGCGGATTCAACTCTTTGAAGTTTTAGCACTTTGACTATAGCCAAATTTAGGTTATGGCCAAAACAGCTGAGCCAAACACAGGGTAAGCCGTGGAATGCTTTTTTCATGTTTGACGCATTGTCTGTTGCGATGCTGGACAAATGGTCCCTTGTGATGCTCCACTCCTGCATCATGTTTTCAAAAAATTCCAAGATGTTTTCAGCTGTGTGGTCCTCTGGAAAAAAAACAGCTTCGAGGCAGAAGGACTTCAATTCCCAATCTGGAGAGAGGAAATGAACTGTGAAGCTTATGTATGGTTCTCCACTACCACCACTGCTGGTCCAAACATCTGTAGTAACAGAAAACCACACCCCTTCTGCCACTTGTTTTTGCACATGACGCCTGACTTCTGTGTACATCTTGGGGATTTCATTCTTTGAAAAGAATTTTCTTGATGGCACTTTGTATAAAGGTGTTGCTGTTTTCATTAGTTTTAAAAAACCAGGTTTCTCCACAGTTTGAAAAGGCATCATGTCTTTTGCGATAAAGTATGCCACCGCACTGTTCAGGTCCTTTGCAGCCTTGGATGTGGGTGCATAAGCAAGCTGTTTCTCAAAAGTTTCTTGGATTTTTGGCTGACCTGCATATTTTGAGGAGGATGGTCCTTTGCTGCTGAAGCCACAGCTGCTCTACAAAGAAGAAAAACAAAGACTGACATGTTAAATTTAAGCTAAATCTGTAACTAGTCTTTTTTTTCCACTTAATCTTTTAATCAGTATACTTTTAAAAATAGATGTGATGTGGTAATTTACTAGATTTAACAAAAACAACTAATTACATTATTTAATTTTTTGTGTGTGTAAAAACAAATAGTACTGCTAAAAATATCAAAATAAGGCTCTAAAATACATTTTTATTTCAGTGTTGATGCATATTAACGCAGAGAGTGCGAGTGTACTGCACACATGCACACACACAGTCTCATCAGTTCACGAACTCTCAAAGACACGTGAGAGCCAGCGAGTTTTTTTTTATTTTTTTTTATGGCGTGATTTTGAAAAGATGTTAACGTGGTAGAAGGCTTAAAAGCAAAGACGTGATTTCACCTTAACTTAATTGTTGTACTAATGTTCAATCACAGAAACGTAACGTTAGTACATATAGTCTGCTATTCCCCACTCTGTAAAGTAACCTGCAAGAGGAAATTAGTTGAAGTTTGCTAATGCTTATTAATTAGCCGTGTTATCCGACTTGGTAACTTAGATGTTTGCAAAAGTTCATTTCAAGACAGCTTTAAATTAACAACTCACCTTGAATTTAGCGAAGAGTGCTGGATGGTGCTCCCGTAGATGAGAAATCATATTTGATGTATTGCCTCCTTTAGCAGCGACTCTTTTTAAACATGATTTGCACGTCGGTTGGCCTTCCTCTTCCAAGCCGTGGCCGTCAGAATTTTTTCGGTACCCGAAAAAATCCCACACCGCTGACTTGGTCCTTTTTGATGGGGGGAAAAGTTGTGGGGGTTCACCTCCTTCGGCCATCCTGAACTTAAATTACTGCTGAGTCTCACTGACTGTATGTGCACAATCACATACTCATTGCATTGTTGCATTGTTTTCGCTGCAAGTACGCATGCGCACAATCTAGGGAGTCCTGCGCTTTCACTTTGACGAAGCAAAAAATGCACATATCGTAGGAACGGTATAACGTTTTTTGTTTGCGGTTTTGAAACCGTGACTTTTTCAAACCGTGGTAAACCTTGAAACCGGTTATCATCCCATGCCTATGTGGATCCAAGTATATTTGTTGATAATGTTAAAATTAGAGGAAGATCTCTCACCACTTGCCCTTGTGACAGGAAATTTAAGTTAAAATCTGAGTGCAATGTGCACATTTGGGAAGATTTCCTGTAGGTTTCCTGTGGGTTCCTTTCTCTAATTAACTGTAAAAGCAGTGAAGAGGATGTGATTCCTTTACCACAAATAAAATCTGTAAACTGGTCAATGTCTTCCACAAAGTCCATCTCCAGGTCAGCTGAATATTTCATTTGGAGATTAGATGTTTTGTTTCTTAGCTCTGGAATAATAATATCAGAAAAGTTGTTTAGGAAGCCAAAGGTGGTGTTGAGGTTATCATATGCAGCATACCTTTGACCCATTTTAAATTTTTGTCATTTTGTCAATAATTCAACCTCTTAGGCTCTGCTTTCTCAAAAAAATGCTTTGGGATTTTTTGTTCGTTCAGTGCCAGCTCTGTGAACCTGTAAAACTGTTGGAGACACCCACTTAGCTTGAGACTCAGACCTGTCAAACTGATCTCTCAGACCTCCAATGTAGTCCCACAAGGATCCCACTAAACCCAACGCTTTACAAAAGTCCAGTTCCACAGCCTGCAACGCAACACTTGCTTTTTTCAAGGCGCTGGACAATACACTGCCAAAATAAAGACCGTTTTAAGCTTGTCAAGCTTTTTTTGTCCAATGACCAAGCTTCATTTCTAGTTGCTGCATTTTCATTAGTTATATTTAAAACAGTTGTTCCCCAACCTTTTCATCACCAAGGACCCTTTTAATATTAACACAATATTAACAGACTGCTGGAAAAATGTAACAAAATAAAAATATATGACCGTGATAAAAACTAGTGTCTTTTTATTAATATTATTAAATAACATGAGTATGTTTCCATAGTTAGTTGCTATGGTAACATTTAAACATGTCTTTAAAATACGATTTACCATATAAACAAATATAAAGTGCATGAAAAATACAAATCACCACAACGCTGGATCAGTGGGAAAACGCTGATTTTCGACTGGTGGCAAAAGTTACTTTAAGTTTAGTGTAAAAATGTTTAGCGGACTACAACTGCAGAAGAAGGAGAGCGAGGGTAGTAGCCTCCAGGACGAAGAAAGGAGCATTAAACACGGAGAAAACCTCTATAAATGTGACCATGTGGAAAGTAGCAGCTATATCTGGGGTAAAACAGTTGGTGGAGTGCGAGTGAGCATACGGGTGAAGTACAAGCTCTAGGTCAGTGTTTTACGTCCTATAGCTAGTGCTAGGTCACATCAGCTGCATGATGTCATATATGCAACTTCTGATTTGTAGGCATTTTAATTGCGAATTTTTACAGTCTAATAAATCTCAAAAAACTTGACAAACAGTCAAAATGTACATCATTACTTATCATTTAAACTATGGTACAACATGTGTGTGATTCAAGACGTAAGACAAAGCAGACCAGAAAATAACTTTTATCGCTCCATTGACTTCCATTCGTTATTTTTTCGGCCAGGGGACCCAAGGGCCGACTGGAAGGGGAGGAGACTCATGCTGCGTTCAGACCGCAGGCTTTGTCAGCGTCAGGCAATGCTCATAGAGCGACTAGTTTGACGCATATACACAGAAGATACATTTTAAAGCTGAAGCTCGCAAAGCTCGTAGGCGGGCCTTTCTCTGCTGGATGCTTTAAACACTAGCGGATCGTAGTTGGCTAGGCAGCGTCAACGACGGGAAACGTCACTAAAGTGAGTCGCTCTGATTGGTTGCCATGCTGCGTCAACAGCTTTAGGACCATCAAAAGTTCAACTAGCTGAACTTCTGCGTGGCTAGAATTGTGAGCTTTGAAGCTTCAAACGCTGGAAAAACTTGAAAAGTTGACAGAGCCAAAGCTCACAAAGCGCTGCAGAGACTTAACATGTAATCTTGACATTGCTGACACTGAAAAAAGCCTGCGGTCTGAATGCACCATTAGCATCCCAATAAGAGCAGAGCAGGGTTTTGTGAGAGGAAATCGTCTATTTTTTTTTTTTATTATTATTTTTTTTATTTTTATTTAGGACAGTGCATGCTAATGAACATAAATGTAAGAACAAATTACATGAATGTAAACATGCCAGATTATAGCCAAAGGCTAATTTCCAACTGTTGTCCTTAAACATAAAAATAAACATAAAAATTCATAATTCATTCATAATAAAAACTCCATCACCAAACTTACACATACACACCATTCTGTTCCGAAATAAAACATTAAAACGATACAGCTCATACATGATCACATACCTGATTTGTCCATAACCAGTTTTTAAGCTTTGCCTTAAACAAATTGAAAGTCGAGCATTCTCTAATGGGTTGAGGAAGATTGTTCCACAGATGGCCACCCTTGACAGAGAGGACATTCTGCCCAAATGCTGTCCGTCTGTGAGGTATAAACAAGTCTCCTCGGGTTGTAGCTCGAGTGATCCTGTCTGAGCTTTCTTTATGCCTAATGAACTGCTTTAGTGGTGGTGGAGCAAGGTAGTGTAAGACTTTATATATTAAACAGACTCTTTTAAGTTTTATTAAGTTATTCAAGTTCAGTAATTTATGTTTTTTTAACACATGACAGTGGTGGTGGGAAGTCGTTATTTTGTCAAGTAGTTTTAAACTTGTTTTATAAATGTTTTCAATAGGTTTAAGTGTTGTTGGACAAGCAAGTGACCAGGATGTCAAACAATAGTCCATTTAAGAGATGATCATTGAGTAAAAATAAGTTTTTGCAACTTTCATATTTAAATTATTACGTATATGGTTAAAGTTTCGATTATTAAATTTAAGTACCTGGGACACTTTATTTATGTGACTCTTGAAGGATAATGTTGGGTCTAGAATGACCCCAAGATATTTAAATTCTGGTGCTAGATAAAGCTCTACTCCATCCAGGAATATATTTGACTGCTTCAAGTTTAAGGGGCGTTTGGAAAAATACATGCAGACAGTTTTTGAGGTGTTCAACATTAGGCATGAGTCCTCCAGCCAGCTATTCATTAATGCTAAAGCAGCTGTAAGATCTTTTGCCACCTGCTGGACACTATTTGCTTGCGTATATATAACTGCATCATCCGCATACATTTGAACAAATATATTTGGACAGACTTCAGGAAAGTTATTGATAAAAAGAGAGAACAGTAAGGGCCCAAGAACAGATCCTTGAGGAACCCCTGTATCACAGTCTAAATATGGAGATTTAACCCCATCCAACACCACACACTGTTTCCTGTGTGAGAGATATGAGGCAAACCACTGAAGAGCCTGACTGGAGATATTAAACTGAGTCAATCTGGACAACAATATCTGATGGTTTACAGAGTCGAAAGCCTTCTTCAGATCTAAAAATACAGCTCCAACACAGAGACTCTTGTCCAGCAAGCTCTTCAAGTTCTCCACTAACATACACAGGGCAGTATCTGTGGAGTGATGTGAACGAAACCCAAACTGCAATGGATGTAATGAGGGTTGGGTGTTTTCTAGGTGAGCAGTGAGGAGTTTAACCACCCACTTCTCAGCTATTTTAGATACGACCGGGAGTATGCTTATGGGGCGATAATTAGGCCCTGTCCACACGTAGCCGGGTATCTCCCAAAACGGAGATATTTTTCTACGGTTTGGCCTGTTATCCACACATAGCCGGAGGTTTTCGGCACCAAAAACGAAGCTTTTTAAAAACTCCGGCCAAAGTGGAGATTTGCGTTTTCTCCGTTTTCAGTATCTACGTGTGGACGGTTGAAAACGGAGTTTTAAGAGCCGTAACGCCACTTTCCGCGACAAAAAATGCTCCAACACCACATGTGCGACCTGTGTTTACTCTCGAAAACAGCATTTATTTCCTCAGCGCTGTGTTGGTATCATCCATTGTTAAAGCGCGTCTTGTTTGTTTGCTTTTATAAGCTGTATGACTGCTGCGTGCTGAAGAGAGGATATAAAGTTTCTCTTGACGGATAGGACTGGGGAGAACTACTGCCCCCTACAGGTTTGCCACGTCTATAAATGTGCTGAAAAACGCATTTATCCAGTTACGTGTGGATGGAGATTTTTTTTTTTCAAGGAGCAGAGGAAAATCTTCGTTTAAAAAAAAAACCCGGCTACGTGTGGACATGGCCTTAGACATGTCAGTCTTCACACCTGCTTTGAAAATTGGTGTAACTGCAGCAATTTTCCAATCTGTTGGAACAATGGAGTGTTTGAAAGACATATTCAAAACATGAGTGGTTGGACGTACAAGCAAATCCATATGTTCTTTTAGGAAATTTGTGTTAATACCGTATACATCAAGTGCTTTTGATTGTTTTAAACCTGTAATTAGTTTAGCAACTTCAGTGTCTGAAATATGAGTGATGGTGAACAACTTTTGACCAACATCATTCACATTATCAGAGCATACGACTGAGTCAAAACGCTGACTGATCTCCCTAACAGATTAAATAAAGAAAGTGTTTAAGTTACTGACGATAGATAGAGGCTCTCTAACAATTATACATAAAGTTCAATTGTATTTTTACTTTTGTTTGAATGACGGCCAAGTAATTTATTTAAATGTTGCCAGATAAGTTTACCATTACCTTTGGCTCTCTCGATTATATTTATAAAAAAATTTGCTTTGGCCTGTCTCAAACTTCTTGTTACTTCGTTCCGCATTGAAGTAAATCTCTGTCTATCCAGAGTTAGACCTGTTTTCAGGAACTGTTTTAGTAATTGATCTCTTGTTTTCATTAAATTCTTGCACCCTTTGTTTAACCAGGGCAAATTAGATGTTGTCTTTATTTTTTGTCGACCTCTAATGGAGTATGTTGATATAACATCCTTGACAATGTCAGTGAAGTGACTACTGCAGAATTGTGGATCATCACTACACAATAAAGGCTCCCAGTTAACTGATGTGATAAATCAATCAATAAGTTAGTGAGGACTCGTGGTACAGTCTTTTAAATTTTGCTTTTTTTCTTCTTTGAAGTTGTAGGCTCTGCTTCTGTTTCTTCCGAACTTTTCCTTAAAAAAAAAAATAAAAGAAAAAAAAGTTAAATTAATTCTGCTAGTTTATGGGTTTGTTTTTAGCAGTCATGCGTCACTTGACTGAGGCAAGCACAAGTTACTGCCAGAATTAACGGAAAGAATATGCTCATATTTCAAATTAAAACCCCACAGAGAATCAGAATTTAAATAAAATGGAAATACTGCCCCATGGCGCTGGTGCCCTGGGCTAGAGCCCCAGTAAACCCCTGCTAAAGTCTGTGCTTGTCGGCTTAAAAAACAACCAAAAACGTAAGTCTATAGGGTTCTTTGTTTGGTTCACTTTCACAACCACTTCTAGGAGAACATTAATCTCATTGCACGACTGAAAGCTGATGTAAACAAAAAATTTAAGCTGTAAACAACAGCCACTTAAAGGAAAAGTTTTTTTTTTTCAACCTGGAAGTTCTTTTTAGCAAATATTACGTTCATATAGCCTACTCACCCAGACAACTTTTGAGCTACTCGGAGCCGTTGAGCAGGAGTTTATATCGAGTCGTGATCAGCATACATCCATATAATGGGAGTCAATGTGGGCAGGAGTTCGCTGCCTGTAATAAGGCATTATCTCCCCTCCAACTCTTTCATATAACACTGTTTTGTTATTAAACGTTAGCACTACTCCCATCGGAGTACAGAACGTCTCGGAAGTGTTTATTTGTTTGTGTTCCGGAGTGATTCAGAGGCAAAAATACAACTACACTATGCCATGATTACAATGATATCACTGCTGTGCTCCATCCGGGTTGTAGTCTGAGCAGGACTTTCACTCTGTGCTCTACAGCGGTCAGCTAGACAGAACTTGCAACTGCAGACATCAACATGGTTCACATTTGCGTGTTTCCAAATTGCACTAACCGAATGACCAGCTGACCAATTTCAGCTTCTACAGGCTCCCTTTCCGCAACCTACGCAGACTACAGCTGTAATGGCTGTGGATGCGACATCATACACCCAGGTTGGTGTAAGTTGGAATCGGTTGCAGTTCATCAAGATGGAGGAACTAAAAATAATCACAGATGTATTCCATCCTAAACTCCTTTAACAGCAGTGAAACTAATAAAGCAGATCTCATTGTTGATAACAAAAGGCTTTCTGTCAACTGGGTTGATGGCAAAGAGCTTCTGAGGTTTAATAGAAGTTACTAAGCTTTACTTTATTCCAATAAGGAAAACACATTACTACTAGTCACAGTAAGAGAATGGTTACAGAGTTGACATTATGAACTTGCTTTAACACTTTTATATGTAGAATTAGAGTAACAAGTAGGATTAGCATTTTTAAAATAGCAACCTCTGTTCCAAAAGAAAGTCGATCCCTACCTTAAAGGCAATATTTCCGAAAGGCAGCAAACATTTTCGGATCCAAAATGTTCCGTACCAGACAGGTTAAAAGCTCAAACCGACAAAACAAACCAATTTTGTTGTACTCCATTCAGCCTTCCAGTTATCTGTTGAAAAGTGGACATTTCTCAACACGTTGAAGATGTGTTTTTTTTTTTTTAAATAGTCTCTCTTTGCTTTCACTGACTTCATTTAAACTTGTCACTGGTACTGAAAATAGGCCACTTCTTCCTCTAGTAACAACATCCCACCAAAGAGTGCCTGTCAGATTACGTTTTTCTTCCCCCAGATGGTCTGATTTGTGGTCCTCAATTATTTTCTCTGTGCATCTCTAACTTTACCATCTCACAACACGTCAGCTGTTGCATATCACACGTGGCATGTGGTCAGTCATAGTACTTTCAGACAATGCTGAGACAAAGAAAGACCAACTTAATATCTGAAGAATATAAGAAGTGTTGAGTAGCCTTAAATATTTGAGAAGATTTTCTGTTTATTCATTGTACCTCGCACGTTCTGTTCTGTTTACACAGAATAAATACCTTTTACTTTAGCACTGCAGAGTGCATTCCCCGCGTAAAGTTAACAGTGCAGAATTAATGAGCGCTGGAAGGGAAAGCTGCCAAAACATGCAAAGAATGCAACCCAAAAACATGTGCACGTAGGATTGGTGGATACTGCAGAGTTATGTAGAACGCCGGGTGGATGTAACATTTTCTGTCTGAGTGTATCATGTGTAGGCCCTCTAAATGGATTATATATTACAAATAATAAAAATGAACATGAGCCTTTAAAGACATGGAAAAAGCCAACCTAAACAGTTTGTGGGAGAAAGGCTTTGATAACTGATGTGGTGTAGTGTTATAAGCACGGTGTCGCTACATGCTTACTCAGTATAAGGGATTGCTGTCCAGTCAATAACACAACACAAGCGACTGTCTGATGTTGCTATAAGTTTGTCCAAAAAGAGTGAATGCTGAAAATCAATGACTCATTGTAATCTGCAGGGTTTCCTGAGATGGAAAACTTTGAAACTGATTGGAATGTATATTTGAAGTGAAATGACTTGTAAAGTGCACTGAGATGACAATGTGAATTGGTGGTATATTAATAAAATGAATTAGGGGAGACTGACAGGAGTATACTTGGATGTGATTTCTGCCTTTTTTCCTCTTCATCGCTGCGGGAGGTAAGTAAATAAATGCCAGAAGTTGAGTTCCTATACGTTTATTATATAATTTAAAGTAGGGTTAAAGTGACAGTGCGTAGTTTTTGCAGTACATCTTTGAAAATAGGCATAAAAATATTATGTAATAATAATTACGTAAATCCCATTCATTGAAAAATATTGGAGATGTTGTAAAATATAACTTTAAATTCAGTTTTAAAATACATAGGCGCGGGTCCTCTTCTATGGAGAAAGCCATATTAGATGACGTCTTTACTTCTACAAGAGCCCAGAAGGACAAAGCGCACGGAACATTAAAACATTGATTTACCCTCAAAATGCTAAAAAGTTTTGCCATAAATACGTTTTTACCTCTTCGCTAGTTCCAAGCGATGAAAGAGAGACTGATGTGCTCGTCATGTTGCTGCAAATAGATCTTTCTCAGGGGATTGAGCTTTTGAAAACAGCACTAGTTGGACCTCCGTTGTTGAGTTTCTTACTCGAAGACACAGATACCGCATGCTTGTGATTATTTAGGTATGCACTGCCCCCTACTGGCCGAAAATTACACACTGTGCCTTTAAGCAAGTTTACCCATATCAGGATTGTGTTTAATCTGCTATGCCAATTCATGGTATTTAGGAGTCACTGTTTGCACCACTATGTAGGTTTGAATTGTTGAGTAATCACCATCAAATCAGGAGGTACTTTCGTAAAAATCGGCACGACTCATCAGCTAATATAGCCGATCTCCACTTACTGAGAAATTTGAAAATATCGTCCCGATCCGATCTTGAGACCGGGACATCCCTAACTACCACACCTGGATTTTGGGCCTGATCTGTTTCTAGCTGTATTAACTGAAGCTGTGTCTGTTGTAGTGTAATAAGCATGGTGGGGATAGACAAGAATATATTTCAATGTGATTTCCCTAGTACTGATCTAAAGTGAGGAATTCAGACCATTTATGAGGGCTGATAAACACAGTAACTCAGATGGGGGGGGTTCAAAAGACTTGGATTTTTCCCTTGAATCTATCCATCCACCCATCGTCTTTACCAGTCTATCCTTGCAAAGTAAACTCACCCCCATGGCTTCCTAAAGCACCATGTATGTAAGCTCCTAAACAATTTCAACATGTGGTGTAGACAGTAGCAAGGCTAGATTTGTAAAAAAAAACAGCAGGCATGTCTGGAGTCCAAGACTAAAGGAAGAGTGAAATGTATGTAAATGTCGGTACCGAGCAGCCAGCAGCCTCTGGCCAAGCTCCAGGCTCTCTCCATGCAGCTCCTCCAGTGAGACTCTACAACTGAGGGAGGTGACAGGCAGTGGGTTGTCTTCCTTCAAAGCAGCAGGGAATTCCTCCACAAACCTCTTCAGGAAGCACTGGGCCTCCTCTTCCTCCATCCCAGCCTCGTGAGATCTCTGGCAGCAGAAAGAAATCTGATGAACAGCAGATTAAAATCAAGAGTCCAGTTTAGAGGTGTAGAGTAATGGGTGCCCGCCAAGCATTGGATAGGAGTGACTGAACATGACTTTACTGAGCATGTCCTTTTTAAAAACGTATAAAACTTTGTAAATGATAAATTAATACCTTGGCAAAAGGTGGCTTAATGAGACTCCAATGTCTATTTAAGTCTGTTTGAAATATACTGTATGAATGAGATTATTCATATGATCACTTTCAAGTTCATATGAGAATGACACTTACTTTTCCAAACACATAAACCATCACAGTGGTAATTTAGTGAACATTCTGTCATGGATAGGTGAGCCATTTTGAAAAAATGGAAATGTTCCCTTTTTATTGGAGCTGCAACTAGCAACTTTAAAACAATATTTTATCAGCAACTAATTTTTCAGATAGAATCAATTAAATGATTATTCATGGTGGTTGACCTAGAGCATCCTCCTCACTCAACAAGTGTGAGTGACTGTAGGTGACAAGTAACAATCTTTAGTCAGAAGCTACTTCAATGCTGCTGTAATGCAGACCACTATAGGAGATCATTCCCTGCCACAGCCATCACCATCTATAATAACAATTAAATAGAAACTTAGATAGCAACTGTTACAATAAAATTTTATTTATTCTTGGGATTAATGATATTCAATTTTAACTAAATTCAACTAAAATTTTCTTTCATTTATTGTATATCAAAAAAGAAAATGTAAAATAAAATATGAAAAACTAATTTATATGCTTACATAGTTAAATTATGTAATGTGCCACCATGACTAAATTTAATAAAAGTTGAATTCTTATTCTTTAACAAACAAGGTCAGTGATAAGAGCAACTCCAAATTAGTTATATTGATTAACTGCATCTCTTATCATTTTTACAGATAAATTACATAACATATATTAAAGAAGAGCTGAAAACACAGCTTTAATGAGAAATTAGGGATAAATTGAATCTCAAGTATTTATGAAATAAAAAGTGCTGGTTTTTGTGTAATAGACAAAGAAGGTAATATGGTGATACTTCATTACAAGTTAATAAAGTGGATAAGATGAACCACAACATAAATGTTAGGATCGCTGAGACCTATGTTACCCCCTCCAACAATATTTGTTTGTCCTTAGCCAAAGGTTTTCCCAAATTAAAGATGAGAAATAAATAGAGGTGGGGGAGGGGGGTCCTGTGTAACCCAATAGAGCGTTATCTTCACAAACGCCCCTGTTTCCTGGGAAGATTCTGTGACAATAAATTGTAAGCATCGTCTTGTTCAGATCAGTTTCCGCAGTATTTCATAATAATGAACACAAAAAACAAATCGCAACCAAGTTGTTATCCAGGAAGAGAGCATTGTGTGGTTTTGTTAAGTTTTTTTTAGACTCACGCTTCCGTAAATAACCCAGCGAAGAAGCCCAAACACGTTTCAAAGTGGGCATGGTGCTGTCAGTGCACTCACATAGGAAGTCGGTTTTAAGAAACTTCAGCAAAAGATTTTCAGAAAACAACAACAAAAACCATCATAACGTGTCTCTAAACTCTCGCGGTGGTTAATGAAGTAAGGTCGGCTCAAAAAAACCGAACAACTAAAGATGGATAAATAACGGTTCGGTGAAATGTGCCAAGAAAGAAAAGGGCGTCAAAGCCGGAGAAACTCGGAGAACGGACGCAACACTGAATCCTTAGAATGCCTTTAAAATCATATGTATGATTAGTCATGTTAACACAGAATTCTTTCGTCGGAAGGTAGAAAAGTCTACCAGTTGTATCAGTGCTAAAAAGCTTATTTTATCCCCAGCAGAAAGTTGTGTTTTCGCCTTACCCAGGGCTAGGAACAGTTCCTCTGCAGTACAGTAGTACAGAAACACACCCTTCAGCGAGACAAAGCAGATTCATTGACAACGCTGCAGACTCACACACTCTCCACCGGGACCCTGAAGGCGAGCTCTGAACGGAGTCTGTACCATCCATGATGTTTACAGATCTGCAAAAGGCTCAGCTTTACTTTGGACCTCCGGTGCATCCGCTTTACATTTAAAGACGCACAACACTGATTTAACACAAATAAAGAATCGATATTAAACACTCAAAAATTATTCACGAAAACATTGTTTTAAATTTAAAATAGATAATTATGGTTTATTTTAAAAAAAAAAAACCTACAACTTCAGTTAATAAGTTACAGGACTTTTTATATTTAGGCTACCATTTATTTGCCAACATCTGAAAGAAGTAAAATAAAAAAATATAATTACATTGCATAGGCCTGTAGATCATGTTGTCATGGTCATTGTTATTTAACGTTATCAAAGGCTGTGGCTCTCCTGCTGTTTGTTCACTATAGTAATTCCTGCTGCTCAACTTTCAGTGTCAAGTTTATTTATATAGCACATTTAATAAACAATTACTTTCTCAATAATAAGATAGCAACAGACACAAGTAATGCAATACAAAGTAAAAAAAACAAAAACATGAATATGCTTTGATCCTGGGAACAGACAGTTTTCTGTGACTTATCCTCTTTGCAGATGATGGGTTAGGGTCATATAAGTTCTCTATCAAAAAAAATATATATTGCCATGTTTCTCTTTTTTTTGTTGAAGAACTTAATTTTGTTTTTATAAGCTGTAAGTCATAATCATTAAGATGAAAAGAAAGATACTTAATATATAAAGCTGTGCCATTTAAGCAATATCAAACGAGAGGGAGTGCTATTGTGCCGAATATCAGCACTGTTGGGATTCGTTCGTAGGCACAAGGCTGAGTGCCGCAGATAATTACATTAGTGCCGCACAACAGCCCTCCCTCTCGTGTGATATTACTTCTATACAGCAGTTCTACAAACACATTTTATAATTTAAAAATAGCAACAGCGGATTAAGATTTGATTGTTTGTTGAATAATTTATTTAGCTCCGCCAACACAAGAAGTTCCAACATCTTTTTTCATCAAGTTTGTCTTTCTCCCACCTGCAGGAGAAAGGAATTTAAATGAATCATAAGGAAAAGATAGACTGGTACTTGGTTCTGGCATTCATGTTGAAGTCACTCTGGTATGTAACTGCAAACAGCAGTTCCTGCTGGCTTTTAGCCGAGTAACAACCGACACACCTGCAGCAAAGATGTAAACAAGTTGTTTCAGGAAGGGAAAATAACAATATTAAATGAGACACAGCAGTGTTATGTTACGGCATGTTATGGACTGCTGACTGCAGCAGGCAGTCACTGACTGCTTGTGTACATTGTGAAGGAAAGCCTGTTTAAGAGTTTTCAGGAGACTCACAAGGTGTGGACTGTTTCTGAACTAGAGAGTGCGCTAAGAATGAAAGACTGGGCCGTCCTTTTCTCATGGTTCCGGACTCTGAAAGAAAAGGGGAAAGGCACTGAATTTAAGCTGATTGAAGTCTCCACAATCAATGATGACTTCCTGTGCTGCAATTGGTCCACAATTTTGTTGCGCCACAAGCTGATCTACTCCATGTTACGCTGCATTGGTGAAATGATTCATTTAAAAGGAGGTCCGAGTGCATGAACCATATACAAGTCCTTCTAAAAAAAATTAGCATATTGTGATTAAGTTCATTATTTTCTGTATTGTACTGATAAACATTAGACTTTCATATATTTTAGATTCATTGAACACAACTGGAGTAGTTCAAGCCTTTAATTGTTTTAAGATTGATGATTTTGGCATACAGCTCACGAAAACCCAAAATTCCTATCTCAAAAAATTAGCATATAATGAAAAGGTTCCCTAAACGAGCTATTAACCTAATCATCTGAATCAACTAATTAACTCTAAACACCTGCAAAAGATTCCTGAGGCGTTTAAAGACTCCCAGCCTGGTTCATTACTCAAAACCGTAGTCATGGGTAAGACTGCCGACCTGACTGCTGTCCAGACGGCCATCATTGACACCCTCAAGCTAGAGGGTAAGACACAGAAGGAAATTTCTGAACGAATAGACTGTTCCAGGAGGGCTGTATTCAAGGCACCTCAGTGGGAAGTCTGTGGGAAGGAAAAAGTGTGGCAGAAAACGCTGCACAACAAGAAGAGGTGACCGGACCCTGAGGAAGATTTGTGGAGAAGGACCGATTCCAGACCTTGGGGGACCTGCGGAAGCAGTGGACTGAGTCTGGAGTAGAAACATCCAGAGCCACCATACACAGGCGTGTGCAGGAAATCGGCTACAGGTGCCGCATTCCCCAGTTCAAGCCACTTTTGAACCAGAAACAGCGGCAGAAGCACCTGACCTGGGCTACAGAGAAGCAGCACTGGACTGTTGCTTGGTGGTCCAAAGTACTTTTTTCGGATGAAAGCAAATTTTGCACGTCATTCGGAAATCAAGGTGCCAGAGTCTGGAGGAAGACTGGGGAGAAGGAAATGCCAAAATGCCTGAAGTCCAGTGTCAAGTAACCCACAGTCAGTGATGGTCTGGGGTGCCATGTCAGCTGCTGGTGTTGGTCCACTGTGTTTTATCAAGGGCAGGGTCAATGCAGCTTAGCTATCAGGAGATTTTGGAGCACTTCATGATTCCATCTGCTGAAAAACTTTATGGAGATGAAGAGTTCATTTTTCAGCACGACCTTGCACCTGCTTACAGTGCCAAAACCACTGCTAAATGGTTTACTGACCATGGTATTACTGTGCTTAAATGGCCTGTCAACTCTCCTGACCTGAACCCCATAGAGAATCTGTGGGATATTGTGAAAAAAAGTTGAGAGACGCAAGACCCAACACTCTGGATGAGCTTAAGGCCGCTATCGAAGCATCCTGGGCCTCCATAACAACTCAGCAGTGCCACAGGCTGATTGCCTCCATGCCACGCCGCATTGAAGCAGTCATTGCTGCAAACGGATTCCCGACCAAGTATTGAGTGCATAACGGAACATTATTATTTGAAGGTTGACTTTTTTTGTATTAAAAGCACTTTTCTTTTATTGGTCGGATGAAATATGCTAATATTTTGAGATAGGAATTTTGGGTTTTCATGAGCTGTATGCCAAAATCATCAATATTAAAACAATAAAAGGCTTGAACTACTTCAGTTCTATGTAATGAATCAAAAATATATGAAAGTCTAATGTTTATCAGTACATTACAGAAAATAATGAACTTTATCACAATATGCTAATTATTTGAGAAGAACCTGTAGTACAATGGGATACTTTCCTAAATTTCTGTATTACAAATCTGTTGTTTATTGGTCTAATGTAATATTAGCCTTTTCTAAGACACACAATTTTAGGTTGTCTCTAATCCATAATGAATAGAAACAAACATCTGACATATACCACTCTGTGTTTAATAAATCTACATATGAGTTTCCCACCACATCAACTTTGCAGCATTTAAAAAAGCTGCACATTTGTTTTTTGTATATGTTTGTATGGTTGTGACCCAATAGTTTTTGGAAAAAGTTTTTTTTAACACAACAGTAATGAGACAAATGAATCTGACATGGCTTTATTTAACAAGCTAAATTATTGTTACTTGCAGATGTATACTGAATGTTGACTGATTTACTGGTGATCACAATTATTAAAATAGGCTAATTCTCACTAAAGACAGGCTCCATATCTTTATTTGACTAAACTAAGATTTCCAGACTTCACTCCTGTGCTATTTCTTCCCGCGCGCGAGGTAAGGCACATAAGCACGCTACAGTAATGTTCTCAAATTCTACAGAGTAGCTGGTTAGGGGGAAACAGGCCGAGTTTTTCCTCAGAACAGGCATCCTAAGGGTAACAGGGATGGTCTCCAGTCCCAAGGCACTGTTGCAGCTCCCGCCAGAGTGGCTGTCCTGGCACCTGGCCTCATAGATCACCTGAGGTTCTCGGTTTAAGTCAATTTTTTTGCTGTTGACAGAGACAATAAAAAAGGAAATTTAATCGGCAACATTTTATGAAGATTTCCAAATTTAATAAAAGCTCTTTGCAAGTTAACTTCCATCTGCAAAAAAATTGTGACAGATGAGATCAGATATCTTGTAGCATGTAAAATATTGTTTCAGCAAAAAGTGACTTTTTAAGGGTAAAAAAACCTCCGCGCCATGAACAATTTTTATCTTATCTATTATTCTTATATTTGAAGGCTTTCATTCAGGATTTTTTTTAACATAAGCGGAGGCGGGTAGATTAGCCAGAAATTGGACTCAAGTAAGAGGAGCACAACTTCAACATATTTTTACTCAAGTAAAAGTAAAAAGTAGCTTTCACAGAAATGAATCAAGTAAGAATAAGCCTGTGAATATTCTCGTTCATCCAGGTCATGGTTATCTCAAGGAAATTTCAATCAAACGCAACTGGACTTGGTAATTTGTCTTGGAAGACGTTTCACCTCTTATCCAAGAGGCTTCATCAGTTCATGCTCGCTGACCAGCTGGTGGACTCCCACCTGTCAGCACGAGCATGAACGATGCCTCGTAAGAGGTAACTCTTCAAAAATCATGTATTGAATTTCCTGACAAGTAAGAATAAAGACATAGACATATATTAAAATAATATTTGATGTATTTAATAAACTAATAGTTAATATTTGATTAAAAGGCTTCTTAAGTAATGAATAACTATTTAATCAAAACATCTTATTTAATATTTTAAAATGATGATATTAGTTTGACAAAAATATATGTGCATTTTCAGGGATTTCAGAGACTAAATCACATAACTAATTTGCAAAATACAATTTCAAGTACGAGAAAAATGCAAATTAATAATGTCTTTTAAATAAAAAAAACGTATGAAACCAAGACTTTTGGTAGGTAATATATAGAGCAGAGTAAATTATTTCCATTGATGATGGAAGGGTGTTTACTGTTTATTGCAAATAGGCTCACCAGATAGAAAAATAACATCAGAAGAACAAAGCTGGTGTAAAAAAAGAAGTTCCACTTTAAACTTTAACTGCATATCTGTGTCTCAGGCATTTTTGGTTAAAGTATTCTTTTTAATTCACTAGAGTTACTCGTGCTTGATAGAGTATCCAGAAATTTTACCCAAGAAAGAGTGATACTTCATAATAAAATAACTCAAGCAAAAGTTTAAGTAGGGTGTAGTAAAATTACTCATGAAAGTACTTTTTTTTCAAAAAGCTTCTCAAGTAAGTGCAACTGAGTAAATGTAACTAATTACCACCCACCTCTGAACATATAAGCTATCCAATTCCCTTTTCACTTGTCCTTTTCTCAGAAATGATGTATGCATCATAATGTGGACTTTTTATTCTCAAGTCACATTAAATGACATAAGACCCTTCAAGCTTCTGCAAACATCTAAACATTTCAACGGATTACGACTTCATCCGCATCTCAGCAAAAAACAAAACACTATGAATATACACTCACTGGTAAACCCAGGTTGCAAGGCTGCGTGTATTGATGTCCGCGGGTAGGTTAACCATCTGGTTGTAGTAGTCTTTCAAGTTGTAGGTGCATAAGGTTTCCCCAACACACTGGCTGCTCAGTGGCATGGCCAGACACTGGTGGAGGATCAGCAAGCACAGCAGGAAGACACACACCTGTTGCATACAGACAAAACAACCAAGACAGCAGGACTGCGTGAAACCTATACGAGGAAAGAAATGTCCATATGTGACAGATGAGTTCGGCTTCAGCCCCAAACCAGGTCAGCATGCAGTTGGGATAAAAACGACCTATTAACAGATATTATACCAGCCCAGCATTTGATCTGGTTTCTTCCTGTTGAAGGGAAGTTTTTCCTCTCCACTGTTGCTATATGTTCAGTATGAGGGATTAATGAGGGATTGCTGTGCTTGTAATCTGCACATACAGGGCATAACCTCACATAGTGACTCAACGCAATCTGCTTGGATTCCTTACATAGCAAACGTTTAACTGATTGGAATGTTTGTGTTACTGTATTAAAATTACTTTTCTTGTAAAGTGCCTTGAGATGACATGGTGGTGGTATATAAATAAACTGAATTAAATTGAAAATTGAATTGACAGCATGGGCCAATCAAGCTCTGGTGACCGTCTTCCTGAGTAATGGCTCTTGCTGCTCATCTGGATGTGAACATCTTAGAGTTAACTAAAGCCAAAATAGTCTCACTTACACTGCAGGTGGAAGAGGGTGAGAAACTATTTCCATGTTCTCCTGGAAAAATCTATTGAAAATTTGGTAAAGAAAACGAAAGACTACAAAGACCCGTTGGCCATGTAACTAGAATGATCCGAGTCTAAGTCAAAACCACAACTTGTTTTAAAAAAGACAGAACATTTGATTTCATGTCATCTAATTTACTTGTCTATTAAGTTTTATGGGATAATGATGTGAACCGATGATCATTATAATCATGCAGGTACATTTCTTACCTGAAGTTTTCCCATGGTGTAAGCTTGACTTCTGTTTCTTTCTTTTAGATCTTGATTGGTTGTTAGATTCGTCCTTTTGCCTGGCACCAACTTGGAACCTTTGCCTGGACCTACCTCTATTTATACGCCATGGTTGAGGCTGAGGTTGGAGTTTAAGTGTTTTAATATCTTCGGACAAGATGTGAGGACATGCTGGTCACCATCATTTTTCTCTAATTTGCATTTATCCTTGGTAGTGTACATTTATTCTAATAAAAGGTTATGGCAGCATATGCTGATGTGGCCATCTAACTGGGTGGACTCTGATTCAAAAAGATCACAATAATGGTGGTACTCATGGTTTGACCTCCTGTCAAGTGTTCATGTGTGAGTCATCAAGTTGTTGACTTTAGATGTAGAAACTAATTTTAATATTCCATTCTGAACATCCTGTAATCTCATCCAGTCTGAGCCAAACACAAAACAATCCACTAACAGAAGTCAGGGGTCTGCTGATAAAAATGTCCTTCTTGGTCCTGGGAAAAAAACTTGTTAAACACCTCTGTCGCACATTACAACCTGTGTATGCCAATTTATCTATACTTTAATCTTAATAACTGAACAGTACTCTGTTTTTGTAACTATATCCATATTGTAAATATTTTTTCTGTAAAAATTGTGTTTCTGTTCTGTTTTTGCTGCTGTTACAACCAAATTTCCCCTTGTGGGACAAATAAAGGATTCTTCTATTCTATTCGTGAGGGCAGCTATGGCTCGGTTGTAGAGCTGTTGGCCTGCGACCCAGAAGTTGTGAGTTTGATTCCTGCTTCTGCATGCTACATTCCGTTGTGTCCTTGGGCAAGACGCTTCACCTACCTTGCCAACTGGTGTTGGCCAGAGGGTTGATGGTGCGATTTGGCAGCTTCACTTCTGTCAGTCTTACTAATGTAGCTTTCTTCCTCCAGTGTGTGAATGAATAATGGAATTGTAAAGCGCTTTGAGTGGCTCAAAAAGCACTTTAAAAATGCAATTCATTATTATTCTATGTTTGTACAAGTTTGCATGTTATCTTGCTGAATAATGGAAACATTTTTTTCAAAGAGGCCTTCTCCTGTAGTTCAAAATAATAACACTCAGGTTAAGTGGTTCATCTTAATCTCTCTTAGGTGTGCTTCTGTGTTCTCCTATGATGGAGGAACAATCTGTCCGGAGAGTACACCATCTCTTGCCCAATAACCTCTTCTGCTAGGCAACACACCCTGACTGATGATGACCTTCGCTTGTCTTATCACTTCTTGAAGTTGATAATACTGTGATGGCTTATGTTTCCCCTCCTGGTTTGGGAGAGTTGACCACAGATTCTCAGTGAGGTAAAGGTGTAGAAAGGTTTGTGACCCTAGGTCCAACACATCAGTGCTCATCAGTGCAACTTTGTTATCACTTTTGTCTTGTGGCACTTTGCAGTGCTCCACAATCAAAGAGTGAAATTTAGAGAATTGTTATAAGAAGCTGATTTTGGTATAACTCTATTCATGGAAACGTTCTTCTGAAGAATTGCGATTCAGCCCAATGTCTAGAAGGAGACGCAAACCCACACATGGACAGAAACACAATGATGGATTACTACCTATAGCTCTATTTATCGTAAAGCAATCCATGACACTTTACAGGATATCAAAGGAAAGACAAAAATAAAAGAACAAAAGCCGGCATGTTTTTGCTTGAACAAGAGCTTCATATGTGAAACACACATCTGAATCTGAATGACCGGTTTGATGGAAAAAAGTATGACATGTTAAAACGAAGAGATTACTGTTTTCATGACATCTGACCCACTTTAACAGCAACCTGAGTGTAAATTAGTTTGATAAAGTTATGTCAGCACTGTTCACAGCTTCAACTTTACAGAAATAACATTTTATAATGAAATACAGTGAAACCTTTAAAAAAAATTATAGAAATCTTACCGTCACATTCTCATCTCAGTGGTAAATATTATCAAAACAACATCAACAGTTATAAAAATAAAGTAAAAAATTAATACATGTGGTTATTTTTGATATTTTACAAAATTATTTACTATCTTTTTTCAAACAACTTTAATTAAGCTGTATATATATATATATATATATATATATATATATATATATATATATATATATATATATATATATATATATGTATGTATGTATAATGTCTTTAACATGCAGAAAAGTTAATAATTAAAACTGTCTTAAAGCGGGACAAAAGATGAGTCCAATTCTAAAAAGTACGACATGATCCTAACTCTAATCTATATCTCATCAAAATAGTTTGTTTAACTTCATGGTTATAAACTTTTAACTTGAAAAAAATTTGCATTTTTATAAATGTATGTAACTAGCAAAGCAAGAGGAAGAAAGGCTCGTCTGTAGAAACTGGACAAGTGAAGAAGACGGTTAACAGAGAAAACCACACATAGAAATGGATTATGTAGTAAACAGTTTGTTACAGCAACTTTACAAAACACCTCTGCCACATGATTCTTTGTAGATGTCCGTGTCTGTGCGCTGCGAGTTTTCATATGATATGACCCTTTCTACTTCCCGTACCTGTAGGTTCACAACGTGACACCGGATGTAGATGCAAGTAAACAAGTCTTTCCTTTAGCAAGTGACTAAATGAAAGTTTTAAACGTTTTCTATGCTGAGAACTGTTGTTTCTTTCCTGTCCCAGACTAAGTAGTTACACGTTGTGACTATTTATCCACAGTGTTTGTCTGTCTAGCTGCTCAGGCAGAAGTTTGTTTAAAGAGCGGCTCGGTTCACATCATTCACAATGAGAACTGTTCTGATGGTGGCGGAGAAACCTTCCTTGGCTCAGTCCATCGCCAAAATCCTCTCCAAAGGTAAATCGAGTCATGTATACTAAATTGCTGTATTAATTAAAGTTTCATTTATTGCAGTATTACTATAAGTGAAAGACACGATTGATTCCGCACAGACTGTTTTTATGTCTTTTTTTGTTCATTACGATGATTTTCTTTTTGCTTTCAGTTAATAAAAACCATTATATTAGGATTAGAATATTACATCATACTAATAAAATAAATAATTTGATACAGAAATACAGAAATCTGGAAAAGTACGTTTAATACCTGCTTAAAGTTAGACATTTTCAGAATGAGCCATTCATTTGAGAAACAAACCCCATCGGAATACATATTCAGATTTATTGAATATGACTGTACGTGTGAAAGAACTGCTGGTATCACACATACCACTATGTGCATAGAGGAAAATGACCGTTGACCTAAATGGCTTTAGTCGGTTGAAAGAACGAACTGATTTTAGGAAAATATTTAATAATTTCACTTCATGCTGCATATGGCACCATAACCAAACTCTCCTCAAACGTCTACAGTGTAGAGGCAGTATTCTTAGTATTCTTAAATAAGTTCACAATTTATAAATGTACTGCCATGAAAGGGACATACCTGAGACAATACAAGGCCTAGTGAAAGTAAAGGTGTGTGGGAGATCTGGTCCATTGCTTCCTGGGTTACATGAGGGTTGGTCATCGTCCCGGGCGGATTTCTGGTTACCTGCAACGTTACCACTTTTTCAAACTGGTACAATACCAATTCTTGGATCTGATTACCGATGCCGATACGTCTACCACCCAAACAAATGCAATGAACTGGAAGACAGGTTTTATTTTCTTCTCTGCCTGTTCCAACTAATTATGGTGAATTAGATAAAATATAAAAATATTAATAAAAATCACACACTAAAAAAATCAAGTGGAAAATAAACATTTTCTGTGAAATGATTGCAGTTTCCACATTGTAAGTATTTGTTAATGGTATCGGTTACCTTTAATGAGTACGAGTACATTCGTACATAGTCCTGATAATTAAGATAACCAGTTGTACACACACACACACACACACACACACTTCGCTGCAGGTTCACCTTTATTCATATTCTTCCTGTAGTCATAAATACATTTCCTGTTCATTGCCATGTTCCTTTTTCACTATAAATTTAGGATTAGGGTAACCTTTAAAGTGAGAGACTAATGGGGATGGGCGATATGGTCTAAAAAATGTATCATGATAATTTCAGGTATTTATTTGCGATAACGATACAAATGATGATAATATATTTTCTTTTAGAAAATAGAAAATTATTTTATGTTTAAGTTGTGTTTCAGTGACTGTGCTGAAAAACATCACACTGCAACAATGTAGGGCTAATGTATTGTTCAATCTCATGTCTGCAGTTGAATCATAAGAATCAGCCGTAGACAGTGATGTTGTAACCTCTTCATGCATCTCTGGCAGGGCTGTTATGGAAAAGTACCTCATTGAGGGCATGCTGAATCTTAGGTCCATCTTATGGGTTGCTTAATAAGCAATCCTAATCCTTCTTTTTTTACAACAGCTAAATTTCTTTAGCTGTTGATTACAGGATTGTAGACACCTAGGATGCTGATTAGTGGACATACCTTGGATTAACATGTCCCTTTGGTCACATTATTTTCATTCTTTTATAGGGGTACCATCATTTTTGTCCAGGCCTGTTTCATGCATTTATTTTTTAAATAATTCCGTTGAAGCATGGATGAAAAGCAATGTCTGACTTTCATTGGTCAACATTTATATAATTTTTATTTATTATTACTTTTGTCAGATTAAAGTTATTTCTGTGACCATTATGAGTTTTTCTTTGATTTAATGAAGGATACCAACAATTTTGTCCACGTCTGTATGTTGCTGATTTACTACATTTCCACACTTCACAACATCCAGTCTGTGGAAGCAGTTTATGAAAACTCCTTCGCAGTAATAGTTACCCATGCCACTTTGCAACAGAACGGCTCTTGCCCGCAGTCCACTTCAGTTGATGATTCAGATTTTCTGTTGGGTTTAGTTCGGGGTTCACAGTAATGCAGCAAAACAAATCCCTCTTCAGTTTTCTGGTAAAGACCTGGCGGATTTTTGACCAAACCAACTATCATCTGTAATCGTTCATTTCATCCAGCTAAACTGTTTGGATTTTTCTGCATGTGAAGTTGACCAGTTGCAACAACCCACACCTGCCCACCGATATGATACAGATACTTGTATCTGAGTACTTGCTGAAACCGAGTACCAATGCCAATATTTCTACCACACAAAAAATGCAATAAACTGGAAGAGGGATTTTATTTTCTTCTCTGCTTGTTACAGAAAATCATGGTGAATTAGATAAAAAATAAAATATTAATAAAAATGACCACAAAATGTCAAGTTGAAAAATACACATTTTCTGTACAATGTGTTGGTGAGTTTCTACATTTTAAGTATCGGTTAATGATATTGGTTAACTAACCGCTCCAATACGAGTACATTAGAACAGCGTCGGCCCAGATACCCGATGCCAGTATCGGTATTGATGCATCCCCAGCAATTATTATTAAAAAACTGCTGAATTACAAAAAAGAAGATTGGCAAAATGAATCTGCTGCCGTAAAAATCAGTCTGGCTCAGCTGTTGAGTGATGATTGTGTCCTGTGTTGTTCTTCTCCTTTAGGAAGCTGTACAAGCAGGAAAGGGCTCAATGGAGCATGCTCAGTGCATGAATACAGCGGCAGTTTTCAAGGCCAGACCGTCCGCTTTAAGATGACCTCTGTTTGTGGCCACGTGATGAGTCTGGATTTTATTGGTGGGTATCCTCATATTAGATCCGGATCTTTCTTCATCTTACCCATGATTGTATTTGGTTGCTTGAAAAGCGCAAATGCTTAAAATCTTAAAATCTTGAAAAATGACATTCAAAAGTAACCATTCAAATTCTTTGCAGAGTCAGAGTGATGCTGACAATGAAAGTGTTTCATTGTTTTTTTGTTTCTTTTGCTGAGCAAATTATACTTTTTGTTATTTATAGTTTGTTGAATCAGCAATGCTTGAATGTTCATAGTGAGCAGAAATTATTTTTTTATATATTTATGAGAGAGAAAATATTCCAGGAAGAGCAAAATAAGTTCCATAAAAGCGCTTTCTACTTAAAAAGTGGTTTGAATTTAGATTATAAACATTGAAGTTAGACCAATAACTATACAGGTTGTGGTGTCTGTAGTTTGTGTGCACACTCCATTACCTCTCTATCCTGCACACTGTTTTAATATGTCATTTAGAAATACTGAAGATATTAAGATCTATTAATATATTAATCTGCAGTCATCATTGCCACATCAGCATGTGCAATATTACAATTAAAAAAGGACTGCTTGAATACACTTTGTGCCTTGATTCTATATTTCACGTGTCATTCTCAGGGAATTGAGCGTTTGAAAACAGCACTAGTTGGGCCTCCGTTGTTGAGTTTCTTACTCGAAGACACAGATACCGCATGCTTGTGATAATTTAGGTATGCACTGCCCCCTACTGGCCGAAAATTATACACTGTGCCTTTAAGAAAATGTCAACATCATAAGGCGTGTACATGGATGATTACTCGTCGTTCATGTTCACAACCTGTTAAATTCTTTCAAAGAAAATCCCTGCTTATGAAGTGTAAAATTTATTTACGAAATTTTTTATGTATTCAAACTTCTTTGTAAGAAAAAAAAAACAATTTGTCAGTTTACATAGAGGAACATTGTACGGGTGACATATTATGCAAATGTTACTTTATTATCCTTTCAGGTTGTCAAGAATTGAGCTATTAAGATCACATTATGTGAGAGGGATTTGTGCAAAGAACTTCATTAACATGTTTAGTACCGACCATAGACCTGTTTTAACCTGTTCTCAAAAAGGTATAATATCTCCCCTTTAAGTGAGCATTTTATATTCTTAGTTAATAACAGTTAATGGTTGTTTTCTTTTACCTTTAGTTTTACGAAGACAGGCTACCTCTTTTCTTTATCATTACATTTTGCACAGGTGTTCTGGTGTTTGGAAAATGTTATAAATCCATTCTCCCAAAATATGTTGAGAGGCGCAGTAAATGTTATGAAACTGTAATGCACTTTTCTAGTGATACTGACCACTCAAACAATAGAGCCACATTCACCTGTTTGCACTTACAAACACACACACACACATACATACACTGATGCAGAGCTCGGTAGGCAACAGAGGCACATCGACATGGAATTGAACCTATGACCCTCTACCTACTGAGCCACAGTCACCTCTCAGTGAGTTGTCCTGTCTGGTTGTGTGAAGCTGGCCACAGCTGGAATCGTTTTGAGATTCATAGACTTTGATTTTTATTCTCATTTCCCAAACCAGAATCATAAGGAGATCCGGTCCAGGCTTATCCAGCTCATTCGTGTCTAAAATTAGCTGATAAAAATTCTTCAGACAACGTTTTCTCATTCTAGGGAAATACAACAACTGGGACAAGGTGGATCCTGCAGAGCTGTTTAGTAAAGCTCCAACAGAAAAGAAGGAGGCCAACCCTAAACTCAACATGGTGAAGTTTCTCCAGGTTGAAGCCAGAGGCTGTGACTACGTGGTTTTATGGCTGGACTGCGATAAAGAAGGGGAGAACATCTGTTTTGAGGTAGCTCTGACCTCATGTACACCAAATGTCCATAAGAAATGAATATTTAACTGGAGCTGAAAACAAATTCACTGATAGGTTTCATATAGACAGGTCTGGTGTTTTAACTGGACAAATAGGACTTGTGTTAGTTAGGATGTTGAACCTGGTTGTTATGTCATCTCATCCCTCATCTGTCATCTCACAGGTTCTAGATGCCATCCAGCCGGTGATGAATAAAGGCAGTGCCAGGGACCAGAGCGTGTTCCGTGCCAAGTTTAGCTCCATAACTGACACAGACATCTGGAACGCCATGAACCGCCTAGGAGAACCCAACAAGAATGAAGCGCTGTCGGTAGATGCTCGTCAGGAGCTGGACCTGCGAATTGGCTGTGCCTTCACACGGTGGGCCTCCAGCCTCACACAGCTGGCTTGTTCCTTCAGTTTGGCTGCTTCGACTCAATCTTTAAAGTTCTGCTCAACAGCCAATCGTAGGGCTGGGCGTCGCAGAAAAAAAGTTCTCTCTTGTTAATATTTTTCATATCAGTTGATAGCGATATTTGTCACGATATAAAGCAAGCAACTATTTTTTGTCAATATCTAACATTCCTTGGTAATATTTAAAGATATCAGATGCTTATTTTTGATTTAAAGATCTATTATTTAAAGTCGTTCAACTATTTAAAAAAAAAAATAAAGGAGGTTTGGGCTGGATGATAGAGACTAAAAATAAAATGTTTATTTTTTTGTGCGTTGCCAAATCCATTTTTGTTTTCTCCTTTTCTATTCTTAAAAAGAAGTTAGAAATGACAACAAGAATTGTTTTAATTTTTAAAACTTTTTATTTCAACCATCCCTTCTCAGAGGTGACCTGAATTCCAAAAAGTCAAAATAAATCCCATAAATACACGCAGTAAAACATGCTTGTAAAATAAGACGGAAGGTCTTCTGTGGCCTAACATCACTATAAAGTATGAAACCCAAGAAGTTCATTGGTTATTTTCTTTATTTATTTATTTTCTTGATTTTTTTGTGTGTATTTTATCATAGTCACACTTCTAGTGTGAGAGACAGAAGGTAAAAAAAATCCAGGGAATCAGACTGTATAATCTTTCAAAAACTAATTTGTACAATGGTGCAGAAAATAAGTATTTGGTCTATAACTAAACTTTGCCTCAATAATATGTAATTTATTTCAAGTTGGCAATAACATACGTAAGAGTGTGTGTGTGTCTGTGTGTATACGTGTCTGCGCGCGTGTGTGCCTGGGAAATAGGTGGGCCGGGTTATCATAATTGTTTTTTTTATGTGTTGGAAAGCAATGGAATATGGGTTATATGGGGTCATTTTAATCTGTTAAGCACTTTGAGTTGCCCTTTTTGCTTGAAAAGTGCTATATAAAGGTCAAGTGTTTCCTGTAGGTCTTCACCAGGTTTGCATACACTGTAGCTGGTATTCTGGCCCATTCTTCTCCATAGCTGTGATGTTTCTGGGCTGTTGCTAAGTAACACAGACTTCCAACTCCTTCCACAGATTCTCTTTTGGATTGAGGTCTGGAGACTGGCTAGGCCGCTTGAAATGCCTTTTATGTAGCTAATTCCTTCATTGAGGGGGCGGTGTGTTTGGGATCATTCTCAAGCTGGAAGATCCAGCTGTGTTTCATCTTCAAGGCTGTCACTCATGGAAGGAGGTTTTTGCTGACCACATGACATTCCCTTTCTCTGGATCATCCAGATGGACTCTGGGAAACTTCAGACAGCCCTGGACATGTGGTGGCTTAACCTCGAGTGTTGTGGGATTTTAATCATGACAACAGTGTATTTCTAACCGTAACCTTTGTCACTGTGGTCCCAGTTCTCATGAGGTCAATGATCAGTTCCCTACTTTGTAGTTCTTGGCTGTTTCTTCTCCTTTCTCAAGATCATGTGTACCCCATGAGGTGAGATCTTGCATGAAGCTCCAGGTCGAGTGAGATTGTCATTGTTCCATTTTCTAATACTCGGTCCAACAGCTGATCTCTTCTCAACAAGTTGCTTGTCTATTGCAGATTGGCTCATTCCAGTCTTGTGCAGGTGTACAATCTTGTCCTTGTTGTCCTTGGTCAGCTCTGTGGCCTGGCCATGGTGGAGGTTTGAGTCTGACTGAAGGTGTGGAAAGTTGTTTTTTATACTGATAACAAGTTCAAACAGGTGCCATTAATAAAGTTAACAAGTGGAAGATTGAAGAGCTTCTTAAAGAAGAAGTAACAGGTTGGTGAGGGCCAGAATTCTTGTTTTTATAATGGTGGAGAAAATAACTATTTAGCACCTACAAATAAATTATTATTATTATTATTTAAAGGGGCTGCACGGTGGAGAAGTGGTTAGCACTGTTGCCTTGCAGCAAGAAGGTTGTGGGTTCGTATCCCGGCCCAGGATCTATCTTTCTGCATGAAGTTTGCATGTTCTCCCCGTGGGTTCCCTCCGGGTACTCCGGCTTCCTCCCACAGTCCAAAACATAACTGTCAGGTTAATTGATCTCTCTCCAAATTGTCCTTAGGTGTGCATGGTTGTTTGTCCTGTCTGTCTCTATGTGGCCCTGTGATGGACTGGCGACCTGTCCAGGGTGTACCCCGCCTCTCCATTGACAGCTGGAGATAGTAACCAACCCCCCCGCGACCCATTAAGGATTAAGCGGTTAAGAAAATGGATGGAAATAAATTATTTAAAGAGTGTGATTTGCCAGAATACTTTTAACATTCTGCCCCCTACAGATGAATTGTAGCCATGATTAAAAGAACTTACCTTTCTCATCTTTTTGGATAGGACAGTCAGTAGCTGCTAAATATTTTTTAGCCCCACTATGCATGTTATTATTCTTCTTCCATAAAATAGAATAAAACTGGCATCATAACATTTCAAATAGTACTTCTTAAGTTATCCTTTAGAGCTTAAACTCTTGACAGGCTATTGTTCTAAACCCAGTTCAAATAAATGAAAATGTAGTAATTAGCTGACTGACTGTTTCACCTGTTTGTTTCCAGATTTTTAAACTGAATCTAAGCCTGTTGTTGTCAGATTCCAGACCAAGTACTTCCAGGGCAAATATGGGAACTTGGATTCCTCCTTAATCTCTTTTGGACCGTGTCAGACCCCAACACTTGGTTTCTGTGTCGAGCGCCATGATAAGATCCAGTCCTTCAAACCTGAAACATTCTGGGTCCTCCAGGCAAAGGTACAATTTATCATTTTTTGTGTTTAAATTTTGGTCACATAAATCAGTTATTGCTTCTTAGTTTGGGTTCTACATTTTTTCTATTACATTTTTTGTACTTGGCCGCCAACCGTCTTGTGTTTCATGTGTGTTTGCTGAGCAAGAAATGGATCAGGTTAAATTATACCTGCAGACAGTCACACTTCTGGTTGTTTTTCCATCCTTCGTTGCAGTCAGATCTCTTATTTGCAGTGGTCTAACTCGTCTCACCTAAAGGCGGTGTTTAACTTCTGAACTCATTGCTTCTTGGTCAGGTGTTCAAAGGGAAGGATACACCGCTGACTCTGGACTGGAACAGGATGAGGGTCTTTGACAGGGATGTGGGGCAGATGTTTGTCAACCTGGCCAAGACAGCCAAGGAGGCCCAGGTACAACTTTTAAAAAAAACTCTGAAAACTCAAAATGAAGTGGTGTTTTTTATATATATATATATATATATATATATATATATATATATATATATATATATATATATATATATGCTGTACAGTTGCTTGTAGTAAACAGTATGCTGTAGTGTTTAGTCTGGAACACACACAAAAGCATTTTGAAAATAATTAACTAGTCATTATCAGATATGACTATCGGAACATTTGTAATAAGCTCCTGTTTAATGTTGACTGATGACGTTATTCTAAAACCTTTTTTTATGTTTTCTGGATGCAGGTGGAGTCAGTGAGTAAAAAAGAGAAGGCCAAACAGAGGCCTCAGGCCTTAAATACTGTGGAAATGCTGAGAGTGGCCAGCTCTGCGCTGGGTAAACACATCATATCACAAGTTCTCTTTAGCTAAACAATCAGTAATAATAATGAATAATAATGAAATATTAAAGAAAGCCGATAAAATATATATATTTTTACCACTTTCACAAATTTGACTGTTTGACAACGGAGTCTCCATGAAGCCCCATGGGCGATTCCCACCACTACAAGCAATAATTAATATTAATCAGTATGTAATTTTCGACCAAGCAGTGGTCTTTTAAAGGTACAATATGTAATATTGACATCTTGTGGTCAAATTGGAATACTGCTGTCCATGGAGAAAACAGCATAGTCTGCTCTGTCATTCTGCATCAATTCTTGCTGGAATTCACACTGACATACAAGACAATCCAGTCAATTTTGCAAATGAAACCAATTATTCAAGATAAACTGCACGGTGGCGCAGTGGTTAGCACTGTTGCCTCGCAGCAAGAAGGTTGTGGGTTCGTATCCTGGCCTTTCTGCATCTGTGGGTTCCCTCCGGGTACTCCGGCTTCCTCCCACAGTCCAAAAACATGACTGTCAGGTTAATTGATCCCTCCAAATTGTCCTTAGGTGTGGGTATTTGCGTGGTTGTTTGTCCTGTCTGTCTCTATGTGGGCCTGTGATGGACTGGCAACCTGTCCAGGGTGTACCCTGCCTCTCGCCCGTTGAAAGCTGGAGATAGGCACCAGCCCCCCCGCGACAACATTAAGGATTAAGCGGTTAATAAAATGGATATTCAAAATAAAACACAGCGATAGACAAATGCAAAATCATAGATGTGTATCTATTAACAGACTATAGAGATGAAAATGACAAACAACGCACATAGACACACACACAAAAGCAACTGAGTGGACTGACTATAGGGTGTTGTGTAGGGCTGTAGTGATGCACTAATCTCACGATACAATACATTACACAATATTCAGCCAACAATACGATTCGTTACAATTTGATATTCTTCATATTGATATGATTATACACTTACATCATTTTCTGAAAGATTTAAAGGGCACAGTAATTTTCGGGACATCTTTTGAATTTTCCATTTACTTGGATTGAAATAATTGAACTGAAAACTAAAAACATTAATTACACAATATATGTATCTGACTGGACAGAGTCTACAGCTTACAAACGTTGGACAAAATGAATCAACGATATGTTTAGGAAATGACACATATTGTGATGCTGAGTAAGACTAGACATTTTGATTTTTAAAACTGAATTTAAATGTAGAAAACTGTTAAAGTATTCTAAACACTCCAACATGTTTCATAGATCACAAATTCAGTTTCTTTACAAGATCCAATTCGTCAGCTAGAACGAAGAAGGTGAAAACAGCCACCAACTCTTACTTTAACTTTTACCAAAAAAAATACTGTCATCTTTAATGGTTCATTGAGATTCTTAAAATAAAAAAAAACTGTTTTTGGTTTTGACTCGATACAATATCTTGACATAAAATATCAATACATATTGCTGTATCGATATTTTCTCACGTCCCTAGTGGGGTGTGGGTTTTTTGTTTCTAAATACAAAAACAAACAGGGAAGGAGCAGGACAGATACAGAGAGGAGTTTGGGACGAGGCAAGATGAAACAGAAAGCATGGCATAATAATTTTAAGAAGTTATTTACTTACCCATGATGAAACAGAAAGCATGGCATAATAATTTTAAGAAGTTATTTACTTACACATGATGAAAGAATAGCTCTGAATAAACAACAGCCCTTCTCGACCGTGACATAGAAAAACCTGTCTGCTTGTGAACAGGGGGGCAGCTGATAGTGTGTGGTTTCTGTGCGCGCTCCGTTTAGCAGCGCTTCTGCTGCCGGTGTGAACCCGGCATCACAAGCCACCATCCAGTCACAGATAGCATGGCTTTGTTTGGCAAAATGAGCTTCAGCAGAGTTTTCACCACCTTTAAAACCTTCTTGGGATTGCATTTTGGGTACTTCAGGGTATCAGTCCATCCATGTAGGCCCGTCACAATGAACAAAAAATCTATTGATTATGCATTATATATTCAAATGGCCTTGATCATTTTTCCAGGACTGATCATTTTTATTGGTATGCTTATTTTGCTTGTATCTCCCTATTTTTCATCAAAATTGTTTTTGTTGTTAGTTCGCTGGTAGTTTTGCCTGTTTTTCTTGTCTCAACCCAGTGATAAATGTTTTTTTGAAAGGCAATTTCTTTTAGCTGTAGGTATTACAGTTGCAGTGGTAAATGTTCTTTAGACATTAATGTGGTTTCAGATAGGGATGCACCAATATTGATACTGTTATTGGGTCGTGGGGACGATACCGTTCTAATGTACTCGTATCGGTATTGGCTAGTTAACCGATACCATGAGCTGATAGTTAAAATGTGGAAACTGCAATGATAATCTAATTCACCATAATTAGTTGTACCAAGCAGAGAAGAAAATATAAGTGTGTCTTCCATGTCATTGTATGTTTCTTGTGGTAGAAGTATCGGCATTGCTATTTGGTATTGGCAAGTTATCATGATCCATGTATCGGTTACGTATCGATTTGTAAAGTGGTAGTGTTGTGTTCCTAGTTTCAAATTGACAATATTATCAATTATCCCAAAATTTTTGTCGCTGTTTGTTTTATTCTTAGGATAGCGTTAGATTGGGTCATGCTTGAAAAGGATATGAATTTAAAGAAGTCAAACATGGACTTAAAAAAAGATAAATGTTAAAAGATACTTAAACCAGAGCTCTCGGTTTTGTGAACAAGCAGGTTTATTAGGGATCAGGGGAAGAAAAGCAGATGTATTTTTGGGATATTGCAGGTATGGGTCCCCAGCATACCATGCAGATTGCAGAGCGCCTATATACGCAGGGCTACATCAGCTACCCACGTACTGAGACCACTCACTATCCTGAGAACTTTGACCTGAAGGGAACCCTGAAGCAGCAGATCAACAACCCTGTCTGGGCAGAAGAGGTAAGACCATATATGTGCTGAGAATACTGGATTAGTCAGCCTCATATATTCAAGGATGAGTACAAACAAAATCAGATGCATTGTGTTGTATTTGTACAAAGCAATCAGAATATCAATCTTATTATTTAGATGATTTATTCCGAGTTTAAAAAATTCTTTTCACCAGGTAAAAGCTCTCCTTTCAGCCGGCATAAACCGGCCCAGGAAGGGAAGTGATGCAGGAGACCATCCTCCTATTACTCCCATGCGTTCTGCGTCAGAGGCAGAGCTGGGTGAGTCACACAAACTGCATGAAAGGGGAAAACTGATTATTATCTTTGTTTTCACGCTCATTAGGTCACCCAAAACAGCCACCATGACATAAAACTCTTACAAAACAGAATAATAATTTAATTCAAACATTGTTGAATTGGTAAATATAAAACAACAATATATTTTTTTGTACGTTTACTAAAAAACAAAAACATTTTTGTGGTTTGACAGTTCTGTCCTTGTGTGGCAACCACTCATGTGAGTGCACCTGTTCTTGGCTCCTTCAGTCTCTTAGAGCTTTTTTCTCTCCTTCTCTCCTACAGGGAGTGATGGCTGGCGGCTGTACGAGTACATCACACGACATTTCATTGCTACTGTCAGTCAGGACTGCACGTACCTACAAACCACAATAGAATTCAGAATCGGCACGGAGGCCTTCTCATGTAGTGGGAAAACTCTGATTTCAGCAGGTAAAATCGGCTTTCTGAACTGTGCCAATATGAGGTTTGGGTTAAACCCTTAAATGAGCTTAGTTTTATGGGATTTAATATAATGGCCGTCCCCAATAAAAAACTGGTAACAGTCTGCCTGGAATTGTTTATCATGTTGTTTTCCCCTCATTTTCATCAGACATAAAAGAGAAACAATTATGGTAAAATTTGTTGTCAATAAAGTTTCATTAACTGATAAATTGAACTAAAAATAGTAAATCTGGTCCCTTCTATTTGGGTTACTTTGATTTCGTTTTTTACTTTCAGATTGTTGCACTGTCTTGATGACTTATAATCAAGGAAGCTGCAGGTTTTTCTGCAAAACTGACGACTGACAATCAGTCTGGAAGCGAACGTATAAAATAAATCAAATTATAATGGATTATCAGGGATATTTATTCATTTTTAAACTCCAGCTGCTATTTTTGACTCATAAATGAAATTAAAAAGAAAAAATCTGAAATGCCTTTTCCAATCCAGCATTATTCTATTGCTCTGGCAACAACATGGCGCTCCCGTATACATTTTGATATTCTGTTGGGATGTTTTCCTGTTTTACATGCACACAATAAATACAAAACTCGCTCGTTCACTTTATTGCAGGTCTGTCTGCCATGCTCCGAGTCACAATGCTCCACTCTTTGTGTTACCATAGCAACGCTTACCCTCGTACATACCGTGACGTAGCACGTCTGAATGGTGCATTCAGTTGCTGTCCATAAACCTGTTTCAGGACAGGACATTACACAATACAGAATCATTAATAATTGTCCTCATCATTCTTCAAATCACACCAGTTTATGGTTATTGTCCTCATCAGGTTTAAAAACAATTTTAAGCCCCATAAGAGTAGCGAGACGTATCTGGGAGTGCCATGTTGTTGCCAGTGTGGCCTCAGTAGCAGAGAGGAGAACGAGCACTTACGTCATTCTTCGGCGCCATGTGGGATGGCAAATCCATTTGAATTAAGTTACAGTTTTTGCGGTGCTGTCAAACAAAAAAGCAATAGCCTTTTAAAAAAAGTGACAGAATGAGCAATTTAGAATTGGAAAATAAAACATTTATTTAACATGTTTTCTATTTTATGTATGTGGCATTTGTAGTCAGAAAATGAAAAAGCATTTCTGAAAATTCATTCGAGTTTAATTTTTGACATTTCAAATAGAATTTTGTAACAGTTTTGCTGTGCTGTTATTTAAAAATTTAATTTTACATTTTCTTTTCTATTTAATTTTGATTAAGTTACAGAATTAGCAATGCTGGATTGGAAAATGAAAAGCATTTCAAATTATTTCTTTTTTTATTTTATTTACAAGTAAAAATAGCAGGTAGAGTTTAAAAATGAAAGACTTGGTAATAAGTTTTAATTTGATTTATTTTACACATGCTTCCAAAAATCCTGTTCTTTTTGTACAGTCACATGCACACATAAACTCTTTTTCCAAATGAAGGTCGTTACGGCGCAAGATTATACTGGTTGGCTTGTAAATGTAAAATTCTTTCCCTAAAAAATAAAAGCCACTAATAAGAAGATTGTACCGCTCCATCTTAAATGAACGCAGCCATGTTTGTTTACAATGGAAGTCTGCTGATTCTTCTTCTACGGTCGTTTCCGGTATTTCAGATTGTCAAAATGATTTAATCCAATTGAACGTGTGGCAGATTTAAACACTTATCATAGTTGGATAGATGTTTTTCAGGGCCATGTACACAGTCAAATTCTATGATCAGATTAAAGACATTTTGCACATGTAAACAGCTATTTTGACGTATATAAAAAAGAAAAAAACAGAATATACCGCAGTACACATTGTTATGGCACATGCTTTGGATTATAACGCAATATAGATTTGAGGCCATAACGCCCAACTCTACGCTCAGGCCACAGCAGGTGAACTGTACCCTTGCAGCAAGAAGGTTCTGGGTTCGAATCCCAGCCTGGGGTCTTTCTGCATGGAGTTTGCATGTTCTCCCTCTGCTTCCGCCCACAGTCCAAAAACATGTCTGTTGGGTTAATTGGTCCTTCTAAATTGTCAACCTGTCTAGGCTGTACCCTGCCTCTTGCCCGATGATTGCTGGAGATTGCTAGACTGTGTAAATGATGGATGTTATGAATTCAAAAATGTACAGGTAAAAATAGATTATAAATTGTTAGTTTTTTTACCGTCAGTCAGAATGACAGACGGTAGTGACTGACGGCTCACTGACGGCAGTGAGTGTTTTGCATTCTGCAAAACACTCACTGCTGTAACAGCTTGCATTGCAGGAATAGGAGCAGAAGATGGAGGACAGGAAGTGCATTATTTTAAACATTTGGTTCAAGAAACATGTTCCACATTTTTCAGCCTTTCTTTAATTTTCAGATACTGCTTTCTTTATTTTCTAGAATAATAACATAACTTTGTGTCAGTGTCCTGTCCACTGAAGACAGTCAGAAGCAACTTGTCCAGGCTGATTAATGCTGACGGTGTAATGTGTTCACAGGTTACACAACAGTGATGCCCTGGCAGGGCATTCCTCTGGAGGAAGCGTTGCCTGTCTGCGAACGGGGAGACACTTTTACAGTGGAAGAGATCAAGCTGGTGGAGCGGCAGACGAGCCCTCCTGACTACCTGACGGAGGCGGAACTCATCACACTCATGGAGAAACATGGCATAGGTATCGGAATCATTTTAGGACAGAAAATAGCTGGCCTGTCTCTGTGAAGCACTCACTTAATGACAAACAGCTTTTAAAGGTTAAAAGAAAGAGGAGTTGAGAAGTGCATTGGAGAGGCAGAAACAGAATAGTTGGCTGTCACAGGAATCAACCTTAGACCCGATCATAATGCTTGGCATTAAGAACTGAAACATTTCCAGGAAACATCCTGCAGCTAGTATCTTATATGACATATTTGTTACACACCAAATTATAAAGAAAATCAACATGACGACTTTCAAGATTGATGCTAATAATTGTTTGACAACTGTCCTTGGTCTGTCAGGTACTGATGCCAGCATCCCCGTCCACATCAATAACATCTGTCAGAGGAACTATGTGACAGTAGAGAATGGACGCAGACTAAAACCCACCAACCTGGGCATTGTCTTGGTACATGGCTACTACAAAATAGGTACATTTTCTTCTATTCCTTTTACTCTCTCAGATGAATAGGTTTGGTTTCAACTTGTTGGAAACTAAGAACTGATACAGATGTCATGTCTGGGTATGTATTTATATAAAATCAATTTTAGGGCTTTAAGCAGTCTTCTGTTTCCTTTCTGATCGAATGATTTAGAATTTTTTTTCCCTCAACAAAGCACTACTCCCAGTTGTCACTAAAGTCTGCTATACGAGAACGTTAATGGTTTCTCACGCAGCCACAGTAACAAAAGCAAGATGGACCGAACCAGAGCTTTGTTAGTGAACGCATCTTTCAACAGGAATAAGTTCCATAAAACGCTTTGCATTGAACTGAATGACTCACCTGATACAATGTCAAGCTGAATGGTAACATCACTGATACTAGAGAAAAACCAGCTGACTTTCACATGGCTACCAGTAGCATCCAATCAGAACTAACTCCTTGTTTCGGATACAAGCAAGTCAGTCGAATCATTAATAAGAAGGGTTTTTCTCAACAGCTGCCCATGCTGCGTTCAAGTACAGTTTTGAGACTAGTTTGTTGAAATGTCAAATTAACTCCAAAGGGATTCAAGCTTGTTTTACTCTCAAATATGGGCAAAGTATAATTCAAACATGTCTAGAGATTAAAACTACTCTGGCTATGTCTGCTCATACTGTTACATATTTATCCAGTCAGTTCTACACTTTCAACTTTAGTTTATAACGTATCCATTCATTATTATCTACAGCTGCTATTCTATGCATGGTTCAGAGACACCCCCCCAAGTGGTGGCCAGGGGTGGCCAGTGCCAGCCTGATTTAAATGATCCAGCAAATAGCAATCAAAAAAAAAATCTTTTATACCAACATTTTTGTGTTCTTCACATTTTGGATTGGGCTTATTTATATTTAGGTGTCAAAATATTTCAAAAGCTAAGAAAAATAAAAAAAAGATTCTTATCAGGCATGCAGGGCGCACCTCACATTTGGTCCGACTAAGGGGTACTTGGAGAGAAGATTCGGTGTTGTTAGTCCATGTTTGGGGTGCTGAAGCACTCCACATGTCGATACATCGATTAAATAATTATTTTCAACAGCTCTAGTAACGGATTCTCTGAAGGTAAGAATTTGCTAGTTTAAGAATCACTACTTTTAACCTCCTGACAGTGCCGGTAAATTTAATAAAACATGAAATGCTTAAAAACATGAAAAGCATAAAAGCATGGAAAGAAAAACAGCAATTAAGAATAAACTAACAAAATATATGGTATGGAAAGTAAGTGTAAAAAAAGTAAGAATAAAACATGAAAAGGATAAAAAAAAGTAATTAAGAAAAAATGGGGATTTAGCGGCATAATCGTTTACTCAAAGATAGCTCTAACAGATTAGTTTTAAATTATGCATAGCTGACTAAGTAACTCTTTGCCACCCTGCTGTTCTCCCTTCCCCCATTTCCACTGAGGCCAGTACGGTACCCAATGGGACGCTTTGGCGTGTTTCCATTACCGAAACGCCCACCTATGGGCTGATTGGTCCAGTAACAAGGTATACCTCTCACTCCTACGCAGCAGCGGTAGCAGCTAATTGGTCTGGAGTTGTTTGTTTGTCTCAGAGTAAGCTATATATATGTTTGAAATAAAAATAGCAGTCATTCATTCATTCATAGTTTAAAGTTTCAAATAAGCAGCACACTGCAGTTAACTGCAAGCAGCCTAAAATGAAAAAGAAATCAGTGTGAGTTGCGAATTATATAACACATAAACAACGTGGGGATCTTGTGAGTATATATTCTATTGAATGCATGTATTTCATCATATTGTCATGTTGAGTGGTTAGTGTTGGTGACTCCCGTTCGATAGGTCTGGGTTCGTTTCTCGCCACTGCGGTGCCTGAGGTCTTTTTCACAGTTCGTTCAGGTTCACAGATATTCTTCCTGGTTTCAGAAAATACTTTTTCTAGATTTGTTGAAAAAAATATGATTTATATTTTATTTTTGAATTGTTTTAGGTTTGTTTTAGGTTTTGTATTTCAATAAATGAAACCAAAAACACAATTGTACTGGCAGAGCAATAGTTTTTGTGTCAAAATATTATTCCCCTGACTAACATTATTAAAGAAAGGCCAAATCCATCTTATTTTACAGGATTGAACGTTTAGAATATAGGCTGAATATTTACAGAAACACTTGGAGGTAGGGCTGGGCGATATGGCTTAAAAATTACATCTCTTATTTTATACAAAATCTGGTTTCAAATTTTTATCAATTTTTTCGTACCTGTTTTTTTTCATAAGAAGAAATTGCAAGTGATAAAAAATATTTTCAAAAACCTGCTTTTATTGAAATCACCCAGTCCTGGAACTGACTTTAATGTCCAACAAAAAGAAAGCTGCAAAAGTATCCTTGTAAAACAAGATGGCTAGATTTACATCACTCTGAGCTGTTGAAGTCTAAGTAGTACATTGGTTGAAAAAAAATCTCTGTTTTCCAAAAATTCAATATTCAACAACATAACACAGATGCTTTTTGCTTAAGCTTTTGTTAAGCTTTTGGCCCAACAGTATTTTGCGCATGTGCAAAATTACCCTGGGGAAAACAATAACATTCAACATGTCCATATTCTTGGTTAAATTGCACCAAAAACATACAACAAACCTGACTTTTGTGTGCCATTACACTCCTAGCAAGTTAAAGAGAAAGTAAAGAGTGAGATACTTTCTGTTGTCCCTAAGAGGAATTAATGTATGTGCAATTTTTTTTTCTTAAATAAAGTCTGCATCAACCACCGGGGCTAGCAAACCCATTTTTTTTTTTTTTGAATTGTGGTTGGGAGCCATACAAAATGAGTCCATACACACCTGTGTTAAGGGGTTTCCATTACTATATGAGTGTTTTTTCTGTCTGGGAGTCCAGATGCAGAGCTGGTGCTCCCTACCATCCGCAGCGCTTTGGAGAAGCAGCTGAACCTTATTGCTCAGGGGAAAGCAAACTATCAGCAGGTGCTACAGCACACACTGGAGATCTTCAAGAGGAAGTTCCACTACTTTTTTGATTCCATCACCAGTAAGTATACTGCAGTAACCGGAACAGTCTCTGTGTACCAACAGATGGACAGTTAACACACTACTCTAATAAACAATATTGTTCTCACTTTAAATCACTTTCTTGCTTCAGGTCATTTAGGATTACCCAAATTATTTCTAATAATTTGATTAAGGCCAGAATGTTGAGAGATTCTTTTCAGAGAAACTTCTGAATTCAAATTCAGAAGTTTGTATTAATTTTCTCAATACTGCCTTTCCAGCTGAATGACATGGGTGTAGGGCTGCCACGATTGGTCGACTCATCACGATGACACGACGAGTAAAATTGTTGTCAAAAAACGCAGTAATCTGCGTTATCGTTTTTTTTTTCTTTTCACAGCTTTGTTTTTCTCTGAAAACTGTCGCTGTGCCTTTATCTGCTCCCTTTCTGCCCCTGACGCACACGCGCAGTTGTGGCAATCGGGGTCAGCAGCCGCAGCTCAGGAAAGCTTTAACAGCAGTATCAGCAGTGAGCCCACAACCTAGCGCTAAAGTTCTGGAGAGTTGTCTTACATAAAAAGAGAAGCATGTGTAATGCAAAATTCCACGGCAGTACAGCAGTGCTGTTTGAGCTTCTTAAAGGGAAGCCCACTGTGGCAAAGAGGAATAGTAGAGGCAGACCGATATATCGGGCCGATATATTCAGTTTTCAGTATATTTGTTTTAAAAAGCCGATATAAAAAAAATGAATATACACCTGTGTGGCCGGCTGCAGCTACTATTTGACTGAAAGAAACCACTGTGAGCCGGCCCACTCATATTTTACTCTCAAGTTTGGTGTTTAATCTTTGACTGCACTATTTTATAGAGTTTAGTACTTACGACCATGTGGTAGCCTAGAAAAATCCAGACTCTAATCTATTAAGATTAAGGGTCTGGCAACGAGTAATGAAAGTGCCAAACCTGAGGGGCGGAACTAAGCATGCATTTGGGACTCTCACTGCACGCAACTGGATAATGCCACAACCAATCACAACAATACACGGTGTGACGTATGAAGAGCTACGGCTTTAGATATTGGCCATCGCTGACCAAATGTTTTTTAAATCGCCATCCCACTTTAAAAAAAAAACATATCGGTTGTCCTCTAAGGCACAGTAGCCTCTGTGACCTAGTTAGCTTGTTAGCTGCTAACATTAGCATCAACAGTAGAGCGATCCCCCCAACATGTGCTGCTGCTTAATATTTTTATTATTCCATTAAAAATCTTTTTTGTCAGAATGTGATGTTTACTCTAACTTTAGATGTTAAATAGCTGTGGACAGGAATGATCTTAGTCGACTAATCGGCAAAATAATTAGCGAACAATCGATCATCAAAATAATCGTTTGTGGCAGCCTTAGTCAGGTCTTCTGGGTTTCCTCTCACAATCTTCCAATCATTTCCAGGATTTCTGGCCCATTCCTCCTGACATAACTGGGGAAACTGGGTCATGTTTATTGGTCAGCTTGCTCACTCATGTCCTTCAGCTCTGCTCACAACTTCTCTTGGGGACTGATCTTTATGACGGAAACTCCAGAAAACTGACTTTGTTGTCCTTAAGCCACTTTGTAACCACTGTTGCTGGGTGCTGAGTTTCATTGTCTGTCTGGAAGACCCTTTCCGCCTGAGCATTAAAGACACTGTGTAATTTTCGGCCAGTAGGGGGCAGTGCATACCTAAATTATCACAAGCATGCGGTATCTGTGTCTTCGAGTAAGAAACTCAACAACGGAGGTCCAACTAGTGCTGTTTTCAAACGCTCAATTCCCTGAGAATTATCCATTTCCAGGAACACATGACGAGCACATCAGTCTCTCTTTCATCGCTTGGAACTAGCGAAGAGGTAAAAATGTGTTTATGGCGAAACTTTTTTGCATTTTGAGGGGAAATCAATGTTTTAGTAGCGGGCTTGTTCCGTGCGCTTTGTCCGTCCGGGCTTTTGTAGAAGTAAAGACGTCATCTAATATGGCTTTCTCCATAAAAGAGGACCCATGCCTATGTATTTTAAAACTGATTTTTAAAGTCATATTTTACAATATTGCCAATATTTTGCAATTAATGTGCTTTACTTAATTAGTATTACATAATTTTTTAATGGCTATTTTCAAAGATGTACTGCAAAAACTACACACTGTCACTTTAACTTACCTGGCCGATGTCTTTAGATGTGGCTTTGATATTTACATATAATGCTTTTTCCTCATCTATCTATATACTATCTATCTATTTTATAAAGTGTACCACATCATGATACTGCTACCTCCATACTTAATAGTTGGGATGGTGTTATCAGACGTACAACGTTCTCATTTTTCCTCCAAATGTAATAATTGTAATCGTGGCCAAACAGTTCCACCCAAGATTGAAGGTCTTTGTACTTGATTGAAGGTTGTGGTTTATTTAAGCTCTGAGAGCAGACCTCTCGTTGATACAGAACCTGTTTCACTGGAAAATGTAAACAAGAATAAAGCAGACCTTTGAAGATCCAAATTTCTGTTCCTGATATTGTGGCTGACTTTAATTTTTCATCATGTCACACAAGCAAAGTTGGAATTTTCAGGTGTAGCCCTGAAATACATCCATAGGTGTGCCTCAGTCTAACTCAAATGCTATTATCAGAAACATACAGTGCAGTCGGAAAGTATTCACAGCGCTTCACTTTGTGCACATTTTTTAATGTTACAGCCTCATTCCAAAATGGATTAAATTCATTTTTCCCTTAAAATTCAACATACAACACCCCATAATGACAATGTAAAAAGAAATGTTTAGATTGTTGAAAATGTATTAAAAATAACAGAAATCACATGTACTTTCCTCATACACATAACAAAGCAGTAAAGCCACTTTTGTTTGTGGTCTTATATCGTCCACCAGGACCTTATTCTCAATTTTTAGATCAGATTTCAGATTTTCTATCTGACTTAGTTTTAAACACTGATAAAGTCATTATAGTCGGAGACTTCAATATTCATGTTGATAATGAAAGTGATAGTCTAAATACAGCTTTTAACACTATCCTAGACTCAATAGGCTTTACTCAAAATGTGCAGGGACCAACACATTCTTGTCACCACACTTTAGATCTTGTGCTGACTTATGGCATTGACTGTGAAGAAATAACAGTCTTTCCACATAACCCTATCCTGTCTGATCATTTCCTTATCACTTTTAAACTTACTCTAATGGATCATATCAAACCTGAAAGAAAACTTCATTATACCAGAACGTTATCAGACAACGCTGTAGCAAATTTTAAAGAAGCTCTTCCAACTTTAATTTCCTCAGTTTATAAATGCAGAACAGAAAACAGTGATTTAACTCGTGACCCCTCACAACTTGACATTTTAGTTCATAGCGTTAATTCCTCCCTGCGTCGGGCAATAGACAAAGTTGCCCCCTTGAAAAGGAAGGTGGCTAGCCATAGAAGATTAACTCCCTGGTTTAATTTAGAGCTACGTACCCTAAAGCAGAATGTTAGAAAACTAGAGAGAAAATGGCGCTCCACGCATTTACATGATTCCTTTTTAATATGGAAAAATAGTTTATTGCTATATAAAAAGAGCCTTCACACAGCTAGAACAGCATATTATTCATCTTTAATCGAGGAGAATAAAAATAATCCTAGGTTTCTTTTTAATACAGTTGCCAAACTCACACAGGATCATAGCTCTATCGAGCCAACCATTCCCCAAGCTCTAAGCAGTGACGACTTCATGCAATTCTTTATAAATAAAATAGACTCCATAAAGAATAAGATAATTGGGAACCTTCCCAATATGCTTGCTTCCTCCTTAGTTAATGAGGCAGCCTCAAAAATGGTGGAACCTAATATATGCTTAAACTGCTTTAATGCAGCCGAACTTTGTGATGTACTAAAATTATTAGCTTCATCTAAACCTTCAACTTGCGTTTTAGACCCAATCCCAACTAAACTCTTAAAAGAAGTTTTCCCTCTGATCGCTGCTCCAATTTTAAATATAATGAATCTATCCTTAGTCAATGGATATGTACCACAGGAGTTTAAGATTGCTGTAATTAAACCTCTACTTAAGAAACCCTCTCTTGATCAAAACGACTTAATTAACTATAGACCGATATCTAATCTTCCCTTCTTATCTAAAATTCTTGAGAAAATAGTTGCACACCAGATATGTGAGCATTTAAACAATAATGAGCTGTTTGAGAAGTTTCAGTCAGGCTTTAGAGCTCATCACAGCACTGAAACAGCTCTGGTGAAGGTTACTAATGATATTCTCATAGCCTCAGACAATGGACTGGTGACCATTCTGGTCCTGTTAGATCTCAGTGCTGCCTTTGACACTGTTGACCACAATATTCTCATAGAAAGGCTTCAAAGTGTCGGTATAATAGGAACAGCACTAGGTTGGTTTAAATCTTATTTGTCTAACAGATTTCAGTTTGTTCAGGTAAACAATAGATCTTCCTCAACCTCAATAGTTACTTGCGGAGTACCACAGGGTTCAGTGCTTGGGCCGATTCTCTTTACTATATATATGCTTCCTATTGGTAAAATAATTAGGCAGCATGGGATAAAATTCCATAGTTACGCAGATGATACACAGCTATATCTATCCATAAATCCTGATGAATCCAATCAGTTAGGTAGACTACAGGCATGTCTGGAAGACATAAAAACTTGGATGACTCTAAACTTCTTGCTTCTAAATTCTGATAAAACAGAAGTTGTCGTCTTTGGACCAGAAGCTCTGAAAAAGAAACTACTTAGTCAGCCCCTTCACCTGGACGGCATTAAATTAGCCTCCAGTAATAAAGCAAAAAACCTCGGTGTCATTTTTGACCAAGATATGTCATTTAGAACTTACATTAAAGAAGTCTGTAGGATTTCCTTTTTTCACCTTAGGAATATTGCAAAAATTAGAACCATCCTGTCCAGGAATGATGCTGAAAAACTAGTCCATGCCTTTGTTACTTCAAGGCTGGATTACTGTAACTGTCTATTATCAGGTAGTCCACAGAATACAATTAAAAGTCTTCAGTTAGTTCAAAATGCTGCTGCTAGGATTCTGATGAATATTAAAAGAAGAGATCACATTTCCCCTGTTTTAGCTTCTCTTCACTGGCTCCCAGTAAAATCTAGAATAGAATTCAAGATCCTCCTTCTGACATATAAAGCCCTTAATAATCTAGCTCCATCATACATAAGAGACCTGATTGTTCCATATGTTCCTAACAGAGACCTTCGCTCTCAGACTGCAGGTTTACTGGTAGTTCCTAGGATTTCTAAAAGTAACCGGCTCCCAGGGTTGGTTCGTGAAGCAGACAATTTGTCTATCTTTAAAACTAGGCTAAAAACTTTCCTCTTTGACAAAGCTTACAGTTAGAGATATGTTTATAGGTAGTTAGAGTCAGGTCAGACAGGTAGATAGGAAGAGACAGGTTAATGTTAGTAGTCAGGCAGAGTGTCAAAAGTTAGGAAGAGATAGGAAGAGGTAGAGTAGCTAGGTAGAGATAGATTAATGTAAGCCAGGTAAAGATCCGGAGCCGGTCGCGGCTTACCGCCGCGGAAGAAATGTGCCCCACAGGGGCCAGCCAGCGCCGGAGAGAGGTCCCTCAAGGGGATCCTCCCGCACAGTGCGGCCGCCCATTACCTGCCGGGTTGAATCCCCTGGGCAGACTGTGCGGACCCCACCCGTTTATCTCTTAAACGTTTCTCGCCCTCTTCAACTCTGTCCTCTCAGTTCTGTCTATTTTTCCTTAAGATAGTTGTCGACTATCGGTCTCGTGCCGGTATTTAGCCTTAGATGGAGTTTACCACCCACTTTGGGCTGCATTCTCAAACAACCCGACTCCGAGAAGACCCCGGCATGACGGGGGCCGTTACCGGCCCTACACCGTCCACGGGTCAGGAGGACTAAGACAGAGTGTTGGTAGCCAGGTCTCCTAGTAGCTAGGAGACAGGTTAATGTTAGTAGCTATGCTGCTTTAGGCTAGGCTGTTGGAGGACATTATTAGGGTCTGTGACTACTTTCTCTCCTACTTCTCCCCAACTGCATGATGTGCTGTCAATTCAAGCACTAACCTGTTTTCTATTATAGTAGGTGCTCCGGATTAGCCCTGCTTGACGACCCTGACTAAGATGGCATTGCAGTGACGGAAAATTCTCCACGTCCTGCAACAAACTTGTGCATCGGTTCTGTTGCTCTTTCTGTGTCTCTGTTGTGTATTCTCCAAGCCACAGACGGTCGCGGCAGATAACCGCTTGTGCTGAGCCTGGTTCTGCCGGAGGTTTCTTCCTGTTAAAAGGGAGTTTTTCCTTCCCACTGTCGCTGCATGCTTGCTCAGTATGAGGGATTGCTGAGAATTCCACGACGCAATCTTCTGTGGTTCTGTAATTTCTACACTAAACATTGTATTGTAATAACTATTTTTGTAAAGTGCCTTGAGATGACATCTGTTGTGAAATGGCGCTATATAAATAAACTGAATTGAAAAATTGAATTGAATTGAATTACATAAGTATTCACAGCCTTTGCTCAGTACTTTATTGATTCCCCACCCTTGTGCCTCAAGACAATCCTGTCTTGGAGGTCTACACTCAATTTCTTTGTCTTCATGATTGGTTTGTGCTTTGACATGCACTTTCAACCCAGGGGCCTAATATAGACAGGTGTGCCTTTCCAAATCATATCCTATCAGCTTAATTTACCACAGTTGGACTCCAATTAATCTGCTGAAACACCTCAAGGATGATCAGAGGAAACAGAATGCACCTCAGCTCAATTCTGAGCTTCATGTCAAAGGCTGTGAATACTCATGTACAGTGGGGCAAAAAAGTATTTAGTCAGCCACCGATTATGCAAGTTCTCCCACTTAAAATGATGACAGAGGTCAGTAATTTTCATCATAGGTACACTTCAACTGTGAGAGACAGAATGTGAAAAAAAAAATCCAGGAATTCACATTGTAGGATTTTTAAAGAATTTATTTGTAAATTATGGTGGAAAATAAGTATGTGGTCAATGACAAAAATTCAACTCAATACTTCGTAATATAACCTTTGTTGGCAATAACAGAGGTCTTTATAGGTCTTTACCAGGTTTGCACACACAGTAGCTGGTATTTTGGCCCATTCCTCCATGCAGATCTTCTCGAGAGCAGTGATGTTTTGGGGCTGTGGCCGAGCAACACGGACTTTCAACTCCCTCCACAGATTTTCTATGGGGTTGAGGTCTGGAGACTGGCTACGCCACTCCAGGACTTTCAAATGCTTCTTACGGAGCCACTCCTTTGTTGCCCGGGCGATGTGTTTGGGATCATTGTCATGTTGGAAGACCCAGCCACGTTTCATCTTCAAAGCTCTCACTGATGGAAGGAGGTTTCGGCTCAAAATCTCACGATAAATGGCCCCGTTCATTCTTTCCTTAACACTGATCAGTCGTCCTGTCCCCTTAGCAGAAAAACAGCCCCAAAGCATGATGTTTCCACCCCCATGCTTCACAGTAGGTATGGTGTTCTTGGGATGCAATTCAGTATTCTTCTTCCTCAAAACACGACGAGTTGAGTTTATACCAAAAAGTTCTACTTTGGTTTCATCTGACCACATGACATTCTCCCAATCCTCTGCTGTATCATCCATGTGCTCTCATGTATCATCCATGTGCAAACTTCAGACGGGCCTGGACATGCACTGGCTTAAGCACGGGGACACGTCTGGCACTGCAGGATTTGATTCCCTGTCGTTGTTGTGTGTTACTGATGGTAACCTTTGTTACTTTGGTCCCAGCTCTCTGCAGGTCATTCACCAGGTCCCCCAGTGTGGTTCTGGGATTTTTGCTCACCGTTCTCATGATCATTTTGACCCCACGGGATGAGATCTTGCGTGGAGCCCCAGATCGAGGGTATTATCAGTGGTCTTGTATGTCTTCCATTTTCTGATAATTGCTCCCACAGTTGATTTTTTCACACCAAGCTGCTTTCCTATTGTAGATTCACTCTTCCCAGTCAGGTGCAGGTCTACAATTCTTTTCCTGGTGTCCTTCAAAAGCTCTTTGGTCTTGGCCATAGTGGAGTTTGGAGTCTGACTGTTTGAGGCTGTGGACAGGTGTCTTTTATACAGATAACGAGTTCAAACAGGTGCCATTAATACAGGTAACGAGTGGAGGACAGAAGAGCTTCTTAAAGAATAAGTTACAGGTCTGTGAGAGCCAGAGATCTTCCTTGTTTGAAGTGACCAAATACTTATTTTCCAACATAATTTACAAATAAATTCTTTAAAAATCCTACAATGTGAATTCCTGGTTTTTTTTTTTCAAATTCTGTCCCTGACAGTTGAAGTGTACCTATGATGAAAATTACTGACCTCTGTCATCATTTTAAGGGAGAGAACTTGAACAATCGGTGGCTGACTAAATACTTTTTTGCCCCACTGTACATGTGATTTCTCAAGTTTTTTTATTTATGATAAATTTGCAACAATTTCAAAGACACTTTTTTCACATCATCATAATGGGGTGTTGTGTTTAGAATTTTTTTTTTATGGGAAAAATAAATTTCATCCATTTTGGAATGAGTGTGTAACATAAAAGAAAGTGTAAAAAGTGAAACGCTGTGAATACCTTCCGGATGCACTCTACAAAACCATGACCTCTTCATCTGGGCTTTCCCCAGTACTTTAAAGACAAACCAAAAATGAGTGTATGTAAACCTTTGGCTTTAAGTCGAATCAAATTATTATTATTTTTTTATTTATTATTTACTTAGTAAATAGAAATGATCTTTGTAATCCTTACTGATCTAAAACAGGTAGAATTTAGTGTGATTTAGTGTTATACAGGTGAGTATTATCACACTGTGTACATAAATGTCTGGTTTCAGATGTATTTACTATTCATAAAGTACTTATTTAGAGTACAAGTTGTAATGCAGGTAGTTTTCAATAAGAAAAATGGTGAAGTTATTGGGTGTGTTCTGTTGTGGTCCAGCCCAGATTGTCCTTATGTTGTGTGTTTATAGGTATGGATGAACTGATGGAGGTCTCCTTCTCCCCCATCGCTGCCACTGGAAAGCCCCTCTCCCGTTGTGGCAAATGCCACCGCTTCATGAAATACATCCAGGTAAGTGGATTTAGTCTAAGCTGCTTTTTTATTTTTGTATGTAAGCATAAATGTTTCAGATCTTTAAATCATGTTTAAATATCAGACAGCTTAAGTCTAAGTAAATACAAACAGCAGTTTTTATTTACTAGGGGACAAAGCTTTCCAAACTAACTTGGGCGTATGTGGGAAAATAAATTGCCCCCTAATAAATCACTTAATAACAGAGGTGGGGTAGTAACATCTATTACATTTATTTGTGTAACATTTTGGAAGAAAAAAAAACTTTTAGGAGTAGTTTTACTACAATGTACTTTTCACTTTTATTTGAATAATATTTTGAAATATCATTGCTCTTACTTGGGTAATATTTCTAGATGCTTTATGCACTGCAAGAAAATTTACAGAATCAAGAACAAAATGTTTTAACAACAAATACTCCAGACACAGAAACAAACCTACAGCTTATTAAAGTGTAAATATTATGCTTATAAATTCTTCCTTTTTACATGTACATGTTATGGTCTATAAAAATTGGAGCTGCTTAGGTCTGAATTCCTTCTGATTGTAGCTCTACAGACTTCTCTTCCACCCCTGCTTTGAGGAGTCTAGATAACAAGTTGTTTTGGTGCGATCTCTTTATATCCAGTTGGGGGCGCTGCATACTCTGTCCCCCTCTAGGTCGCAGAACCTTCCACTCCCCCCGGTCAGCCATTTTGTAATTTGATAAATATACGGCAATAATGGTGCAGAAACATTATATTTGAAAAAGGTCACAAGAGCTTTCCATCCAGCCGCAGATTTTTACCGAACATGCCCACTGACGACCCAAAACCTCATTAAAAATATAGTGATGGGCTATGTTTAGCGCTGCATCTGAAACACCATCACTAACACAACAATACTATGTAACTTAAAAGCTATAAAAGAGGTGTTTGTTAAATTATAAAGAAAAAATGTATACTGTATATACTGAATAATGACAATTGTGTGGTTTATTACGTTGCAATAAGTAGTTACAATAAGTAGAACTCAATGAGACCTACTTGATGCAGCAGGCTGCAGGTTCTTCGTCAATCTCTCCCATTCGAGGCGTTCATGGCAAGTCTGAACTTGGAGAATTCATTCTGATGGTACTTATCTCTCTCGGGGTACACCCTGGACAGGTTGCCAGTCCATCACGGGACAACACACAGACAGACAGGACAAATAACCATGTAAGGACACACTCTCAACAAAGGACAATTTAGAGAGACAAGCCAACCTGACAGTCATTTGGCAGTAGGAGGAAGCTGAAGTACCTCGAGGGAATCCACACATGCATAGAGAGAACATGTAAACTCCATGCAGAAAGATCCTCGGCCCGGATACAAACCCACAACCTTCATGCTGCAAGGCAACAGAGCTTCCCACTGCGCTTCCATGGTATATTTAACTATATATATATATATATATATATATATATATATATATATATATATATATATATACATTATTCACTGAAGATTACTTTGAACAAACTGTGAACCAACATGGTCCAAATAAATGGACATTGCTGCAGTTGTTAGCACTTGCTTTGCAGCCAGAAGGTCCTGGGTTTGATTCTGAACCTTCTGGCTGCGACTTTCTGCACAGTATACATCTTCTCCCTGTGAATATGCTGGGATGACTGTTGGGTTAACTGGTCTCTCTGAAAGATTCTGCGGTGTGATTGTGGGCGTGTATGGTTGGTTGTCTATGTTACCCTGTGATGGACTGGCGACCTGTTCAGGGTGTATCCCGCCTCTCGCCTGATGACCCCTGGAGATAAGCTCAGGCTCCCACAACCCTGGAAGGATAAGCCATATAGAGCGTGGATGAAGTAACAACAGCGTGAGATCATTTTTGTTTCTGCTGTCATAATGAGCAGCGTATCATCCGGTGGATTTGAGCACCCTCTTCTGGTTAAGAAAATGTTAGCATCCTTAAGCTTTATGTTTGGTGGTTATTAAACTAGGACCATTTTACTCTAGTAATAGTTGATCTGTATCAGAATATGAATATTTTATGCACAGTTTTGTTCAAACAGATCAGTTTTATTACTGTAACTAATTACTGTACATATTTCGAAATGCTTTTTCATTTTCTAATCCAGGATTGCAATCATTCTATAACTTAAATTAAATGAAAAAGAAAAGGACAGCTGCATCTGATCCAGAAACCTGCTGCTCGTGTTCTCACTAGAACCAGGAAAGTAGAACACATAACCCCAGTTCTAAAGTCCTTATACCGGAGGCTCCCTCTAGCTCAGAGAATAGACTTTAAAATGCTCCTACTAGTTTATAAATCACTAAATGGTTTAGCACCAAAGTATGCTGAAGACATGTTGTCACTATACAAACCCAGCAGACCACTCAGGTCCTTCAACTCTAGTTTACTAAACATCCCTAGAATTAAAATCAAACATGAAGAATAAGCTTTCAGTTTCTATAAATCTAGAACAAACTTCCAGAGGACTGCAAAGCTGCTGATTCGTTAGGCTCTTTTAAATCATAGATGAAAACTCTACTGTTTAGAGCTGTCTTCGAGTAACTTGGTGGGAACTGATCAATAACTTGAAGAGAGCTGGGACCATGGTAACAAAGGTTACTATGAAGCCGTTTTCAGATAGACATTCCGGAATATTTGCTGACGATTCCATTCAGTCTTTAACTGTAGCTGTCTTTTCAAAAACACAACTTTCTTACAGAAAAATTGCCTTTAGGCTGCTTTCCCACAGCATAAAATGTACTGATGTACGGATGTCTGGGGGGCTTGTATCTGGATACGACACAAACAGTGCATACGTTATTTCCCCAATCACTAAGTCAATTTTGCAAAGAGGGGCATGAAACAGCAGAACTTCTCACATTGCTCGTATTTTGTTTGCAATTCTGCGCACATACGCTGAAGAGACGAAACTGAATGGAAGATAAAAGTGAAAAAAAAGGTGTGTGAAGCAGCATTTGATATATACAATATCTATGCCATCAATGTGGCACTCCCAGCTCTCCCCGTCCCCCTACCCTCTTGTCCAGAACTTTACCTGACATTCTGAACGCAAATACCCTATAGCCACATGTCTGCTCGGGTTACTAGAGCTTCAGGCAATAATATATCAGTAAACATTTTCCACACAGAGTCCAAGACTCTGGCTGCAAGAATCGATGGCTTTGACAGTAGGGCTCTTAGAACTATTGAGAACATCAGGTGTTCTCAGCAGGTCTCCAACCAAGTTCTAAGAGAACACACGTGCATCCTGCCTGGCAGCGCAATGCCGTATGCACTGGTTCGGCCTTGTTCTCCATCTTCCTTTGGACCATCCGACCAGAGCCATTCTGCAGTTGGACCCGAGGGCCGCAGGCTGGAGAGGACCACGAGGCAAACCCTGCACATGATGGCTCGATGTTTTTGCGGATGACCTCCAACAATTTGGAGTTGACGTGGTAAATGCAGAGCAGCTGGCACAAGAACAGGGTGGAACCATGATTTGTGGCTGCTCTTCAGCAAACGGGATAGGACAACTGCATTAAGGAAAGGATACATGGGACCAACTGTGCTTGATAATGATCCTAAACACAACACTTTATCAATGAAGGAGTGGCTATGTTAAAAACATTTCAAGGTTATAGAGTGGCCTAGCCAGTCTCCAAACCTCAATCCAATAGACCCCAAAACATCCCAGCTCTAGAGAAGATCTGCATGGAAGAATGGGCCAAAATCCCAGCTATAGTGTGTGAAAACCTGGTGAAGAACAACAGAAACATTTGATCCATTACAACATTACCAACCAAGGTTACATTACATTTCGGTAAACTTTTTGATTGACCAAATAATATTTTTGTGCACCTTTTATACAAATAGATTATTTGAAAATCATACAGTGTGATTTCCTGGATTTTGTTTTTTTTCATTCAGTCTCTAGCTGTTGAAGTGTACTTATGATAAAGGTTACAGACCTCTCATCTTTTTGAGTGGAACAACTTGCACAAGCGATGGCTGCCAAATACTTATTTGCCACACTGTACCTCAGGAGGACCAAAGCCTCTATAACTATAAGCTTTATCAAAAAGAAACGTTTTAAGCCTGGTCTTTAAAGTAGACCGGGTGTCTGCCTCATGGACTAAAACTAGGGGCTGGTTCCACATGAGAGGAGCCTGATAACTAAAACGTCTGCATGTCAGAAATAAATGTTTTATACTGTTCTTGTTAGCATTCAAGTACTAATATCCTAAGATGATGAAATAATTCAATAGTTATCCAAAATAGGAAATAAGAGAATGAGCAGACTTAATCACTCAGTTGGAAAATAAGCCATAATAAATCTTATTGAGATTAGATCATTCTGAAGAAGCTGTAAGGCCAAAAACATGCTCAGGCCCTTATTTTGTGACATAAAAAGAATAACCAGCTGTAATTGCAACAAGACAAACTCAAGGTTATTGCTTCATAATACATGGAAAATGTGTTGTCATTTTAAGTTTTGTGTCCATTTTTACCATCATACAGGACAGTTTGGAATGTCCCATTTGTTTGCGGTTATATATTCCATGCATTGTGACTTAATACTTTGCATGCCAGCGTATTATTCATCCAGTTGGATGGAGTCTCTCTGTAATGGATGACACATCACGTTGTCTAAAACTCTCAAGATCACAAGTGTTGCAAAAATCGCTATGAGAAAAATATGCTTTCATCACTGTAGATATTTTCAGCATAACACAACGTCACAAAGTGCATGGTTTTCTCATAGGATAAAGTTCTACTCTAGGCTATTATGAAATACTGAAACTATTATGAGGAGATGAGTCGCAAGTTTTGTAAATTTAAAAAAATCAAATAATCAAGCTGCCTATCGTACCTCCAGAAAAGGTTATGTTTTTGCTGAGGTACTGACTAAAACCGACAGATGTACAGTAGGTGCGTTAATACAGCAGGTATGTGTTTTGTGGTTGGCTGGGTCCCAGCTGGAGATTTTAATGCTTGGCATACTGATACATTACCCCCAACTCAGAAAGCAGATGAAGTTCCATATGGGTGCTATCATGACAAAACCTTTCTTACAGTTGTCTAAGATATTTTAAATATTTGAATCCTAATTCATATCAGAATGTAAAATCTATGTGGTGTTGATTTGCTGTAGCTGCTCATAGGTGGATTACAGGGGTTTCATTTTCAATGAGATGTTTGTACTGTCAGCAGATACACCCTTGGTGTGGTACTCGGATTATCACATGAGAATGGGCATTATTAATATTTTCTGTATGGATATGACTATACAAACCTGATACTGTTACTGTGTAAAGATCAGAAGGACTCTGAGCTGTTCATGTGCCTGCAGGCCAAGCCAAGCCGGCTCCACTGTTCCCACTGTGACGAGACCTACAGTCTCCCCCAGAATGGAGCCATTAAACTCTACAAGGAGCTCCGCTGTCCATTGGATGACTTTGAGCTGGTGCTATGGACATCTGGGGCCCGAGGCAAGAGCTACCCACTGTGTCCCTACTGTTTCAGCAACCCTCCTTTCAGGGACATGAAGAAAGGTACTCCTCTTACTCCATTCCTGACTTTTCTTTTTTGATTTGAAGAACCCCAGTGTTTTCGTAATTATAAAGTACAGTTGAAAGTCAAAAAATTTGAATATCATGCAATAGTCAATTTACTTCACTGAATTGACTTAAAAGGTGAAACTAATATACTCTGGACTCATTACTTGCAAAGCAAGTTTATTTTTAATATTTTTTATTTGTTATAAATTTGTTATAATTTTGATGATTAATGCTTACAGCTTATGAAGACCCCAAATTCAAAATCTTTGAATGTAGTGAAAACGTTCAATATCACACTAGTGTCACACTCTAATCAGCTGATTATTCCAGAATGCCTGCAAAGGCTTCCTGATCCTTTAATAAATGGTCTCTCATACTAGAAGACTGCTGACCTGACTGTTGTGCAGAAAACCATCTTTGACCCCCTCTATAGGAGGGTAAGTCTCAGAAAGTCATCACAAAATAAGTTGGATGTTCCCAAAGTGCTGTATCAAAGCACATAATAAAGTTATGTGGAAGGGCAGCAGGGATCACTACAGCCTGGAGAGGACTTTCAGGAACGGGACGTTTAGAAGTGTTTGGGACCTTCACAATAGGTTGACTGAGGCTTGAGTTAGTACATCAAGAGACACCACACAGACAGATCCTGGACATGGCTTCATATGTACTATTCCTCATCTTAAACTGCTGTTGCTCTGTTGCTCAGTGACCTTAAGGCCTCTTTTCTGGTGAGAGCAAATATTGCATCTGATTTGGAAACCAAGATCCCAGAGTCTGGAGGAAGAATGGAGAGGCACACAATCCAATATGCCTGAAGTCCCGTGTGAAGCTTCCACAGTCTGTTTTCATTCGGGGAGCTATGTCATCTGCTGCTGTTGGTTCACTTTGCTTTATTAACTTCAGAGTCAACACGGCCATCTACCAAGACATTTTGGAGCACCTCATGGTTTGTTCTGCAGACGAGCTTTATCGAGATGCTGACTTCCTTTTCCAGCAGGACGTGGCAGATGCCCACACACGCTATTGAAGTATCCTGGTCTTCCATAAGAGCTCAGCAGGGCCACACTGTGGCAGTATAATGGAAAAGGACCCCAAACCAAGTAACCAATGCATGATTATACTTTTCAGAGGTTTGACATTTCTCTATTTAAAATTCTTGTTTTATTGATTTCATGTAATATTCTAATTAAGATTTTGAATTCAGAGTTTTCATAAACCGTAAGCAATATTTCATCAAAATTATAACAAATACAGGTTGAAATATCTCACTTTGCATTTAATGAGTCTATATCATATATTAGTTTCACCTTTTGAGTTGAATGATTTTTGAACAATGTTCTATTTTTTGAGACTTTTTTGTTGTCAGCCATTTTGACCGTTGGAGGTCAAAACACTTCCATCCATCCATTTTCTTAACCGCTTATTCCTTAATGAGTTGCGGGGGGGCTAGTGCCTATCTCCAGCTGTCAATGGGCGAGAGGTGGGGTACACCCTGTACAGGTCGCCAGTCCATCACAGGGCCACATACAGGAGACAGACAGGACAAACAACCATGCACACACTCACACCTAAGGACAATTTGGAGAGCACAATTAACCTGACAGTCATGTTTTTGGACATTGGGAGGAAGCCGGAGTACCCGGAGGGAACCCACGCATGCACGGGGAGAACATGCAAACTCCATGCAGAAAGACCCTGATACGAACCCACAACCTTCTTGCTGCAAGGCAACAGTGCTAACCACTGTGCCACCGTGCAGCCCGTCAAAAGTTTAAAATAGCCCGTTTAAAATAACTTATTCTATAGTCTTAATTTTTCATTCATTTTAATTAAAATTTAATTTAATATTCAGGAACTACACATAATTAAATTAACAGTTTACCTGCTGTGGCCTGAACACACTCTTTCAACTTCTTTCTGGTCCGTATGGAACTGAAATAATCACATATTTGTAGGTTATTAAATAGTGGGATTACTTCAGAGGTTATAGTCATGAGGATTTGAACTTTCCCAAAGTGCATTGTAATCTGTAATAATAATGGACGGCTTTCAGATTTTTCCATCACAGTTCTAAAAAGACAGTCAAAAAAGGGAAATATGCTGTTAATGCGACCCCTGGTCAGAATCACTGGTTTCTGATGATCTTTTAGAATTAGATCGGAAGACTGGCTTCCCTTTTATCTACAATGATTGTCTGCAAGTTGTCACCAGAATGTGTTTTGACTTCCACGACTGTTTCCACCAGGTATGGGATGTAACGAGTGCACCCACCCAACCTGTCAGCATTCCCTCAACTCTCTGGGCATCGGCCAGTGTGTCGAGTGTGACGGTGGCGTTTTGGTGCTAGATCCCACATCTGGACCAAAATGGAGAATGGCATGCAACAAATGCAATGTGGTGGTGCACTTCTTTGAACATGCGCACAAAATACAGGTAAGAAAATCCTACCCGGTTGCAGAGCATTCCCCTTTACAGACTTGAAATCATGTTTAAAAAACATTCTGCTCCTGTTGGTGGCCACATGTGCTGTTAAAAATTTACAGACAGATGGAAAAATTCATTCAGCGTTTGCTGCAGCAGTATGATCTCACAATGAAACTGAACATTTAAAAGACTTTTATTTTTAAACCAGTTGAGAAACTTTAGGAAATATTAATTTTCAACAAACACTGGTTCTCAATTGATCATATTGCTCTAGACATCCTTTTTTGCCTATGAAAAAGCACCACTTGAAACCTTTTAGATGGTTGAAGCACAGAGAGGGATATTTGGCTGTTGTTTTTTTGTAGGATCTCTCTGCACAGGACCGGGTCCAGCCTCCTTCTTAAGCCTAGTTTATGCTTCTCCGTTTTGATGGAGACGGATTGACGTAATGCCATTATCCATCAACACAAGGGCTGTCCATCACCTACGCAAGGACGCACGGAGTATAGCCCCATTTTTTAACTATCCGTCAACGGAGAGCGTATGCATCTGATTGGTCAGTTTCAGTAACAGCCAGAAATCACTTGACCAAAACGGTGCTCTATAGTCGCTGTAATCAGTAGTTAATGCAGTGCTTGGCCACTAAATGCTTTAAATTGAAATGATAATTGATCTAATCTGTTCTTTTGGCAATTTAGAACACAGTGAGGTGTAGGAGAACAACAAAAAAGGCTGATGTGTTTGTTTCCATGCGTGTTTAGAGTATTCTATGAGCTGCACTTCTAGTAAAAAGCCTTACAGCTTCATAAAAACGTACTTTCTATCATCCATTGCTCCTTGAGGAAGAAATGCGTTCACAAGCCAAAAAAAAAATAAACTGAAACGACGCTCTGGTAGTAGGCAGAGACGGCATGGAAAGTTAGCACCCCCTGCTGTCCTGGTCGAGCAACACTTAAAAAACAATAGAGAGTAGAGAGAAAAAGCAAGAGTTCTATAAACAAAAAACGTCCCGTCAATACGTCTGCGTCGGAGTGCAAATTTGTGGTCGGAGAAGCATAAACTAGGCTTTATGCTCTGGACTGTTCTGGTTACCTCACAGATTTTCTACATTACTTAGTTTAGGGAAGTAAGACAACCATAGAGGAAGACTGATTCTCTCTTTGATGAATCTGTGTTGATATGGCCCTATATTTTGAATTACTATTCTCCAGTAGTACCTAACAACTGACCCATTTTCAGTTTTCTGGCAGGGTATCTATATCAATTCAATTCAGTTTTTTTACATAGCACCAATTCACAACAGATGTCATCTCAAAGCACTTTACAAGAAAAGTCATTTCAATACAATTATACAAACATTCCAATCAGTTAAAAGTTTTCTATGTAAAGAATCCCAGCAGATGCATGATACCAATACCGATCTTATGTACTGTATCAGTGTTAATACCTTGAACTAATACTTAAAATGCGAGAACTGCAATACTTTCACAGAAAATTTTACTGTTGCTGTCATTTTTTATTAATATATTTTTTTTCCAATTCATCTTCATTTGTTATAGCGAGCAGAGAAGAAAATAAAACCTTTCTTCCAATTTATAGCATTTTTGTGTGTCGTAGAAGTATCGGCATTGGTACTCTGTATCGGCAAGTACTCAGATCCTTTTCCTCACACACAGTTTATGTAATTCAGTACTGTTTGGATCGGTATCCGGTCGGTATTGGCAGATTATGAACCTCAGATATCTGTATCAGAAATGAAAAAAAGTTGATTGGTGCGTCCCTAATATAAACATGGGTCCTGATCTAGCCTAGTTAGCCTAACGCTGTGTCCACACTGAACGCGATAGGGGCGACTAGAGCTTCAGGTTAACATGTAAAAAATCAATGGAGGAGCGCAATGAAGCGTGCTGGTGTTTATGGATCCCTCCGCCGTAGCTAGACTGTATCTGTAGCTCAACAAACCCCCAGTGCAGCTTTCCCAGCTCTACCGGAGGCCAGGCCAGCACGTAATCCACTCTATCCTCCGTCAGATCGGAGACCATAGTCCATAATCCCCCGGCAGCTGCACTGTAACTATCGCGTTCAGTGTGGACACAGCGTAAGTCATTGAGTACAAGAGTGTCATGGCACACAAAATCACAGTTCAGTGTGTATTTGGAGTTTTAAAGTCACGGTTCAGTACTTCAATTCTTTAATAAAAATTACAAAAAAATATTTAAATGTGCATGACTTTTTTCTAATACTTTCATCAGCATTAAACAAAGAACCTTTTATCCTAAATTCCTTCCTTTCAATTCCTGAACTTAATTATATTTTCTTATGCTCTATAACTTAAAACCAGTTGAAATTATAGAACTGACTGGAGAACTTCCTGAAAAACTTCTGCATGAGAAAACATTAGTGTTCTACAAATTGCAGGGTTTAATGCCATTTGCCGGTCGGTTGTAAAAAAGGGCAGATTGCGGAGGTGTATGTGGAGTTACACTCTCTAATGATGTTTTTATCAAGTAGCTTATCGAGGATCTCCTCGATCGACTCATAAGCGGCTAAGGGGACATGGGGGGGGTCCGGGTTCGTCAGGATCCTAAACATGTGCATATCGGTGATCCCACCGTCATTAGAATCTTTTGAAAAGATTGGCTGGAATTCATAGAACAGTTCAAAGAACAGTTCTCCATCTTTTCCGCTTCTGTTTCCTACGCATCAGCTTTCTCAAGCTGTTGGGGGCTGAGTTGTCAGCATGTACAAATGTAGGTGGCCTTCAGGCCCCAAGGTGGCGCCACAAGTGAGCTAATCGGGTAAAGCTTTGTGTCGCTTTACTGGGATCAGTCGAGAAGGGAACGTTAGCAGCGTGTCTGAGGCAGACTCACACATGAATAACGGCAGTTCACCAATTATGGGAATGGAGAGTTCAAAATCATGAAACAAGCAGTCTATAAGCACAGTAAGAGGCTTTCCTGCTTTGTTTTGAACTGGAGCTTGCGTTAGATTCTCGACAAGCAAGTAGGTTGAAACATTGTTCAGCTCAAGGGTGTGTGTACCGCACACCACAAGATTCAGACCCAGGAAGTAGGGAAGTGGATTAAAAAAGGCTTCCTGGCTCAGATGTTGTTGTCCTTTAAGTACGGCGAGGCTTATTGGTGCTCCTGAAGTCCATAGTCGTATTACTGTGTCGGATTCGCTGGCAGCCTGGCAAGCCTAGGGTATGGTTTGGCCTGACAGCAAGGCATCAGGATTCCTAAGAAGAGTGTCGGCAGGTGCGCTGGTTCGGGACCAAGGAACCTAGTTGAAGATGTCTAGTCTGACCAGCAAATCTGTTCCAATAAGCACTGGAGTGTCAAGATGTGGCACAATGCTGAACGCGTGTGACAGCTGTCTAGCCCCAATGCGCACTTTTAAAGTGCAGACCCCGGTTGCCTTCAGGGGAAGCTGGGGCAAGCTAGCTGACAGAAGCCTGTGGTTATGTGCAACGCTCACTAGCTGGTGGGTCTTGTGACACAGAACGTCAAATGTTTCCTTACTGACGGCTGATTTATCAGACCAGAGTGCCAAGTGCACCTCCGGTATATGGTCCTCACCTACATGAATGCCTCCAATCTACTGAGGGCTGTAGGGCTTTACACCTGTGTTACTTAATGAGCAGAGAAAAGATGCATAGTTGTGGAGCGGCATGTTCTTTGTGGTCGGCCTGGGGGTCCGGGGTACTTTGAAACGTCAGCGGCATTAGTTGGGGCGTGTGTACTCTGGACTCTAAGCTGGCTACCTGCCTGTTGGAATCTGGCTGCCTGCTGTCTGAGTGGAGGGGCTTGGGTGTTTCCACCTGAGCCCAAAGTTGTCCTCGCCGACAATCTATTAACGGAGCCAACCTATCGAGCAGGTCCTGGCCAATGAGGTTCTGGCCCCTTTTGGGGGGGGGTTAGTTTGGCTGATGGAGTACCTGCTGCATGGCCTCAGAGAGAAATTTTCGACACGCATGTTCTCAAAAAAAAAAAAAAAGAGTTATGGTCTATCTGGTTATATTAGGAATATTAAATTAATAACTCATGAATTCATATTTTAAGTATTCCTTCAAATCATTTAAACTAGGCACCATCCAGTTTAAACTGGAAACAAGGTGTTATATCTATCAAAATTAACTATCAAATAGCAATTTATAAGTTAATTATCAATGATTAACCAGAGACCTTTTGGTCTTAGGTGTAAGCCCTTTTCCGATGATTCAAACACACACTCAAAATAAAAGAAACAGAGGTTTGATACGGTTTAACCAATTTATTGACTAATTTTACCAAACAAAACCACAACTGAAGTTCAACTACCAGCTAATTCGGTTTGGCTAATTGCTAAGCTAGGTGGCTATAGCTACTTGCTACATAAACAAAACTATGAAAATGGCTGCCGGCCAGAAGATGTCACAACCACGTCACTCGAGGGGCTTCCTGTATGTCCGTACGTCGTAACACGCGTGCATGCATAGAAACACCGTACGGGCATGAGCGCGCAGGCTGCCGAACAGGGAGGTGTTTATTACTTTGGCAATCGTGGTCGCTGTGAAACAAAGAGACAAAATCAATCAAAACACTGCTTGTCTACTAATTAAGAAACCAATAGATTCTACGCAATCGTATAATCAAACTCAGCTTACTCATTAAAAGAAACACAGTACATTTCAAACACAGATCTGCATGAACGTTAAGAGGACATGCATGCATAAAAAAAAAGAAATTTAAAAATCCTAATTTGCTCCACCCAGGCTAATCGTTAATGGAAATCTCTTACTTTGAGGCGTCCGATCCTTGTTTGCAGAAAAGTCAAATCCTTTCAGGGCGGAAAAACGCAATGCGAAAAAAGGGACAAAAGGGAAGAAAAAAAAAAGAAAAGAAAGAAAGCTTCGATGGCCAGTCTCATCTTAAGTGTGATTCGGCCGGGGGAAGAGTCTCTGGTAGAATAATGTTCCCCTTCTGAATGAAACGGCAGGTGAACCAACACAATGGGGAATGCTGGGTTATTGTGTAGAACGCTAGAACTGCGCTAATAAAGCGACTGCATCACCGCTCGCTCCTGGAGGCGGTGGATTTGGTTTTCCTCTATACATCCCAGAAAATACCTGTGAGATATACCAACAAAGTACCCCCAAAATATTAATAAATTGTTGCTCGACACCGGAGGAACGCGACATATCATATTTCTTATTCATATGTTACTGTAAAATATATGATCGCCTATTTGCCAGTTCATGTGTCTTCAGGCGACACCAAATCAATCTTGAAATACCAGACACAATTTATTTGACATTTAATTGCATAGCCTATTTTATATTAATAATTTGACTGTAATATTTCAGGATTTCCTTCAATAGCTTCCAGATCATGTGACCAAGTCTCCTAATACTAAATCAATCTTAAAATGTCTTACTACAATAGGATAGTGCCGTTTACTGTACAATATTAAAGATGTATAGATTTGCACAACTTACTAGACAGATTTTCCTTAGTTTCTTTTTACCCACAGCTGTCTGTCTTAGTTTTGCACTTTAATGAAAAGTATGTGATCATGTATTTCCAATATTTACTTTTTGGATATATATATTTTTTTCTGCATACAGCTTCAATCTTATTGAGTCAAGTTAAAATGCCAAATGTTCTAAAATACTGTCTTTATGGTGTTTTATTTTTTCTTTCAGTTGTAAAAACATTTGTCCTTATAGATGTTATGGAACGTAACTGTCATAGAAATAATGTCAGTTACTTTGCTGAGTAACTAATTACTTTTACAATGTAGTAACTGAGTTACTACTCAATTACTTTTTTGGAAAAGTAATTTGTAACTATAACTAATTAGTTTTTTAATGTAAGATGCCCAACACTGGTGGTGAATAGTCTGTGAGAGCAACACCAGCTGGCACAGAGTATGGTGGTCAATGATTGGCTTCTGGGAGGGATGCATGCTTGACTAGAGAGAGACACACTCAAAGAAATAGAACATTAGATTTAAATGTAGGTGAGGAAGCAAAAGAGCAAAGAAAAGGAGGAGATGTCAGGGGGCATAGCAGCAGAGGGACTCGGAGCTGTGTAAAAAAAGATAAAATAAAATAAAAACTTAGAAAGTATGTGTCTGTAAATGTGTAGAAGGTGTGTGTTGTTATAGAAATAAACTAAAACAGTAACAGCCATCAATAAAACAGTACCTGTGTTTTTCCATAGAACACAATCCCAGTCTCAGCCTGCCTCCAAGAGACAGAAAAATTATATTTTAGTTTCTTTGCTCCCACTGACAGCTCTACTTTGTATGAACTGGCAAGGCTAAATTTTCACAGCTCCGTAGATGTAATGTCAGAAAACTAAAAGACATTCAGGTTCTTTCCTTGGACTTTGACAGCTTTGCGGAATGAATGTTGGTCAAGCTGTTGTCACCTAACATGTTGCTGCTTGATGTAGAGTAAGGCATACAGGGTGAAGAAACCATAATTATGTGGCCAAATATTGTCCTGTTTTCAGTGTCAGCCAATTCAATTGCTTGACAAAAGTTTACCGTTGTAAATGCATCCATCCATTTCCTGTACCGCTTAGTCCAATTCAGGCTTGCGGGGAAGCTGGAGCCTATCCCAGCAATTAGTAGGCGAGAGGCAGGTTACACCCTGGACAGGTTGCCAGTCTATCGCAGGGTCAACTGTTAATTCTATTAAAAAATAATGTTTTGGTGTCATTCAAAGTTAGAGCATTAACTTCATCAAAATACTTACTTATAGCTCAGGCCTCCCTGGCCTCAGCCTTCTCCTCCCTTCCACTCTATCCTTGCTCAGCTGGAGCCAGTTCTGGACTGCCGCTTCCACTTCAGTCTGTTTGGTTTGTGGAAAGGCCCATTTCTAAGAACCGATTATTGAAAAAACAACAACAAAAAAACAAGAGTTATGCTAAACCTAAGTTGGTCAGTGTTAGACTTAGTGATTTTTAACCACTACAAATGAAATTTTGTCAGGATTGAAGCAGTAGTGGACTCAAATGCTGGTATTCTTGAAATAATTTAATATAGAGGGACAAGTAGAAAATTGACGATCAACTCAAGACTACACAAAGACCCTGAACACAGGGTATAAATAGAGGGATCACATATGAAACACATAAGGGTAATGATGAGGATGCTGTGCAACCCATTATTTCTTGAGCAGAGGAACTGTGGGAGTTCTATGTCAGGACCGGTGATCAGTAGGCTAGTGAGGCTGAACATGGAAGCAGAGGAGCAGGAATGATGAATGCTCATTTGATTAAAAAAAAAACATTAACATTAAAACCCCTCTGAGGAATAAACAGAAATATGTGCACTGCACAATTAAGTACATAGTACTACTGCATGGCAGTGTAGCACTCAAACTGAAGCACAGCTGTAGTAATACTTACTCAATATAATTTCATTTACTGTCTGCCCTTGATCCCAGTCTTCTGTCCCCTCCCACACCAATTCAATTTCGTAGCAAGATCAGGGGAAAACAATTTCAGGCATACACACCACACTTTTTAAAACTGTTTCCCCCCATTATGGTCAGTTCTACAATCTGAGGAAAATAAGAGAACAAATCAAGTGTTACCAAACAATGTAAATTCATGCCTTTCACATATGCCTGTGTTAATCTGGAACTCATTACTTTGACAATCTTAACTGGATTTTTGCAGCACAGCAGAAATAATAAACTCCACTCATTTGCTGCAGTTGAAAATATTTCAACTTGTTTAAAACATTTTTGTGCATTTGATACAGTTTGGTTGTTTGACCAAACAAAAAAACTGATGATCCAAAAAAAGGTTATTTTTACATTTTATAACTAGGGGGAACACATCCTGACTGACGTAACACCAGTTGCCATTGCAACGCATCACAACGGCAGATAGCCCACTCATCTGTTTCTTTAGAAAAACTTACGATTTTAACGGTTAAAAACCAACATTAACATAATATTTCTTTCTTTCATAAGTGACCATGGTAAATGGACTAAATTTTAAGATCACTTTTCTAGTTATACTGACTACTCAAAGTGCTTTACATTGAAGCCACATTCATACGTAGGACGATGTAGAATCTTAGGGGTCAAGTGCCTTGCCCAGGAGAACATCGACATGTGACTGGAGGGAGCTGGAATCTAACCTATGACCCTCGGATTGCAAGTAGATATCATCAGCATGATAATGGAGAGGAGTCCACAATCAGAAATGAATGGAAGATGGATAAACCGTCCAACACAAGGCAAACCGTTTTAGTGACCGTTCTAGTGTTAAGGAGATTCAGTTTCAGTCTCCTTTCTATGATGCTAGAAACCACATTGACTTCGTACAACATACATGACGACCGTAACTTAACCTATGTGCGATAAGAGAACAGGATGTCGAAACAAAGATTTCAGAATATGACAGCCGATTGGCACACTTCTACCTTTTTCCAACCAGATAACGTCCAATTGAGGAAAAACAATAGGACTTAACCTTTCATTGATGTTGGCTGTAGACCAACTGTTTCATCACTCACCGGAAACGTTTAACTTTTGCAGAGTAAAAGAATTATACTTTTTTTTGGAGATTTGTGGCTTATCTAAAACTCTGAAATTCACACCGACGACATCCCTGGACCGCAACTGACAGGATAGGTCCCGCCCTCTGGGGTCTCCGTGTGCTGGAAAATGTGGGGCCGACTTAAAGCCAACGCAGAAGAGACGTTTGAGGAACGGGCGCTATGTATGAGATATGCGCCCATGTACCGATGCTAGACAGATGTTACAAATTATAGGGCCGACGTCCATCCTTAGGCCAATGTCGGCCAGACGAATGTGTGCTTTTGGGATAGGTCTCTGTACAGTAAAAGGAAAAAAAATTCAAAATCGAGAATCGAATCGCGACCCTGAAATGTAAAATCAAATCGAATCAAGGATTTGGAGAATCGTGAGACCCCTAGCTGATTGTCTTCTTCTCGCAAGCTTCCAAGTTAGGGTCCAAAACTGCTGGACTGATCTTTATCTTGGTGTCGTGGAGCAGAGGGAGTGTGAATAAATACTAGTTGCCCTTTTTTAGTGGTGGTGGTTGGGAGGGAGGGGCAAGCTCAATCAAGCACCATTACATCTACACGTTTATTACACAGACTGTTTCTTTGCTGGACCAGCTCCCTAAATTAAATTTAAAAAAATGCAAAAGCAGGGTGTAAAAAAAAAGAGATAAATTCTTACTATTTTTATATCAACAAGGATAGGTAGCTGTCAGCTGATGTTTATCAGATGCATAGACAGAGGATGTAATACGTGAAGGGGACCCAAGAACTCCATAACAGACTCTATAGGCCTCAACAGGCAAAATGTTCATGACAGGACAAGCAGCAAAAGCCTAAACATATAGGGGCTTATTTGGAAGGGTTGATGGAGAAAGCATCTTAAAGAACCCAACATGACAAAGCTATGTCAGAACAAACCATAGGAGTTCTGGAAGAATGGCAGATGAGACCAGTTTGGTTCAAACTTGTAGCAACTTTGTTGGATTAAACCAAACACATCAATTTGGCTATATCTATGAACTTCCTGGATATTTGTCCCCGGTCTTAGGCTTCCTGGCTTCTCTCTCCTGTTATAGGTCGCTCAGGAGAGCTGTGATGCTTGTGACGCCTCACTTGTTGCTGTGGACTTCAATAAGACCCGCACTCCACTTCCTGACGGTGAGACCCAACACACTGGATGTGTGTTCTGCGATCCAGTCTTCCAGGATATAGTGGAGCTCAAGCATGCCACCCTGAGGTACCGTGGTGGGGGGGCAAGGCGAGGAGGTCGAGGACGAGGCAGAGGGCGTCGTGGCAATCCTAAAAAGCCCAAAGATAAAATGGCTGCATTGGCAGCATACTTTGTATAAGGTTAGTTAAGGATGCCAGATTTTTTTCGTTATATATTGAATACCAAACAAGATGGCCATACAGGAAGTCTTGTTTTTCTGTAGTTTGCATTAAAGATCCAATAAAACAAAGTTTGCTATCCATGTGTTTCTTTCTCTTTATAGGAGTTGCATGGGCTTTGTAAACTACACATTTCAAGGCTTGAACTAATTTAGGAAACTGGTGATTTAAATTTTTTAGAATGGTAAGGTGTGTGTATAATTTGGTTATTTTGTTGGCACTGTGATAATGTGCACAAACTGCATTAGAGAATGTTGGTCTTGGTTTTTATTGCAGCCCACTTGCCTCTCCTGTCTCTCCTCTTCCTGAAGAACGGTTTGGTAAACCAGACATAAACTGAAAGCATTCTGATAGGCTTCTAGATTTCTAATCAAGGTCAAATAAGCAGTAGGTGGTTAAAAATTGTTATACCCACCGTAGAGTACAACTCAATCCAAGCAGCACAATTTAGTGAACTGAACAGATGTAACTAAATTTAAAAAAGTGAGCAATTATTGGTTGTTTATACATAATTGTGCAGGTTACTCATCTTGCAGCATGGTCACCATGTCAGGAATCTTTTTTTTCCTTCAGTGATTCTTCTTTAAGAGCTAAATAGTCAACAGAAATATACAAAATTAAAACTTTCTTGTAGAAAAGATCAGGAACAAGAACAGGCAGGATCCAAGGAAAAACTTAATTTACCCTCCCGCAGTCCTGGCTTGGTGTTCAGGCAGAGTGACTGGGGAAAATCTGACCCCACCAGCACAGCTTACAGGTTTAGCGTTTCTGCAGTCTCTTCTTGGTGTTCAGAGCAGAGTGAATGGGGAGATTCTCCAGGGATTGATTGCATTCATGGAAGGAAATGAAACATTAAATGAAAAATGACAGCAAGTACCTTTTGCCAACCCCTACCCTTTCCCTACCAGAGGCCGGTTGGAAATGGTGGGGGGTCACACGGGCGTGTTGGGGAATGTGGCAGTAACCTAGTGGAGACTAGGGTCATCATGACTCTGAGAGAAGGTTAACCTGGAGAACTGTTAAACTAGGTTAAGAGATTGCAAGAAATAATGTGTGGTTCATTATTTATATGAATATTTCCATACTTCTAGTACTAATAAATATAATTCAGAAAGCAATGTTTACAGAACCAAACCACAGATCTCCCAGCCAGTGCAGGGTTCTACTCCACATTCAGGCCTCAAAAGGAGGGGGAGGAGTTGTAGACTGCCTGCTGCCTGACATTTCTCTGTTCCATTAGCTTCTTGGATCCAAAGCACACGGCAGATCAGGTGAACTGTAACTGGTTGATGAATTAAGCCCCACTGATTTGCTCCACCAAAGAGAGAGAGAGAGAGAGAGCAAATCAGGATTATATAAACTAAATTAGCTCACTTCCAAAACATTTCAAAATAAGCCTTGGTCTTTAAAGGCACAGTGTGTAATTTTGGCCAGTAGGGGGAAGTGTATATCTAAATTATCACAGGCAGGTTTTTGTGTCTTTGAGTAAGAAACTCAACAACGGAAGCCCATGAGAAGTATACGTGTGGTCAGCCATTTCACTCCGTGATAAAGGTAATGTCGTGGTCAATCAACCACCCCCGCGTTCAGGAGTTCGTTGGAGCTTCAAATCTTCAGTAGAGAAAAATCTGGCTGAGACTTAATTTAGTTTCACCTCTGCAGAGCGTGGAGAAGACCTGTCCCCAGCAGGCTGAGTTCCAGGTGTTCTGGCGCCCCGATGCAGACCGGCTCGTTTTATTCATCCAACAGGGAGTGGCTCATAGCACATACACATCAATACATTTGCTGGTTATTCTCCCTACATACACATTTCAGTTACATCTTGCGAGATAACAGGTACCTGGCGGTGCCTGATCCTGCAGCTTCTGCTCTGAAAAACAACTCCATATTTGGTACAGCCTGGTACTGCATATCTCTAAAAAACAACTCCCTCTCACATCTGCAGGCCTCGGTTACTTTCAGCAAGCATAAAACATTTAATCACATTAAAAATCTTCATTAGTAACTAGCGCCCGGTGTGTGAGCTCCAGGTTAGCTACTGATTCAAACTTCCTGTAGCAGGCGGGGAGAGCGTGACTCAAAACATAGTTGTCACCAAAGTTCTGTTAAAAAATAACAAAAAACAAGCCGCTTGCTCCGTGCGCTTTGTCCGACCGGGCTCATGTAGAAGTAAAGATGGCGTCTAATATGGCTCCCACCTGAAAGAGGACCCGTGCCTATGTATTTTAAAACTGATTTTTAAAGTCATATTTTACAATATCGCCAAATTTTACAATTAATGTGCTTTACGAAATCATTATTTCATAATATTTTAATGGGGTATTTTCAAAGATGTACTGCAAAAATTACACACCGTAACTTTAAGCAATACACATTCATACTGAACTCTGACATCACAATCAATTTATTGGTTATTTTTAGTTCTTTGCATGTTTGTACATTTACTGTTTTTACTTTTGGTAGTTAGTTTTATGATTGATTCTTTATAGTAGTTGTGTGTTACTAGTTTGGCTAGTTTGATAATTAAAGTGTTTTAACTTTTTTGTTAATAAACTGTCTTATTTTGGAAAGTTGATTTTATTTTAACACTTAGATACGGACCCTTTCCAAAAACTTAGAATACCATGGAAAGGTTTATTTCCTTCCATAATTCCATTCAAAATGTTAAAGGGACAATATCATGCTATTTTACAGCTTTCAACTTCAGGGTTAGGGGAGGCGCCTTGCTTACGAGGACACTGTACTTCCTCGGTCAAGGAAAACGGTTTGGAACAGACTTCACGTGACCGCGGGTGCCAGCTTACGTGCTGTGTTTACATCCTGCTCGTCGTCATAGCATTGTAGCGTAGTAACATTACTTCAGCTATGGAATTGAAATGTAAAACGAGCGTTTTAGTTTTTATTTTATTGCATAAATGTCGGTTATGGTTGTGTAAGCCAATTAATACATGGTAGCCACCGAAGCTGCAACTACTAAGCAACTAACAAACTATATATAACTGCTTTGGATATAAAAAATAATTAAAAAACAACCCAAACATTTTAGATATAAGCCGGATAGCTAAAATTAGTTTACTTACATTCAAACTGGAAATTAATCCCCAAAGTAGCTGCTGCCGGCTCCTACCGTGCTGTATTCTGGGAAATTTTTGACAGAGAAGGCATCAAAGCACCTCTGATGCAGGGCCAGATTTAAGACTGAAGGAGATCAGGGGCTTAGCCCAGATGACTATATATACAGACGTGGACAAAATTGTTGGTACCCTTCATTAAATAAAAGAAAAACTCATAATGGTCACAGAAATAACTTTAATCTGACAAAAGTAATAATAAATAAAAATTATATAAATGTTGACTAATGAAAGTCAGACATTGCTTTTCATCCATGCTTCAACAGAATTATTTAAAAAATAAATGCATGAAACAGGCCTGGACAAAAATGATGGTACCCACAACTTAATATTTGGTTGCACAACCTTTTGAGGCAATCACTGCAATCAAATGATTCCTGTAACTGTTAATGAGACTTCTGCACCTCTCAGCAGGTATTTTGGCCCACTCCTCATGAGAAAACTGTTCAGTGGACATACCTTGGATTAACATGTCCCTTTGGTCACATTATTTTCATTCTTTTCTATGGGTACCATCATTTTTGTCCAGGCCTGTTTCATGCATTTATTTTTCAAATAATTCTGTTGAAGCATGGATGAAAAGCAATGTCTGACTTTCATTAGTCAACATTTATATAATTTTTATTTATTATTACTTTTGTCAGATTAAAGTTATTTCTGTGACCATTACGAGTTTTTCTTTTATTTAATGAAGGGTACCAACAATTTTGTCCACGTCTGTATATATATATATATATATATGTATATGAAAGAAAAAACACAGACGAATCTCAGTTTTTAAACTCTGAGCCCCTTAAAGTAGATGAAAGAGAATGGATAACTCTGCTTTAAGTAAGCAAAACAACATTTGATCAGCAATTTTAACTATTAATAGCATCACAGTCAGCTGTTGATTGAAGTCACCTCAGATCACAGGTCCAGGAAATGCCGCTTACATCCATTAAGAACAGATACTATAAAGGAAATGGTATACATTGATGTAGATTCCTAGGATTCATCTAGGACATTGTGGTCTTGAGAGTTTAAATGAAGGCAACTGGAAAAGGTTGTTTCAAACAAAAACAAAAAAAAACATTTCAACTTTTTGAATGCAAAAACATATTATTTGAGGCTCAAATAATTGCATTTGAACACATTTTTTTAAAATACAAAATGTTTCCTTGAAGTAATTTTTTTGTGTATGCACCATATTATGGGTAGGACATCTGTGTCTTTATCATTCAATCAAAAAAGAAGTTGGCTACTAACAAAAAAATATTTTCAATTAAAAAAATTATTTAAATTCCAAAAAACGTTTAAAATCTTAGGAAAAGTTTCAGAATTCCCCCCCAAAAAATGTATCCCCAAAAATTGCATTTGAGCACTTTTTTTAATTAACAATTTATTATTATTTGAAGTGATTTCTGTTTTGAACAAACTGAAAAAAGTTTTGAAGTCTTTTTTGTCTTTTGGTTGAACAATTTAAACACAAACTTTCACAGTGGGCGGGTGCTTCCCCATTGGTCAGCCCCTTAAAGTAGATGAAAGAGAATGGATTACTATGCTTTAAGTAAGCAAAACAACATTTGATCAGCAATTTTAACTATTAATAGCATCACAGCTGTTGATTGAAGTCACCTCAGATCACTGGTCCAGGAAATGCTGCTTACATCCATTGAGAACAGATACTATAAAGGAAATGGGATACATTGATAGATTCTCAGTCATTCAGGACATGGTGGTCTTGAGAGTTTAAATGAAGGCAACTGGACTTTTTCTTCATGTCTTGAAAACGTTTTTTCTCTCAGCTAAGAGGCTTCTTCCGTTCTGAAAGACTGGATTGGGGGAAGATTCTTGGATGAGAGATTAAATATTTTCAAGACACGAAGAGAAAGTTTAGTTGCTTTCATTTAAACTCTCAAGAGCAAATGGGTTACTAAGTTCTTATTGTCTAAAACATAAACCTAAGTTTTAATCCGCTTTTCTTTGCTTCCCCGCAAACATACATCCATACATCCATCCATCCATCCATCAGAATCAGAATCAGCTTTAATGGCCAAGTATGACACATACAAGGAATTTGACTCCGGCAACTTTTTTCTCCAGTACAGAACTTAAATAAGTGAAATTAAAACGGAAATAAAAATAAATACAAATAAATAATAAAGGATAATATATACACCAAACCAGGGTTATTGTACAGTAAATATATACAGCAGTGCAGAGTTTTAGTTTATTGTTCATGTGAATGGACTCACACTCTGTGACTATTCAGAGTTCATCAGAGCGACAGCCTGGGGGAAGAAACTGTTCTTGTGTCGGGTGGTTTTGGCGTACAGCGCTCTGTAACGCCGGCCAGAGGGGAGGAGCCTAAACGGATTGTGGCCAGGGTGTGATGGGTCAGTGGTGATTTTTCTGGCCCGCTTCCTGACCCTGGCCCGGAATAGGTCCTCAATGGAGGGAAGATCTTGTCTTGCCTGGTGGCGGATCCAAACCAGACAGAGATGGATGAGGCCAGGACAGACTGGACTATTGCTGTGTAGAATATGGTCAGCAGTTCCTGAGGCAGGTTGAACTTTCTGAGCTGACGCAGAAAGTACAGCCTTTGCTGGGCCTTCTTCCTTATAGAGTCAATGTGGGAGGTCCACTTCAGGTCCCGTGTGGAGGAGCTCTGGGACGATGGTGTTGAATGCAGAGCTGAAGTCCACAAACAGGACCCGAGCGTAGGTACCTGCAGAGTCTAGGTGGTGCAGGATGTAGTGGAGAGCCATGTTGACTGCATCGTCCACTGACCTGTTTGCTCTATAGGCGAACTGCAGGGGGTCTAGCAGGGGATCCGTGATTTCCTTCAGGTGGGACAGCACCAGTCGCTTAAAGGATTTCATGACCACAGATGTCAGGGTGACTGCAGCCACTTTACTGTGCGCTGAAAAAGAAAAAGGCCACTGAAAATGTGGACTGGACCCCAGATCGCCTTCAAGCATTTAATAATGCTAAGTCTGCGCTGGCCAATGCCGCTCTTTTGACCCACCCCTCCCCCTCAGCACAGGTGGCTTTGACTACTGACGCCTCTGATGTAGCAGTAGGGGCTGTGTTATGCTGCATTCACACAGCCCCATACGTCAGCGTTAGCTGCGGCAAGATTACATGCAAAGTCTATGGTTGAGTACGTCAGAGGTCCGTCAAGGGCTCTGCGTTGCGTTGAGTACGTTGGCTCCGTCAACGACGCTTGCGTTTCATACGGCAACGTACCAACGCATGCGTTACAGAAGTTCAGCAAGCTGAACTTTTGACGGATCCAACGCAGTTAACGCAGTGCGGCAACCAATCAGAGCGTCTCACTGTAGTTATGTCACTATACGCCGTATCTTGAATGAAGCGCGGGCCCAGTGAAAACATTTTCAACAAACGCAGATTTTAAAAATCAGAAATAACACTTACCGAAGACAGATGGACAGGTGCTCCTAAAGAGGTACAGAAAACCTGTAGTTGGTTTCCTGGTAGGAGATTTAAGCTCCGATGCTCCGATAAAATTAGGTACGGGACAGACGGAAGTAGCACTGAAAGCGAACCTCATCCATACGCAGCTCCTGGAGCAAATTGTTAAACTCCCCGAACTCAGAACGCATCTGAATAATGGGCCCTGATGCACCTGATGTCAACGTTGTCTAGCTTTATCTAGCTAATAAAGCCAAGCCACTCTCTCGTTACAATCCACCATAGTGCAGAACGTACGGCAACAGAGGAAGCCCCGCCCATGCGTTGTTTTTTCCTCAGAAGCAGGCTATGGAAGCCAAAGGTACATGCGTCAACTTCATCCATTGGATGCTTTGCTCGACGTACCCAACGGATGCAGTCTGAATGCAGCTTTAGAGCAGCGTGTCTGCGGGGTTTGGCAGCCACTTGCAATTTTCAGCGGTACACTGAGGGACAACGAGCGTAAATACAGTGTGTTTGACAGAGAGCTGCTCGCTCTCTATTTGGCTACACGGCATTTCCGTTTTTTCCTTGAGGGCCGCCCTTTTACAGCCTATGTTGATCACAAACCGTTGATATTGGCCATGTCAAAAATCTCTGACCCCTGTTCTGCACGTCAACAGCGCCACCTTGCTGCTGTCTCTGAGTTTACAACAGACATTCAGCATGTGGCTGGCAAATCCAACCGGGTGGCTGACTGCCTGTCCCGTGCTCTGATCTCATCAGTTTATGCGGGGATTGATTTCTCTGCTATGGCTGCAGAATCAGCACAATGATGCAGACATCCATAAACTGCAGTCTGAACCCACCGGCCTTAAGCTGGCGGACAGACAGATGCAGGAAGGTGGTCCTCATCTGCTCTGTGACATTTCTACAGGTTGTCCCCGCCCTCCGGTTCCTGTTTTGTGGCGCCGCTGTGTTTTCGATGCTTTGCATTCACTCTCACATCCAGGTGTGCATGCCTCAGTGTAACTAGTCAGTTCTAAGTTGGTTTGGCCTGTATTACGTAAGGCTGTGAAGGAATGGACTGCAGCATGTGTCCCGTGTCAGCGTGCAAAGGTTCATAAGCACACAAAAGCACCTTTTGAACCGTTCCCCATCCCTAGTTGCAGGTTTGACCATGTTCATGTAGACCTGGTGGGCCCCCTGCCTCCATCTCAGGGTATTACTCACTTCCTGACCATGATCGATCATCGATCACAATGGAAGTGCTTCCTCTGGCATCCACAACATCTGCTGTGGTTTTTGTCGACCTGGGTGGCGCGTTTTGGCCCCCCTTCAGACGTCACCTCTGACAGAGGTCCCCAGTTTGTGTCAGAGCTTTGGTCCTCCATGGCTCACAGCCTGGGGATCAAGATCCACCGCACCACTGCCTACAATCCGCAGGCTAACGGGTTGTGTGAGCGGTTTCACCGGTCATTAAAAGCCGCGCTTTGTGCTGTTTTGACCGATGGCAACTGGATTGACCGTCTCCCGTGGGTTATGCTGGGGTTGCGTTCCGCAGTTAAAGAGGACCTTAGTGCCGTCCCCGGCAGAATTAGTTTTAGGCCAGCCAGTACGGGTTCCAGGCGTGTTTTTTCCTGAGTATGTTCAACCCCCCCCCCCCCCCAGTTCAACCATCCGGCTCAAAGTAACCCTTTTTCCTTTTCCTGTACATCATTGTCTGCCCCAGTCCTTTATACCTCAGAGCTTAACGTGTTCTAAATTTGTGTTTGTTAAACATGATGCACACAGGACACCATTACAGCCTCTGTATGATGGTCCTTTCAGGGTCCTCGAACCCGGCCCAAAGCACTTTCTTTTAGATTTGGGGGGCCGTAAAGAGACTGTCTGTATAGATAGGCTTAAACCTGCTCATGTTCTGGCAGATGATGAGGTAGTAACAGCCCAGGCTCCTCGTAGGGGCCGCCCCCCCTCCAAGATCTCGATGGACTGCTCTCCTCCTTCCAGGGACTCTCATCAGCCGTCAGATCCCACATCATCCTCAGCTCCTCCTCGTCGTCTGCAGGCTCCAGGTTCAGCCGTTCTGACCGTTTACTTAAACCCAGGATACTGAACTAGATTTGGACCCTTCATGGTTTTCGGGGGGTGGGGGGGGGGGCACGTGTGGCGGACCACCAGGGGGCTCCACTCACAACCAGACAACGGGATGTTTATATTTAAAAATGTTTATGTTTTATTTGAAAATGTTCAAGTGGGTTGTGGCCCGAATGTTGCAACTGCTCTCACTTACTGTCGTTCTGATGCTCAGTTGGAGTGGAATAAACGAACTGATCGGATCTAGCTGTGTCGTCCTTTCATCCCTCCACAGTATTCTAATGTTTTGAAATCCTGTTTTCATGGGTTTTATGAACTGGAAGACCAAATGATGTACAAATAAATAATCTAAATTGTTTAAGTTGTGGGCCCTGAATCTATAATCTTTGAAAGTTTAACATTTTGAATGAAATTATGGAAATAAAGTTTTCAATGGTGTTCTAATTTTTTGGAAAGGGTCTCTATGTTCAATGAAAGTCAAGAACTCATTCCTTCATCTATTGTTTAATGATCTGACCCTAATCAAGAGGGTAATCATTACATTAACTGAGACTAAACTATTTAGGTATTATTATTTTCATGGTTCAGAGGAGGGTTCCCCAAGATTAATATTTGGACATAAAATTATTAATCTTATTAATAATTGCCCTAAACTGATTCAAATTGCTTCTGCAGTTCTGAATCAATCCTCCTGTTGGCTAATGCAAATGTGATTTATAGTATGTTTTATAAGTATAATATGGTCAGCCAGAAACGGTAATTCAATATCTTAATCTAAAGGCAATTCAATCATATTCATGAGTGTGATATAGATTACAAAAAAACTAATTACTGACCAAAAACAAACATGCTAATTCTGTGAATTAGAAACCAGTCACAAGGTTTCACCAGAGCAAAACATACAAGTACCACCAGCAAACAGTGCTTCTCTAGAACTTTAAAATATCCCCAATATTATTGATGTACAGAATAATGTTGAACCAAATCAAGAAAACAAAAATAAAGAACTATGGGATGTGAAATTTAATATGACAGAAAATATGACAAAAAGAGAAAAATATACTAGGGATATTTAGCCAGTGAGAAATCTGCAGCTGCCCTCTGTGAAGTATGGCTGGATGATATGAAAAAAGAGAAAATCTATAAAGAGAACAGTCCTATTGGTTGACGTTGCTAACAATAAAAATGTAGAAAATATATTTTAAGTGCAGCCATGGTCTTTTTTTAATGTTCTTTAATGAATGAATTTTAATTATAAAAAACACATTTTCAGTTCAAGCCTTTATCTAAACAGCTGTTTTTACTATAACATAAAGTTTGTGAGAGACAAACACAAAAAAATTAAGAGAGCCAGGTTACATTTGTAAATACTGGCAACATAAAGAGAAGACTAATTAAAAATCTTATCACAATAACAACTGAAAACCTTTGCTGTAGTTTCTTTTGTAAACACTGGTTTTCTCTTAGACTGCGCACACAACAGCCACCATCCCAGACAATGCAGAGTTGGGACTGAGGTTCGGATGCACTCACAAAGGAAATGTTGTCACTATACACAATTTCAAAATAAAACGGGAGGAAATATACAAGACTTTCTGACATAGCCAGCCCCAAATTTAGCACTAAATTGGAACTTCAGAGGAAAGTTGTGGTAGAAATCTTGGTGTCACATCTGCCTCGGATGAGAGAATAAAACAAAGTGTCAGCTATATTCGTACATAGTTTATTTTACCTGCACGGAGGGCCTCTTGCTGAGAACCCTGAAGCTTCAACACAGATGCATTGGTATATATATAGTAATCCGCCACACCCTATTGAATCAGCTTCTGACAGATCATTACATCGTACAGATGATTTCATACATAGTCAAACAGAAGATGAAGTGTCCCTTTAGTAGTCAGCAGTAAGCAATCAGGACATAACAATAAGGGACACTTTGTATAATGCTGAGAAAGACAGTCACATGATCTGTCATAAGTCAACACCAGATAATAACAAGAGTTGTCATAAGTCAAGATGAGATGTTTACATACAACTGGTTCTTGTTTGTACCAATCCAAGACTTGAGTAAGAGAATTGAACCTTTCTTAATGTCCCAGCATTAATAATAAAATGTTCTGTCACAAAAGTCTACTAACCAACATCATCCTCCCAGGCTTGCAGCCGTATATGACGCATGACTGGTCTTAACTAGGTCTGTCCCTTGATCTTGATTTCAGCTGCCCTGACTTGTCCATCCGAGCCAGGATAGGTATTCACCATTCTCCCAATGGACTACCGGGCTCTGGGTAGCTGTGAATCAAGCACCATCATCACCTGGCCAGAAATCAGATTGTCCGTGTCCTTATGCCACTTTGACCGCTTCTGAATCACTTGTGATTGAGCCATCGTATTGTGTTTCCATCACCTTAGATGTTCCTAAGAGTTGGCTGTGAGTACTCTACTGGCCTGTGATGGTACCCAAGGCGATCAGTAAGGCAGTTCCAGCAAAGGCCTAAGGCTGGCCGGCAAGTTCCAAAACTGTGAGCTCTTTGAATTTGGGACACAGGCTGAAGTAATTATCTCTAGTGTTGCAGTATGGGCAGTAAGACCTCACTCTGAGTTTAGCTTTGGGTTACCTTGTACTGCAAGCGGGATCTGGAGGGGTTACCTTAGTTTGGCTCTCAGTGTTGTAAAACACGTTGGACAAACTGGGATTTCCTTTGGCCCTTAGCTGATTTAGGCTGGTCTTTGAACATCAGATCTGCTCGAGATGAAATGCACTTTGCTTGTGACTTTAACTGAAACAAATCAGAGAATTCAAATGTGTGGGTTTGATCAGTGCCCATCCTCAGGATGCCTCGGTTAATGTGTCTTGTTATTTAGTAGACAGTTTACCGAGCAGTCTATCGGTGTGGGAGCCGCATCATAGTCATTCTCACCCACAAGGGAGCGGAGCATGCCCACTAGACTTTGTAGTGACAGAGGCATTTGACAAAGTTGTCAAATGCCTCGGAATCTGCATCTTACCGGAGGTGAGTTCAAGATGGAACCCAGCTCGCTCTGCACAAGCTGACGCAGTTGCCCATATTTATCTTGAAGAGCCTCGGGGGCTGAGGCAAAGTCTGACTCCTTACCTGAGTTGAACTGAGGCAGTAAGAAGTGGCAACTAGGAGCTCTTTGAGGTCGATGCCCGGTGCTGCCATGAAACCTGGTGCCGTTGTCACATATTGTGGTATTGGTGGCATGGCGGGGTAAGGATAATATAGTGTTTTAGCAGCTAGCTGTTAAGGTGGAACAGTTGGGGGGAGATACTGGACCTGGGCTTGACTGTAGAACATCTGTGTCTGGCGAGGTGACGCCATATGCTGTGCTACTGTACTGACAGTACCTACAACTTGTCTGGGAGCCGGCTGCGGAGCTGGGTTGAGGATTGCCAGAAGAGGAGGTATGGTAATGTACCTAAGCCATGAAAACAGGTGGAGGCACATATTGGACCTGGGCTTGATTATATACATTTTGTGGCGGAGTTCTTGAGGTGGCAGGCCCCACTGTTCGTCTGGGAGCCGGCTGTGGAGCTAGGTTGAGGATGGACGGAGCACTCATGTATAGAGCGGGCTGAATTGATGGAATACTGGTCGAGAAAGGTCGCCTAATGACTGTGCTGGAGACTGGCAGCAGAACTTGAATAGATGGAGTAGAATGGAACAGTCCATCTGCAACTTGCAAAAGGGAGTAGAAGACATTCTTCTCTGGATGAGGACATTGGGTCGTATTCACATTCATTGAGGGGTCTGGATGAACAGGGACTCTTACCCAGACGTGTCAGCAGCATGTTAAACGAGCAGCACATTTTACTCACGTATTCTACTGCTTGGCCCTTTCCACTGGGGGCGTCAGCAGCACGTAACAGCAGGGAAGCAGCTGTCACCGAGAGAGCCCGAAATCATGCAAGATCAGCAAAATCACGCATGGTTTCGTTAGTAAACGCAACAATAAGCAGGAAAAAGACTACAACATAGCTCCAAAAGGTCTGTGTTTTATGTTCTGTCCGTTTTAGATTCGCCAATAAGTTTAAGTTATGTCAGGGAATGCACAAAATCCCTCAAAGTGGAAAAGAATAATGTTAGTGGCGATCCGAGCTAATGTAGATCCTCCCGCGACCTACTGACTTCTCACGGGGCCGCACAGGTAGTAAAGTAAAGCTACCGTTAAGAAGGACATTCGTTTTATTTTGAAATTTTCCGGATGCCGAGCCGTCTGATTTCCCGTCTTCCCCAATCCAAAATGTAGACATTGACACGTTTCACAGGCGTAGCGCGTGGAAAAAAGGACTGCCGCATATATTTAGAAAAGTGCTGCGACATGACGCTCCTGTGATGGGGCAAACTCGTGCAGCTTTCGCCTCCGGTGGAAAGGATTATATTGATTACAGCGGTGGCTGTGACTTGCTGCTGCTGAAACATGCTGCTGACGTGTCCGGTGGAAAGGAGGGGTAAGTTCTTTCTTCTGCCATGAAAGACGTAATAAAAGCGGTTTGCTCCAATTCCATCTCTTTCTCTTTCAGTTGCCGTTGCAACATCTGATGTCTGATGATAGCCTCTTTTATCTTGTATGCCATCTCTGCTTTCTCCTTCAGTCTGCGTCTCTGCCGTTCTTGTTCTCTGAGATTTTCCTCCTTCTCATTGAGGGCATCTCTAGCTTCTTTGTCTAGGATAGTACACTGCTCCTCGACTAGCTTCTGCTCCCTAATCTGCCATTGTACTTGAGCTTGTTCCATACGCTTTGTTAAGTGTAGAACAAACAGGACTCAAAAATGCAGACCACAAGCAAAACTCAGTTCAGAAAAAAGGTTTTATTTCCTCCGATGAGAGAACTAACCCAAAGTCCAGACAAACTCCAAAATCTAGTCCTCTGCACTTTATGGGGGGAACTCTCTGTATCCAGTGGAGAGGCTGCAGGACAGAGCTAGAACCAGGCAGAGTGGGGAGAAATCCAGGGGAGGACGTCAGGAGGGGATCAGGCAGAGCAGGTTAGCAGTTGAAGTCTCACATGAACTCATTGAGGTTGGATAACGAACTGGCAGTGGCTGCAGTGAAGAGCTGGGCTTAAATACTCAAGGTAATGAGTAACAGGCTGCAGGTGTGGAGATAATAGTTTGAGCCTGCCTGGTCTGCTCACACTCAAGGGGGAAACCCTAACAGTACCCCCCCCTCAACGGGCGCCACTAGGCGACCTACCACGCATGCCAGGATGGGAACGATGGAAGTCTCGGATGAGATCAGGGTCCAAGATGAAGGACCGAGGGACCCACGAACGCTCCTCAGGACCATACCCAACCCAGTCAACCCAAGTACTGAAACCTGCGCCCACGGCGCCGGACATCCAGGAGACGACTGACCGAGAAGGCCGGATGGTCATCAACAACACGGGGCGGGGGGGGGGAGCAGCAGCAGGAGGACAGAGCACGCTGGAGGACACTGGTTTGATCTGAGAAACATGAAAGACAGGGTGGACCCTCATAGCATTGGGCAAGGACAGTCTAACCGCAGTAGGGTTGATCACCGCCGAGATGGGGAACGGACCAATGAAACGAGGAGAGAGCTTACGAGACACAGAGCAAAGCTGAATGTTCTGAGTAGAGAGCCACACAGACTGACCAGGACGATACTGAGGGGCTGGCCTCCTACGGCGGTTGGCAGAGTCCTGTGCTCTCCGCTGGGAACGGTGAAGAGCTCTCTGGGTCTCAGTCCATACTTTCTTACAGCGGTGTATGTGGGCTTGGACAGAGGGAACAGCCAACTCCACTTCACGTTCTGGGAAAAAAGGAGGTAAATAACCCAGAGAGACCTCAAAAGGAGACAGACCAGTGGCAGAACAAGGCAGAGAATTATGAGCATACTCAACCCAAGGCAACATGGTGCTCCAAGATGAAGGGTCAGCAGAGGTCATACAACGTAACGCAGCTTCCAACTCCTGATTAGCCCTCTCCGATTGGCCATTGGTCTGAGGGTGAAAACCGGATGACAGACTAGCCGTTGCCCCCAAGGCCTTACAAAACCCCTTCCACACTTGGGAAATGAATTGAGGGCCACGGTCTGAGACAATATCAGAGGGAATCCCATGAAGCTTTATGACATGTTCAGTAAGCAGGTCAACTGTGTCCATGGCAGAAGGTAACTTTGGGAGAGCAATAAAGTGAGCCACTTTAGAAAATCTGTCAATCACTGTGAGAATGACCGAATTACCTCGGGAGGCAGGCAGTCCAGTGACAAAGTCCAAAGCAATATGGGACCAAGGGCGGCCAGGAACAGGTAGAGGCCGCAGGAGTCCAGCAAGGGCCTGATGTTGGGTTTTACTGCGAGCACAGACTGTGCAAGCCGCCACATACTCCCGGATGTCAGAGTCCATTGCAGGCCACCAGAAATGCCTCTTAAGGACTGCAGAAGTTCGATTGGCACCAGGGTGGCAGGAAAACCGTGCGGTGTGAGCCCATTGCAGAACCTGGGATCTGACAGAGACGGGCACAAACAAACGATTTACAGGTCCATTACCTGGGTCGGGGTCCTGTAGTTGGGCCTCCCTGACGACCCTTTCAATGCCCCCGGTTAAAGCAGCAACAATACGCTCAACAGGGAGGATCAGTCCCGGGGTTGGACAGGACTCAGGATCAGAAAACTGACGGGAGAGAGCATCAGGTTTAGTGTTTCTTGAGCCAGGACGGTATGTAAGGGTAAAGTTGAACCGACTGAACAAAAGGGCCCATCTAGCTTGCCTGGAGTTTAACCTCTTAGCTGAACAAATGTACGCCAAGTTCTTATGATCAGTCCAAACAATAAACAGCTGTTCGGCCCCCTCCAACCAGTGCCTCCACTCCTCTAGAGCTAACTTGATGGCTAGCAATTCACGATTGCCCACGTCATAGTTACGCTCAGGAGGAGAGAGACGCCTGGAGAAGAAGGCACAGGGATGAAGCCGATTATCAGGACCGCCGCGTTGGCTTAATATAGCCCCCACCCCAGTGTCAGAAGCATCGACTTCAACGATGAACTGTTTACTGGTGTCAGGCTGGGAAAGAACAGGTGCAGAGGTGAACAGGTTCTTCAACTGGAGGAAGGCCTTGTCAGCCACAGGAGACCAACTGAACAATAACTTTGGCGAAGTGAGTCGAGTGAGGGGTGCAGCCATCTTACTGTAATCCCGGATAAATCGCCGGTAGAAATTAGCAAACCCCAGGAATCGCTGTAGTTCCTTCCGGTTCCGTGGTGTAGGCCACTCTTCCACCGCTCTGATTTTCTTTGGATCTGCTTTGACGCTCCCCTCCTGCACAATGATTCCAAGAAATGAGACAGACTTTTCATGAAATTCACACTTTTCCACTTTTACAAACAGCCTGTTTTCCAACAGTCTAGACAGGACCAGTCGAACATGGGAAACATGCTCTTCCAGGCTATGGGAAAAGATCAAGATGTCATCCAAGTAGACAAAAACAAACCGGTTCAAAAAATCTCTTAGTACATCATTGATCAAAGCTTGAAAGACAGCTGGGGCATTTGTTAGACCGAATGGCATCACCAAGTACTCAAAGTGTCCCAGAGGTGTGTTGAAAGCGGTCTTCCATTCATCCCCTTCCTAAACACGCACCAAATGGTAAGCATTCCTAAGGTCCAACTTAGTAAAAACTGTGGCACCCTGGAGGGGTTCAAAAGCTGAACTGATCAACGGAAGGGGGTACTTGTTCTTTACGGTGATGTTATTCAAACCTCTGTAATCGATGCATGGCCTCAAACTATGGTCCTTCTTGTCAACAAAAAAAAAAAATCCAGCTCCAAGAGCTGACGAGGAGGGACGGATAATGCCTGCTGCCAACGACTCGGTGATGTAGCTCTCCATGGCCTCACGTTCTGGACGGGAAAGGTTGTAAAGTCTGCTGGTTGGAAAGGGGGCCCCAGGCAGCAGATCTATGGCACAATCATATGGACGATGAGGAGGGAGAGACAAAGCATGGTTCTTATTGAATACTTCCTTTAAATCATGATAGATAGCAGGCACGGACGATAGATCAGGAATGTATTGGGGTTGTTCAATAGTCCGACCCACAGGAGACAGGGCAGACCTTAAACAGATAGAGTGACAGTGACTACTCCATCCCATTATCCTACCAGAGGTCCAGTCAACATGTGGATTATGCAGTGCAAGCCAGGGGTATCCCAGCACCAAGGGAGTCCGAGGGGAGGAAATCAAGTGGAGGGAGATAGTCTCATGATGATTTCCAGAGAGGGTGAGTGTGACGGGGGTTGTGCTATGAGTTACCTTGGCAATAAGGCGTCCATCCAGAGCGTTAGCTTTCATTGGAGTCTCCAGGGGCACCAGCTCACACCCGAGTTGTTCAGCCAACCTCTCGTCAATGAAGTTATCCTCAGAACCGGAATCTATGAAAGCAAGAACGGGCAGCCTAATACCGTCCACACAAAATGAGGCCTGAATCTGCAGCACATTCTTTTGGGGGCTAGTATCAGTCTCTGATGGATGGCTCGCCAATACCCCCACGTTTACTGGCGAGCCTGCTCTTTTGGCCGCACAGGGCAATGAGATATGAAATGGCCCGTCTTTGCGCAGTAGATGCACTCACCCGCCCGGATCCTGCGGAGCCTCTCCTCTGGAGTTAAATTGGTGCGACCTAGCTGCATAGGCTCCGGTGCAGGTCGAGCTGCAGGAACAGGATTGGAGTAGGCCTCTGTTCTGTGGGCCGAGGGCCTGGACAAAGTATCGGCTGGAGGAAAAGAAGGCAGAGAATGTGAAGAGAGGGAGCGGGAGCCACGTTCAGTACGACGTTCTCGAATACGATTGTCTATTGCAATGGCAAGAGAAACCAGGGCATTCAGATTAGCAGGTTTGTCTCTGGTGGCAAGTTCATCCTTTAAGTGTTCACTCAACCCATTACTGAATACTCCCTGCAGTGCTTCATCGTTCCACTTGGAGTCTGCTGCAAGTGTCCAGAATTCCACAGAATAATCAGCCACAGCCCGATTTCCCTGGCGAAGATTCAGGAGACGACTCGAAGCGTTGCCACTGTAGTTGGGATGATCGAAGACAGCTTGGAATCGGTCTCAAACTCCGGGTAAGTAGATTAACTTAAAGGACAATTTGAGTTAGATGCTTCAGCCCAGGCTAAAGCCCTCCCACGCAACAGCCCGATAACATAATGGATCCTGGCAGAGTCCACAGAGAAGGCAAGAGGCTGCTGTTTAAACACCAACCTGCATTGCAGAAGAAATCCTCTACACTTATCCAACTCACCCCCAAATGGCTCGGGATCTGTGATGCGGCTGTCTTGAACTGAAACTGTAGATGTAGCAGCCAAAGAGGACACACTCTGGGTGAGTTTTGTAACTTCACAAGCAAGATTTTGGTTACAATCATACAGGGATCTGATCAATTGTTCATGAATACTAAGCTGGTGGCCCTGGCCAGCCACCGCTTGCCCTAGTTGGTCTGCTGAGTCCATATTATGGCCAGTTCGTTCTGTTAGGTGTAGAACAAACAGGACTCAAAATGCAGACCACAAGCAAAACTCATTTCAGAAAAAAGGTTTTATTCCTCCGATGAGAGAACTAACCCAAAGTCCAGACAAACTCCAAAATCTAGTCCTCTGCACTTTATGGGGGGAACTCTCTGTATCCAGTGGAGAGGCTGCAGGACAGAGCTAGAACCAGGCAGAGTGGGGAGAAATCCACGGGAGGACGCCAGGAGGGGAGCAGGCAGAGCAGCTTAGCAGTTGAAGTCTCACATGAACTCACTGAGGTTGGATGACGAACTGGCAGTGGCTGCAGTGAAGAGCTGGGCTTAAATACTCAAGGTAATGAGTAACAGGCTGCAGGTGTGGAGATAATAGTTTGAGCCTGCCTGGCCTGCTCACACTCAAGGGGGAAACCCTAACACGCTTGACCTGGTCCTCCAGCATGGCACTCTGTAGCACAGTTAGCCCTCCTGCAGTGGACATGTTGATTGATGAGTCAGCGCTGGCTCGAGACCTCCGTCTGTTACGATGAGAAGATACCAAGGATCGGCATGACTATTCTCACAAGTTGCAATAAAAGCGGATCAGGGACTCGGAAGTCATGAGCTTGGGTTTCTGCTCTGAGTTCCTCAGCTACGGTTGTAGGAAGTACTGTGACTTTTGGCGTGTACCTAACTTCAACATTTGCAAGGGATGTTGGTGACTGTATCTCCCACTGGGGTAGAAAACACACTGCTGGCTCTGCAGATGGTTGTCCTGGCTCTATATTGTCTCCAGAAAGCTGTCAGATCCAGTTCGAAGGACAATGTGATAGAGTCCGACACTCTGAAGGGAATGCTGGTCTGACAATTTCCTTTGACAGGGCTCAGATCAGAGAGTTAGGCACGGAGAAGTTATTGCAGTAAATTTTATTATTAAAGTTTAAGTACAGGCAGGGATGATTGTACGGATACAAGAATTTTGGTATTTGTGTGATTTTCTCATAGATTTCGCACACGACAGCCACCATCCCACAGAATGCAGAGTCGGTACTGAGGATGGGATGCGCTCACAAAGGAAATTAGTTCACTATAGACGATTTTAGCATAAAACAACCTAATAAACCTGTTTGACCTGATAAATATTTTCTGTTTCTACATTGCATTGGTGTTTCCGGTCTACTTGTTAGCTCTCTCAGCAGATCACTTTCACTGTAGAACATTGTATTGAAATGTAGATATAAGCCTATGAAAGACCAAAGAGCTTTAGATTTTGAACAACCGTGTTTACAAGGTTTATCCAAAAATTTACTGTTATGAAAAAAGTGTTTCCCATTTGATGCAATTGCTTCATTCTGACGTGTGTATGGCATTTTGAATGAAGTGTAACATTTTGAAGGAGATGTAAGGCATTTTGGATTTTGTGTGTGCAGTTTAGAGAATTGTGTGTATAGTTTTGAAACAAGGAGACTTAGTTTTGAAAACGTGTGTAAGCAGTTGGTAAAAACTGTAAATGCAGAGGGAACTGTCCCAAAAAAAACTACCCAACATTCTGAAAAGGTTCCTCTACATTCCTTTAAGGTGGAGCTACAGATGTCCCTTCTGGTGACAGTAGAATCTAGTGATGGGTAGATGAGGCCTTCTGAAACATATTTCAACACATTACTCCAACTGTACTGATACCGTGTCAATACAGTGTCACTGTGTTGGTCTGCCGACATCTGCTGGATCTTAAACATCATTGTAGACAACCTAATTAGGATACTTGACTGACACACTGAATCTATGACCCAGTATATACAATTAAATTATTTAAGTGATTGTATTCCATATTGTACACTGCATTATTCAATATTTTAAATGAAGTTTAAGATGTCTTTAACATTGAAGTAATTGAATATGTGCGGTGGGAATCGGCCGATCAGCCTTTGTGTTCTTTACTAACTTTAGCATGTATTTGTATCCATTTGTGTTTAATTGTAGTAAGGCCATGCTTAGGCACCAAAGCTACCTGGACAGATGTAGATGCTAAATAGAAATTTTCAAAATTGTGTATCCGGAGGTTTATGACAACGGGGTCTATTCTGTACTGATGGTAGATTAAGATTGTTGCAGGAAATCTGTATAAGGCAGCTGAATAGCTTTGAGATTCAAGTCCTCTATTTCTTGTAGCTTCATGTAAATGGTAACAATATAAAAAGCAACTATTTGTACGTCCCATATGCTTCATCTTTCAGACTGAAGCTTCACTGCTAACTGAAGGAATCAACCCTACACACTAACTGGAAATGAGCTTGCACCATTCATATCTCCCTCTGCACTATGTGAATGACTCAGATAGACTCCACTATGTTGCTATGGTAACCCTCTTCCCAGAGGCTGAATCCATTTGAAATGGTGCTTGGTTTGCAAGCTGCAATCCAGAGCTGCCTGAGAATCAGAGTAGTATATGCTATTGATCCCCTGCAGATAGTGGTGTGTGCGTGTGTGTGTGTGTGTGTGTGTTTTATTTTTTTGGAGAGTGATGCATCTCATGACGACAGTGGTTAATACACAGATCTGCTTCTGAGTTCTTGATCTGTTCTTCAGTACACAAGCAAGAAACCATCCATTAATTAACTACTGTCTATGTTATACAAGGTTGTGGGTGCCTATCTCCAGCAGTCATCAGGCGGAAATGTGGGTAGAACCAGACAGGTTGCCAGGCCATCACAGAGCAAAACAGAGGCACAGTAAAGCACTGTATAAGTACAACATGTTTAAAGAATCGCAGGAAATTGTGTGAAGTGGTTGACGCGAGGTTGTGCCCTGTACATGCAGACTCCAACCACAGCAATCCCTCAGTAATCCCTCAAACTAAGCAAACATTTGCCGACAGTGGAGAGGAAAAATTCCCCTTTAAAAGAGTATTTTCTATATTAAAGAAAGTAAAAAGTTGATAACAGGACATGGAAAATGTTTGGTCATTGGGAGTATTATCTGAATTGATGCTCCCTATCCAACAGGGCATTGTAGCTTAACAGGATACCAGACCAGGTGGAGCTTCTATGATGGGAAAAACACGGAGAAAAATAAGGTTAAAAGCCAGAATGACAGCACAAAATGACACCTGAAGAGTAGCATAAAAGAAAAGTAGAAGATTGAAGAAAGGTGGTCAATCTGTCTGAGCCTATAGGCCAACAGTCTGGGCCTATAGCAACATAACTATAGAGATAGCTCAGGATAACCCAAGCCATTTAAGCTATAAGCCCTAAAAATAGGCAGGGTGTCTGCGGAGGCAGGCAGTTAGGTAAAGTTAGTTAGGCCTCATTCACGCTGTACTGTGCTGTAGATGTGCAGTTGGGTTTCCGTACGGCTATCAGAATATTGTTTGCAGAATGTCTCTAAAAATTTGCTCCAGCGGGGCATTAATATCGTTGGTTCATGTAATAACAGTTAGTCTACATATATAGAGAAAGGATTGTAAACACCTGTGATGGACTGGCGACCTGTCCAGGGTGTACCCCGCCTCTCGCCCGTTGACAGCTGGAGATAGGCACCAGCCCCCCCGCGACCCCTGGAGGACTAAGCAGTTCAGAAAATGGATGGATGGATAGATTGTAAACAGCACACTTCTGCTGTTTACATTGAAAATTATTTATTCACTTGGGTTGTTCTACAATGGGTAAGTGCACTCCGCTTCGATATAGTTTAATGTCAGCATGTTTATTTAAGTCTTAAGTGTTATGTCTCTAAATATCCAAATCGTGACAACTTTAGCAAAGGAGCTAGGTTATGTGTTTGGATCATTTTCTATTATCACTAAATGTTATTTCTTTAGTTTTATGAAACAATGGATGCAGCCTCCAAAAAAAAAAAAGACTTGACACATAAACTTAACTGGGCTCATACCCACTGCCCATGCACTGCAGCCTATGTGGATGCTCTGACTGGACTCTCATGTTTTTTCCTGACCACACGCAATACTGCACCTGGTGTGAATGAGGCGTTGGACAAAGCTTAGTTGAATAGCAAAATTGTGTTCTAGAGCCATCCACCAAATTTAGGGTCAACTAACCATTTTGGATTAAATCCACTGGTTCAGTGTTGACCATCGCGGCTTATTAGGCCTACAGGTGGCTGCTCCAACAACGTGCCAACAGCCATGGTAACTTGCAATGGCTGTGACTCATCATCAAGCCAGGGCTCTGTCGGCTCGACAGAGATGCATTTTCATTGGCCGGGGGGCGAAGAAGTGGAGTCATTGCCCGTTAGTGTGGGGTACACAAGTAGAGGTTTTGGGCATTCATTTAAAGGGATACCAGGCAAGTCTGAGTGTTTTCTCTACGATGCTCCCCCCAGCGTCCGTTAGTCAATTTTGCTTTCAAACACACCGCTTATCCCCCCCACCCCCCCGCGGAGTCAGGCTGTTGTGTTACTTTGTTTGCATTTTTGTTCTTTGTTGCCGCCTGCAGCTCTGCTTCATTTACCATTATTATCCTATTCATATACTTATTGTATTGATTTGTGGCCGCCTACTGTTGCAGTCATTCCGCTTTATTTATTTAGTCTTTTCATATGGTTGTGATGCGCCACAAGTTATGATGAGCAGCGAGTGAGCAGCAAGTTACGCTGCCAGGTGCAGCGGAGATGCGCTTTATGCATACAAGTAATGACGAGACTAGTGGCATTCGCCAACATTGCCCAGTCAGAAATGTTTTTGTAGCTCGATCATGATATGTGCAACGTGATTATTATTCCCTATTATCATACGCGTTGACTTAGTGACATAAAATAAAAGTGTAGTAATTCAATTCATATCTGTAAAGTAAGTGAGATATTGCAAGGTCTGTATCCGACTTGGAGCCTTCGGTGTCTTTTAGCTCTCGCCATTCGGTAAAAGCTTGACTAATATTGATACGTGTGCGAGCCCTCGCTCGGTCTGAAGCTCTTTTTCTTTTCTTGGCATCTTTCGTCAAGGGGTTTTCGCTGCTTCTTCTCTGCCATCAGTTTGCCACACTCGCTAGCCGGGTTTCGTTACCCGGCCTCAGTATTGGGGATGCGTGCCGAAAACTGATCCTGCTTCTCGCGTTGTCTGAGACTTCGCGAGACTGAAGGACACCGGGTTCGGTACACTGAACTTGTAAGTGGGATATTCTTCCTACAGGCAGTAGGGGCGGGCGAGAGAGTCTTCATTACCCCTGTAATGAGTCATTTAACCATATAACAACTTACGAAGATGATTAATTAACATGAAAACGTTGCCTGGTGTTTCTTTAATGGAAAGTACAACTGTTTGTTTTAAAAAAAATCCCATTTCATGTTACAGTTTCTCAATTGCTAAAGCACAATTCCTGAAACCTTGCTCCATTTTCTCAAAACATTAAGCACAAAACCTCAGTGTCATAACTGCTGAGAGACTAGTGCGCATACATTTGACTCAAACTCAGAACAATGAAACAAACTTTATTGGATGATTTTGAATCTGGCAGCGAGGAGATCCGGCACTGGGAAGAGTTCTGAGAATCTGCGCAACTCCCTGGAAGGAGTTTGGACAGGTAAGAACAAACTGAAAGGGAATATTGCAGGCTGTGAGTGTGGAGGTGATCTTACTTGCAGACTGATGGGACTCGGTTGTCAGGAGGGGGTGTGTGAGTCTGGTCCGTGGGGGCGTTCAGACAGAACTGTGCAGGTGTGATATGGGATGTTTCCTTCATTCCAGGGGAGATCGAGGGTGAGCAGGCAAGGGAGATCTGAGCGAATCCATAGGCTGGTCGGAGCTTTCCAGGGGATCGGTGCCTGAGAGACAGATGGAGTAGGCTACCAGAGAGGCGCAGACACCTTAAGCTGCAACTTGCCAGGGGCCGAATGTGGGGCCTCGGCAACGCTGCGAGGTGGAGAGATCAAAGGTAAAAACTTCAGTAAGCACGAACTTGAACGAGAGGCTAGAAGTTGACCTGATTACCACTCTGGGCGTATAACCATCTGGCGTCTGGTCCAGGTATTTGCACCCCTTATAAAGCTCCTTCTTGATGGAGAAACCACGCACAGCTGGCACCTCATCTGCACTGATGCATCCTGTACAATGAAGGTAACACGCCCACGCAGACATAGGATCCCAGCTTCAAGCACGATTTGCAAAACCTCTGACTCCTCCTGCAAAATCAAACTTTCGCCTCAAAACAGTTTTACCTGTGCTTAAAATCAACCACTGCTCTCAAATATTAAACAAATTGCTCAACATTGCAAAGACTATCAACTAGTCAGTAAACAATACACCAAAAAATAGAAAACACATTGTTCAAAACATATAGTTCTCAGGGAGAATTACATTTTTAATCTCAAAACAAATTTCATATATTTAAGTTATATTTAACTATACAAAAAGCTCAAAATGGATCAGAAATTAAAGTGTTGCTCTTTGCATTTTCTTTTGTTCTTCATCCTTGTAGCCTTTTTTTACAGTTCTGTACCCTGCATCTCAAAAACTTTATCCGTATGATACTGTAATTCTTTTTCTTTGATATGAACCTGTAACCAGTCAAAATCTATTCAGCAGTCAGTACTGAAAACAAATGGAAAGCACAATGTTCAGGGCCATACAATTTGTTTACTGTACCATATACAGCCTACAATGCACTGTGCTACAGTATACAATGAAATTGACAAAAATCAAAGGAAGAAACATGATCAATGGGCTTCTTCTTGTTTTGGGCGGCCCTCCTCCTCTTTCTCCTAGTTCCCCACCTCGCATATGCACTCAACCTCTTCCTCTCACATAAATTCTTCTATCCATTCTCACACTTTCTCTTTCCCACCTTCAGCATCGTGTTTTCTCTCTGAACTGGTTTATATTGATTGTCACATCATTTGAAACAAGTGAAATCGATTTTGACTGATTGTGTTCAATCAATGACATTTGTGTAATGTGTTATGTGTAGTTATTGCAACTTGTGTGTACCAGTATGGAGGAGATGTGTATTAGAATGCAGAATGTGTGTAGAGTTTTGCTATACCATGTGAAATGGTTTAAGGTATTGACAACAGACTGAACAGTTAGCTTAATAAGTTCAAGCAACTGAGAACTTTTTTCAGCCAAAAGATTTTAGTGTTTTAGCAACTGAGAAAAACTGTAACATTATAAATGTTAATGTTAATTACACAAACTAACTTAAAATAAATAAATAATTGACATTTAGCCTGGCAGTGAGCCAAGAAAGCCTGATGGTCCACCAGGCCTATAAAGTACTGGAACAGTCCTATACCAATAGGCATGATGCTCCACTTGTGAAAGTAAATATGTTGGGCTTCTGCTTGCCACCTATGGTGCATTCTGTTTGTAATCGGAAATTGGAAATTCCGACTTCCAAGTGAAAAAATCAACTGGAACTACCTCTAAAGTCAGACTTCCCACCAGGAAAATTGTAGATTATTTTTTGCTGTGACTTTAACTTTCGATATGAACGCTCCTCACATCAGCCTGTGTTCGAAAAATGTCTATTTTACAAGACAAACTAGTAAGAATGCGTGTAAAATCCATATAACGTGTAGCGCCTGCGACTATAATCTCTGTTTTTTTTTCGATTGCTAAAACACAAAAAGTAAAGATTAGGTACAAATTTCACAACCTCTACTTCTGTCCCCAGTGGTTTGACTCAATTTATTACTACTTAAGATTTCTTTATCATTTTAGAACTCTGACTTTCCTTCTTTATACTCTGATGTCAATTTCACATTACGTTGTTGTTAAAACACAGAACACAATTTTTCAAGTTTACACACACATCTCACATAAAATCTCAAAGCACCAATTGATCGGTCTGGTGAGCAATTTTCAATCAAGGACTGCAGCATAAAAGGAGGCTTGACCCTCTGTTTTGTTTGATGAGCAATGGAGAAAAGAGACAAACGTCAGAGAAGGAGAAGGGTACGTATGAGAGGAGAACGATGAGGAACAGGAAGAGGAGGACAACAAGGAGAAGCAAGAGAAAGAAGAAGGAGAATCCGAATCTCCAATGAGATTCGTGCTACTGTATTGGACCATGTGCTCAATCATGGGTTGACCATGAGGAAGGCTTGCCAGGGGGTCCAGCCAAACCTATTCCGCTTCAACCATATTCAATGAATGGTACTGTATGTGTGTGTCATGTGAACATATGGATATATTTACCAAACGAAAATAAGAGTTCCATTTTGTGAACACGTTAAGAGATTTGATGGTAAAGAGTTGTTTTGCAAAGGGATGCCAGGGTTTAGCAATTTGTGTCTGATGTTTAGGGCTTTGTGTGTGCACTTTTGAAAAAAAAACGTACAGTTTTGAAAAAACGTGTTTTAGCAATCAAAAAAAACTAAGAGGTACTACAACTACGACTACATGGGCGTCGCCATGTTGTAATCTCGACTTATCCAATAACGATAACTGGAACGCAGTTTATTCAGGCATGACATCAAACTCCGATTCCTGACTTCCGAGGTAAGTGGAGTGCACCATCAGATCCCAAATCTGAATGCCACACTGCAGGACACAGAGGTGTGACTTAGTCATTGTTGTACAAGTCTCAAGTAAGTCTCAAGTCTTTGTCCTCAAGTCTGAGTCAAGTCTCAAGTAAATTACAGGCAAGTCCAAGTCGGAAACTTTGAATTTCAAGGCTCTTCGAGTCATTTTTAAATGTTGCATTTTTATGTTCAATGTAAAATCATATTCAGTGTATTCTTTTTAAAAGCTGTATTTATTTGAAAACTTGAGAAAACAAGTGCAACTGAACTTAGAAATTTTACAATAAGTTTACATGTCAGCTCAATCTTAATATACTGGAAATTGATATACGTGCACAATTTCTCACCACATTTTTTTCTTTTATGATACACTCAAATGGGTGACACCCGTCTTCGCTTTATAAGCTGTAATATAAAGGGTATAAATAATCCGATTAAATGTTCTAGGGTTTTTACACACCTTAAATCATTGAATTCTGATGTGATGTATCTTCAAAAAACGCATCTCCGTTCGAATGAACAAAATAAACTAAAAAAAAGATGGATAGGGCAGCTATTTAACTCAAAGTGTGATGTTAAAAAAAAGAGGGACTGCTATTTTAATCAGGAAAGGAATTCCATTTATACCCCTGACAACAATTGCTGATAACAGAGGTAGATATATCATTTTATACCATTGTTGGGGTGAATACTCGATTCTGATTGGCTGGAGGGTGTACATTAAAAAGTGATAATGTACACCTAGGAAAGGCTTCCCGTCAAATTGCCTGATGACAGTTCTAAATTATTGCGCTGGCTCAAATGGCAACGGAGTCTCAAGGTTATTTGCATCATCTTCTGGACACACAAAAGCAGTATGTAGTGTACTGGCCTTCTGAAATGATATTTTGTATCACGTAACATAAGGTAAAACCATCATCTCACTTTCCTTCTCTGATAAATCGCTTCGGTCGGCTCGCTCTGGCCACGTTGCTTGGCAACACCTGTATACGGGAGATATTAAATAGTGCGCTCGACTTATATAAAACACCTCGCAATTTTAACTCTAAAATACATGAAAGTATTATTAATTGATTAAGTATGTCCTCCTTTCGTAAGTGACCATGGTATAAGCGAGATAATGCCCTTCGAGTCGTCCATTATCAGAAAAAAATGGACTTCGCGCCTCTGCGTCGTCCATTATTTTCTGATCATGTACACCTCGTCGGGCATTATCCCTTACGTAAAGGGCAAATTATATGGCGAACAGATTATTCTGGCAATTGTGTATGGACCTAACTATGACAATCCTAATTTTTTCCCCTCCTTAATAGGGATTCTACCAGACATCGCGGAAAGCCAATTAATATTAGGGGGAGATTTTAATCTTGTTCTCCATCCACATCTAGATAGACCTAACCCGGAAACCAAATAGTAAACTATGAAATGCTAGCACGGTTATTCCTAACTTTATGAAATCCTATACTCTTTTGGAACCATGGAGAAAGCTTAACCCAACAACAAAACAGTTTTCATTTTTTTCTCCTGTACACCGCACATATTCAAGTATTGACTTTTTCATTGTAGATAGAGAGATTTCACAAAGTGTGACTGGCTGTCAGTACTCATAGCGTTATTATTTCAGATCATAGTCCTGTACAACTGGATATAAGCTTTCCAAAGTGCCCCAGACCGAGACTTGGCATCTTGACCCTTTACTAATACCTCAAGATTCATTTAAAAACATGATTACTGAACAAATAGATTATTTTATGGACCTTAATCAAACCTCAGGAATGGAGATGAGCATTATCTGGGAGGCTTTTAAAACCTATATTAGAGGTCAAACAATTTCATATTCGGTATTTCAAGGAAGAAAGTATAAACAAAAGCTTTGTGAACTGTATGACAATATAAAGGAAATAGATCGACTATATGTGGAAGCCCCAACACCAGAGCTCTGTCGAAGAAAATTGTTATTAACTTCGGAACTTGAAGGGCTGTCTGTAAAACAAACTGAACGTCAAATCAAAACAAACCTTCTAAGAACATGGAGAAAGGGCTGGGAAACTTCTTGCACATCAACTTAAACAATCAGTAGCTGCAAATACGATCCCTTAAATCTATAAAGCTTCAGGGGAAAAGACTGCAGACCTAAATTCCATTAATTTAGTTTAAACAATTTTACTGTAATCTTTACAATTCTGAACCCGTTACTGATATTGGCCAAGCTAACTTTGTGGATGGTTTGCCTATTCCACAGATTAATCCAGAAGATAGAGCTGAAATTGACAGAGATATAAAAATTTATTAAATTGTTCAGGCAATTAATTTGGTGCAGAGTAAAAGGCAACAGGACCTGATGGCTTTCCCATAGATTTTTATAAAGTTTTTGTTGATAAATTGGCACCAAAACTAAAAGTTTTCTATCAGGAAGTGTTTCATTTAAATAAGTTACCTCCAACCATGACACAAGACATAATGAGTTTTGCATAAAAAAAGAGAGGGATCCACTACAGTGCAGCTCATGTAGTCCTGTGCGTCTTTTGAGTTGTGACTATAAAAACCTCGCCAAAATCTTAGGAAATAGGATTAACACCATTATCCCAAAAGTCATTGATCTGGATCAAACGGGCTTTATACCAGGCAGACAGTCATTTTACAACATGCGTCGCTTACTTAATGTTGTATAAATGCCAGAAACATCAGACAAATCAGAGATAATCATTTCGCTAGACGCCGAAAAGGCATCTGACTATGTAGATTGGCAATACCTTTTTGCAGTCTTACTGAAATTTGGATTTGGTCCTTCAGATATTGTGCTGTGGCTGCAGTATGTAGAAACAATCTGATTTCAGACTTCCTTGAACTGCACAGAGGATGTAGACAGGGCTGCAGTCTCTCCCCTTATCTGTTTGACTTGGCAATTGAACCGCTAGCTATAGCCCTCAGAGAAGACAAGGAAGTTATGGGGATCCCCAGGGGAGGCATAACACACAAGGTTTCCCTAAATGCAAACGACTTGTTGCTTTATATTTTCAACCCTACTGAATCGGTACCTAAATTGCTCAAGATTCTTGATATGTTTGGTAATCTGTCAGGATACAAAGTGAATTATGCAAAAAGTTTATTGTTTCCAATTAATAACATTGATAATGATTTTTCTGTTTTTCCCTTTAAACTAGAAAAAAAGTACTGAAATATTTAGGAATACATATTACAATGAAAATGACAGAGCTGCAAGCTCAAAATTTTGACATTTTGTTAGAAAAGACATGGCAAGATTTTAAAAAAAAGGGCAACATTACCAATATCATTAGCAGGCAGAATAAGTAAAGTCATAATGGCAGTCTTACCAAAATGTCTCTGTGTTTCAGATGATTCCCATTTTTTTTGCCGAAATCTGTATTTAAAAATTTAGATAATTTGATAGCAACATTTATTTTTAATAATTCAAATCCTAGGATGAAAAAATATATATACTTGGAGGTCCCTTAAGATGCAGGGGGACTGGGGTTGCCTAATTTTACCTTTTACTACTGGGTGGCTAATATCTCTTAAGTTGTTACATTGTAAGTACTTGTATGAGGAAAATGAAGGTGAGATTTGGACACGGATGGAATTGCACTCTAACCCTATGCCCCTGGTAACTTCATCATTAACTTTTGACCATAAAAAAATACAAATAACGAATCCAATTGTAAAGGCCTCTCTTAGGATATGGTCACAATTTAGAAAACATTTATCCTTCCAGGAAGCTAGAAGGTTTTTTCCAATATCTGACAATCCAGTTTTTTTACCATCAACTTCTGATAAAGCATTTCACATTTGGCATAACAAAGGGTTGAAGTTTGTTCATCAGCTGTTTTCAAATGATGGGTTTAGGTCATTTGATGTTTTAGTTAAGAGACCATGACATTCCAAGACCACACGTGTTCAGACACTGGCAAAAATACAGCTTCACAAGGACATTGTTTTCTTCTTTTCCATATTTACAATCTAAGAATCAAGTTGATGAAATTCTGGAATTGGACCCCTTCGACAAAAAGAGGGTATCTGTACTGTACAAATTGATGCATAAAACAAAAACTATACTGTGGGAGAAAACAAAAAATGTTTGGGAAAATGATGTTGGTCCTGTGTTATCAGATGAGCGGTCGAAGTCCTGCTTGACTTGTATACTTGACTTCCTGCCTTTGCATTTGCCATGGTTTAATCCAATTTAAAGTACTCCATCGCCGTCATTATACAAAAGAAAGATTGGCAAGAATTATCCCATCAGAGATGCAGTCATAGCCGGGCCTCTGAAGGCCACATGCTTTTGTCCTGCCCTCGTTTGGACATTTATTGGAGAGATATTGTCCCGGTATTGTCTCTTATTTGTGGTCCAGATCTAGCCCCCGATTTTAGATTAGCTATTTTCGGATTAATAACTTCACAGGTAAATTGCTTTCAGGCATGCCCTAGCATTCTCCACTTTACTCGCTCGTCGACTAATATTATTGGATTGGAAATCGAACAGGGCCCCATCATTTTCTCAGTGGTTAAAGGAGTTGCTCTCTTTTCTACCTTTGGAAAAGCTTAGATATAAACTATCACCATCACAACAGAAATTTTCTGTTATCTGCAAGCCCTTTGTAGACTATGTAAAACTCTTTAATTTTGAGGTGTAATTGGCTATTCATTGTTTTAGAAATACCCTAACCTAACCCTGGGGAGAGGGGAGGGAATAGGGTACTGTAATATTGAAAAATAATTGTACTATTTATAATTATTGTAACAGTGATAAATAAAGTTTTCACAAAAAAAGAAAAGGTGAATCTAGTCATGTTATATATAGTAAAGAGAATTGTTCGAAGCACAGAACCCTGTGGCACTCCCAAGTAACCCTTAAGTGTGAAGAAGATTTATCATTTATCTGAACAAACTGGAATCTGTTGGACAAATATGAAGACGCAAACTTCATGCAGAAAGACCCCAGGACAGGACTCGAACCCAGGACCATCTTGCTGCAAGACAACAGTTCTAACAACAGCACCACTGACACCATTGTGAGTGGATATGGATTTTAACAACCAGCACCTAAGATACAGCTCAGTCCCTTAACTTTTTAGATCCTGTTATAGTTTGAAGGTTACAAGTTATGGATGTATATTTATTTCTTTAGGAAAGAATTCACACAGTTGCTTAGACAGAGTATGAGCCCTTACTACTTTTCATGACTGTTTGCCCTGTTAGTTTATTTCATTATCCATCTCTACTCTCCTTCATGCAAAAGCACATCTAATGGTGTCATCAGCACCGAGTGCTCATCTTAAAGTTCAACTCACCCCATAACTCACTTTTTTTTGCTGATTAACTCTATGAATGAGTGTCTAATAGTGCTGTATGCATGTCTAGTGGTTATTTTTGGTATTTTAGTACATTTTAAAAAAACGGTTGGTGGAGTACGCTCTACTGGTTAAAACTTTACACTCCACTGCACTGCACTGCACTTAAACTTGAATCAGGCTTGGCTACCGGCTCAGCCTGGGTTTCTGACAACAGTGTCCTGCTGCTGTGGAGTATAAAAGAAGCTCAGTCTTGGCTACACCTCCGTAGTGAGTTAGGCAACTCACGAGCAATTAGCTTGTGAGTTGATGGGCAGCAGGAGCTGATTCTCCAGCATTATTGCTGGTTTGCCTGAAAAGTTAGTCAGACAGCAGATTGATCCAGAACACTTTTGCCCATTTTCTCCATAAAACTAGGAAAGTAAAGCATGTGACCCCAGTTCTAAAGTCTTTACACTAGCTGTCTGTTGCTCTGAGAACAGAGTTTGAAATACAGTACATTTGTTAGTTTATAAATAAATTAATGGCTCAGACCTCCGCCAAGAAAGCTCAGCCCCTCCCCTCTCCCTTACAAATTTTATCGAAATCCAATTACAACTTTTTGCTAATAGACAAAGAGACATACAATCAAACAAACAAACACTCCCTAGATGGGGTAATAACAAGAGAAGGTGAGTCACAGATTCATTAAAACCTTAACCTTCTATTTTGCTCTTAAATTCAACATATGAAAGAACTTTCTCTGAGACTGAGTATTCTATAGATTTTACAAAAAAATAAATATTTCATGCTCACACTGTAAAACAAATACAAAAACTTTAAGCCTTAAGTGCAAGATTTTTATTTAACGTTTCCTGAAACAGAGCCAATCTTTGGCAATAATACAAATGTAATTTTAAAATGCTCTAAACAGGCCATCTGAGTTTAAAAAGGTTCACCTGAAGTGTTAGGATTTAATTCTTTAACATTTAAAAAAAAAATGTCTTGCCTGATATTTCAGTTCAGATCAAATGTCAGTAAGCTGACTGTAAGTGGATGAGAATATTGGTTATTGAATTGTACAGTATAAGAAAAAAAAGCAATTTAGTCTGAATCCCACCCAGATTCTATGTAATTAGACACTAAATGTGACATAAACAACCTATGAGTCAAAATAGTCTGTGTCTCCTCTCTGATGCTGCAAATTTATAGAATTTTTGGTCAAGGTTTGGAAATAAAAGATAATCATAACTGTAAAAAAGCTGAAATTTACTTTTAGCTACATGTTTATATACAGTAGTCTAGATGACCTCTAAACATATTTTACTGTGAATCCTCTCATGTACACCCCAACTTCACCACCACAAACCCTGTTCACTCTATACCCGTAACTTCTTACTTTTTTTTTCAGTATATTTTTACTTCAGACAATTTGTTTGTCCTGCTGTTTGACCGATGTTTTTAAATGAATCATAAAACCTGATCATTTTCTGTGATGTCCTTTTTTTCTTACTAATAAAGGTTAACTATATATTTTTTTATATATTAACTATTATATATTAATATATTTATATTAACTATATATTTACAAGAAAATAATGCTGAGAATAAAATACACTAATTATGCTCAGAATGTTCTCAGGACTTTAGTTCAATAAAGTTTGAACTGGAACAACTTGTAATAAAACTGCATACTTGGTGCTGTGTGTATGTTTTTGAGACATTTTCTCTTTAATGATAGCACCTGCCCCATAAATCATTGTGTAATATTGTGCATGGATATAAATGTTGACCAAAACACATATTAACAATGATTCTAATGAAATATAGCTGCCTTTTTGGAGACTTAATGCTTTAAAATTTAATATTGGTTTTACTTTGCAGATTGTACTCCAAAAAAAAAAAAAAAACATTAAGCCATTTTTTCTGTCAGTGAGTTGTCATAAAATTAATCTGAACAATCAGCAGACTGCAAATACTCACAATTTCAGTTTATTTAAATATTCTTAAATTGATGGTATGTGCCGTAAATGGATGAATGACAGAGAATTGCTGCACTGTAATAAAAACAAAGTACAATACATTTAAGATCATTATAACTGTGATAGATTTCTGATTAGAAGCATTTGGTAATGAATTTTAAGCAGTATACATCAGTCTGAACACAAAACAAATTAAACACTATTAGTACTTTTACATTTTTATATGTAAAGTAATGTTTTATAGAAAAATAATTAAAAACGTTCACAAACATATCATTTTCTGCTATATTTTTTGATAAAACAATGATATATCAGAACATTTTCTTTGATCAAATCAGCCAGATTCTAACCATATAAATGTAGCCAGTGTAAACGTGTCCAGATTAATCCTCAAACCATATGTTGGGGTTCTGTTTTCCCTTTAGGTATTGGTTTTAAAAAAGCTACCTGGATTGGGTGACTTCATTAGAGTTTTTTTTTTTTTTTACATGCGTATAAATCTTCTCTATTTGATAAGAAAATGTAATGCATGTTTATGTTAATTAAAAACAATTTAGATGTATTTTCTCATGGTGGGCCTATTCTAAATTGAGACAGGAAAACAAGGCCTGTGGACAATACTGTTTTGAAAAATCCATGATTCTTCCTTTCAGTTAGGAAACAACAATCAGACTCATATTTATGAAAAAATGACCTATTTAAAATATAGTTACAAAATAAAAAATAGCAAATTTATTAGAGAATCCAAGGAGGAAAACATGACTTTATTTACCAATCCAGGTTAGAAGTAATAGGCCTAATGGAAGAAAACGATCCAAAAAAATTCAGATGAAACTCTGGGCCTGAGGAATTCGTTAGAGAGTATTCAGTCACGCACTGTGACCCTAACCCCCCGCTGTGGGGGCTGTTTGGGAATGATTTATTGGACTCTTTACACTTTTATCCATAGCGGTAATCCTGTCAACTTCACTAGTTTAGCATGTCTCGGAATAAGTGAGGCTGTTGGTGATGTAAAACAGTCTTGTCAGAGCTCAGCTCCTCCCAACATGTGTGGTCCTCTCCCCCGGCTTTAACCCTTTCACTCCGTCAGGACAGTGGCTCACTAGCACCGTGGCGGACAACAATAACTGAATGTATGTATAAAAAGCAATGTACTGCTTCGCTTGTGTTGCTAAACTCATCATGTCTGACTCAGAAAAGTGTGTGTAGTAACGCGGGAAACCTTCTTTAAACCTAAACACGGCGACGTTGCTTTAGTGTCTCACTCCACCGGGAAATGTAGTCCCTATGCGGCACACTCTTTACTTACCCCGGCTCCTATACGTCGGCGCACTGATCTGATTTTGCTGTTTGCTTCTCATAGTTTAATGTTGCATTCAAGGAACACTCTCCCCATCGGGAAATATTTTTGAAAACGCAAAATAAATAAGCATTTGGGTTTTGTAGAGCTTTAGTTATTTGTTATAACAGTCTATATTTATTATAGCATATGAGGGACCCGCTTGGTACTTAGGCAGTTAGTAAAGCTCCAAGCCGCATTAACCTACATCACATCAGCATTTATGATGTTCTGGTTTTGTTTACCGCTTTAATGACGTCTGCTGTAACAACGTGTAACAATGTTTAGTAGGCCTATAATAATAATAATAATAATAATAATAATTATAATAATTATAATAATAATAATAATAATAGATCATTATTATTAATATTGTTGTTTTAATTTTTATCTGTTTAAAGGAATTTGATTTGTTAAGAGGCTGAACTGAAAGCTGATTCGATGTTCCAAACCATGTACATAAGTTAGGTTGCACCCCCCCCCCCCCACCAAAAAAACCCAAAACAAATTAAAGGAAAATCCTTTCAGATTATCTAAATATGTCCACAAATACCCATCGCTGTGTGTTTCCCCGAATAAAAACGATATATCAGAATATCAGTTATTTAGAAGTTTCCTTCAGCATTATTTAAGAATGCATTAAGTGAACTCCATTATAATATTTTCCGTAACATAATATTACTCCCTTTATGAAGGAACTGTCACAGCTAATGTTATAGGTTAGAATATATAGTTTTGTAGATATTTTGTTTGCAGGAAAACAATAGCGCTTCTTACTCACATTTGCTGATGAAATCCTTAGCATTGTGATCCTATTGCATGAGGGGCAGCTTTGTAATCCAACACATGACCACAGAAAGAAAAAAAAGAGAAGGTTTGGAGTTTGAAAAATGGTAGATGTATTTCTGATTAAGGCCCTGTTACCAAGATGCTTGCTCTTTGGATCATGAAACACCTGGCCAGAGTCGTTTTCCCTATTTATTTATTTATTTATTTATTTATTTATTTATTTATTTATTTTCATTCCAAACTCCTATTAAAAGGGTTAATAAACCTCACATGTAAGTAGTGAGACTTTGGAACTTATATGTTTAAATAGAGTCATACCCTGTTATAACAGTGTAAGCAACACTTGTACTCATTTTTCCTTACTGAGTATAAATAATATCTATTCATCTAATCATCTATTTGTCTATTTATCTTCTTTATGTACTTTTCTGTGTCCTAAAATGTTTCATTACAGAACTTGTCTTGTGTATTCTGACATGACCCTTTGCTGTAATATAGTGAATTCTTCTGCAATGGGATACATAAAAATTTAAATTTTATTCTATTATTTTATATCCTCTCATTCTTGGAGCAGAGTTTGTAATGAAGGTGCTGCTTGTCAAACACTGATAAATTATTATTATTATTATTTTTCAGCAGAGCATATTTTCAGAGATGACAATGCTTAATGCACCAGTTAGATACTAGTATAATCGATTTTGAATATATTTTGTCTTGATATCTTCAGCTCTTTAGAACACAGTCATGACTACAGCCCTGAGTGCCTGATAAACCGGCTCTGGACTGAAACCTTAACAGCCTTTCACCATGGTGACCAATGTTACTGGACAGGAGTTGATCACCTGGAAGAGAAGTGTACCAACTGTTACAGTGCTGCCCTCTGTTGTTTTGCTGATGCAGAAAATACCAGATCATCCTGAGACTTTTTCTGACCTTTTAACTGCATGGCAAAATTACTAAGCACAATAAGAGCAAATTCTTTCTATCTGTCTGTCTTTCTTTCTGTATGACAGCAACAAAAAGTTTAAGAAAAAGTTCATAAAATTTAACATAAATAATTTTGTACTTTTTTCATGTTGTTTAACAGCGAATCTACTGTAAACCCAGAAGACCATACTGATAAACGGGCAAGGTGCGGTGGGGGATTTTGAGGAGTTGACGTAAAACTGTGTTAATTTTATTTGCTTGAAGAAGTAGTTTCAGCTCTATTGAAAACTGAATTGATATAAAATTCTTACTTTAAAAGTATGAAATAGTTTTTTCTTATAATTTTTCTATTTATTTTTTTTGCTTATACGTATAATTTTTAGACATTTTAATTTATTTCTACTACTGTTTATTAAAAAAATATTTTTCAAGAAGTTAGCTGTAATGTTATTTTTTGCCAATGACATTTATTTTAAAACAATGTTTTTCAGTTGAATGAGTTCATCTGCCAATCAGGGTCAGAGGGTGGGACTTGGGATTAGTTTTATTTATAATTTTACTGTCACATTATATATTTGCTTATTGTTTATTAATGTAGACATGTTTCATGAAATTGTATTTCTTTATTTAATTTTGAGCACTTTTGTGTTCCATAATGAAAAGCACGACATGCCACAATTCGATACATCAAAACATCAGCTACCAACTATCCTATGGTCTTTTTAATGTTTGTGTTTGAGCGATACATCCCAGCAGCAACATGCACCCCTTCAGATAAAAAATAGGCTATTTTGGCTTTGCATGGTCCCCTACTGATGACGTTGATATGTTGTGATACTCTATTATACTATTAATCGATATTGGTTGTTGTGCCCCTTTTTGAACTCTCTTTCATAACAGATGTCACCTCATGGCACTTTACAAGAAAAGTCATTTTAATATAATTATACAAACATTCCAATCAGTTAGAAGTTTTCTGTTTAAGAAATCGCAGAAGATTGTGTTGAGTCATCGAAGTGAGGTTATCCCCGGATCATGCAGATTCCAACCACAGCAATCCCTCATAGTGAGAAAGCATGTAGCAACAGTGGAGAGGAAAAACTCCCCTTTAATAGAAGACCTCCAGCAGAACCTGACTCAGTACAAGCAGTCCTCTGTACGGCCGACTAAGGGTTTGAGAAGACAGAGAAGAGAGACAAAAAGAACAAAAGGAACTGATGTAAGAGTATTTCTATATTAAAGAAGGTAACAATTTGACAACAGGACATGGAGGAAGCTGGGAGCATTATCTGAATCGATGCTCCCCGTCTAAAGCTGAGCAAAATACCAGACCAGGTGGAGCTTCTATGGAGAGAAAAAGACTGAGAGAAAACAAGGTTAATAATTGAAATAACAGCAAAAAATACATCTGATGAGTAGTAGAAGAGAAAAGTAGAAGAGTGAAGAAAAGTGGTCAGTCTGTCCTCCAACAGTCAAAGCCTATAGCAGCATTACTGAGATAGCTAAGGAAACACATTTTAGCTAAGCATAACGTAAGCCATTAACTATAAGCTTTATCAAAAAGGAAGATTTTAAGCCTAGTCTTAAAAATAGACCGAGTATCTGCCTCACAGACTAAAGCTGGGAGCTGGTTCCACAGGAGAGGAGCCTGATAACTAAAAGATCTGCCTCCCATTCCACTTTTAGAAATCCTTGGAACTACCAGTAAACCTGCTGTCTGAGATTGAAGTGGTCTGTTAGGAACATATGGAACAATTGGATCTCTGATGTATGATGGAGTTTGATTAGTAAGGGCTTTTTGCGTAAGGAGGAGGATCTTAGGGACTCACACGGGATTCAAGTCCGTATTTGGACCAGGACAAGATACGGTCCAGGAACCTTCAGTGGAGGTAGAATCGGAGTCTAGGTACGAGTGGATACGACTCATGTGAACAGAAGCCATACCCTGACCGTACCTGAGACAATAGACATGCTCCAGACTAAAGTGACGACAACGCTAACAGAAGTTACCGAATCGCCACGCGACCATAAAGAGACCAAAATAACGTCGTTCTAGCATCCCACCGCAACACACCAGGTTACAAAGCAGTGGGTTTACTACAACACTCACCCTCCATGGCTTCAGGTAGCAGTTGACCTGTAGACAAATGTGTTGTCATTCTAGGCCGTTGCTCATTTTATTACGTTGGTACTTCTTACTCCCTTGTTTGTTGGATAGCTACAGAATTATTTGTGTTTTGATGTGTTTTGATGTAGTCTGTCATGTAAAACACTGGACTCCAGTACGGGCTGAGACCCGCACCATGTGAACAGAAAAAAATTGCATTTTTCTCTTGCCGTTTTCTGGCACAGCCACACCTATAAAACTGCCCTTAAACTCTATTCTGGACTTAACAGGGAGCCAATGAAGAGAAGCTAAAACAGGAGAGATGTGATCTCTCTATTTAATATTTAGAGGTCTGGGATGGGACCCCACTAAACTGAACAAAAAAAAACAACTTTTGGATCTCCCAAAAAAGTTTTGATTTGAAATATAAGAAAAGTTGCAACTGACTTTGTGTTTAATATTATTTCCGTCACTAGAATTGGTTATTTTGACATTCATGTAGATATTGAAAATAATAGCCTGAACGTAGGCTAGCTTTACCAAAAATATTCATAGACACTGATCATGTTTTGTTAGGTGAAGACAAACAGGGTAACAAATTGTATTAGGTGTGAAACATTATTTTTCTTTAGTAATTATTATTTATTGTTTATTTATAATTTTCTTATTTTTTACTGTGTAGCAATATTTAACAATGTTTTAAAACAAAGAACTCTGAGAACTGTTGCAGAGTTTCCACATTTTAAGTATCAGTTCATGGTATTAGTTAACTAACCAATACTGATACGAGTTCATTAGAATGGTATCGGCCCCAATACCCGATACCAGCAGTGGTATCGGTGCATCCCTGCTTTTTTTAAAATGATTTTATTATTTTAGAACTTTTACTTTGTAGTAATGTTTAACATTGATTTCAATACATTTTAGTGCACAATTGGTTTAAAACATTAAGAACTCTGATAGGGAGAAAAAACTAATGAGAAATGAAACAGAACATTTACAGACATTCTAGATTAATATTCAACACCAATCTGCCGGTCATGAACTTGACAATTGTGCCGTCCTCTATATGTTAACTTAATGTCCTGACGGCCAGCTAAACTTTTTCCCAACACCAAGACTCTGAAGATTAATTCTTAGTTCCACAGGTTTATTGGAGTTAAGGAAAATAGTGAAACTGCAACACACACAAGAGCAATGACAAATTGCCTATGAATAAAGTCTAATTTGCACAATTACTGTTGCATTTTGTTTGTATTCGTTTTAACACTAATAAAGAAATGCATGTGAACTACATTCTGGTCATTATAGCACCTTTACCGTGCAGCTCGTAACAAATGAACACGTGAGAGCTAGCATATGCATAGCCGACGTGAGTTCAAACCATTGGCAGATTACACTCTACAAACGTACAATTAGTGTCAAAAATAACAGATAATACTTCCAGAATAATCTCACAAAACAAAGTATATATACCAACAAATGCGATTGAAGCGCCATGAAAATAAACTCGAGCAAACAGCTAGCATATGCGCATGAAGTGCGTGAGTATTTACTTCCCCACTACGGATCGCGTAATAGGACATTTAGCACAGCACGATCTTAAAGTGACCATGACCTAAATACAAACACATATGAAATGCATATTCCTGGAACACATCGGAACTCTGACTAAAGGTAAAGCATGTTAATGTAACTTTAAACTCAATGCTTATTTAATTTTTCTTACTCATAACAAAACAATGTTTTTTCTTTCCCATTTTTGCAAAAAACGCTTAATGCCACTGCACACTCCTCTCCGGCATTTCTGTCTCTCTGCCTGCTGGGCGATGCATGGGGCAGGTACGCTGTCGCATACAACAGACCAATTAAAAGAAGACCAGTTCGACTCAATTTGCTTGAGCTTGAGTTTAAATTATGTTGGACTAAGGCAATAATTTTGTTTTCTCATACTGCATGTAAAGGCGCTGACAGATTCCATTAATTTATGTCAATGATAAATGTTCCTCAGAGTATGATTTAAAGTTCCCCTCATGTATAAAGCCCTAAATAATCAAGCTTAATTGAGTTTTAGAAATCTAAGTGTTCCAAATGTTCCTAACATAGCGCTTTGTCAGGCTCCTCTCCTGTGGAGCCAGTTTTAGTCCAGGAGGTTGACACCCTGTCCAGAACCATGCAGAAACCTTTAGAGGGGCAGGGGCTCAAAGTTAACCCTGTGACATTATTGCAAATTTCATCCTACATTTTTAAAAATCCATACCCAAATTAAAATTAAAGCTGTTCTTGAACAATTTTGAGAGGAGACATGGCTGGGGTCTCTTTTGAAAGCAAACTCTCTGAAATTTCTGCCACAACTGTGATAATGTCTGAGTGTTATGGTTACGAAGTAATATGAATATTAATACACTGAAAAAGAAGACATTTTATTCTAAAAGTATCTTTAGAATGAAGTGGTGATCAAAAAGATACTGTGGGTTGAAATCCTGAATTATTATCTTTATCCACATCAAATTTGACATTAATAAACAAAACAAAATGTTTTAAAAAGTATTTTGCACATATTTTTCCTAACTAAAAGTCAGAGATGCTCAAGTGTCTGCCATATGCACAATCTCCCGGGTAAATGCGTTACTCTTCAATGATTAATAAACATCATCTGAATCGTTACTCTTTCTTCTCAAACTAAGCTTCATTGCTTACCATGTGTTTTATTTAGACAATAAAAAGATGTGTTAGGACACATTGCTGAAAGGATACGTTATTGTTGTGCATTGTGCTTAAAAATGTCTGTTTGATACGCCGTTTTACACTTACTAGTAACAATGGCAGTGACAAAGCAGCTCCATCATGTGAGATATCTCCATTTACAGCATTTGGTTGGCTATTGTAATAAAAATAAAAAAAATAAAATGACACATGGAGGAAGGAGAAATCATGGACAAACGTGACTTTCCATCCATCAGCTATTGGATGTGCCACATGGAAGGAGTACTCTCTGGATCTTCAGTGGAAGTTCTCGCAGACATCTCGGCTCCTAGCGTCCCTCCCAAAAGCTCAAACTCGCAGTCATCAAGTAAGCCTCACCTGTCAATATTTAAAGGTACCCCTGCTCACCATCCTTCTCTCTCTGCAGTACTTACCGTTCCAGAAGTGTGTTCCCGGTTCCCTTGTTCCAGTGCCATCCAACAACATTCTTTTTGTTTGATAAAATTCTTAAACTGTTTAACTGGTCTCTTAGTGGTGTTCTGCATGTGGGTCAACAGAATTAATCCAAACATAACACCTCCACAGCAACTCGGCTGCAGACCGCTTCAAAGATCAAACCAGCACAGAGGGCCAATTCTACTTGTGATAGCACCTCTGAGAGATTTAGATTTTGAAATTCAAGAGACAAAATAGACTCATGGTATCTTCAGCACACGGCATTGAGATAAGCTACCCAGATAATATGATTGAGAATCGGACTACTCTGCAACCAGCCCCTCCGCCCCCGCCATGCTCACGCAGCCCCTTGGGAAGTTAGGAGACGCAGAAGGTCAACTCAGTATCATCGTAGCAGTATTATAAGAAGGATATGGCGGCTATGACAAACACAAGCAGCTGATCAGTGCATGTTTGTTCTGACAAAGAGACAAAGTATTGTGATTGTGAATATCCTGCTTTGACTTTGTCGGCTTCACTCCCGCCAGCCTCTGTTTCATACCTTTGTGCTGCTCAAAGCTATCAGCTATAAGACTAACACGTATGGGCGCATATCGCCATCTATTGTCAAGGAGTGTAACGTACTTCGTTTAACAAATCGATTTACTGAGTGACATGTAAACTAGGACTTGGCTCTCAACAGGGGGGAAGCCCTTAGTCCGATTATTCTTAGCTCGATTTAGATGGGTGTGTAAACGCCTGTCTCAATGTAATTGTCAGGGCTACTTAACATATCTTTTCACAATTTTGCACTGCAAACTGAATAAGACTGTAGTGTGTTACATACAGAATTGGACACGCATATTTCTGTGTACTTGGAGGTGAATTGAACCTCTTTCTTTGTAAATGTCTGAGATTTTTCTTAGGAATTTGCACTATATAAATAAAGTGAACAGAAGTGCTTTAAGTTGTTTTGGTGCTATTTTTATGCCCTGATGAATTCCCAAATGATGAGCAGCTGAAATATTTTTTCTTAACTTGAAATCTCCTACCTAAGGACAAAGTAGAGTGCTCAATCTATCAAACACTTCGGACTGTGGGAAAAGCTGGGCATTCCCAAAGGGAACCAATGACTGCACAATGAAATAAAGAAGACTTCAGGATATGCAAAAAAGGGGTTTGAATTCAGCACATTCTAACAACAAGACAACTGTGTTATTTTACTGATAAATACAACAATAATTAGTGTAATTTTTTATTCATCTTCTTCAAATTCAGATTTGTAGACTGAGGTTACCATTAGGCCTGGGTATTGATTCAAATTTCATGAATCGATTCAATTCTGATTCTTAAGAGTTAGAATAGATTTTCACAATTCGATCTGTTTCGATCCGATTCAATCCGATCCAGTTAGTTATTGATATGGGTCAATGCTATTAGATTATTTTTTTTTTAGCTACAGTATGTCCTTAATTATATGCCTGTAATTCAATATTACCTATCACTGGGTAAGTAACAGTTCATCGGCGGAAACTGCATTTACCCTTTCAGACAGAAGACTTAAAATGACCGTCTGGACTTTACCTTCAAATTTTAGTTTTAAAAAGGGCAAACTATTCCAAAAAATAAAATTGATTTTTAAAATTGTGAATCAATTCGATTTCTCTAAGGATCGATTCAGAATCGATTTTACAATTTTTTTCAACACAGCTCTAGTTACCATGTATTTAAAATATGTGTATAGCTCCAAATGATGTCATGGTTTTTTAACTACATTATAGTTTTTATTATAAACAGCATGTGTATCAGCCCAACCAGAATAAGAACTAAACACTTTTTCATAACATTTTGATCTTTTAGATCTTTTACACATAATGCTGATATGTTAAACAAACATTTTATTTGGCTTAAGAAGCAACAAAAAAACAAACAAAAAAAAACAAATAACCTACAACTGTTTTGCTCATTACAACTAACAATTTATGTGAGTATCAGAGAGATTGGTGTTATTGTATTTCATTAGCTTTTGAAACATTATTTTTGTTACCAAAAACAGTCCCTCAATATGCTGCTTTGACCGGTGTTAGGGGACGGCAGAATTGAACTAATTTAAAGATTCAACAGGTTTTTGAGTAGCACGTTTAATCTGCTTTTAAAGATGATCTTAATAGTTCTGTTAAACAGATGCTCTTTAAATGCACCCTAAAAACAACAATGGGTAACAGAAAATGAAATAGGGCAGGTTTTATTGGAGCAGGGCTGAAGAACAGAGCCTCAGCCTCTGCTGCAGTCGCATGTCAACGTGATCAGTCAGCCGTCACGACTATATATGGGCATAGCGCTTCCTGCGGCCCCTCTTCAGCACCGCCGCTATGTGCTCGAGCACGGTCCCCATGAGCAGAAGCGCACATGAACGCGCGTTCCTAACATAGCATCTAAAGAACGTCATGGCAGTCAGGTTTCTGCTCAAAAGTCAGAGCAAAGGAAGAAAGGAAAGAAGACTGGAACAAGAGGGATGTCTCGGGCTTCCAGTACTTCCTAGTTATGTTTCTCTGTTATTTTCAGGAGGGATGGAAAGTTCTTTTTTATGATCCTTTTAGGTTTTTCTCTTAATTTTGAGTTAGTGTGTAACTCCTTGACAAACTGTCCTGTTGCTACTGCTCATTGGAGCTGGGGGGTGGGGCACAGAGGTTGGGTGGAGGCATTTAAATCAAATCCAGCAGACTTTGTTGACATGGAGGAGAAAGAGCAAATTTTTCATTTTCCATCTCTGTGAGCTATTACTTTGTTTTACATATCAGAGAGCGCTCGAAATGTAGCTTAATCAACACATTTCTTAATACAAATATTGTTTATAAACATTTTAAGATATTTTCTTAATTATTATAAAGGAAACTGATTTTTAAATCAACATCCACAGAAACTTGATCCAGCATTAAAGCTTCAGCATGGCACCGCAGCCCCCTGAGCCGGGCCGGCTACTGTGGAGGCGGGTCTTTCTCGCCGGACAATGCAATTATTTCAGCTCTGTTGGTCAGGAATGCCAGATTTCACAGGCCGCTGCCCTCTTGGGAGCGTCCACCACCGTACCTCCAGTGAGGCTCGCCGCCTTTAACCTTTTCCCACCCCATCCTCTGCACACCTGCTCCGCCCCACCCAACCAGTGCGACCTATGGATCACCTTTGGCCTTCTCTGATGGAACTTTTTCTACGTCAACAACAATGACTTTCCCAGTTCGGCTTGATTTCCTGCGCTGTGGATATATTTGTGTCCGTAAGTAGGCTAATTTCCTTGCTGAAGAGTTGGTATCGGCCTGAATGATCTCTGCTGCACCTCACTAGCTCACATGTGTTTAAACTCAGGGTGGTCCTCACTACCCGTTGCCCTGCAGCTGATAACACGGCTGCAGCTGGAAGAGCTGCTGATGCCTCATCTTTATATTTTCGTTATTTTCAAAAAAAAGAGCAAGGTTCTCTTGAAAGGCGGGTAATGACAAATTTGTGAATGGAAAGTAGAATTTGTGTTCATTGTTAAAATTTAACTATACAACGACAGCCCCTCTGGTATTCGACCAATCAAGGGGGTGATGGGATAACATTTCCACCAATGAGAGCAAAGACAAGAGGTAGAGTGAACCAATGGGAGACTGGTATTCAAATAAGGAATTTGTCTCGGTAAGAGCTGAATGTCAACTAGTCAAAGATGGAGTCCAAAGCTGGGAGGCCGAAGGGTTGCTAATTGGCGAAAACAGCATTTCCCGCAACCAGGAGTCGCTGCTGCCGACTGTTCGGACGGTTGTACTAGAAAAAGGCGGTGAGAGTGGGCTGCTTTCTATCCACTGAAAGGACAAGTGGAGCACCGCTGAGCCTGTGCTGGCTGAGCCGGAGGCTACGGACCGGCCCTGCCAGCGCCAGGTACCGCTCAGCAGAACCGCTGGACGCTATGGGGGGAGGAGATGGCATGCAGCTCGCGCACAGCGTGGGTGCTGGTGGGTTTGACTGACCACGGGGAGATTTTACTAGCCCTGGCTGCTCACAACTGAGCTGCTAGTGTGTGTGTGTGTGTGTGTGTGTGTGCGCGCGCGCGCATTGATTTAAGTGAGATGGAAGTAAAAGCGCGCAAGCGAGCATGTTGACAAAGATAGTGATTGACAGGTAGGTGGCATGCAAACTTTCTTTCTTTCTTTCTTTTTTTCAAATCAGACGTAGTCTTAATGCCCACCTTTTTAGCAGGTCTTAAAGTAGGATCCAGTGAAAACCCCTTAAATAGCAAGATGTTTCTTAATTACCTTATGTAATAACCTAGTTGTTAAAGCTAAATTACCTGATAATTACATCGTTCTCTGTTTAAAATTTTCTCCTTGTAGAAACGTATTTTTATAAATCATCTAAACATTTAAATTCAACATTTTAAAGCAGTCAATAGAGTTCTTGCTGCTGTTGCAGACTGGAGTAGCGAGGCTGGGCCAATGCTCTGCAATATATTTTTTCTTTAGAATAGGGGTATCCGCAGAAACATGCAGTTCAGCCGGGCTCCACTGTGGACGAGGCCCAGAGCCACATGTCCTTGTGTTTGTTTGAGTTGCGGATGGAAGTGTAGGAATGTGTGCTCTGAGCGTGGCTGCAGCGTGTCGAGCGGGAGGAGGAGGAGGAAGAAGCAGCAGCCGTGTCTAACCCTGCTGTCCTGTCGGGGAGAGATCCCATATCTCCTGGCTTCCATGGAAAGGAGCTACACCGTAGTTGTAGCCTAGCCTGTTGTGCTTTGGACGACATGGAGTCTGCTCGATGGCTGTGGTTGGAACTTGTTTTTGCTGCTCCCGCATGCCTGGATTATGAGGGTCCTGTCTGGAAAGCTCTGCAGCTGATTGGAAACGGCTACTGACATTGGAAATAACAAAGCCCACCAAACCTGATCCGTCCGTCCTCCGCGCCCACTCCCCCACACCACGGTTTCCTAAAAGAGGAGGGTTTCACGTTACCACTTTGGCTAAAGGACAGGAATAGTAGGTATTAAATGAAAGTCTCTGGTGTTGTATCTCGGAATGTGCTCTTTGCCCTATATATGATTTCTCCACCCTCGTTTCCTCCCAGCAGAGCTCAGCTCACTGGCTGCTTTCAGAGGGCTGCAGTCTATAGGAAGAGCTTTGCCTGTCTTTTTCATTCTCTGCCTGTTTCCCTGCAGTTTAACACAGACTGGAACAAATCCATGACTACATTGTCTTCTAATATTCTCTTATTGTGTATAAACGATGCCGTGCAGAGTGTAGCAGTCCCTCTCTATTTGCATAGATTTTATGCTCTTTTGGGGCCTGTGCATTTAATGTCATGAGCACGCAGTAGGCATTTTAAGCCTGTTTTGGTTGTTTCACGGCTCCTTGTCTGCTTGCAACATGTTAATCATGATAGCTGTGAGGAGGCTTGCTGCAGCCCCCACCACTGTCTTCAGTAGTATTGATGGGAGCTGAGGTGTTACATGCTGGTGTTCCTATAAGAGTTTGATGTGCTGAATAGAGACCATGTAGTTCAAAGCCCTTTTTCTGTTGTGCTACTGTGAAATCACATGAGCAGTGCAATATTAAAAGGGCATTGGCTCACACACTGCCATCTCGGTACCTCCTGCTGTATTCAAATTATTTTTTTTCTGTTTTACTCGCGAACAAGCAGTGTAGAGGTGGTTCTGCATCAGCCCTTGATGGAATGACTGGACCGTTGTTGGAGATTTCGTTTTGTGGTTGACGGTTGTGTATCCACAGAGTATGTGTGTGTGATACAGCTACTCCCCTTGTTTTTGTGAGTGTGTCCCAGCATGCAGAGGTCAGCTGCTTTGACGATGTTGCACTACTGTACCATGCGCTAAAGCAGTGCAATAGTATTGTCATAGCATTTGGCCTTTGTCCTGCACTACAGCAGCTGGAGCGCACAGATTGCTGAAAGTGGAAAAAACAGATAAGAAAATAGTCTTTAAAAAATTGTCGTTAAGTTGTCTGTAAGTTTTCCCAATGTAAAGATCCGTGCATCAAACCAGACCTATTCTTTTTAGCTATTTGCAGAAAGAGTGTAAAAAGATTTTGAATAATTTTTTATGATAACCCTAATTTCTTTCAGATAAGCAGATTTTTATTTTTACAATAAACTGAAGTTGGACTGTGTAATTCCAACATATTTGTAAGATTATTAAGGAAACATTTGGAACTTGAATTTTATTTGTAATGTTTGTACAATATAGTAATATATTTAATCCACTGACAGTGGATTCATAAAATATTTGGGTTTTTTGGGGAATCTCCGTTGGTTTTTTTGGCCACAGTTTGGGCACCGCTCAGGTTTTTCAGACAGGAAGAGTCTGTGGCTTTTTATTCAGCCGTGTTCCATTATCTGGCTGTATTTTACCCCGGGAGATATAGGCCTCCTGGACCACGCCTCCTTAAAAAAAGAACATTTTGTTCACAGAACCACACGGGTTGTCTTGGTTTGCATTGCAGACCACGTGTCACATTAAGTAACAAGCTCTGAGGTCAACTTACCCAACTTCTTGCACATTTTTGCAGGCAGTGTAATGTGTTGCTACATGCTGGCCCACAGTGTGAAAACTTTTCGAGTCTAAGTTGGGTCGGATTTTATTTGGATTCTTTTTTACCTGAATTTTAATTGTCCAGATTTGACTTCTCTGATTGGATCCGAAATGACTAAACTAAATATACAAATAAGATGGAAAGATAGCTTACCTTCATGGCTATTTTGTTTGTGAGAATTATTTATTTCAAACACAATAAATCAGGATGAAACAAAAAAAAGGAAATAATTTTAAGGTGGCCAATCTGGATTCCACTAGTTTTGTATTTAAATGTATTCCTGTAAAAGCCATAGTTAAAAGCAGCAAAAATAAAATGACCTTTGAAAAATCATGCGTTTGTATATTTATTTGGCTGCAATAAACTAACATCTAAATTGATATTTTAAATAAAATGAATATTTTGTTCTCATGTTATGAGTGCAAATTTTCAGCTGTAATTAAATATTTAATTCTAAACTTGTTTCATAGAATAAAGAGAGCAACTGTGCATGTCTTCTCTGTAAAAGAACATGTGAGCCTATAGATGAATGCTGCAGTCCCTAATTATTCTGTGTGTGTATGTGTGTGTGTGTGAGCGCACTCCTGAAGACCTCCCCCCACCCTCCCCCACCACCTCTTTCAGTCGGCTTTTCAAAGCATAATTTGAGTGTGCAGGCTTGAAGAAGTCACCGCGTGGGTGGGAAAAATGGGGTAAGTTTCCTATTTGGGACAGGTCGTGGGGGGGCTCCTTGTGAGGAATGTGGAGGGCAGGGCTGCTCTGCTAAGAGAGGAAGGGGAGGGTGTTGGGAGGTTAGGGCTCATCGTCCCACGTTGCTTTTCTTGTTTGTGTGTTGGTGCATGCACTGAAGCCTGCCCCTTCAGATTCAGCTACTGTTTTGCAAGTGGATGTGGAATTTTCTGTTTGTTGTGTGTTTGACGGGAAAAACGTTGGAATGTGTGGCTGAGTATCTTAATTTCTTTCTCCAGGGTGTTTAGACGCTAAGTTAACCACGCACTCATAATCACGCACATACAAGTGAATTTAAAACTTTAGATCCTTTGTAAAAATAAATTAAAAAGATCGTTTATAAACAGTTTTTATGAAGACTACCACTCGGTCAAGGTGCACCTTTTTCATTTAATGTCAACTTCAGGAAAGTATAGATAGTCATAAATCATTTCAGATGTTAAACAATACTTAAAAAATAAAATCCAAACAATTCAAAAGCAATAGTTAAATGTTTTAATATTAGTTAAAGCGGGGTTTATTTAAAGACGGGGTTGAAGGTTTCTCCAACCGTTGCTGAGGGCAGCCATAATGCTGCACATGTGAGAAGCCCCAGCATTTAATAGATTGCTGTGTGTTATTAGATAAGAACTTGTGGAAAGTAGGAGCAGGAGAGTTTGGTTGCATAGCATGTGTCCGCTTGTCTGTGATGGTGTGTGGGCAGGTAGATACCAGAACAGGCGGGTCATTATGATGTGCAGCCTTTAGGGACCAGGGGCCTAATATGTCACCAGTGTGTCTCCATAGCGGTGGGCTGTGATTGGTGCATCATCCTCAGCTGCAGATGTAGGTGTGATGGGTGCTGATCTCAGATCAGCTGTAATCAAATTGTAACCAGACATAATGATGCAGATAGGAAGCCTCTTTAAACATAGGGGCTGGGCCACATAGCTCAACAATTAAAACCTATGATTTTTCCATACCAAATCTGATTTGCATTTTTAAATAATTTAAATAATTTTTAATAGGACATATCCAGAATATATTTGGCCGGATCGCATCTGTCTCAAGATACCGAAAATGCAAATGTGCTGAACCAGATTGTTTGGTCTATTTATTCAGGAGTGATGAAATAGCAGGTTTGAGTTTTCTAATTCCCTTCATGTGTTGGAGTTCGTTGTTGTATTTTGGGACTTCCACATGGAAAAGCACTTTTCCTCTGTAATCTGGGTGGGCATTTCCTTCTCCCATTTAGCTTTAATATGTATCGTTGAGGGAAGTCTGCCAGATAGTGCTATAAATTTAGGGGAAGAAAAAAAAGAATCCTTGGCTCAGTTCATGCTGTATATCTGTTTTTACAGTTTCTTTCCTGTATTCTGAGTCTTTGAACAATGAGCTAAAAGCTGAAACTGTAAAAAAAAAAAAAAGTAATGAACTTGTTTGGAGGAAATGCATTATTCTTTTCTTAAATCACTATAAAACCATGAAGCAATTTAAATGACTTTTTATCAATTAAGCAATATAAACACATTTTAAACCGGTGTTTAGTGTTGTTTTTTAAGTAACAGAATTGCTTATCATATTCAGGCCCTGTGCTTCTAAAAAAAAAATACTCTGTCACTAGTGAGAACTTTACAGCAATGATGATGAAATATCAAATATGTATGGACATCAAGTAATTTTTTCAGTAAAACCTAGGGCTAGATATTGTTAGGAATTTCACAATTCCATTCAATTTCGATTATTGCGGCTTCAATTCAATTTCGATTCAATTCGATATTGATTTTTTTAGGTTTCAATATCAATTTAATAATAAGTAAATACACAAGTTATTGTGTACCTGAGTATATTTTTAAATAATGTGTGCAGTAGTACCAATATTTAAGAACAAATTGACCCCAGCATGTTTCCTGTCATGGTTTATTTAGCAGAACAAGCTGTACAATCTTGTATATGTGTTTTACAACGCTGAACACTCTCACTAGAGTGTTGCCGGTGGACTGAATCGAATCATACGATTTGATGAATCAATATTTAATTGAGAGACAAATAATTGCAATGCATTGATCAATCAATATTTTTACCAAGCCCTAGTGAAACCTCTTCCTGTTTTTTTTGCTTTTTATTTTTTAATGAAAAGACGGAATGTTGTAGCAGCCATTCCAAAATGTCACTTTTTTGGGAACATTTTCTGGCATCTTTTATAATGTACACTATGGATGTGTATTGGTGATATATTATGCATCACAATGACAGGGGGCATAACACGATATATTGCAATACAAATTGTATTTTAAAACCGAATTTAACTAGAAGAACTGTGACAGAATTCTAAAAACTCCTACCTGTTTCATACTCAAAACATCCAGTTTTATTTCTAGACCTAGTTGATCATCTAGAACAAAGAAGGGGAAAATAGCCACCAACTACCAATCATATTTTTAATTTTCATTACAAAAATTACTGTCATTAATGGTTTCATTCAAATTCTAAACGATAAATTGCTTTTGAATATTACAATATCATGACATAAATCTGTATCTGTATTTTCTTACATCCCTAATGTACACATTCACTTTATTAGGCTTTTCTGACAGAATTCCTTTTGTTTATTTAGCTACTGAACATTTCCACCCAACTGATGTTAGAAAGCGTTTATGGCATGTAAATATAATGGATGATTTTAATTAGCATTTATGCTGGATTCTTACCACACATCAGTCACAGTAGAGGCTCTGTCTAAATCAAATACACATTGTTTAGTTAATATTAACATGACGCATAGCAACTACTGAAAGTTTCAAGCAGCCCAAAAACTATCTGATCCCCTATCTACATAAAAACGTGGAAATGTCAAATTTTGTTTACTTAACAACACCAGATAAAATAAAGAAATTGCGTTCATTTTTATGTACCCCAATTAATTTCTCATATTTACAATGAATAGAACAGCTGAAGATTCACATCTTTAACCAAAAGGAATTCATGAATGTAAAGTAGGCCAAAATCAATGTTCTTTATATAGCACCTTTGCCAAATTAAAATGACAAAGTGCTTCATAAAGAAAGCATAAATATTAAAACCTTAATAAAAGGATTAAAGAAGCAGTAAATTATACAGAAAAAAATATATACAAAAATATTTATGAATATCTTAACGAAAAAACATGTTTGAATAAAAATATATCCAGATGCTTTTTAAATCAGTTTCGAGATGACCTTAAAAGGGAGGAAACCGGCTCCTCAGTCGAGGTGCAAAAATCTAAAGAGAGTGATCTCCTACAGTGGGTTTTGGTTTGAGGACATTAGGGCTCTAGTTTGTGACTATTAAAAAAAGCAGCTTGATCAGGCAGGGTGCTGAAAGTCAAAGTCAGGATTTTAAAAATGAATTCTAAAATGGAGAGGTAACAGGTGCAAAGACATTAAAACAGGAGTGATGTGAGTTCTTCTGTTTGTTCGGCTTAAAAGTCTCACTGCAGATTTTTTGGGGCGAGTGAAGGCATCAGATTTTTTTATTTATGTTTAAAACCACTGTTGAAATAGTCTAGAAAAAAGGAAATTAAAGCATGAATAACAATCTCATGCTCCTGTTTTGAGACCAATCTTTCCTGGTTAGAAATATTTTTCAATTGAATAAAAACAAGTATGGAAAAGTTGTTTTGAGTTACCTTAAAGAAACATGGATTGGTTGAAAATAACTAAAATCCATAAGTTTGGCTTAATGGCCAAGATCTTAAGTCCAATCTGTCGTCTCATCAGAAGCGCCCCTCTCTACGGGCCACTGATCACACCCTCTGTCTACTCGTTCAGTGGAAGAAGTTATTCTTTAACCCGTTTATTTATCTTAGGTTGTTTGAAGAACTCTTGGAGTAAAAGTTATCATCCTCATGAAAGTAAAGTATACTGTGAATTGTATTAATATAAAAGTAACACTATAGTTATGGTATCTCTGTTGCATTCAGTCAAAACCTCTAAACTGAGGGGTGCAAGAAACTGTAAACATTAAAAATACAACTACATGTATAATTAGGAATACTCCAATCAATCAAATAGTGTTTAAAATCAACTGGTTCCTCTCTCTGATTGATGATCTGCACATCAAATTCTTTTCAGCATGTTCCTTGTGAGATGAGGGACGCATATTGTGATGCACTAACGATGTCATAATTGCTTCCTTTTTTGTTCAATCCAAATATGTAACAGTTTCTTTTCCTTTAAGGTCTGAGTTACATTCATTTGACAAATTAAAACAAAATGTATAAAAAGCATTTGGGATGTTTAATTGTCCTTGGAAAGAACATCCTAGCACGAGACCTCAAATAATATAGCATCATAATTCCTAGCTGATGGACATGATGCATGTAGTAAACTGCTTGGGCCAAAAACCCTCTATTTAAATAATGTAATGGAACCTAATTTATTCACACATTAGTGTGACTCACAGAGGAGCACAGTGTGAAGCAAAACTGCTGCAGATTCAAGTGCTTTCTTTAAAGATTAGCGGTTGTTTTAATGTTCACAAAGTTTGCAGCTACAATGTAAACACCAGAGGAGCAACGCTTTTCCGCACTTTGATCCTTTTGTTTTCGAAGAAGGGACTTTGAGAGTTACTCTGTTTATTTTTGATATAAAAATGTAAGGGTTACTCACAAACCCTTAACTTAAAATCCAATATGGTTACAATATGTGTTAAATATACTATTGACTGTAGTAAAAAAAGTTAATGATTGTGTTGCTGCAACGTGTGAATGCACTCAGATATACATTGTGTTTGATTTGTTTGGCTAACAGCGGTTAGCTTCTTCTCTGTGCATACTTGAGGGAGATATTCCCTGTTCTCTTTTCAAACGATCCATGTAACTAGAACAGGTGGGGAGGAAGGTGAGCTTGATCTTCACATCCTGATGTTCCACACTTTATGTTTGCACACCTCTTCCTTCTCCTCCTCCCAGAATGAAAGTTTCCATCTATGGGGAGAGCTGCATCTCATCCACATCACCTTGCAGACAAAACCCTATCAGTATTGCCTCTGCTTTCACTAGCACTGACAGAGTAGTGCAATATTGCTTATAGGGTCTTGACTCTGAGGGATGGTCTTCCTCCTGTGGTTTGCCTCCCAGCTGATGGACCTACACGTTTAATTTCATTGTGTTGAGCTTTCCTCCTGCTGCAGACCGGAGCTCTTAGGCTTTAATGTGTAGTGTGATACATGCTATGTAAAGATTGGTCATGTTGTAGCTCAACAATTAAGTCGTGCATCAACTACTATTGCAAATGAAGTTTATTGAAGCCTCTTGGGTCGAAATGTGCCTGCTGGGAGGTGAACTAACTTTGTGATATGCTCCTCGTTTGAGACAAAAATCCTGACCCTGAACTGCATCTGTCTCGGAGGGAACCTGTAGTCCTGTGTGACTTGGACATGTTTCTGTCATGCAATCAAAAAGAATGCTTAATGTAAACTAGTATTCTAAAATACCTTCATTAGAAACAAGACAAAACTACTCAATTAAAAACATGACTATACAGATAATTTAACCTCTCAAATGGTTTTGGTTTCACTGATGTCTCAGAAGTAAATGAACAAATCATTTGGAGCTGAAAAGTTATTTTAAATGTATGAAATTGAGTTTTGATTCTTTATTTTTATACTTTATATATATACTATACAAGAAACTTCAGTGTTATCCTGTTCTATTAAGTTTTTAAATCTACAGTGGGATGTATATGGAGCTATTTCTGGTGCAAAAGGACGGGTGCCTTGTAACTGAAGTTGAAAATTCTGTGGGAGTTTTGTAATTCTAGATTTATATTTAAGTAACATTTACACCTCTTCAATTTCTTTTTTTAAAATTATCTTACATTCGCAGTTTTACCCCAGTTGATCCAAAACAAATGGTAGAAAACGCATCTGCATACCTGTGTATACAAAAATACCTAGTGTATACCTTTTTGTTGCTTCCTGACTCAGGGAAATTGCTAAAGGGTGATTTCTTCTAATTTCTAAAGCCCTTTGCCAGTTTAATCTTTTCTAGTTTAAAATTTTTAAATACTTTGACTCTTCAAACCTGTACTAAATTATTCAACACTTATAGCAGAATCACTCAAACCCAGTTTGGGATTAGTGGAACCTTTATTTGATTTGAAAGAAGTTCAATAAAGGTTATTTTAACACTTCTAGTTGTATGTGGACCACATTTGAACAGTTCCAGCTCAGGAACACAGGGTTAATGTTAACACATTATGTTTATACATAGGCCAGGATCCTGAGTCATACTATTCTTAAAAAATATGTAAAATTTTAAATTAGACCTAATTTGAGATCACTTACTTTTCTAAGTATGAACAGAATGTTTATAAACAACATATAGTGCTGAAAAATTTACCTTTTTTAACTGAAAAACTAACTCCACTCTAAAAAAGTCATGGACATTTTTATAAACACAAACTGAGACAAACAAGACAAACATAGAGATATACCTTTAAGCATAGTCTATTATGTTCTATGTGTACTAAATATTTAGAGCACCCTAAGAAAATAATTTACCTGACCTATTATCAAGATTTCACAAATTAAGTAAAGATTTTACCAATTACATTCTGGGTTTTAAATATTTTGCCATTAGTGTAGAATAATATAATCCAGGTTTGAATAGTCTACATTTTGTAGTTCATGAGCTGGAGCTGTTCTAGTGTTGTTCAGATGCAACACAAAGTGCTGAAATCACCCTTTAGGTCACTTTTAACAAATCAAATAAATTCAGTTAATTTTATTCATTTAGCACCGATTCACAACAGAGGTCATCTCAATGCACTTTACAAAAACAAAAAGGCACTGCAATTCAATCATAGATGAATTCCAGTCGGTTTAAAAATGTTCTATTTAAGGATTCCTAGCAGATTGTGTTGAGTCATTGACTGGCAGTTGTGTCCCGTTGATACAGACTCCAACCACAGCAATCCCTAAAACAATCTCTAAAACTGAGCAAGAATGCAGCGACAGTGGAGATTGCTCAGTACAAGCGGCTATCTACCACGACCGACTGGGGGTTGGACAAGACAGAGAACAGACACAAAAGAACAAAAGGAACAGATGTAAGAGTACTTTATATATTAAAGAAAGTAAAAAGTTGATAACAGGACATGGAAGACAAAGTTTCATCCCAGTCAATGCTTCCCTTCAACAAAGCATTGCAGCCAAGCAGATGCTACACCAGGAGTAACTTCTATTTAGAGAAAAACACTGAGAAAAAGCAAATTAACAGTCAAAAGAACACTAAATAAAAAAATTGGAGGGTAGTAGATGTGAAAAGTAGTAGAGTAAAGAAAACAGTGTTTGTCCTCCAATAGTCTATGCTCATAGCAGCATAACTTCAGAGATAGTTTGGAATGACCTAAGCGACTCGACCTATAAGTTTTATCAAAAAGGAAGGCCTGGTTTAAAAGCAGGCAGGGTGTCTGCCTCATAGACTAAAAGTGGGAGCTAATTCCACAGGAGAGGAACCTGATAACTTAAGAATGGACATTTTTATTGTGCAGCCTAATGATTTTACCAGTTGGAAGCATATATATAGTAAAAAGAATTGGTCCAAGCACAGAACCCTGTGGTACTCCACAAGTAACCCTTGATTGAAAAGATTTATCTTTTACATGAACAAATTTAAATATTTCAGGCAAATAAGATTTAAACCAGTCTAGTGCTGTTCCATTGATCCCTGCAACATTTTCAGGCCTTTCTAAGAGAATATTATGGACGAATGCATCAAAAGCAACACTGAGTTTTAATATGACCAGATAAGTTACAAGTCCATTATCTGAGGCTTTGAAAATATCATTAATAACTTTCACCGCTGCTGTTTCACTGCTATGATGAGCTCTAAAACCTGACTGGAATGATTCAAACAGGTCATTGTGGTTTATGGTAAATGGCCTGTATTGTAAAGCGCTTTATCTAGTCCAGAGGACCCCAAAGTTCTTCAGAGTACTACATTCACCCATTCACACACATTATATGCTTAAAATACTTGAATAGCAACATTTTCTAAAGGATTTCGGATAAGAAAGGAAGGTTAGAAATGTATGTAATTAACTTATTCATCTTTATCGAAAGAGGTTTTCTTAAATGAAGGCTTCAAATTTCCCAAACTGGGTTTGACTGGTTCTGCTATTAGTGTAGAATAATCTAATCCAGGTTTGAAGAGTCAAAGTATTTTTTTTTAAACTACAGCAGAATAAAGTAGAGCAGGTTAGTGGAAATTGGTTGGAATCACTCTTTAGCCATTTCCCCAAGTTGGACTTCAATTTGAAACCAATTTCAGCTTCATGATCCCTATCGATGCGATTTTCAGAGGCCTTGCAGTTTTAATATTTATCACAGACGGCTTTAATGTGTTGTGTCTTGAGGAGTTTGTGGAATGTTCTAGTGATTTAATTCAGGCGCAGATTTACTAAACATCAAAATGTTTGTGCCGACTATTTTAGCACCTATTTTTAACGCTTCTGGAAGGCATGTTTTAACTTTGCGCCAACACATTTAACATAAGTTTCTTACTGAAAAATGTCATTCACACACAATATAAACTAATAGTAATTAACACTCACATGGCCACAAACCTGACAGTCATATAAATATTTACCTGTTCTTTTCCCTCAAAGACGTACCCTAACTCACTGCACTCTCAGCGTGTCCAAGACACGTTGGGAGCACAGTGAGTTGTGATCCTCATGGATTCTCATCAGTTTCCCTCAGAGTGGTTCATCTTCCTGGGTTCCAATTAATAAAATAGAGTAATCATGTAACTGTATCAACATGTACTGCATCATGTACTGCAACTTTACATTTAATAGAGGCTATGATAAAGTGTGGTGCATTTCAACAACATTAGTTTAATATGGGCATGTTAGCAACCTTGTTCTGGAAATGCAGCAGCTTTAATAAATCTGACTGGATTACGATGCCGGCATGGAACAGAGAGCAGTGCATGTACACCGCACGGATTAGTTTATTAATGACAAATGAGAAATATAATTAACAACATTCTAGCCTAATAGTAATTAACTCTGTAACAGCCATAAAATTCATATTCAAATCATTTTCCCCCTTTTTTGTCAAAGACCCATCTTGAATCCATGCAAATAATCATCATCTCTAGCCGTGGCACAGCTAACAGCAGCCGCAAAGTCAGGCGTTTGAATACTCAAATGAATACTGCTCCTTGCGCCTGTTTTGAATTGCTCGCACAATCTTTATAGATCTCCCACAAATAAAGGACACCCCACGGTCACAAAATAACTTCCGCACATGGAATATTATGGTCATTATTAGTAATCTTGATAAATCAGGCCCCCTGACTTTTGTGTCAGTGTTAAAATATATATAAAAAAAGATTTCAAAATGTTTCTTTTGTGGGAAGAGGCTGTTACAGATGTGTGAATTAGCTCTAAATGTACCACACTAAGTGGAACAAAAATATTACAGCAGGAATTTTATAGTTTGTAGAACAAAATCTGTGTAGCTGCAGTGAATAATTTAGGATGGTGAAACAGAGGCTTTCAGCTTTGTGTCTGTGAACTACAAAAAAGTACATTAAAAAAGTTATTTTTTAGACACAGGTATGTTGTTGTGGTTTGCACCATTTGTTTTTTTGGATCAAAGTGTAAATATAGGAGTATTGAAGTATATGTTTTCGTGTCTGTCCATTTTTTTATTCGCAAGATAACTCAAAAAGTTATGGACAATTTTAAGGAAATGTCCATGATGTCCATAATTCAGACATTTAATTACGTCTGCCAAGAAGATTATGTTTTCAAAACCAAATAGATAATAAAAAAATACATAAATAAATGAACTAGAGCTGTGTGTGAGGGACAAAGGAGCGTTGTCAGACTTAGGGAAGCTGAGATGCTGTGCAAAGCTACTCTGTTGACAATTTTCCAGTTTTGCCATTAGAGTTTTGACATCCCTTTAGCAACTCGTTTGGAGAAACTACCATTAAATCTAGGGACTTCTTTCTAGTCATATTGGACATTTTGAGATACTCTGGCACGAAGCACATAAAATCAGATAATAGGAATGTAAGAAAATGTTGATATTTCAATATATTGCAATATTTTATGTCACAATGTAGTATCGATATTCAAAACAAAAGTATAGTTTTTTTTGGTTACGAATTTTAATTGAATTTTGTCATAAGTTTAAAAGTATAACTGCTAGTTGGTGACTGTTTTCACCCTCTTGTTTCCAGTGGATCAACTAGATCGCAAGATTCTTGCCAACGATTTGGCAGGGCTGACGAAGGTTTACACTCTCTGAGAGCTTCTCTAGTTTTAAAGAGGACTGAAATAATGCAGTTTGTATATTGTACTTAAAATTGAAGAGGTGTAACTGTTATTTTAAATTTGTGAAAGATTGAAAAAAATGTACAACTACAAGACTTCTACAGACTTTTCATTTATGACTTTAACTTCACAGTTACAAGACGAAAATACTTTTGCACCAGAAATACCTCCAGAGATGTATGGATATGACCCTATCTTTAAAATAGATTCCTTCCTAATAAGTCATGCTTTCCTACCATGTTTGGAATTCAAACTGTCCACTTTAGTTTTTTAGCCAATAGAATTCTAGCTCTCCCATGTGCTTTTTTCTGTCCGATGCTTGTCTTATATAGAAACAAAGGAAAGCTCCGGTTCGAATTACCTGAGGGAAAGAATTTTGTTTTACCCAAAGTACCCCCCCTTTGTGTATAGCCACATCTTCACAGGTTTGTATAATGTGCATGCATGTTGACAGCCAAAAAGGTGGAATTTCAAATCCTATAGGTTAAAAAATGTGTATGCCAGTTTGAATACCATTGGGGTCTATGGGATTTGAGGGAGGGCGGGACTTAGGAAGAATGATAAATGATGCAGAGCCGCAGCCTTATACTATATAACTGCACTATTGTTTTAAAGATTTATAAAACATAAATGTGTTCTCCGTACAGCAGCTTTAAAGGGTTCATGGTTGACTTTCTTCCCTTTACTGCCTTTTATCAGTCACGATTAGCTGAGTGAACAACAATCTGCACAGTTCAACTGAAGGCTCTAAAGACACTACTACTGAGTGGGCATGGCTCAGTTTTATCGAGGTTTCAAAAAGTTACTTTTTCCAAACCACAAATATTGTTTTTAAGTTTTGCAGTGACCAGAGTTCTCCAGCTTTTAGGAGCAGAGTTGCTCCATGTTGTCGTTCCTTTACCTGCTTCATGCGCTCTTGCACCCTTCTACTTATATCCCTTGTTTACAACAAAGGAAGTTGATTTATCATAGGAAAGTGATGTTTTAAAAACTAGCATGCTAAGAGGCTGGAGCAGATGGTTTGTTAAAACAGCAGAGTGCATGTTCACTACATGAGCAGAGAGCAAGGCTAACTAACCAGGTAGTGTCAGCTTGTTAGACTCCTAGTGCATTGGAGAGTAGAACAGCCAGATGTGATAATATACTTTGCAATAAACAGGCTTAGTTAAAGGAGTCATAACATATTACTACCGTGGATAACCACGCTCTATTATAATCTTTCAGGCCAGTCATAAAAATTTGGGTTAAAAAATAATGAACTCTCCATTCTTCTGACCCTTTTTTCTAAATGCAGTATTGTCTCACAAGATTACTTGCAATATTAAGGCAGTACCGGATGATCAATATAATAATGCAAATGAGAAGCGCGTTGATTAGTGGCAGGAAGGGGTGGGGGGTTGACGCCGTGGGCTCCTTCTTCAGCATCTCATTCCAACATACCATCATGGCTGCGACCTACGGAATTCCATCCATCCAGTGCACGTTTCCTACTCCAGCTTTGTCTTGAGTTTTCAGCAGTTTCGACCTCAAAGTATTTCCAACATGGCGCCATCGTCCCAGCATGCTTAGCGGCTCCCTTACCTATTGCCCCATTAGCAGACCACAGCCTTACCATTTGAATTGCAGGCAACTGCAGATGAATCTTACTTTAGATTTATCTCACCAATTTTAATCACGATTTCAAGGAAACCGATTGAATTCAAGTTCAGGGTACAAGACAAAGCTGACTGTCTATAGAGTAGATCAGTTTTTCCCAATCCTACTCCTCAAGGCACACTGTCCTGGAAGTTTTAGGTCTTTCCCTGCTTCAGCACACCGAATATCAATTGATGGCTCATTAACAGGCATTTGCTGAACCCCAATCATCTGAATCAGGTTTGTTAAAGCAGGTAAACATCTAAAACATGCAGGGCAGTGTGCGTTAAGGAGCAGGGTTACAAAACATCCCAGTAGATAACGCTCATGTGTATCTGTCAAAATGGTAATAAGAAAAAGATTGTAGGAATAATCCCACATATATTGTTTTAGCAGCAGTAGAAACAATTATGGCTTTTTTTCTGTTTTTTTGTTGAACCTGATACTAGCACCTGTCTAGGCCTGAGGTAGCATTACCTGTAGAATTCAGTGTAGAATATTCAGTTAAATAAAATCAGCTTTAACATTGATTCTCAACCATTATCCTGATCATTTGGTTCCTATGAAAAACGATTGTTCCTTGTCTGAAATACTGGCCATGAAAAAAGGGACTTCAAAGCTGGGAAAAATCGTATCTGTAAAATGTATTTTATTAATGCGAGTTAAAATCATCAGCTGAATTTTTCACAGGAAAAGCATTCCGTTTTACTGAAATGTGTCCTTGACCTCATCTAAAACCCCTGGGGCAGGTAATGTGCTTCTTCAGCTTACCTCAAAGAACCTGCCAGTTCAAAACAGGACCGATTTAGTGACACTTAAAAATAAGAAAATTAAGCTTTCGACTCACTGAGCCCATATCTCCACTATACGGTGATCTCCTCTGGTATCTTCTGCCTGTTTCCTGTGTTTGTTTATTATTTAATTATCCATGATATCAAAATAGCTGTAGTTTATATAAAACTTATTTGGTTTAACTTATGCTGGCATAAATTCTTCATATAGAGCTTAAAAAGGCATTCTTATACTTCCAAGATGAACAACACTAGCCCTAAATAATCTTGAATGCAGCAGAAACAGTCCTGCTTCACTCAGTTGGTCTTGAAGAGGTAACGTGACCGTTCAGGCTGCACCATGTCACCCCAGACAGAGCAACAAGATGCTCAGTGCTTGATACTCTTTCCCTGTTGCACTACTGTGGGAGCTGCAGCAAGCAGTGCAATAATGAAAGGGCATCAGTCAGTGGGACCATCCTCCTCCATTCGTCCTGCTTCCAGCCCTGCACCAGATACTGAACTATGCCCTACAACAGGTCAGCAAACCCTGCGGCTTGCCACCGCATCTTCTGTCATCAGGACCTTTTCTTTGAATAAAACTTACTTTAAACCAAATTAAACGAGTTTCTCTTGTATTTTGAGCTGTGATGTGATAAATGCTGAAGTTTTTCTCTAAACTATCTGACCATGAACTTTTCCTTTATTGCAGCAGCAGGTTGGGTTTGACATTAAAAAAACACCAGTATTTCAGCTGTTTATTTACTGGTATTCACATCCAGATCTGGGAAAAGATTGAAGAAAGCAGGTTTTCTATGAAATCTCACACTCTTAAAGTGAACAGATGTTGGAGCATTAGCTGACAGGTGTTTGTTGTTACCGAGGAGAAAGTCACCGCCAAAACATATAAGAACGTGGAAAGTTTCAGCCAGGCCAATTTGGTCTACAGACTTCAGCACCTGTGGAGAAAACAGATTTGATGCTGTCAGTTTGCAGCATCAGTGCATGTCTACTCATTATTTTACCTCAACTAATGCATTTTTCTGCTATAAATAATGCAATCATCTGGCTCTGGAGTTACATTTCTAGCTCTAAATACCTGAAAGATCTGGCAACTCATGTTCATGAGCTGTTGATTGTTTTCTAAATTCAGATTAAGTAACTGAAACATATCTCTGGAAATTATTTTGAAAAAACTGCAGATACTTAATTACTGACAGCTGCATGTGAGGAAGAGATGACTACAACTGATAAAATGGTTGCAAACTGGACAGTTTTAGACCACTTCTTATTTCATTAGATATGCCTTCCCAGTAGCGTTAGAGGCGTTAGAGAAGAAGGGACATCAAGATTTAACACAACCAGCTGGTTTTCTTGCAAAGATAATTTTTGATCAGTAATTTATATTCTACGATTAACTAAATCTGACTATTATATTAAATATAAGATTCATTTGAAATATATTGAAATAAATATAACTAGGGCCTATTAAACTGCATTAAGCAGTCCCCCCAGGATTTTGCTGCACTTTTCTATAATTGTGGCCTAAAATGCTTGATGCTGCGTCAGCTTTTGTCAAAGTTGCAATGTTTTTATTTCTGATTTTCTTTTACCTTTCGCCAAGTCACAAAAAAATTTGTTTTTATAAGTCCATTAAAAAAATTATATTCTGAAATTCCCACATTTTTATTGTAATAAGTGTTCTGGAAGAACACTTGACCATCCAGCAGAATACTTCAAGTTGAACCTCTTTGCTTAAACACCAAAAACAAAAAAGAACTCAAGGTTCATCGAACTTTGTAATAAAGAAATACAAAAAAAAGTGGTTTAACAAGACTTTAACAAATAACAGGAAATACAGAATGAAATTATTTCTCAATGCTATCTAAACGTGCTTTTAAAACTGAGTAGTGTCATTTAACTTATTTTTGTTTAACCTTGAACTTTCAAATTTGGATAAAGAAATAAAATTCTGCAGACAAAAAAAATCACAGTGCACAAATGCTTGGAGTATGACCTATTCTCTAAGATGAAGGGAGAAAAGCTGGTTTTCTTTTTAGTATCTAAAAAATTATAGAAGTAAAAAAAGAAATTACTGAACTTAGAGGAACAAATTCAAGAGTTCAAATTTACAGTATTTTGCAGCTGCTTACTTCAACATATGCTTCCATTCAACAAACTGAAAAATAATCCAAAACTGAACTCTCAGCCCCCCATCCTCTCATAAACACGGTTATATGTGTATGTATCTGATATATTTAAACCTGGCTTTTTGAGCATCCATTTGCAAAATGAAATGACACAGGAATAAATAATAAACGTCAAACAAAATTGCAAAAATACTGTGGAAAGTGAACAAGAGGAGAAAAGAAAGAGAAGCAGTGGGTTTGGAAAACAAAATCAGTGTCTGGGCCACCTGCTGGAGAGGGTACCAATGACCAGCCCCCCAATAAAAAGTTCTACAGTAGTGTGCTAAAGCTTTAGGCAGACGTTAAAAATGTTGTTAAAGCATTCTTTAAGAAATATAAAAATAATTGTCAATTTTTATTTTATTTTAAAAATGCAAACAATACAAAAATCTAATCGATATTTGTTGTTACTACCTTTTACCTTAAAAACAGCAGCAATTCTTATAATTCAACCTGCACAACCTGCACATAGTCAGGTCATCAGTGATCATCAATGTCACATATGGGTTGAAACACAGTCATTAACTGAAACAGAAACCACTGTGTGGGATGCTTAAAACTGGGTGAGGAACAGCCAAACTCTGCTACCAAGGTGAGGTTGAGGAAGATAGTTTCATGTCAGGGCAACATTGAGCACAGGAAGAAGACACAAGTTAGTTATACTGCATAAGCAAAGTCTCTCCCAGACAAAGATTGCACAGCAGACTGGGCTTTCAAGGTGTGCTGTTCAAGCTCTTTTCAAGAAGCACAAAGAAGTGGGCAACATTAAGGATCGTAGACGCAGTGATTGGCAAAGGAAACTTAGTGCTGCGGATGAAAGACGTATTAAGTTTATTACCATTTGAAATCGGAAGATGTCTAGCAGTGCTATCAGCTCAGAACTGGCAGAAACCAGTGGGACCCAGGTACCCCCATCTACAGTCTAAAGAAGTCTTCATTGAAGAGTTGCAACCAAAAAGGCATACCCTGTGGAAGCAAGACCAAGTGACAGGTATGCATGAAAACATAGAAACTTGGGTTAAGTTAAATAGTAGCAGGTGCTCTGGACTGATGATTTAAAATTTGAAATAACTGGCTGCAGCAATAGGAAGTTTGTTGAACGGCTGAAGAGTGGTACAATAATGAGTGTCTGCAGGCAACAGTGAAATATGGTGGAGGTTGTTTGAACGTTTTGGCCAGCATTTCTACAAATGGAGTTGGAGATTTGGTCAGGATTAATGATGTTATCTATTATGATACATGCAGATACTTATCTATCATGCAGTACCATCAGGGAGGTGTATGATTGGCCCCAAATTTATTCTGCAGAAGAATAACGAATCCAAAAATAGTGCCAAAGTAATTAAGAACTATCTTTGGCATAAAGGAGAAAGGAAATCCTGGAAGTGATGCTATGGCGTCCACCGAACCCTAATCTCAACATCATGGAGTGTACAGTGCTTTAAGTGGGCTGGTAGACACCGGTACCCAGTAACATAACTTCTAAAATTAGCTTTTAAGACTATCGCAACTTCTCTGACCGCTGATAGCGTACTGTTACACTCATTCAATTTCAATTCACTATTATTTATATAGCACCAATTCAAAACAAAAGTCATCTCAAGGCACTTTAAAACAAAAGTCATTTCAATACAATTATACACACATTCCAATCAGTTAAAAGTTTTCTATTTAAGAAATTCCAGCAGATTGCGATGAATCATCGACATAATGTTGTGCCCGGATCATGCAGACTCCAACCACAGCTATTCCTCAGTAATCCCTCATACTGAGCAAGCATGTAGCAACAATGGAGAGAAAAAACTCCCCTTTAACAAGAAGAAACCTCCGGCAGACCCTGGTTCAGTACAAGCGGTCATCTGCCACAACCGTCTGGGGGTCTGAGAAGACAGATAAGAGACAGCAGATTCTGATAACTAAAACATCTGCCTCCCATTCTACTTTTAGAAATCCTACGAACTACCAGTAAACCTGCATTCTGAGAACGAAGTGCTCTATTAGGAACATATGGAACAATCAGATCTCTGATGTACGATGGAGCTTGATTATTAAGAGCTTTATAAGTAAGGATTCATCAGAACTCTTGCTGCAGCATTTTGGATCAACTGAAGGCTTTTAATTTAATTTTGTGGACTTCCTGATAATAAGGACTTATTAGTAGTCCAGCCTTGAAGTAACAAATGCATGGGCTAGTATCTCTGCATCACTACTGGACAGGATTTTTCTAATTTTAGCAATATTCCATAGGTGAAAGAAAGAAATCTTAGAAACCTGTTTAATGTGGGATTTAAATGTAATGTCTTGGTCAAAAATTACACTGATGGGGCGTCACATGGCGCAGTGGTTAGAGCGGGCACCCCATGCGCAGAGGCTTCGGTGGCCGTCCCTGGTTCAAGTCCGGTACCAGGCTACCTTTGCCACATGTCTTCCCCTACCTCTCTCCCTCTTCAATCTGTCCTCTGTCTATAAAGACTACTCTGGCCCAAAAAACCTTAAAAAAAATAAATAAATTACACCACGGTTCTTTACATTATTACCAGAGGCCAAATTAATGCCATCCAGATGAAGTGAATCTTATTTCAACAGTGCTTTAAGCGGCTGGTATGTAACAATACTCAGTCCCACCACTTCTAAAAATAGCTCTTTAGAGTTTCACCACTTCTCCGAGCACTGAGTACGTTGTCACAGAGTCCTAGTATGCTCATTAATACGTCTGTTGTCTTGAAATATATGGTGAGTTCAGTAGCGTAGGACATTTAAAGCTTAACCAGCCTGGGGGGGTCTGTGTCTGGTGGCCGAGAGGAATGCTGTTCTGGTCGGAGTTTTTATCTCTTTCTACACGTGACTTGGAGCGGGCGATCGGTCAGGTAGCAGCAGAAAGTCGGCAGAACCGGGACGCAGCGGCAGACCCGGTCAGAGCGGGAGACTCAAGAGCGGGAGACGGCTAGATCAGGCTGGAAGACTATAGAGTTGGACTGTAGACAGACCGGATGATCGCTGGTTAGATTAGTACGGGTGTGAGGAACACAGCTGGAGGCATGAATTAATGGATGTCTGAGATGTGAGGTGAGTCAAAAGCCTTTTTTTTTTTTTTAGAGTATCTGATTTTCATGATGACTTTGTGACTGCTTTTTGCTGGATGTGTTGCTAAGATGAGCCCGTCTATGTCCTCAACCTCCACCGATGGTAATGGAAATAACACAATATTAGGCCGTATTGACCCAACCCATTTGGGTCTTATTGTCTGGATCAGTTTTTTCTCTACTCGAGATGTTTCTGGTCTAAAGTTATCGTTGTTGAAAAACGGGGTAACAGTCTCTAAAGCGGTCTTCTGGCTGAAACCGGCTGCAGTCTACGTTAGCTTCAGTTAGCTCACGACTAGCTTCTGACTCGCTTCTAGCCATGTCGGCTCGGAGCGTTAACCCACCGCCCCCAGACTCACAGCGCCATTCTCAGCTCCACCTATTTGCCCATTTTTGGAGTTTCTGAGAGTGATGAGGCAAGTGACGCGGACAAGATGGCGGCGCTTCATTTTTGCTCTTCAGAAACCTATGGGTAACGTCAATGAGGGTTTGTCTAATTATATACAGTCTATGGTTCGATTAGATTAAATCATTTTCACATGTGCAGAGCTATCTGAAATACCGGAAATGGCTGTAGAAGTAGAATCAGCAGACAAACATGTTAAACAAACATGTCTGCTTTCATTTAAAATGGAGCAATACGTTCTTCTTCTTAGCATGCTTTTATTTTTTCTGGAAACAATTTTACATTTACTAACAGTATAAAGTTTTTCAGTTTTGTTTCACACCCGCCAGCTTTCGTCAACAACAACGTAAGGTACGTCAACCCATGACGTAACAGACATGCGCAGTACTGACCTTCATTTGGAATAAGAGTTTACATGTGCAGCGACCGGATTAACTATCGGCAAAACCCAGATATCTCAATCGGAATGAAATTTTGATCCGAATGACTTTAATCGGGTCAGAGTAATCTCAATGGCTTTTTACATGAAGCATTTTTATTCTGATCAGGCTTTTAATTACTTGTGTCCATGTAAATGCAGTTTCTAATGTACATCTACAGCTACAAAAGTGCCTGTGTGACAATACTTTTTGTGAAGAAAAATCTCTACATATATAATGAAAATCAGATTTCATCTGAAAAATATCAAGATATAACTTTTGGTCCATGTTATCCAACCGTTGAACAAACAACACCTGCTCTGTGTTTGCTCAGCTCTGCTCTCTCCCATGCGGCTCTGTCTCTGCTCAATTAATTCTATCATAAGGGTTCAATTCAAAGATACTTTATTGATACTGGGGAGAAATTAAGTGCTTTTGTAGCTCATACCATTTAATTCTTCAAGGATCGGATGTACCTTTTAGGGCTGTGGGCAGAAAGGATCTTCTGTAGTAGTCTGTGTTGTGCCTAAAGTGAAGAAGCCTCTGACTGAAGACTTTCTGTTGTTGTAGGATAGTCTCATGAAGGGTTGTGCAATTTTATTAAGAAACTGTCATCTTTATATTCAGAAATGTTAACAAGTTATTTTACATTAGATTCAGTCTAAAAGATGAATTAAGGTTAATTGTTTTTTATTTATATTATTTTTTATGTATATTTTAACATTCTTTTTTTAACATTCTGCACGTTTTATTTATTAGGCTAAACATAAATTAAGTAGCACTTTGTTTTTCTACTACAATAAAATGTAACATTTTCTTTTATGCCGTTGTTACTTGCCTGTTTTTATATTAAGAAAGCAAAGGAAATTTTGTAATTGTACACTCTCATTTGAAATCATGTTATGAACATAATTAATACATGACTCAACTTGATTATAAGAGATTTGACCTGAGCTACCTCCCTTTCTATTCACATTATGATGCATACAGAATGGGGAACCTCATTTTACTGTTCTATATTTACATACATGAATCTCTGTATTTTATGTTCTTACCTTGATGAAAAGGAGATCAAGCACTTCTTGTTGTCCACTTAAAGCAATGTACGGTACCTAGAAGAAATTATGTTTTAAAGGAAAAGGGTGGTCATACCAAATATTGATTTTATTTAGATTTCTCTGTTGTTCATTCACAGCATTCATTGACTGATGAAAATAAATGATTAACACTTCCATCCTATACCGCATTTTTTAAACATGACTAAAACTTTTGCACTGCAGAGTTTATACAAATAAGTTTAATTTCCCACTTGATTTACCTTAGCCTGAATGTTTGTTGCAGAAAAGCATTGCGCTCCATGGAGGAGGTGGGGTATGAATCGACAGTGCACATCTCAATACAGGTGGGAAATAGCTTGGCAAATGTAAATAATACAATATTTTGTGTGTGTGTGGGGGGGGTACAGATACACTGGGGTCGGTCCTGCAGAAGATGGACAGTATTTGAAAGCCTTAAATTTAAGAAACAGCAGCAAAATTTAAGTGTACAGTTTACACAGGTTTCTAGGGAGTCCCGAGGACAAAGGTATTTGCCTCAAGTTGATAGAGAACATAAAGAAAAACAATTTTGTTCCAAAAAAAAAACATATGTCTTCCCTAACCCTTTGTCGTTTCTGATTGGCTGTCCGGTTTATTTCTAACTAATTCTAGCATTCGAGAACAATTGCCTAACCCTAAGTCATTTTCTTATCCTAACATTGGAGGAGCATTACCTAGCAACAACTTGACTACTTTCCTAATCCTACTATTCGGGAACCAGTGCCTAAATTTCACGGGGGAACAGATTTTTGCACTACACCGGCAACTAGTACCAAGCAAGTTTTTACAAATTTTAGTACAAGTTAGCCCCAGTGTATGGAAAATATTATTGCCTGTTATAGTCAAGTGTCTCAGTAATAACCAATTAACCACACAACTAAGGTTGCCGCAAATAAAAAAGCTTTATGTTACTCGGGTGTTTAGCTTAGCACAGTATTTAACAGTACAGGCTTTTATCTTCCTGTTAATCTTTAATGTTTATTGCTCAAACAAATTATTATATTATAAAAAAAAAAAACTTTGGTATTAATTTTATATACCTTCATCAGTTACTGGAGGCCACTTTCTAAAATCTATCCAGGTATTCATCATGATGTCACTATAGGTCAGTTTACAATGACAACATAAAGAAGGAATCACTCACACTTGTCATCACAGTAATACAGCGCTGCAAGATGGCGACATACACAAACCGCAAAATATGCATTTTACATGGTTATAAAATGTACATTTAGTTGCTTTTTAGAATTCAAATATTTTACAGATGAATCCAACCTATTCATCATGTAGGAGGGAAATACTTACATAAAAAAGAAAGAAAATAAATCATATACTACATACTTTTTAAAACAATTCTGCAAGTAGCCTACAAATACACTAATAGAGTTTCATATGAGAAGCAATACCAGGAGTAAATATGTGTTCTTGAGTTAAGACAACAGGAGGGATCATTAGTGTCTTTATCCTTCCTGTATGAACAGATTAGCAAGCACTTCTAGATATTAAAAGGTAACATTTATTTATTAAACAGCATTACATTTAACAGCAAGCTGAAACATTTATTTCTCCTCAGGTCATATGGAAAGGTTTGAGGATCAGTGCTTTTCAAAGTAAAGAAATGAAATAAAATCTAATTTAAAAAAGTCATCAGTACATAATAATGTTTACATTATTATGAACAATTAATACCAAACAACAGGAAACTAAAATCAATGAAGTACCTCAGTTATGGACAAAATGTTGTCTATAAACAAAGTTTAACTAATCAGTTTAATCTTAAGTTTTTATTTTAATAATTTTATTCTGAGTTTTGTTGTGCTGTCTAGTCTTTAAATGTTGCATATAAAACAACAAACACCTTTTCTCAATTAATCAAACTGAATTAAAAGAAAAACATGTTGAATTAGGATAATAATCTTTATATCTGCTCATATGTAAAACCAGACAATCCCCACAAACAACAGCTCAAATAAAATGCACCATAGTTGACATTGACTTTATAATGATATGAAACTGAATCTAAGATGTTCTTCGTATTGGACGCGATAAACCAGAAACAGTCCCTACCTGTGTCTAACAGCAGCAGAATCATTTCTAAATCTTTCCTGTTTTCAGTTGGAGAAACTGCAGAAACACTAGCCTACACTCCACAGAGCTGCTGGGTGGTCTTATTTACATTTCCTCTGCATTGCCTTCTGGGACCCATAAGTTGAGACGTTGGGAGCCGCCCACAGCAAACCAGTCCTGAACAATTAATCCTTTTTTTTCTACAAACGAAACTGTTGAGCCTAAATAGCCTATTTAGAAAAAATTTAATTCTACAGTATTCAGTGTTTCAGAGCTACGTGTTGCTATGTTCAGGCGCTTTTATTTGAACGTAACAACGAAAATCAAATCGGTCCCCGTTTCAAAATTGCACAGAGGTTGTAAAATGTGTGATATAAAGCTGCCCTCACACTGCCTGAACTCCTGAAGGATACGACAGCAGCAGCGGGTTGGCATGTTCCAGAACATAGAACAATATCCCTGCAGGTCTACTTATGTCATCTGGCTGAAAAGCTCAGCATCCAAACGCACTCTGACGCTGTTTGGATCCAAAGCCTCTGTGTCTGCTCATTTTACAGTCTCGCATCGAAACTGGACACTCTAAGGAAACATACAGTACTGTTCCTCATGCTCAAACAAGAGCGTGTTTTCTTATGACAGTTTGGCGCCACTTGCTGCACAAAATGAGACTTGCAGGCAAATTCACCTCCACGTTGATTTTCAGCACTCAATTGTCAGGCCTTTGTTTTAGCTTAGAGAAGTACAGAGAAATTAGGTAAGAGAGTAACATGTCTATGCACCATCTCTATCTCATTTAACATTATAGTGACGATTAGGTGAATGACAAACAAAGGTTTATGTTCACATAATGCTCCTGAATTCAAACCAAGCAAATAGTGAGATTTAACATCACAGATCAACAGATTTTGTTACTCCACGTAGCATGCACCAGTTATAATGGTATCCCCTGTTTGTTGATCAGTGCAGGTTTGCAATGCCACCAGAGGGACTAAACAGATATAGCTGTTTAAAATAAAAATGGGTGTCAAAAGAGATTAAAAAAAAAAAATCAAAACAACTTTTGGCTTCATTAATTTTCATGCTTTCAGCCTGTATTTCTTTAGAAATAAAAAAGAGAGACACAAGAATAATCTGTTGTTGAAAAATAAAATACCTCTTTTCCTCAGTTTTTATTTTTTAGGACTCCATATGGGCTATCTCTACATTCTTTAACCCATAAAAGAGTCTAATCAAGTTTAATGTACACAAGACTGTCAAAAATTATCAACATTTTTGACAATAATTTAAAGATTTTTTAAAGTAATAATTTAGGTTAAAATTGACCAAATGTATGGGTTATTAGTAAGTATTAGTGACCAATAAACAAATACAAAAAATAAAAAATTATGAACGTTTTAATTCAATTTCAGGTTAGTTCATTTATTTTGTGAGCAGTGATAATACATGTAATCTCAAAGCACTTTACTAGAAATGTCATTTAAATTCAGTCATGTTTTATAAAAGTGAAAAAAAAATCTTCAACTGGTAGCACACATTTTAATTAGATTTGCTCTGTTACATGTTGTTTAATTAAAATAGCATTTTCACTCAGATTTCATTTAAATTGTATGTTGTTTTTTTATTGTAATACTTTGGTGCAATTTAAAACAAAAATGGTTTATGTGGGTAATAGAATCTATGCACACAGTTTTGTGATGCATATCCAGGAAAAATCTCAGTAGGATGACCATTTCCAGCAACAGCCTTCATTAGAGTTGTGATCCCTCTGGTAGTGTGTCTAAATGACAAAAGTTAATTATATATATATATATATATGTATAAATATATATTTATATACTGAATTTGTTTGTTAATTTGAGGAAATGCTGAGAGAGAGAGGATGAGCTGCTGAGTTCTCGCGAGAGCTGTGCATAGGTGAACATGGCGGTTATGTGGTAAAGTATACACCCAGGTAAAATAAGACAATCATTTTGAACCAAACGCAGCTTCTAAACTAACCATCAAGTTACTTTTTTTTTTCCTCTAAACAACCTGGACGAGGAAACATTGGATTCGCTGGAGTGCTACCTAGACAAGTGCTTTGATAACATCGTTATGGGTAAGTCACGGAAACCTGCTTCGGATACAACAACGAGCACACCGTCGCAGAAGCGCACTCGTTCCGAGGCTAGCACATCCACCGACTCGCCAGATAGAAGCTACGGCGACATCCTGGACGCAATAGACAAGAAGCTAACCAGCCTGGACGCCCGTCTCGCGCTGGTTGAGGTTCTTCATAAAGAATTTCAGGCTCTGAGGGAATCGCTGGAGTTCAGCCAACAACAAGTAGCTTCGCTAGTTACAGAAAACCAAACACTAAAAGAAGACGTTAAAAAACTCACCGAGGGGATGAAGCAGCTGTCTGGAGAAAACAAAAGCTTCAAGGAGTCTATCCTAGACATCCAGGCCCGATCAATGAGGGACAATCTTGTTTTTTCGGGGATACCAGAGCAGGCTGAGGAAGATGCTGAAGTAGCCGTGCGAAAGTTCATTCAACACCAGCTGAAACTGCCAGACGAAACGGTTAAAAACATAACCTTCCATCGGGTACACCGACTCGGAGGTAAGAAACACAACAACACCCGCCCGCGACCAATTGTTGCAAAATTTGAACATTTTAAACAAAAAGAACAAGTCAAAGGACGCGGGAGAGAGCTACGGGGGACGAATTACAGCGTTAATGATCAGTTTCCGAAAGAAATCCTGGACAGAAGACACGTGTTATTTCCAATTAGAAAAAAACATATTAGTGAGGGCAGTAGGGCTACGGTTAGTGTGGATAAACTGTATGTTAACGGTCAGCTGTTTAGGGACCCTCAGGTTACTCCTTGGCTTTATTAGTCATATTTAACAGAACCAAGACAGAATTAGCTTTATCAGACAACTATAGTTAAAAAAAAAAAGCACAGCTCAGCAGGCTGTTTTTGTTTGTTAATGTGGGTAGGGGCAGGGCTGTGCACTAGATTGCTTTTTCTTTTTTTTTCTTTCATTTTTTCTTTTTCACTATTTTCTTTCTCACATTTGTACCACCAAATCTCTTTATCACCTTTTTTCCTTTTTCTCTCTCACACACACACAGACTTTTATCATGGCATATTCATGTTTTTCCATCATACTTTCATTCTGTACACACCTGTATGGTGCATTATTTGCCTCGCTTTATCTCTGCTTCTGGTTTTTTCAATCTGGCAACCCCATGGACAAACCAAAATTACACCTATATTCATCCTTGGCGATAGTACATGTCTAAGGTTTATCTTAGCTCTATGAATCCTGTAAAATTTATAACATGGAATATTCGTGGCTCTAGCTCCAGACATAAAACGACTAAGATCTTCAACCATCTTACAAGATTGAAGGCAGATGTTGTCTTACTACAGGAGACTCATAAATCAAGTTCAACAGCTAATGATTTAAAAACACCAGAGTATCCTAATATATTTTCTTCATGCTATAACTCTAGACAACGAGGAGTAGCAATATTAATAAATAGAAATACTAATTTTAAAGTAATAGACACAGCTACAGATCCAGAAGGTAGATTTATAATATTAAAACTATTTATACATAACCAAAAGTTATGTATAGTTAGTATATATGGTCCAAATGTTGACGACCCCTCATTCTTTCATACTTTCTTCTCGGTTCTGGCTAATCACATGGATTGCTCACTTGTTCTTGGGGGAGATTTCAACTTTGGACTAAATGAAGAAATAGACAGGCTCAGTACAGCAGGGACTCAGCGCAGATGGCAATCCATAGATATAGTTAAACAGTACATGAGCGATTATGGACTCTGCGATGCATGGCGATCGCTTCATCCCAACGACAGAAAATACACTTTTTACTCAAACGTACATCATTCTTAATCTAGATTGGACTATTTGTTAGTCAGCAGCTCACTGTTGAATGACATTTCAGACACTGAGATACATCCTATAGTGATCAGCGATCACGCTCCTGTTTCTTTAAATTTAGCAAATAAAATTGCAACCCTTCAATATAAAAACTGGAGATTTAATACATCATTACTTAAGGAAAAAGAATTTATTAAATATATTGAAAAAGAATGGGCTTCATACATGGAATTTAATGATCTCCCTGGTATGTCGCCATCCACTCTATGGGAAGCAGGGAAAGCTGTGATTAGAGGTAAAATAATTTAATTCTCATCAAATAAAAAGAGAACAGAAAATAAACATGTTCAGGAATTAGAAGAAACTATTAAATCATTAGAACCTTCCCTGGATAAAGAGAGCTTAAGTAAAATAAGGAAAGCAAAATTAGAATTAAACGAAATTATTAATAAAAGGACGCAGTTTTTAATCCAAAGACTTAGAATAGAAAACTTTGAACATAGTAATAAATCAGGTAGCTTCTTAGCTAATCAGTTAAAAATAAATAAAGAAAAAACAACTATATCTGCAATCAAAGACAAAATTGGGAATATAATATATGACCCTGAAAAAATAAACAACACTTTCAAAGAATTTTATGAGACGTTATACACACCAGAGATAAACCCTTCAAATAATGATATTGTACAATTTCTGGATAAAATAACTCTTCCTAAACTTTCAGACAGTCAAGCAATGGGCCTGGAATCACCGCTAACAGTGTCTGAACTCCAGGAGGCCCTCCAATCCATGCCTAATAATAGAGCTCCAGGTCCAGATGCATTTCCAGTAGAGTTCTATAAAGAATTCTGGAATATTCTGGCACCAACATTTTACAAAATGTTGCAGGAAACAAAGGAAAATGGTCGAATACCACCAAACATGAATTCTGCCTTCATCAATCTTCTATTAAAACCAGGAAAATACCCTATGTCACCTACCAGTTATCGTCCCATTTCTCTTATCAATGTGGATCTGAAAATAATTTGCAAAGCTCTTGCAAGAAGGATAGAGAAAATAACACCTCTAATAATCCACCCTGATCAAACAGGTTTTATAAAAGGTAGGCTCTCTTCCACAAATTCACGTAGATTAATAGATTTAATAGATTATTCCCACTGTAAAAACGTCCAAACCAATATATTATCTTTAGATGCAGAAAAAGCATTTGATAGAGTTAACTGGACATTTTTATTTGCAGCCTTAAATAAATTCGGATTCAGTAATTCTTTTGTAAACTGGTTAAAAATATTATACAGCTCACCAACAGCATGTATTAGGACCAATAATCAAACATCATCAAAGTTCTTTCTTCAGAGAGGTACCAGGCAGGGATGTCCACTTTCTCCCTCCCTCTTTGCTATTTTTATTGAACCATTAGCAGCAGCAATCAGGCAAAATAATAATGTTAAAGGTATACAATGCAACAAAATAGAACATAAAATCAGATTATACGCAGATGATGTACTACTTTTTCTACAGCATTCACAAACTTCCTTGTATCAGGTAATTGAGTTAATAAAATCTTACTCAAGCGTTTCAGACTATTCCATAAATTGGTTAAAGTCTACAGTCCTTCCAATCAACTGTTCTTACCAGGGTCCTGTTGCTTTACAGCTCCGGTCGGGAAATATTACATATCTAGGTATCCATATCTCACCAAGACTGTCAGACTTATCTAAGCTAAACTACGTCCCACTTTTAAAAAAAGTGGAAGATGATCTGGCAAGATGAAAATCCCTTCCAATATCACTTATTGGAAGGGTAGCTACAATAAAAATGATGGTTTTGCCTAGAATCAATTATTTATTCTCAATGATCCCAAGCAAACCATCACCTGATTGGTTTAGATCTCTGGACTCTTCTGTTTCTAAATTTCTTTGGAAAGATAAACCCCCACGTATCGGCTTAAAAACACTACAGAAGCCCAAAGATAAAGGAGGTCTAGACCTACCAAACTTTCGTCATTATTTCTTAGCCAACAGACTCCATTACACATCAAGATGGGTAAAACACAGTTATATCGATGAGTGCTGGGTAGACGTAGAACAGACACTATGCAATAAGATAAAACTGTCAGATCTACCTTTTGTTAGCTCAAATATAAAACAAAATGAATGTTTTAAAAGTATTAATATTAGCTCCTCTCTGACAGCTTGGTGGGAATTTCTTAAAATGACAAAGACCTCACTAGTCCCATGCAGGCGTACACCCATCTGGAATAACCCGGATATCTTACAAAAAAAATGCATGATCAACTTTCCAGGCTGGAGTTGTAAAGGAATTGAATACCTGGAGCATATATTTAATGGAACAGACTTTATCCAATTTAATACATTGGTTACACAATTCGGAATTAACAAGAATAAATTCTTAGAATACCAACAAATTAAATCAATTATAAAAAATAAATTTAGGCTCAATACAGTTGATTTACAAATTCCAGGAAAAGTTTTAGACTTCCTTAATCTTAACCCTCCCAAACTGCTATCTAAAATATACACAACATTAAATAGAATAGATGAATCAATAGCCCTTCCTATTTCAAAATGGGAGATGGACTTGTCCATCTCAATTGACCAAGACCTCTGGTCTCAAATTTCATTAAGAACCTTTAAATTTCTTAAAAAT